>CM034152.1:182440173-183640173 GCA_019776745.2 Taxus chinensis | reverse complement strand
ATCCATGGTCATAAAAATATTGAAAATTTCATTCAAATAAGGACAACAGTAAAATTTCCACGCATCCAGATAGGAAAACAAAAAATTTGTCAAAACAAGCAAACTTGGGATTTGAAACAACTCTAGGGCATGGATTTTTATATCTCTTCGAACTTTCAACTTGGCCTAAATACTTTAGGAGGGCGAGAGCTCAAAATTTTGAATTTAACTTCGAAAATGAAAAGTGATTTTCAGGAGACAACACATCAATACGTCTCTCATATTTGCATTACCATACATCAATCTCCTCACATAGGCATAATCATCACAAATTCTAGCATCGACATTACCCAATGATAGATTCTTGTGTTTCAGTTAACATATGACTTCTTATGGCATACTACACATGAATCCCACACATTGCACAATAGTTACTACATAATGCCTCTATTCACACATCATGCATCTTACATCACATATTCTATAGTTATTTTACATCATTTTAACATTTACACATATTACACATCATACATCATACTACTCTTGATGATCCATATACAACACCCTCATGGTATATGTGTCTAACATTATACACTCCTCATCTTACATACTATACAATGCACATCTTAAACTTTTTATTCTACATAAATTTTTTGCATTGCGTACATCATACATTCTACGGATCATTTAGTCATCTTTTATTATCACGCATACTACGTATTCTACATGCTCCACTCATTACCTTATGAGGATTTTTTTTGACTTGGTCCATAAATGAATGTCGAGGGTTTACCGATAAAATGGACCTTATCACACTTATAATTTCATAATTTTACCTTCTACCATGTGACATTTCTAGGTTAGTGACATACGTTACACGCTAAATGGTCACCTATTCCTTCAGCTTGTAGTGGTATACACTTTAGTCTACATCACCACTCCCTCTATTCATCTTGTAGTGATATATGCTTTAGGCTACATCAAGACTCTTTCAATCATTTTGTCGTGATATATGGTTTAGCTATAAGGGTCACACACATGCATCATTTCTAGGTCATATGTCATTAATACACGTACACAATCATCACAACATGTTAGACACAACATAAACACTTCAACTATTTCCTGATGACAAACTCTCTTTTAGAATTCATTCTTCAATTTTGAAGGTGTAAATGAAATGAACCTCATTACATAAAAATCCATTTTCTCAGGAGGCACATGACTCCTAACATCCATCTTTCATCTCATTCCATCCATCCACAATATACTGCATATCTTGGTTGCTTTTAGTCTTTCTTGCAGTTTCTTGTACATGTTCACTTTATTACACATGCTAGATAGATTTCTTATATGGTAATTATCTATACCATACACACATGCGCGTTCACATCTTTTTCTAGTTGTGATCGTAAATACAATTCTCTTACACGTAACATGGGTGTTTTCCTTCTACCCATCCTACATTGGTCGTTAGGGGCATCCAAATTCATATCTTACATGTTCTATTGTTTCATTTTGTACTTAGTACTTTTAATTACTTAGTCATACATGCTTTTAACATATTGGTTATCTTTCCAATATGCTAGCAGGTGCTTCATGTGTAACATTTGTTTTATAGGATTCTTTGCTTCTATGACTATTTTTCTGTTTGTTTACTATTTCTTGACAGTTTTTGCTCTTGTATGCGGGCCTTGCCCTATGTTTGGTGTGCATACTTTTTTTTGTATGAATCCATTATGGTCTTGCATTTCTTGTGACATAATGAGTGATGTCCAATGTTTTCCACCTACTTTGTGTGTTTACATTACTACTTATCTTGGTATCTTTTACACTATTTGCATAGGTTATACATTTCTTTCTACATTCATGCTTGTTCGTACTAACACTTGATTTTGTCTGGACTTCTTGATTGTGTGCACCTTGGTTTCTGCCAAGTGCATTCCTTTCCCCTAGTAGGGAAGAGTTACAGATTTCATGTGTTTAGTACTCTTTTGGGGCTGAAATCTCCTTTCAATGACATCGCATGCGCCGATAAAAAGGGGGGCATCATTTTGGGTTTTACATACTACATAACGCTTCTACACTAGTTTAGTTCAGTACATTTTCTTCCCTTTGCTTTGTGGGTTATACAACGACTGGGTTCAAACCTATCTATGAACCCCATCTACATTATTTTTTATAGGACATTGTTGTCTATAGCATTATGGGGAGCAATTACATGTTAGAGTATATAACGGATTTCATCTCCGCACTACTTCAGCCAATGGCATCGGATTGCCTAAAAAACTAGAAAGTACAAAGATCTTTTCACACACATGAGTTCAGGGAGACATTTACAGGTTGGAGAAGAATGCAAAATTTCTTCACACACTTCTTTGGCTAGGGTGGCATGAGATTTCCCAAAAAACTCACAGTATAGGATATCCTTCTAAAAACTCTCTCTCATCATGGATTAGGTGCACATATTTCATTTTTCATTTGTTTAATTCATATTTACATGATTTTACATACATATACATTTGTCTTTTAGATTTGTTGTTAACATATGTATATGCGTATTTGACTACTTGATCATCTTCTACTTGCAGGTCCGAACATATGAGAAGAAATGAGTTAACAACAATTACAATGTCAATAATAACATTTTAGTGTAGCACACACCATACTAACATGCAGGTACATCATACACATCGGTAACTACACACATATTTCTGCAATAGGTTCAGTCTCATCACTTTTTACTTTTTTGCATCTTTAGCTTCCATGCTCCATCATATTGTTTTCACTCCATCCTTTTCCTAGTCCTTCGGTGATTTTTCTACATCATTCTACATGGACATCAAGGACACATCTCTATCTACATTATTTAATCAAGATTTCTTCTCAAATACAAAAAATGGGGGAAAATATAGACACTAAATCACACACTTTGGATATTATTTAGTGCATGTCTTATACTACTATTTCTATGGTTTTTTATTGAAGAAAGTTCTAATTAACTCCCATCGTTTGGCCATTTTACTTTGTTTTCCATTTTCACTACCCACATCACTTGATACATGCCCAATCTATTGTTGTCGCTTTGCATTATTTTATTATTGACTAGGGCACCCAAGCTAGTACAGGGGTGCCCTGGTCCCAGTTGGGGTGCCCTGATCCTTTTCCAAATTTTTCTCCATCTTTTGGGAACTTTGTATCCATTTGATCTTCTTATTTTTTTGGTGGTAATCCTTTTCAGGGGTTAATTATGAAATTAGATCAAGAGAACTATCTAAATACAAAGTTATGAGACCATAATGAGGTATCAAGCACTATTCACTACTATCATCATCTAAGGTTGCATCCATCTAGATCTCATTTGCATCCATCTAGCTCCATAACAAGGGAAAAGGCTTGTTCATATGTATCACACATCATTGGAGGGAAGTTTATTTTATTCCATTATTACATTTTCTATATATAGTTATAGCTTAGTACTTCACAAAGTACAATTGCCACAAGAGCACCTAGGGCATGAATCACCCACATACACACTCAGAACTACATTTGGGTTTGAAATGTAGTGCAACACTCAGTTAGTAAGCTCACCATTATGGTTGCTAAGGACATTCCAACCCCTTCATATGTATATTTTTTTTTTTAGGGATTTAATGCTCATCTTGGGGTTTTATAGGTATAATCTTCATCTTTGATTTCCAAAAACATATTTCATTATCCAATGAAGATAGTGTGAAAGAAAGAAAAAGCAGGGGACCATCAAGTGACACCTTGAAGGAGGATTATAAATATTTTTCATAGACTAGGCTGCCCCTATCTCAAATTAGGGCTCGCAAAGGTGCCCATAAATCTATCCAGGTGCCCCAGTCCACTCAAATTTCCCAAATTTGCACTTTGCTAGACTTGAGCATGGCCATTTCCTCCTCCTGTTTCTCCAGCTACCTCTGTGACATAGTCCAACAATCTCATCATATCCACTGAGTTCTTTCTAACTCTCCTTACACTTTATGGTGTTACGTATCTGCTCCCCTATTATCTTGGGTCACTTTCTATATTTATTTACTAATTTTATTTAATGTTATTCCTAGTTTATATTAACTTAATAAATCCACATTTTAGTTAACTAGAGTGATGGGGAGAGATATTTGGATTTTCTCTCCTTCAATGATGCTTCCTTATAAGCATGATTACAAATGGTACATCCTTGATTTGTTCTTGTTGCTCCTTTTGTTTCAATTATAACTAAAATGTAACTAGAGGTAAGTTCTTGCTACTAGAGAACTGATATGAAAACTACTGTAAGGTGTGATGGATGAATATTTTTTCCCCAGGACACAAGCACCCATTGTTATTGTCATTGAGTAGGAACTATTTTTTGCTATGTGTTTTGGACCCAAGTTTGATTATATGTCAGTTTTTAACTATGTTCATGTGTTGATTATGTACTATGCTTATTTTTACTGAATCTTTGAGTTGTTGTAGTAATGATTTATTCACCGAATAGATGCCTCCCTCATTCGGGGTGCTGACGACTATTGTAGGAGAATGCAATCCAAAGTAGAAGAATGTATACATATATAGATATCCAAAGTGGATACCTGTAGGGGTAAGGGATGTACATGGTGGAAACCAATGCACATGCAAATATGATATGCTAGTATCAATTGTTATTATTAAAATTAGCTAGTATGTAAGAGAAGACAATGTAACAAGAAACTAGGAAGACAAGATGGACCACAAAAAGTGGGTTTTAAACATGGGACATTGATCACAATGTCACAAGACAACCAAGACCATAATTTATAAAATAAAACCATGATCAAGCAAGACATTCAGCATAGAAAAAAAAAATGTAAATAATAGGAAATACAAATTAATAGATAGCCATGGTTGGATTGATCCTGCAAGACAAATGCTACACATGAAGCACCCATTAGTATGTTAGAAAGATAGCTATAGTGTCAAAGAATTTATAAATCAGTGACAAGTATAGTCATAATGACCTGAAATAGTAAGTACTTAAATAATAGAACATGTGATGTGTGAAGTATAATAGTAGCTAAAGTAGATGCCCCCAGGAGCCTCATTGGGAATGGTAAAGAGATCTATCAAGTATCATGCATCATGTATGAATTTTTTATAGGTCCTATAATAACCTCAATATACGAAGTGAATGTGCATGTGTGTATATAAATATTTAGTAACATGATAAGAATCTTTCTAGCATAGGAAACAAAGTGTAACACATAAGTGGAATAAGGTAACAATAGTAAATAAAAAAAAGATGTGCAAATGTTATGCAAATATGATAGTGTGCTACGATGTGCAAGATGTGGAAAGAGGAGGATCCATGTTTATCCCCATCCGATGTGTTTGAGATGAGGTTCATTTAGAAATGCCCCCTCAAGACTCAAGAATTAACTATAGAACATGAGTGCATCATTAGGAAATGAATGTGTTGTGTGAGATCACATGTTATAAATGATGTATCGTGAAGCATAGAACATGAATTGTAGATGATGATATGTTGATATAATAATTATACCCTTAATGATCGATTGTGAACCGTAGCACTAGATTTTTTCATCAAGTAATCAAGAGAAATTATGTTAACCAACAATGTGGTGATTCTCAAAATGATAATCATGAAGCACAAAAAAAGAAAGTGTAGTAAATGTTATTAAAGATGCATCATGAAGTATTGAGATTGAATTGAAGATAGAGTAGAGGATGTGAGGTTCATGGATAAAATGTTTCGTTAATACTCAAGTGTGAACCATAGAATTAAAATATGTCATCAGTTATTAATAGTATAATGTATGTACCAAATGTGTAGGAGTGCTAAGGAAGATTAGACATGAAGAAAAGAGCATGTAGTGTAGTACTAGATACAAAATATAGTGATGGAAGGGTTGAAGAAATTTTTATGCCCCCCCAAGTGTGTGCTTGATAGAAGGATATCTAAAGATAGTGAAGGGAGAGGGACCCCCACGTGATATGTGTGGAGAAAAATTCATGTGACCATGATCTAGGATCGGTGGTGTAGGAGAATAAATATGTGCATGTGAATGAAATAAAGGTCGAAAACACCTAAGAGAAGGATATTCCTGATTAGGGGACATAGGTTGGTGGGTTATACTAATGGACCGATGAGGAAAAAAAGGTTATGATGTAGGTCCTGTGTAAATAGGATATCTAGGTATAGAAGTATATTTACACTTAAGAGGCATAGGAGGAATAGATTTCATGACTGGTGCAAATATATCATCAAGAGTGCGACAAGGTAATGGTGTACATGGTGGACTAACTTTGATGGTGATAACCGGTTTCTTATGGATGTACTTAAGACACAAGTTATGCATGGAAGGGATGGCCTAGGTAGCACGGATCCAAGGAAGACTCAAGAGTATGTCACAACCTATGATTTTAGAGGTATCCATGAGTTGTTTATAGAAAGTAAGAGACCCAAATGTGATGGGAAGAATGACATGAACATAAGAATTAGGATCTGGAAATGTGATTAGAGAGGAGGGAAATTCGATAGCTAAAACAAGTGCCATAGAGCATGCATTGGTAAGTGCCGATGGATAAACCATAGTATTATTGATGGTATAAATACCAACAAAAGTATTGATATGTAATGAATTATAAGAAAATGAAGCATGATAATCATTATCCATGAATGTAATAAATGGTGACGTTATGTCAATAGTAGCAACAAGAAATTCAAGAGGCCTAGACGAAGGAGGGGGCATAATATGATATGTATGGTTTGTAAAATATTCGCTAGGTTATTTTTCATGCTTGGGTAATGGTTCATTGAATATTTTTATCTTTTGATAATCATTGATAGGATTGGAAGAAGATGACTAAGAGAGCTCGATTTAATTGTTAACAATAAGATCTTGATTTAGATTGTAAGCTTAAATAAACAATTGGTAGGATGCCCAATGCATTAGTAGTATTCATGGCATGAATTTTCTTCGTAGTTGTAGACATGGGGGTTGAGAAGGATCAAGATTGAGTGACGAAGGAAGAGTAATAAATATAATCTTGATAAGTTGCGGTAATGGTAGCCAAGGTGTGTAAGCTACTTTATTAAAAATATGCCTCGTGGGTTACAATTGAATATTTTTAGATGTTGAAACAAATTTAAAATAGGCCCTTACATTTGTGGGATTAGGATATTTTTTGAAATTAGATTTATGTTAAAACGTATTGGAGGATGAGGATGAAGTAGAATCATAATATATTAATTTTCCCATAGATAAAATATTACTTTCATGTAGTTTGAGTGTATGGCATAATTCATCAAAGGATAGAGACATGTGAAATATAACACTCTGTTGAAGTAGAGATAAGAGAATTTGAATAAGGAGATCTTGTAGTCCTAAATCAGCTAGTACATGGGTCATCTTAGCAATATTGTACTTATATCATTAAGTGTAGTCAGTTAGACATTCGTTGGATCCTTGTTTGAGTTGAGCAAGTTGTGCATAAGATATCTTGGTACCGATATTGATAGAAACTTGATCAAGGAAAGCATCAGATAATGATGTAAAAGAGGTTAGTAAATGAACTAGTAGTTCATAAAAGTATTGCATAGCATAATTTTTTAAACTTCGAGGAAATAATTTAGCTAGTAATGTGATGTCATCTTTATATTAAAGACATGCCACATGAAAATACCGAATATTATCCTAAGGATCACTATGGCCATTGAAGGTGAGAATCTTAGGTGTAATGAACTTGGGAGGGATTGGATAAGATGAAATGACAGGTGCAAAAGAGATATGAAGGAGTGATGAGGAATCTAGAGATGGAGAGGAATATGAAGTAGTGTGTTGTCATTGGTTCATTTGGATTTGCATATGCAGTAGCGTGTTGTAATTGGTTGATTTGGATTTGCAAATCCTGGTATAAATAAGCTAGGTATTTGGTGGCTGAATAGGAGAATTTTTATGTGTGATAAGTAATAGTTGGGGTCAAATTATTGGTAGGAATAGCCATAGAAACAAGAACACTAGAGGTGTGTGGTAGGGTATAATAAGAAAGTTGTTTCATAATAGGAAGATATATATTGTTAGTGACTAACAAGTTCAGCTCAGCTAGATTAGTGGCTTCCTCACGAGAAGTGAATAATAAGAGATCCAAGTCTTAAGGATGTTAAGAAATATGGGCCTAGAGGTCACGAAGATATTCATTGGTAAAGTGTTCATAAGTCTCGTGCATGGGAGAAGAATAAGAAGAATGCCCAGAAGAAAGGTAGCGTTCGAGCAAGTGGGTTCAACAAATGATTTAATATAAATTGAATTAAATCTTAATTTCAGATTAAATACCATAGTGTATGATATAAAAGTGATAAATTACATTAAATAGAAAAGCAACAAGCATAAAATAGTTTAAAATCCTAAGGAAGAGAGTGAGAGGCTGACTTAGTTGATTTCGTGTAATTGGAAAATGATCAGCACATGGGAATAGTTGGAATATATTAGAAGTTGTGTCTTTAAAGCTCACTAGAGGTTATGAGACCAAGAAATGTGTAAGATAGAATCACACAGGAGAGTAAAAGAGCACTTAGGTACTAGTTCAACTGAATCTGAGTGTTGGTGTCCACCCAAATGTTTAGGTTATGATCTTTTCTATGAAGGAGGAGCTTCACTGTAGGTATCCGTTTGTGTCTTTGGATTTGTTTTAATTTTTTTATTCACACCTATAACCAAAAAAATAGATACCTAGATGTACACACCCATTAACCAAAATAAACCTAGTAAATAAGATGTAGAAGGGGGAGTCATACTAATCTTAACGGTCACCTGAAGAGTGAACTTAGAACTGACCGCAACACTACATCTTAGACTTTGTGTAGTTCTATGTAAATCATTGTGTAATGATGCCCTAAGATTCCATTGTGAAAGTTACAAAATGATAGCAGGATAGATCTATAATATAGAAAATGTATATAATGCATGAGATGGAATATAATGAACTTCCCCCTCCTATGCTATGTATACAAAGTGATGCATTCCTTTTCACTTTTATGGATGTGTTAGATGGATTCTTTGTAGTGTTATTTGTGCCTTTTCATGCAACATTAGGTGATAGTAGATAATTTTATTGCTTGGTCCCTTATTTGAGAGCTATAACTATGGATATATATGATTCCATTGTTTTAATTTCATAATTGACAATTGGAAGGATGACTCAAAAGTGTAAAATATTCCCAAGAAGTAAAAGAGAACAGAAAGATTGAGAAAGGCATAGAGAGGCTTAGGAGTGAACAAAAGGGATAAGAACTCCTGGGTGCTAGTTTCTGATGCCATAAAATATAAATCATTCAAATACCAATAGGACTTTAGGGTGTGTAAGGTCAATAAAATTATAAGAGACAAAGAAAAATGGACAAAATAAATTTTCAACTAATAGCTTTCTTGCTTAGGAGTCATGTATATATTAGTATTCTCTAAGACCTAAAAATGTACCCAAGTGCATTGATTTTTTTTCTACACTTGTGAATTTCCTACCATGATATCCTAGTGGTAAAAATTCAAGTGAACTATTACTAGAGGAATGAAAATGGGAATCATACCTATGGATGATCCAAAATCCAAGAGAGTTACTAGAAATATGGTAAATAGATATGATATACTATATGAAGGGCATGGAGATGAAGAATCCACTGAAGGTAATATTTTCAACTTCATATAATGGAACAAGAAACTCATATCCATGTCTTTTGTCTCTATTAGTAAAAAATAAAGTTGATCCTCCATTCTTAAATTCATTTTTCCTAGAAGCACAACCATTTGGAGAAATAATGTGAGCAAGGGATAAAGATATTTGCTATATGAAAGATGATGTAGTTCCTTATGCAAATTCTGCCAATCACGAATATGTTGAAGAAATGAATTATCCTTCCCCACTACATATTCTTCAGGAGTATGAATTTGAGGTAATAATGGATAATTTTCTTTCCAATTTTGAATGTTCAATTGATGCACAAATGTTAAATGATGAATTGGAGATAATTGAAGAATCAAATTCCCTTCTTGATTAAAGTGTGGATGAGAAAATTTAACATCACCTCTTCAAGGATCTTATTTCACCATCCTCACCAAAAGGAGTCTAACATTGATTACCTTACTGAGTATGGATATTACCTACTTCTTTGCAAATAGAAGACTCTATAGCAGATTTTCATGGTGGAGAAGAAGATTGTCCTCATGTTGCAACATTGTATTTTTCATCATGGCATGAAGATTATTCGATGAATATTTAATTGAATTTTTTACCCTTCCCACGTAGTTTGGATATCTTCTATCTGTCCAAAAATGATAAAGACTGGGCATTCTTGAGCTTAAAATAAGGTAACCCTATAAAGACAAGAAATTTGATGTAGGAGCATGATGATTTTCTAAATGAGTTCTGACCATGTGTAGATTATATTTCAAGCCATCTCCTTAAGGCCCAATATGAAGACTCTAAAAATGAGTATCTGACATCTTTGAAGGAAGAATCTATGAAAGACATCTTGAAGATTATGAGATAGATAAAATATCCTCAACTCGGTTTTGATGTGCTAACTCATGTCATGGATTTCCAAGACAAGTATGAATTTATTCATGATCCTTCTTTCATGCAAAAATGTTCAAAAATGAGATGTAATAAAAATATGAGATTAATTTTCTCTTCAATTCCTTGGTAGATGAGTATGAATATGAAAATTAAACTACATCATTCTAGTTCTATGATTAATATTGTATTAAGGGTGAATGTAAAGAAAAGGAAGTATTTGAATGTCCTACAGATGTCTTATTTCGTGAGGAAAACACCTCATCTATAGAAAATGATATTGAATATTCTGGTTCAAATGGAGTTAGTATCATCTTACTTTTCACCATTTCCGAAGCCTCTGCTGATTTTTAACATGAATTCATGTTACAAAATTCACCCAAGGATGAATGACTCCTTCATATAAATTCAATATCCTCAACTTTTGAAAAAAATTGTTCAAAGCATCAAAGTGAGAGGTTTGAAGAAGATTTTCAATGGGAAGTAAAGGGTATTATTGAATCCCTTATGGATATTTTTAGTCATAAATACAACACCTCCATTATTTAAATTGATATCAAATACGATTTTGACCTAGTTTGTATAGAAAATAATTGTTCTGAGCATCAATGTGAAAAGATACAAGAGGCTTGTGAGTGGGAAAAGAATCAAATTTATCTCACCACTCCCAGATTCCCTTAAGATTATAATAATTATTTCATACTAAAAATTTCATTTAGGGATGGTGAATACCTTCATGAGATAAACATTGACTTAATTTTTGAGAATGTGGGTAATGGCTTCTCATCTTCATGAAGCATCAAGTTGAGGATACAAAAAGAAATACGTTCCAACAAGTTACAAATTTTTCATTAAATGTAAGAGTGTTAACTATGCAATATGAGTATAACTACAAAATCTTGGTACATCTCTCCTTCTTATAAAACCATGTAAGGCCATTAGAAGAGCATGATATGATTAGATAATGATCTTTGTGCTTCGGAATTTTGAATTTATCCCTTTGTTCCATGATGGTACAGAATTCTCCAAATGAGTGTGTGTACATTCTTATCCAACCTATATGATTTTTTCCCCCATTTATCATAGTTTTCCTTTCCACTTTGTTGTTTTTCCTTTCTGTTGGTGTGTTTGTTTGTTTTTTTTCTTATGTGTGTTCATTTCTTTTGTTAGTGGAGATGAATTTACTCTAGCCAAATTTAAACAAGAAACTAACATGATCACCCAATATTGATAAGTTCATCTATTTCCATTTACATTTTAATTTATCTAAGTCAAAGCCAGTTGTTTTCATCCATTTTTTCTAGCCCAAAAGTCCAAAACTTGATCCATGACAACTAAGCAAAATGTGAATATTTGATTCAAAATCTCACCAAACCCCTCCCCTGGAAAATTTTCCTTCATTTTCATGATCATCTAGACCTTGAATACTATCATAATGGATTGAAGAAACATTTTCAATATTTAAAAATGGTTCAATAAGGTACACCATTTGATTCATCTAAGTACAACTAAAGACTAGTTCTTTTTCAGGCTTAAAAAGGCCAATTTTTCCCATTTCTAGGCATGTGTTCATCCTATGGAAAGGTGGAAAAAGATAATAAACATCCAAATGTTGTATTTTATATTTTGGGAGTTGTTTTAAGTGGTTAAGGAAGACAATATTTGTAAAAAAGGGTTGTTATCTCCAAATCACAACACCCTATGGTTTTCACAAGTGTGTGCGCTTAAACTCACAATGTGATTGGATAACATTGGTACTATCTCCAAGTTGTGGGACTTACTACTTGAGATAGACCTTGAGAGAAAGCTGGTTCTTGCTCCTAAACTACCTACCACAATATACCCTAATGCAAGAAAAAATATCTTGTCCTAATCTAACTTTCCAAGGGACCAGGGAGAGAGAGTGTATGAAAAAAAAAATCCTACACTTAAGTGGTGACACACTAGAAAAGGAGAGTGTGAGAATATCATCCAATGTTTGAAAAAATATAAGCAAAGTGCATACTAGAAGGGGTGATAATAGTTCTTCCACAATCTAGCAATTGCATTCACAATAATATTTCATACACACACAATGATAATGAATCCCTGTAATAGCATAAATTTTTTTTTAAAAAATTGCAATGAGTTTGAAAGGGCAAGAAGAATGCAAAAAAGCATAGCAGGGGAAGATTTATCCACAAACTTGTATGTATTGCTTCATTGACTATGCACAATCCAATTTATTACAGAATAAGGGCCTAGATCACCATGCAAGGAGTCCACTACAAGCGACTACAACACATTTTCTTCACAAAAATTTTTTTATAAAAAATTTCTACTCAGAAAATATCTCCCTTTATAATGAGCCCAAAACACCAATTTATAGAATCTGAGGGGAGAGAGAGAGAGAGAGAGAGAGAGAGAGAGAGAGAGAGAGAGAGAGAGAGAGAGAGAGAATGAATATCCCGAAATTTTTCCTTCAACCACTTGCAAAAGGTAGTAAATGGAGTGAAATGATGTTTTTTTTCTTGAAAAAGGCCCCCCATACTATCCCATAACTTGCAAAAGTGAAATATGTCATCCCATGCTTCATTGAATGCATCCTAACTACCAAATAAAACATTGTTATGAACTGGGCACATTTTCAACAAAATATCCATCGATTCTTCATCAAATTCCAGATTTCTTGTTTATGTGCATCAGGTTTGGAACCAAGACTCCAATAGTAATAATTTTGTGTGTTTATTTATAAATACAAAATTTATGGCCTTTTGAGTGCGGGAAGCTATTTTGGGTTTGTCAGGCATTTATGTCATTTAATTGGAATGAGCATTTGATTGACTACAGGTGAATATGTTTCCTTTATTATCATATCTCTAACCTCATAAAATTATAAAATATAGTGTCTATGGTGTAGAGGATTTCGTTCTTGTTCCAAAAAGTCAAATTTCATGAAAATTGGCACTCGGGGTCAAAAGTTGTGGCCTTTTGAAGTTCGGGGGGTCTAAAGTTGACTTTTCCTTTGTATGCAGCTATTTAAGTGAAATCAGGATTTGGTGTCCTGGATTTCTGTTGACCACTACATGAGGGTTTTGGTGTCCCAATTTTTGTGTTGATAAGTAGGTGAGGGCTGTTAACCTCCACTTCCTCCGCATGACACTCGACCCGCTTTGCAAATCAGACAAGTTGGCTTTTCAGGTCCTGCACATACCTGTGTTTCAGCTGTCCAACGGATCATGTAGGAAAAGAATTTTTGACTTAACAGATTCCTTATTTTGTAGCAATTTTGGTGATGCACATCCTATATGTCCTATATGAACTTGTGCTTCTTGGAACAAGAAAACCTGACTTAACCGATTTTCACTATTTTCGGCCATTTCGGGCAAATCGGGTTTTCGGGTCCCGACTGTCCTAACTGAACCTGTGTGACCTAGGACAAGAATGTATGATTTTACTGCATTTCACTTTCTCCTTAGCATTTTAGGCATGAATTTGGTATGATAAACCATGGTAAGATCTACCTTGGTTCCATCCGCAGCTCTTAGACCCGATTTGCATTAAAATAGGCATGCGACCTTATTTTTTCATATTTTTGCAATTTTTACTAACTCCTTGGATTTTTCTTGGACATGGGAGTTAGAGAAAAGTGGAGAGATACCCCCAAAATCCAAATTTTTTCCCGTGAACCATTTCAACCTGCTTGACCCTGAAGGAATGATGCAAGTTATCAAAATTACCTTAAGGGGTGGATTTTGGATAACAAGGGTTTTTTAGGTGCAACGAATGAAGGGTCAAAATATGAACCTGAGATTCACTATATTATTCTAAGAGCTCTGTTAGGATTTATGAAAAAAAAATAGGCATTGGAAATATGAGATAGTATTGATCATGGAATAATAATATTTTACACAAAACCTAATAATCTCTCAAAGCATCTCAACTTCTGCAAACACCTCGTTGTGTAGATAAAAATAGGAAAATGTTTTGGAGTTTCTACTAGATTTATGATCTAAAAACTTTTTCATTGATCTTGGAGGGTTGGCCCTCAAACCATTTCAACCTGCTTGACCCTAAAGGAATGATGCAGGTTATCAAAATTACCTTGAGGGGTGGATTTTGGATAACAAGGGTTTTTCAGGTGCAACAAATGAAGGGTCAAAATATGAACCTGAGATTCACTGGATGATTATAGGATCTCTGTTAGGATTTATGAAGAAAAAATAGGCATTGGAAATATGAAATAGTACTCTTTATCATGGAATAATAATATTTTACACAGTACCTAATAATCTCTCAAAGCATATCAACTTCTGCAAACACCTCCTTGTGTAGATCAAAATAGGGAAACGTTTTGGAGTTTCTGGTAGAGTTAGGATCTAAAACCTATGTCATTGATATTGGAAGGTTATTTTGAGTCATAATAATATAAAATTCCACATGAAATAACCCCTATAAATTATGGGAATATTTTTTTCAAGTTTCCTCTAGCACAAGGTATGTTGATCCGATACTTCAACATATTTTCAAGTGCCATATGTCAAATTTTTACTCATGTCACCCATTCTTCATCTTATTTTTCATTTCCCAAATAGAAATAGGGTACAAAAAATGGCTTTCCCATGCAACCCCCTTTCCTAGTTCTTCATATGATCCCCAACTACGTAGGGGGCTTATTGGGCTAACTCAAATTCTTGCACATGACTTAGATATTTTGCACCTCTTGTGAATTTTACCAAGGGGAAAGAAGGAATAAAAATTAGTAACCATGATTAATCCCATTCTCTACTTCTTCTTACGACCTTGTTTCATCCCCCTATGCTTTCTTTCTAATCTTTGTAACCCTCATGTGCAATGCTCCAAATATTTGCACTTGGAAAACTATCTCAAAAGAACTATTTTTCACCCATTTTCCATTTTTCCAATGGGATGGAAGGGACATAAAATGACACCCATAAATAAATTTTACTTTAACCTAGTTTCCCTCCACCCAAGGTCAAAATTGCAGTTAGCCAGGAAGAGATGAAAACAAACTAAACTCAATTTCAACTTATATTCTTTACAATGATCACCTTCTAAAAATTTCTAAAAATTGAATACGTTCAAAAAAATCAAAATATATATAGGTTCTACCAACACATTACATAGAATCCATGGCTTCCGAAAACATGATTTTCTCATAATTGAATAACTAAATATATGATTTATCTGTAACTTTCACAAATTGTTCTCATTCCACGTACCATTGAAATGAATGAATATTCATACTAGATAATGCCATTATTTTCTATAGTATAAAACCTAAAACCCTATCTGCAAAATTTCATTTTTGATTTGTAAGAGTTCCAAGAGAATAAACACAACAAAAATAGGAGCATGAGATCTTAGAGAAGAGACAAATCCAGCGATGGTGTTTTCATCAAAAAATTACACGAGTATGAAAGGATTCTAAAAATAGAACATTCTATATAAATCCAATTATAAAAAAGGTAATCCTCTCAAAATAGAAATATCCCATTACTCAGAACATCCATACATAGTGCAAAATAATAAATAAGGTAAAACAACTAATTTTCCCAAAATAACAGTTTCTGAAATAGTAACCTACTAAAAATAGAATATTACTAAAAATAGAAAATCATAATTAATCGAGATAAATTGAGTGTGATAGGTTATGTAAAAGCCAAAATTTTATCAAAAAGGAAAAATTTCCCAAAATAGCAGCTCATGATTCCCACTAACCAAAAATAAAAAATTTTAGTTTTAAGTTTAGAAAGTTGTTGTTGGCTCTGTTTTCACTCATCTCGCTAATTTTCACCATCCTCACATGGTTGTAAACTTGTCTCACATCTCAAAAGGAAAAAATATGTTCATAAGGATCCTAGAGCATAATTGTGCTCAAAATTTTCTTAAGGAGTCAGATAGATAATATTGAGGTATAACAGGTTAAAATTAGGAACATCACGAAGCCAATAAGGAATCTGATAAGGGTTAAGTGCCCAATTGGAATCAAAATTTCATCAAAATATTTCACCACAGTCATAAGTGAAATGGGAAACTCATTAGGAAAGTTAGGAAGCATCATGCCTTTAATCCAATGTCCTTCCTTCGAGATGAAAGAAAAAGTGTGCTAGTCAAGACATAAGAGTATTCAATCCATCTTGTGTGAAGAATGAAAATCAATCCTTTTCAGTGGGAGAATCTAAGCAAGAAGGTATGAAATATCTAAAATCTAATTTCATTCAATTGAAATTTTGAGACTAGATTTACACACAACATAATAATGTTTAACAATCTCATATATATATATATATATATATGAAATTACATTACTATATTTTAGGAAGTAGCTAAGTACTCTTCTATGCATATCTCACCCGAACACCATATACATTAGTGGTTAAACTCACATAACAAATAATTGTTATAACCAAACATATAACTAATAATATGAGTTGTTATCCAACTCATATTATATTACAAATAATAATCATAATTAATAATGTTAAACACTACTAATCCTAACATCAACTAATAAGGAGTAGTGAAGGTTAAATAAGTGATCTTCATTGTGGTATCATGAATGTGAGAACAAAAAATCATCCTAATTTCATTTGATGTCATAATGTCAAAAACCTGTTAGTGTGGTCAATTCTCAAATGATGAAAAATTTCAAGTGCAACCAAAAACCATTGAACATGAACCTTCAAAAAGGAATATAATGAAAAGAGAAAACACATTTGTTCCATATTATTAGAGGATTCATAAGAGGTAAGGATCATCGCATACCCCATATAGCCTCTTGAGTCAAGAAATATGGATATAACATAGCCCCCACTCTTCATTGGTATCCAAATGTATCTTTCTCGACGTCAAACACTTTCCTTGAGAAACATGAGAGGAGAAGGTGTGTGATTGGATTTCATTCAAGGAAAATTCAAGAGACAACAAAGGAAAAAACGTAAGAAGGAAATGATCTTCATTTAGAGAATTATATGTGTAGGAATGGGGAATAACATTTCTTTCATTTTCTTCCTTCCACTTAGTAATGTTCTTACAAACTCATGTAAGGCATTGTAATGTGAGCATATCTAAACAAGGAGTGACATTGTCATCATCTCATTCCCTTCCAACCAGTGCCCACCTGTCAAGGATTTCACTCAAGGGTAATTATTTCATCTACATGATGAAAAATCATCTCAATAGGAGAAGGATAAATAAAAAGAGGTTTAAGAAATAATGAATTTGTCTCTCCTGATCATTAGAACCATTTGTGAAAGCTTAAACAACAAGAAATTGATCTTCACTCTCATTGTGAGATCAAGAAGGAACCATCATGAGTGATTCCCATAGTCATATCAAGATCACATTGTAATGCTTTAAAATAGTGTTTCTAAACAATCATTCACTAGTCTAGAGTGTTCATACATTTTACAGAGGGAGGGAATTTTGATAATCATGCTTCAAATCTGCAAGTTATTCATCAAAAATTTCTTCTCTTCATTAATTAATTCAACCCCTTCTCTTTCTCCCTTCTTTCTCTCCATATTCTAAATTTCAATTAAGAACGTATTTTTTTCTATTTTTTCCTATTCACTTAAGTGACCTTTAGTCACATATTCTAAGACTCCTTTTCCCAATAATAAGAAAAAGTCTCACTTCCTAGGAATATCAAATGCCACAAGTGATAAGGATAGGTGAATAGTTATGTGGGGGAAAATGAAAGGATAATTTGTAATGATATAAATTTGAATGGCCTCTCAGCTCCAAGAGATTGTAAATTATTGATTAAATTTATTTTTTTGAGATTAACCCTTCTACATCAAGTAATAAAATTTTCAATTCTTTTAGTTCTTATGTTCTTCTAATTTCTCTCTTTCCATATTTACATACATTATAATCTTGTAGAACCAAGAAAGGTGTCTACGTGTTTGATAAATTGATGAATGGAACTCTATGTCTATGATTTTTTATGTCATGTCATTATTTGAATTGTTTTGTTCTTCTAATTGGATGTGGAATTACTATTGTTATTGTATGTGAATTTGGTAATCCTACTTACAATAGTAACCATCTCTCTTTATTTCCCCAACTCTCCTTTACCTCTCTCTACTATGAATTCCTCCCTTCTACCTTGTACAAGAATTTTCCATAGGTTCAGTAGAGTTTTATTGTGTGATCCCCATCCTATTGGCAACCCCATAGCTTTAAGATAGTATAGGTAGATTACATTTAATAATGGGAGCATCCCCATACATAAGGAGGGTATTAGCCTCGTATTGTTGGTGAAAAATTTATAATTTCCAAGATAAAAATTTATTTCACCAACACTAAGAGATTTATTAAAAGTAAAGATAAGTTCCAATCATGTTAAAATGAATGAGTAATGTAGCTATGGTTATGTTTACTAGAAACACTATTTCTTTGACCATACATTTTTCATAAGTCATAGATAAATATACTCACACATAACAATAAGTGTATTCATACACAAAGAATAAAAGAAACACGAGAATCATTATTTGGAGAAACTAAATCATGCACTTTTGGTAATATTTAGTCTCAGTCTCATACTACTATTGATAAGGTTTTTGAGTGAAGAAAGTGGTAATTTACCCCTGTCTCTTGGTGATTTTTATTTGATTTTTTTCATCATTCTCTACCTTCACCACATATATGCCTAGTCAATTTTTGTGTCTACCCATCATTTTAGCTTTGACTGGGGCACCCGGGCTACTATTGGGGTGGCCATCAGTGCCCTAGTCCTATTTTTGTTACCCTGATCCCTTTTAGACTTTCCCGCCACTTTTTGGCCACTTTCTATCCATTTTACCAGTCTATCATTTTGGTGGTTGGCCTTTTCAAGGTTAATTATGAAGATTAAAACAAGATAACCATATAAATATAAAGTTATGAGACCATAATGAGGGACCAAGCACTAGTCACTACTATCATCCACCTAGGGTTGCATTCATCAAAGGTATTTGGAGATCATTTGATTTCATTTACCTCCATCACAAGGGATAAGGCTAGTTCATCTAAATCACACAAGCATATGAGGGGATTCTATTCTATTCCATCCACCATTTTAGTACATTTTTACATCTATCTATTACTCGCTACTTCATAAAGTTTGGTTGGCACAAGAGATCCTAGTGCACATGTTTCACACACACACAAGAAGAAAATTTTGGTTTGAAATGTAATGCAACACTCAGTTAGTAAGCCCATTGTTATGGCATATAAGGTTAGTCAGAAATATTCATATGCATTCTTCCTTTTTAAGGGTTTTGATACTTCTTTTGGTTGTTTGTAATTCTTCTACTCATCTTGGATTATCAGTAACACTTGGAGCAATGCAGTGAATCTAAAACATTAGATAGCGAGGTTTTCAAACTATATTCTTAACTTGTAAAACTCAGTTTTGGCCCTTCTGCACAGATCAAAGAACCCATAGTACAAACAAGGGTGCCCACAAGCACCCTAGTCTTCCTCTAGGTTCCCTAGTGTAGATAAATAGACAAGATATGTCCTTTTTAGGACCTCTACATGTTCATTCCTATTTATAAAATTTTCTATTTATTTTATGACACAATTCAGATCACCCTCTGAATCAACTATGTCATTTCCTTGTTCTTCTTACACATTAGGGTTTTTAATTTCATTAGATTATTTTCTTAGGTCATTTTACATAGTTATTTATTGCACTTATTTACTGTATTTAAATGTTGTTCCTAGTTTAATTTAAAACTCACATTTTAGGTAATCATTTTGGTGAACCTGAATTGATCTTCATTCTCCTAGGTCCTTCACACTTATAGTTGCTTTCTTCATTACTTATCACCTAAGGGATTTGTCATCATGAGTATCTCCATCAATTATTATTTACTTGTTAATCCTTACTTTATGCATCGAATTGAACATATTTTTTTCTATGACACATGTTCCTGTTGATATGCATCTTGATTCAATTTACCAAATTTTTGTTGATGGATTTTTGCAGCATATAACATTTAAATCCAATCCACCCACGAATGTTCATACTTTTTAAAATTATCCAATTTTGCATATTATGTGTCATATTAAAAAATTTAGGTTTAAACACACTCTAATTGACAATGGATGTGAACTCAACTTGTGTTCCATGTCATTCCTTGAAGTTCTAGGTATTTTTTCTCATAATGTTAGTTCATATTGTATTTCAATGCATGTTTATGATTCTTTTTTCCATCCATGTATTGGTCACATTACATTACCCATCACCATTGGGCCAAAAACTTTTAATTATTTATTTTTTGTTTTTGATTTCCAAGTCTCCTATAATTTTTTGTTGGGAATGCCATGGCTTCATGCCATATAGGTTGTCACCTCCATGATCCATCATTGTGTTGAATTATTACATGAGGGCAGTGAGCATACTATTTTTAGTGACCATGATCCATTCCAATATTGTGACCATGCTCTTAATACTAATCCTCCTATTCCACGCACTTATACTTCAGATGAGCCTCAACCTATGGATGAACCACGTCACTTACCAGCACTTGAGGGTACCATTTGTGTGATACATGTAGTTTCTTCTATACCACCTACTACTAATAATGTTATGATTAAATATCAGGGGCCTGTCCAGTCCATAGATCTTGCTATATCACTTACAACTTCACATGTACCACTACATTAGCATGCCAACCATTCACTTACACACTATTCATGAATAACTCATATTGGGAACATATTCCATTTGATCCTAATTACAATTAAACCATATGTACACATGTGGGTTTTTCTTGAATAGGATTTTCTTTTGAGGAACTTTATCCTCCTCCTCACGATCAACATATTTATTATGACTTCGTCACTATTACTACTTCTTATGGTTTGCATGTCTTTCATCTTACTGTCTATTTGTTGTGTATTACTCGATATTCACCACTTAAATTAGGTAAATCATGGCTTGATTATATTGGGGAAACTCTAGATCCTGATCACATAGATATCTCTTTTCCTTTTCCATTTGGACATATATTCATTTGCAATAGCTCTTTTCTAGGTTATACACAAAACCTCACTTGTTGGTATGTGCACAATTTTCTACTTCCTCCATTTACTAATGAGGAATATGCCATGGGTATGTATAATTTACACCTCAATGGCTCGTTGTGTGATCAACCACACACCATTTCTTATCAACTCAGCAATGCTTATCCATTCGAATACAATCCTAAAAACGATGATCTTATAGATGAAATTACATGATTGCATCCTTTATGTTACATACTTGTGGGGCATAACATCTAACACGTCCCCTCCCCATATTAAGCGTCAACACATATTTTATACTTTCATCATCATACATCAATCTTCTGACATCACCATACTCATAACACATTTTAGCATCGACCATTACTCGATGACACGCTCTTGTACTTTGGTTCACACTTGAGAGGGTTTAATACACATGAACCCCACACACTGCATTATAGGAAATATACATTTAATTTCATAACACATCTCACATCATACATACTAAATTTAGTCTATAAAATGCCAACATTTTTGCATCTACGCATTATAAACATTTTACACATCATACATCATATTGCTTTTTCATCATACAAATTTCATACACTTCTAGCATCATATACTACTCATCCTACATAATACATTATTAGGATAGATATATCTTGCAATACACATTTTATATCACATCATATGTCTTACATCTTGCATTATACACTCTACATTTAGTTTACAACATTTCGACATTTTCCCATATAGACATCCTACATATACTAGTTTTCATCATACCTATACAACACCCTCACGGTCTACGAGTCTATAATTTTACATACTACATCACACACATCTTACATTTGTTAGTTTACATCTAACATTACATTTTACACATCATACGTTGTTCTATCATCACAACATATACTACATCTTATACGTGCTCCAATCACCACCATATGACACACTTTAGTTCCTCGGTTCATACTCGACTTACAAGGTTTTACAAATCAAATGGACCTTATCATATTTACATGTCCATAATTTGACCATATATCATGCAACATTCCTAGGTTAGTGGCATATGCTTTAGGTAAAATTCTCAACAATTCCTTCATCTTGTATGGGTATACGCTTTGGGCTACATTACTACTCCCTTTATTCATCGTGTAGTGATATATGCTTTAGGCTACCTCATCACTCTCTTGATCATCTTGTCATGATATATGCTTTAGATGTAGGGATCATGTACACATCATCACTATGTCTCATCTCATCACTACACATATACACTCTTTATAATGTGTTAGACACACAACTCACACGTCAACCATTTCTCGACGATGCACTCTCGTTTGCGGTTTATTCTTGACTAGTGAGGGGTAAAACTAAAAAAACCTCATTACATAAACTTCCATTCACTTGGGGGGCACGTGGATCCTACCATCCATATTACATTCTTTTCCATCCATCCACATCATACTAAACATCATTGTTGCTTTTACTCTTGCTTGCATTTTCTTGTTCATGGTTGCTTTATTACACATCCTAGTTAGATATCCTATATGTCAGTAATATATATCATACACACATGTGATTTCATGCCTTTTTCTATTTGTGATCACATATACATGTCTCTTACACACAACATAGATACTAACCTTCTACCCTTCCTACATTGGTCATTAGGGGCATCCACATTTGTCTCTTTCAGATGCTATTGTTTCACTCTATAATTATCACTCTACATTACATTCTTATACGAGATTTTGACATAATTTTTATGTTTCTAAAATACTAACGGGTGCTTCATGTGAAGTATTTATTTACAGGATTACTTACTTCCATGGTTATCTATTGTTTGTATTTCTCTGTTATTGTATACGGGCCCTGCCCTATGTTTCATCTGAAAATTTGTTTGTTGTTTGCTGCCATGATGGCCTTATGTGTCTTATGATATCATGAGTGATGTCCCATGTTTGCAATCTAATTTTGTGGCTTATATTTTTCTTCTTACGTGTATACTAATTTTTTTGTTTGATTTTATTGTTGATACAAAATTACAGCACCCCCGAATAGTTTTAGATGTGTGTGGGGAACTCAGTGTAATTTTCATAACATTGGACCATCTCTCAAGTTGTGGGACTTGCGCGCTTGAGATGATCCTCCAGAGAAGGCTTGTTCCTGCTCCTAAACTACCTGCCACAATCTAATCTAATGCAGGAAAACTATCTAATCCTAATCTAAATTTCCAAGGGACAAGGGAGAGAGAGTGCATGAAAACAAAGCCTACACTAAACCAGTGATTCGCCAAAAAAGGAGGTTGCTGATCAAAAATCCAACTACCTAAAATGGAGAGAGGTGAGCAATGGAGAGGATGGACAAGATGCATCACAGACAAAAGATGAATTTCACACAGAAAACCACTTCAAACCCATTAAACACGACTATCAAAACCTGTAATAGGCATCATAGATATACACAGTATACCCTACAATGATGAGAGGAAAGAAGAAACAATAAAATAAGCAAAGGATGTATAAAATGCATCACAAAACAGATTTTATTTCTCCATGAGTTCACACAGTACATCATTAGTGGGAAAGAGGAAAGAAAATGCCATTACAAAGTAAAGAGAGGAGGATTAAGATCCACATTCAACCCTAGGTAAGAATGCGAGAGGGGGAAGGAGAGAAAAAATTACCCCCTTTTAGAAAAATGTCCCTCCTTACAATATATAGGAAGAATGAGTGAGAAGGAGAGAAGAGTCCAATCCTGAAATTGCTTTTTCAACCACCTATAAGATACAATAATGAGTGAAATCAATTGCACCTTACTTGTAAAAGAATCCTCCTTCTGTCCCCTAACCCACAGTAATGAGAGAATGATGGCTTTGCTCATTAAATGCATTCCCAACCAATTTCTAACTGTCTCCATGAATTCGGCTCGTTCTTTAAAAATCACCATCAAAGATTCATTAGTTTCTACATCTCTTGATTGTTGTGTGTCGTGCTCGCTGGATTGGAGTTAGAGATGTTTCTTTTATTTTCTACCACCTACCCTTACTAAAAGTCAAAAATCCACTTTCTTTGGCATAGAGGATGTCAAGATATTTCCAAAAAGTTCTCTTTGCTCAAAACCGAGCTTCCAGTCAAATGTTATGATCATCTAAAGGTTAGGGTTGGGAGTTCCATGCAAGATCTAACAATATTTCTACCTTTTGGGGTCTTGTGAATGTGACGGTTGGACACTTGACATCAACCGCGAGCCTTCTCTACTTTCCTTGTGTTTTGGCTAAGTCCCTTCTAGTTAGGAGCAACTATGTTGGACCTTAGACACGTGAAGGGCCGGCGCACGTTTTGGGGACCTGCCTTTGGATTTACCTTTGAAGTTATGTTGAGCTGACATGTGAAGGATTCCGCTTTCTCTTCCCATGCTTAGACTTTTCAATGGTCAGTTCTTCCTTTTTGACCCTAGAAACATGGAGGACATGTGCTCATTTGGGACCTATTTTTTGATTTTACCTTTGAAGGTGCACTGAGATGACATGTGGAGGGTTTCGCTAGCTCTTCCCATGTTTAGAATTTTCAACAGCTAGTGCAACTTTATCAAGCTCTGACCACCTGGAGGGCCTGCGCTTGTTTTGGGATCCCCTTTGGATTTTACCTTTAAAGTTGCGCTTATGAGGCACGTGGCAGGTTCCATTGGCTCTTCCAATGCTTATACCTTTTAACGGCTGGTGAAACCTTCTCAGGATTTGACAACATGGAGGTCATGCAATCATTTTTGACCTGTGTTTTAAGAATCATTCCAAAAGTGTGCCGAAGAGACACGTGGAGGGTTCCGTTGGCCTTTTTATACTTAGCTTATTTATGCCTCGTGTGAAAAAATTATATGCATTGAGATCCATGTGGGGATCAAGCACATCCCTAGGGTCTCTGCTTTTATTGCACCTTTTGAAAGTGTGCTGAGTTGACATGTGGCACCTTCTGCGGCTCTGTTGCTTTGCTTCATTTTTTCAACCATTTGTTTCCTCGAGATCCCCAAAAATGTGAAGTCTAAAAACTTTTAGCCTTTCTCCATTTTTCACTTGAGCTTTGGTATTCTTCAACATTTCCATTGGCCATTCATTTTCCCACCTTCCATTTCCATTTTCGAGCCTACCTATAACCTTTCCATTCCTCCTGTGCAAGGTTTTGTTTGATAGATTTTTCCCGATGGGAAAAATTAGATAACAATTTGGTGACTTGCGGGATCACCTTCCTGCTATGTGGAAATATCAGTTGCCTTATTACAACCATTGATCATGGAGTCATGAATGATAGCCTGATATTTATCTTGTGCTTGAAACCTAAACCCGAAGCTTGTGCTCTCCATTTTCATAAGAATATCTTGTATATGATATTTCTGACAGAAAAAAATATTCTTGACCCGGGAATTCACCTATTCTGGAATGGACTGTTACGAAACCCTATTTTAGTTGCTCTACATTTTCTTTCTTTTAAAAAACAATTGCTCACATGCAACTATGAGGTTCCTGCTATAACAACTGAAGAATGTGATGCACTACATTGACTAAAGAAATACAAACAAAAGTTATGTACAAAATACAAAGATCATACATGCCGTAAGTGGAACATGCAGAGTGTGCAAAAGCACTTTTTCTACTGAAAGTACACACCTACTCTATGCTAACTAGAAGCAAAGGGAACCCAGAAAAATTCTCCAACTGACAGGGATAAGTAGCTTCCATTTCTCAAAATAGTTAGGCATGTATATGATTTGGCACTGAACATGGATATTATTATGAGTGAAAAATTGACAAGAGGTAAATACTCCACCCAAATAACCAAAGTATCAACATAAATCAAAAACACCTCCTAAAGCTAATTGGCATTGGAATCTTGGAGGTGTTGATGGTGACCTTTGGTGCTTTGTATATCATCCTCATGTTTAAAAGTAAGCGTCACTGGTAGCAACTCTAAATCTTGCTCCAATGAATCCAAATACTTGATTGGGCAAGGTGTGATCTACTAAATTTTCCCATTGTACAGAAGCCCAAATTCAATAATTAAGTCTTCTTGCAGGCATTCCTAGGTGGATGGTGTAGAAGAGATGAGATCTTCGTGCTCTTTTCCTTCCTTCATTGTTTCTAGAAGACTGACATGTTCATGGGTAGCCTCTTCCTCTAGCACGAAATTTTTTAAATTGAAATCTTTAATTCTCTACTCTAGAGGACTATTTGGGGCAGCAAGGTCTTCTTGATAGCTCTCCTCCATCATGGATTTATCAATCAAATCATGGCCATCAAATGAAAGTAAAAAATCTTCAATAATTCTTTCTTCATCGAGTGACTTCAGCTCTGATTTGATATCTTCCAGTTGCACCTCTTCAATTGGACTTGGAGCTGATAGTTCTTCCTCCCTCTTCACTTGTTGTGCAGCTTGGATTAGATCAGGATTCTCTTTAGATAAAGTGCCATTACGGACACTGCATTTAGAGCATATGAACTTCTGATGTTATTCTTCTTGTTCATGTTCTTGTTCTACTACAAACTCTGCTTCCACCACTTGTGGTCTGACACTGGCCTCCTTTGAAGGTTTAACCATCAAGGGAGTTTTCTTATCCAAAATCTAAGATCCTATCTTACCAATATTTTGAACATTTCTTCAGTATTTGGCTCTCCTTCTTGTTGCTCTCCTTGACTAGTTTTTGGAATTTCTTCCTGACATGGACTTGGGAAAGTAAGAGGAGAAATGCATGGGGTTTCAGCTAGTTTTGCAATTATTTTTGGTTGTGAGGGAAGTGGAACTTATTTTTCATTTGGAGGAGATGAATTCTTGGAATGGAAAAGGATAGAAGAATTTACTTGAGATGGAAGAATAGGGGACGGAGAAGGGAGATCAACACTTGGGGCAGCATATAATGGGCTTGAATCTTGACACTGTTGAAATGATATTGATTGAGAAAGAGGAAAATAAAAGATATGAGGTGGTATAAGTACCTATTAACAATGTTCTCTTGTATCCAACTCATAAGCCTTAATCTCCTCGGTCCATTTTTCAAGTTGGCGAAGCATTTCAACCATGAGTTCAATCTTCTTCTGTAGGCTATAATGTCTTGGAAAAGGGCCTACCCATGGACAAGGTGCCTTGAAACCAATCTTGAATGTTTTCATATGATCTATAGCCCTAGACTGCAACATTTTTTCTTCCATTATAATAGTTTTCATGAATAAATTAGCTTCTTCAGGTGTGGAACTACGTGAAAAATATATATATCCATGCTCTAGTACAATTGTATATTTTGGTAAATGACCAAATTGATTTGAATCTGGCTCACCTGGATATCCATAGTGTTTATTTTCATTGTAAAACCTTTCTGGAGGTGTGTTGAAGTAACCTGGAGATGGATTAGAATAACATTTTTGCTACAAGTGTGAATTCCATGAGGGAAATGAAGTCATGATTACACAACTTCATGGAATGGAAGAAAATGAAAGATATGGAAAGAAGAATGGGTGAAAATTAATGGAAGGAAAGTATGCAATTCAGAGAATGGGTTGTGTACTAGATGGAGTTAGCTGATGTTCTTTACATGTGCCTCCAAAGGATGAATCTCACCAAGAACACATCAACTTGCTGAAATGAAGTGGTAAGGTGCTTCAAACCCATCCCACTGAGTGTATCAGAACTATTGATACAAAATTACAGCACCCCCAAATAGCTTTAGCTGTGTGTGGGGAATTCGGTCTAATTTGCATAACATTGGACCATCTCTCAAGCTGTGGGACTTACAGGCTTGAGATGATCCTCCAGAGAAGGCTAGTTTCTGCTCCTAAACTACCTGCCACAATCTATTGTAATGCAAAAAAACTATCTAATCCTAATCTAACTTTCCAAGGGACCAGAGAGAGATAGTGAATGAAAACAAATCCTACACTAAAGTGGTGATACACTAGAAAAGGAGGTTGCTGGTCACAAATCCAACTTCCTAAGATGGAGAGAGGTGATCATTGAAGAGGATGGACAAGATGCATCGCAAACCAAAGATGAAGTTCACACAGAACACCACTTCAAACCCATTAAACACAACTCTAAAAACCTACAATAGGCATCAGAGATATGCACAATATACCCTACAATGATGAGAGGCAAGAAGAGACAATAAAATAAGCAAAGGATGGACAAAATGCATCACAAAATAGATTTTATTTCTCCATGAGTTCACACAGTACATCATTAGTGGGAAAGAGGAAAGAAAATTCCATTACAAAGCAAAGAGAGGAGGATTAAGCTCCACATTCAACCCTAGGGAAGAAGGAGAGAGGGGGAAGGAGAGAAAAAATGACCTCCTTTTAGAAAAATGCACCTCCTTATAATATATAGGAATAATGAGAGAGAAGGAGAGAAGAGTCCAATCCCCAAATTGCTTTTTCAACCACCTGTAAGATGCAATAATGAGTGTAATCAATGGTACTTTTCTTGTAAAATAATCCTCCCTCTATCCCCTAACTTGTAGTAATGAAACAATGATGGCGATTCTTATTAAATGCATTCCCAACAACTTTGCAACCATCTCCTTGAATTGGGCTTGTTCTTTAAAAATCACCATCAAAGCTTGATTAGTTTATACATCTCTTGATTGTTGTGCATCATGATCAATTTATTGGAGCTTGAGATGTTTCTTGTATTTTTTCTGACCTACCCTTTCTAAAAATACAAAATCCAGTTTCTTTGACATAAAGGATGTCGAGATCTTTCCGAAAAGTCCTCTCTTGCTCAAAACTGAGCTTCCAATCGAAATTTATGATCATCTGAAGGTTAGGGTCGGGCGTTCCATGCAGGCAATCATAATATTACTGCCTTTTGGGGTAGTGGGAATGCAACAGTTAGAAACTTAGCATCGTCCACGAGCCTACTCTGCTTTCTTTTTGTTTTGGCTGAATCCCTTCTATTTAGGAGCAACTATGTTAGACCTTAGACACGTGGAGGGCCAACACACGTTTCGGGAACCTACCTTTGAATTTACTTTTGAAGTTTTGCTGAGCTAACATGTGGAGGCTTCCACTGGCTCTTCCCATGCTTAGAATTTTAAATGGACAGTTCTACCTTTTGGAGCCTAAAAACGTGGAGGTCCTGCACTTGTTTGGGACCTACCTTTGGATTTTACCTTTGAAGGTGTGTTGAGCTGACACGTGGAGGCTTCCGCTAGATCTTCCTATGTTTAGAATTTTCAACGGTTGGTGCAACTTTATCGGGATCTGACCATGTGGAGGGCCTGCGCTCATTTGGGGACCCCCTTTGGATTTTACCTTTAAATTTACGCTGATGAGGCACATGGTAACTTCCGCTGACTCTTCCCATTCTTAGACCTTTCAACAACCAGTGCAATGTTCTTGGGCTCTAACCATGTAAAGGGCCTACGCTCATTTGGGGACCTAACTTTTTAGCATCATACCAAAAGTGCGCCAAAGAGACAAGTGGAGGCTTCTGCTGGCCTTTTTATACTTAGTCGATTCTGGCATTGAGTGAACAAATTATACGCGCTGAGATCCATGTGTGGGTTAAGTGCATCCCTAGGGTCTCCACTTTTGTTACACCTTTTGAAAAATCATTGAGCTAACATGTGGCACCTTCCGCGGCTCTATTGCTTTGCTTCATTTTTTCAACCGTTTGTTTCCCTGAGATCCCCGGAAATGTGAAGTCTGAAAACTTTGAGCCTTTTTCCATTTTTCACTTGAGCTTTGGTCTTCTTCAACATTTCCATTGGCCATTCATTTTCCCACCTTCCATTTCCATTACTGAGCATTCCTCTAACGTGAATTTTCGGGATGAGATGTGAGATGGCATGGCTGGACCAACCTTTCCATTTCTCCTATGCAAGGTTTTGTCTGATAGATTTTTACCGAGGGGAAAAGTTGGATAACATTTACATTGTTTGCATAGCTTACACACCATCTTCTACATGCATGATTATTCATACTAACACTTTTCTTTGGATAGCCTCTTCTATTTGTGAACCTTGGTTTGTACCAAACAAATTACCTTCCCCCTGTAGGGCATAGTTATAAAGTTCATGTGGTTGTTCCTCTTTTTCATCTGCATTCTCCTATCGATGACATCACATACACCCTTAAAGAGGGGGGCACCATTTGTGTTTTATACATACTACACAGAGATTCTAAACCAGTTTGGTTCAGTTATATACAACGAGTTGGTTCAGACCATTCTACGAACCCCATACATAACAGATATTATAAGACATGGGTTTCCTTAGCATTCTAGAGAGAAGTTAATGGTTGAGGATACAAGGAAATTCCTCCCAATTCTTCTTCTAATTCTGGTGTCAGATCAACAAAAAATAATACAATACCGAGATCTCTTCACACATTTTTAGGGAAGCAGTTACAAGAAGGAGAATAATGCATCTTTCTCCCTACACTTCTTCTACCAAGTTGGCATGAGATTGCCCAAAAAAATCAGTGTATAGGATATCCTTCTACACTCTCTCTCATCATGGATCAAGTGCACATGTTCCATTTTTCATTTGCATATTTTACATTTACATTCTTTTTCATACTTATACATGAGTATTTGACAACTTGATCATCCCTTCCTTGCATGTCCGATCTTATGAGAAGAAGGAAGTCAACAACAAAAATGACATCAATAACAATGTTTTTCGGTAGCAAAAACCATACTAATCATGCAGGTACATCACACACATCAGTAGCTACACACACATTTCCACCCTAGGTTTACTTTCATCACCTTTTTTCACATTTTCATCTTTAGTTTCTATGCTCCATCATATTTTTATCACTCCACACTTTTGTCTAGTCATTCGGCACAATCTCTACATCACTCTACATGGACATCAGGTACACATCTCTATCTACTATATGTTACCGAGTGTTCCACTCACCAATATTAAGTGGGTGAAAATGTAGATACTAAACCATGCACTTTGGCTAATATTTAGTCCTAGTCTCATACTACTATTCATATGGTTTTTGAGTGAAGAAAGTAGTAACTAATCCCCATCTCTTAGGATTTTTTTAATTTTTTTCATCATTCTCGACCTTCACCACACATATGCCCAGTCAATGTTTGTCACTACCCATAATTTTAGCCTTGACTAGGGCTCCCGGGCTAGTATTGGGGCACCTATGAGTGCCCTAGACCCATTTGGGGCGCCCTAATCCTATTTACACATTCCTACAACTTTTTGGGTACTTTCTAGTCATTTTAGCATTCTATCATTTTGGTGGTCGGCCTTTACGGGGTTAATTATGAAATTATAATAAGAGAACCATATAAATATAAAGTTATGAGACTATAATAATGGACCAAGCACAAGTCACTACTATCATCAACATAGGGTTTCATTCATCAAAGGCATTTGGTGATTATTTGCATTCATTTAGCTCCATCACAAGGGACAAGGCTGAATTATCTGCATCACACAAGCATATGAGGGGATTCTATTCTATTCCATCCACCATTTTACTACATTTTTATATCTAGTTATTTTTTACTACTTCACAAAGTGTGACTGACACAAGAGAACCTAGGGAACATGATTCACACACATAAACACACACACCAGAACTACATTTGGGACTAGAATTTAGTGCAACGCTTAGTTAGTAAGCCCACTATTCTAACAAATGAGTTCAGTTCAACCTATTTATATGCATTTTTTTGTGGGGTTTCATACTTCTTTTGGTCTTTTACTCATCTTGGATTATCAGGGACACCTGGCGCAATGCAGTGAATCTAATGTAACATACAATGAGGGTTTTGGAATATCTGCCAAACTTGTAAAGCTCAGTTTTGTCTCTCCTTCACTGACCAGAGTGCCCACACTACAAACTAGTTCGTCCACAAGCACCCAAGTCCCTCTCCACACACCCCATTCTAGATAAATAGTATAGATCTATCCTTTTTAGGACCTATACATGTTTGTTCCTAGTTCAATAATATTTTGTTTTTTTTGTGACACAATATAGATTAGCCTCTAAATCAGCTAAGTCTTTTCCTCATTCTTATTACACATTAGTTTTTTTAATTTCATTAGATTAGTTGCTTAGGTCATTTTCCATAGTTATTTATTACACTTATTTACTATATTTACATGTTGTTCCTAGTTTAGATTAACTGCTCTAAAGATTATGTCAATTTTTGGATTATTTTAATACTCAGAAGTAATTTTTTTGTAGAATTACAAACAAATAAACATTATATTGTTTCCTAGATGATTAAATCATTCTAAAAAAGTTTACAAAGAACTTTACATAAAACACTCCCTTAAATTCGAATCAAGAATCTAAGTATATTAAAAATTCAAATTAAATTGAACACAACCTTTCTAACTAGATTTATTGGCATTCTAAAAATATAGTAATATTTTGATGCTATGATGAAACATATTGCTAACCCAAAACATGTGAAGTTTTCCCCTATTTTAGGCAGCACCATTGACATTTCTCATGGTAGCGATGTAAGCTACAGTGGTAATCATGATGACTGTGTTAGATCTAGTCATTTCATAGAAATATTGTTGCAACTGAAGCATGACATAGGGAGTTAGAGGAAACTCATTGGAGATTCACATAGAATTTTTTCTTTAGGGATGATTTCTCTGACGTTTTGAATCATAACGGATCGGGTTCAAAACTAGGTATCTTAATCTCTCATTCCCTTGGCAGTATGAATGGTGGTTCCTTTGTGGCCCCTACTCTAGAAAATGATGATGGAGGGAGCAATGCCTTTACTGAGTTTGTATATGGCTGTCTTCCTAGAGATGGTGTTATGTTGTCTGGTGGAGAGAAGGATTCCTTAGGAGAATGTAAACCCATGCAGCCAGGGCCTGGCTGTGTGTTCCTGGATGGATCTCAATGCAATAAATCTGGTAAATATAGTGTAATATCCATCAGATATAACAACGCGTGTTTGAGGAACTCGGGTACCTACAAAATGGAAAACTTAAAAGTTTTAGTCATCAACCGTTAATAAGTGAAATGTTTTGTAGTTGGAGGGAATCCTGAGGGTTAGAAGAAATTATCACAGAGGATTATTCAAATGATATTAACACCAAGGAGCTTATTTTAGAAGATTCAAGGATGTTTTTGAGGTTTTGGAACTGATTCATCTAAAGTAGAATTTTAGGCCTGAAAGAGCATGCACTGTGAAAGAGAACTTGAGCTTCAAATAAGGATTTTCAGAGTTGTTGTTATCTCTCGGAAGTGCACCCTATAGAAAGATGGCTATAGGTTTTCTAATCTTGCACAAATGATCTCTCTCTTTTGTAGATACAATGGAAACACCTCAAGTCTTTGGGTATACCTAATGCAAGGTGAGTCTTCAGTATCAAGGCTGGTTCCTTATTGGTGTATCCTAAACTGCTTTCTGGGAGTTTGAGAGTAAAAGATGATTGTAAGAATGATTAAAACTAAGGTGATACACCGAATTTGTGTGAGGGATTTGATTGAGTATATGCCCAACTGATCTATGAAGGATTCTTGATGCATGAACCAATAGTTTTTCTATAGAATATCTAAGGGAAAAACACTTGATTGTACTGAGGGAGGATCACAATAGTACTAATAAGTTAACATGCACATTAAAAATTAAGCAGAAAGGACTGAAATTTGCAATAGGGTAAGGTGGTTTATCAGTAAATTTGCATTCATAAGATTAATATAATATACACAAGACTGCAAAATAACTTGGAAAGGTAGATAAAACTTCACACTCAGAGGGAAAAATTGACCAAATTTACTTCAGTACTCATATATCCAAAAGTCCTCTAGTCTGAATCCTTGTGCTTTGCAAAAGGACACAATATATAGAAAAATAAATTTCACCCCCTTTCTAAAAATAGCCTAAGGCTTGTACTAACCCATGCATCCTAATTCTATCAGCATAAAATAATAAAAACAAGAGCATGCAATTAAAAATAGTCATCAATAGCCTTGTTTATAATGCAGTCAAACTGAAGTTGACTGTTCTATTTCTTAATAAGGCTGGGTGAATAATTTTGCTAAAACTAAAATTTCTTGCTAGGTAAGTATCTCTCCATGGCATTCAACTTGTCTCTTCTTTGTTTTGTCTTCTTGTGAAGCATTAAAAAAATCAATCCTCTACCTGTGAGCAAAATAATTACATTAATTGCAATACTTTGCAAAATAATTCATCGAAGTATCAATCTAACTTGGACCACCTTTGTCCTTGATGTTGACACTCATTCTATTTTCTAGTGATCACATGGATAACACTTCCAACTCGACTTCAACTCCTTGGTGTGGGGACCACCTTCATATTACCAGGTTTGGCCACCTTGTGGACTTAGCATATTATTATGTCTAGATGTGCATGGGGACACTTGGTAAAAAAAAAGTGTCACCATGATTTACTCGGCCACATGATATAATATATACTTTTTGTCCCATAGTTTTTAGCCTTGGCATTATTTAAAGGAAAAAGGTTGGAAATACCTTTTATTTGATCATTTATATAATGATTTGGTCGGATTTTGTTTGTTTTGAATTGACTATGGTTTGAAAGCCATGGTAATTATTATTTTTTTGGTGACGTGGGCTGGCCCCCTCCCGACGGTCACTCACCCCTCCATGCATTTTGTTGGTTGAGATTTAACTCAGGTTGAGTTTGCTTTGATATTGATGATGAAAACCGGGTCGTTGATCTTTGTACCTGTGTTTTTTATGCTGTCGATTTATGACATGCAGTTAGGGTTTCTGTATGCATTGAATGTTGGTCAGTGCAAGGCTAACTATGGTTATTCTTTGATCTCTGAGCATGATCTTTGACCATTTGATTGTTGTACTTAGAAAATTTGAGCCATCGATTCTTTTGGACGTGGTTAGGGTTTATTGATTCCTCTTTTCGAACTCTGTGGTTAAGTTGATTTGAGCCATTTCCAACCATTACATTTGATCCTTAAGCTCTCAGGTGAAGACCAAATTTTTTTTTTGTGGCCACCATGGTTGATCACTTTGATCTTGGATTTGTTTGGCTTATGGTCTTCAAAATCTCAGTGTGATATCTCACTATCTATCTTACATCGATGAGTTCAGCTTTCCTGATGAGAAAGGTTTCTTTCCTTCTACGAGATTCTTTGAGATTTCTTGGTGCTGAGCTTTCAAAGTGAAGCATTTTCGTCATGGCCGTATCTTTCTTATGAACTTTGAGCTCAGATTTTTGAGGTTTATTTGGTTTATGCATCTTCACACATCTTATATATTCAGTCTTTTGCTCTATTATAAATTTTTGATAACTTTTTGAGCAAATTTGGATGATGCTCATCATTTTTTAGGGTAACCCTCAAGCTTGGTTCCTGAATGTGAATGTGTTTTCTAAATTTTTGGAACTCAATGAGGTTTGTGGACACCATTTTTGTCCCTTTTGAGCTCTATTAATTTGGCTTTATGAAATAATGGCCACCATGTCAACCTCTACTGAGCTCAGTTCTGTGTAACTGGCATCACTATTTGATGAGGATGGTAAGCTTCTTGATTTCCTGAGTTTTCATTATTAATTGGTATTTATCATTTTGACTTCCAAAATTGATACTCATTTTTCTTTACATTTTTGGGATTTTATGGTTCCTTTGGGGATTTCAAGTTGAAAACTCATTTTGGGCACTTCAGCTCGACTCTCGAGTTTGAAACTTGTCATGGGAATATGTATTTCTTATCTCATCGTTTAGTTGCTTGAAAGTTTCAATTGTTCGATTATAAATGGTGAGATATTTGTCTGTTACTCTGATTTCTTGATACCCATTAACGGGTTTTGCGATTAAAACCAGAAACTATACTCTTTCCTAATTTTGAATCTTTTTACACTTAGATTCTTTCTATTCTTGGTTGATGTCAAAACATTGTAACAAAACTTGAGCGTGAGTTTGAAACGCACATGTTCTTCTATCTCTATTTCTGGGTTGCTCGTACTTTTGGGTTTTCTTTGAAATTTTGTCCATTATTAGGAATACCATTGTTTTCTTGAATGAGAGTTGCTTCTTGTAATTGTTAAGTATTGTTTATTTCAAAGCAGATGGGATTGTATTTTTTAAAACTCATAAGTCTTACTTATTCTCTGAAGCAACCTTTTGATCTTATCTGTTTTACACCTTGATTCTGAGAAAATTGGTAGGCTCAGCCTTGTCATTTTGAGCTATGGTTTTGATTCCTCATGATGTTTACTTGAATCCTTGATACTTATAGATTCGAAACGTTAAATACAATTCCCATTTGTTTTGGAACATTGTGGTCAGGTATTTGTTGTTACATCTAGCTTGTAAAAAGAAATTGCATTTATCTGAATACTCTGGTGATTGTGATGAGCTTCATAATTTTTCCTTGGCATCTAAAGCTCTAATATTGTCACTGTTATATTTCACATATGTTCCTGTGTCGGCCATAAAGTAGTTTTCTTCTTCTATAACGCATTTTGAACACTACCTTTTTGTATTAGTTTCTTTTTCCTTAAGAAAAATGTCGTCCTCTTTGTAGTTGTTGAGAATATTGTTGAAATATTAGCTATGCTCTCTGTATTTAACATAAAATCCCTTCTTTATCATTGGTGGGTTTGCAAAATTCTAAGACCTTGATAAACGCTCTCATTGATCTCTTAGTAATAAGTTTTGTAAGTCATTCCTGTAGAGTTAGTATTGACTTCCAAATATGATACTGTGTTTGATGAATTATGAGTTTGTCATTCTCTATAAGTTTCTATTGACTGTTTGACTAAGTGAAAAATCTCAAATCCATTTGAACACTAGAACTTGGATTCACTGTTTATCTTTTTAGAGATCTTCATCCTTTACTCTGTTCTAAAGATAGTTATATCTTAAATCTGGGTTATTATCTCTTTCTGAAGCCCTTTATAACTGTAGATTTTACCTGAATCACTTCTCACTTCTAATGTCATCATGAGATAGCTCCTTTGTTTATTTTTAATGGCTTTTGATCATGTCATAGATGAGTACTACTTGCTTGAATGAATATTCTTCAATGACATTATAGTATCTCTGTGTTCTCATATTTTTTTTATTTTGAAAACTACAACTTAAAATAGCTGAAATTTGTAAGATTATCTTGGAATTACAATTCTCTTTAGTTGTTTGAGTTATAAAGAATTCTTTTCTACATTATATAATGTATTTCCTTTCATTACAACTTTGATATGTATGCTGAAATATCTGAAATGTCTATTTTATAAGGTGAATCCCTGGAATTTTTTTCAGAATCTTTTCTTTAATGCATTTTCAGAAATAGTAGTTATATGTTCTAATCTAGAATATAGAAAATAACACTTTTCATGCTGAACTGATATAGCAATTAAGAACTTAAAATGTGATAGCTATTTCTCTTGATCATGTAATGCTTTTCTACTTTCTGTATCACTTATTTGATTTGCATAGTTCTTTTAAAGCATGTAATAATTGAAACAACATGAGGAAAAGTTGTAAATGTCCATTTTACATGGAAAAGCACTGCCAAAATTTTCCCAGAATCTTATCTATCATCCTATTTCAATTGTAATTCCTTTTACTTTTAGCTTCAACTTCTTGAAATCTGATTCTCCCTTTTCTTTGCAAACTTAAAAATGCACTTCTATCTTCCATTCTCTCTTCTATACTCTAACCTCTTCCATTTGAAATTTTTTTGTTAAACTTTGAGTTGCACTCTTCCTTCTTCTTAGCATGTACATATGAATTATTTATTTCTCTCTTTGGCTGTAACCTGCACGTGCACACTTAGGAAAATAGTTAGGAAGTATTTAGACTTTTTGGCCTCTCTTATGTCCATGTTTTCTTCTTTCTTTCTTTTTCTTCTTTCTGAGTGAAGAAAGCATGCATTCAGTTTGTCCTTCAAGCAGAATACATCTCCTACTTAGGGGAAGATTCATATGCATGAAGTAGGATAGTGTGGGAATATGGATTAACCCCAAGCTCTTTATTGATGATTTCCTTGTTTTTTTTTTCAAGTACCATGCCTTGAGGATGAAAGGAGATGGCAAGGAGATGCTCTGCACAATAAAGGATATACAAGGCAATGATGGGTTCACTCATACTCCTCTTTCTCTTTCACGCATGTGTATCTTTCTTTTCAGTAGTTGTACTTTACTTTTCAGTTACATCCCATGGCTTATGTGGGAAACATTTGACTCTCCTTGTGAATAAAGCATTGAATTCTGTAAATGAGTTATATATCTCTTTCTGCATTTCTTCTTTCTGTATGGATTGTATAATGAACTAAACAACTCAGTAACATAATTGAATGTCTTAATCATGAAGGAAAGAACATTGAATAGAACTTGTAACATTTAGTAATGAACTCTGATTTTCTGTGATCTGCACTTATGTTTACTATTCCAAAACTTTACACTTCACCTACTCTGCAATTGGATGTCCTCACCAAGAAAACATAACTGTGCTTCGGGGCTTGTGTTCTTTTGCTGAGGATGGGCACGAAATTATAGACTATGTGATTTGTTATGTTTTGTAATAGCACACATAGTTTCATATTTCATGTAATCTTTTTAAAATAAATCAGCAGTAATGACATAATCTGATGTGATCTCCCCTAGCTTAGGTATACTTCACCAATGCCATCCATCATAACAAAGTTTCGAGTTGCCCATTTTTACACAAGTGAAAAAATTCTAAACATTTTTGGTGATCCTGTGGGGAAAACTGTCTGCTAGCTTATATACCAGTGACTTACTCTTGTCCATTGGGCATGGAGTCCAAACATGGAACAAAATTTTTCCTTTTCCGAAAGGTCCAACCCTTCCAAAACAAAACTAAAACTAGGAAAGGATCTGGTAAATCAGATCACGTGCACGAATGCACTTATTGAATTGAAAAAACGATGCAATGTGTAGAAACTTCACTTATTGAATGGAAATCCTACTCTAACAATCACTATAAGAATTTCAATAAAAGTGTTTGAGAAACATACCATTCATAGGAATGGGAAGTTCCTCTCCATTCAACTTCGAAAGCTGAAAAGTGTTGTGTTCCTTACAAGCTGAAATCATGTAAAGACCACTCTAGAGTGTATCAAACTTTGAGTGTCTTCCTGGCTTTACACGATCACCATCCCACTTTAACACAATATCTCCTTCATTGAAAACTCTAAATTTGGATTTCTTATCAAATGTCTTCTTGATTTGTTTCTGATTCTTTTCCATATTTAAATGAGATTCATCTCTCAGCTCTTGTAATTCCATTAAATCTTTGTACCAAACCTACAATGGTTCATTCTCAAGCAGCTCCATTTGATGTAGCGAATCTAATGCTGGTAATTCAATTGAAATAGGAATTCTTGCTTCTTTTCCATACACAAGCTTGTATGGTGAATTGCCAACTGATCTTTTGGGAGTCACTATGTCAGCCCAAAGTGTGGAATTCAAACACAGATGCCAAGCTCTTTGATTATCCTTGAGTATTCTTTTGATGATTCTTAACAAATTCTTGGTAGTACTTTCAGCTAAGCCTTTACCTTTTGGGTAATAATTAGATGAAGGACTTAGATATATTTTATGTTTGACAACCCAATATATTATCTTTGCACCAAGGAATGCTAAAGTATTATCTGATATGATAGTTTTTGCAACACCAAATATGTAACCTATTCCTTCATAAAAGAATAGTATCGAAGCTTCATTAGCATCTTTAAAGGCTATTGCTTCATTCCATCATGTAAAATAATTTGTCGCAGTTAAGATCCACTTGTGTCCTTGTGACAAAGGTGGGTTTATCATGCCAATAAAATCAAGACCCCACTGCATAAAAGGCTGATCAGCTGAAATAGGATGCAAAGGAAACGAAGAAAGACATTCTTTTCCAAAAAAGAAAGCATATTTCTTACACTTTATAATCCATTCAAAAAAGTCTTCGAATATGCTTGGCCAATGGTAACCTGATTTCATAATTTTTAAAGTTGTAGTACGTGCTGAGAAGTGACCTCTTGTAGGTCCTTCATGGAATTCTGATAATATTTTTTGAATTTTATCATAATCAACACATCGCAGCAAGATCCCATTTATATCCCTTTTGAACAACACACCATCAATGAAAAGATAAGGAATATCTTGTAATTTAAAATATCTTCATTTATTCTTCTCCATACCTTACGGATAGGTGCCATGATGTAAGTAGTTAACAAAATCAGTCATCCACCTTGATTCTTGGATCTCTTGAGCAAGTTCAGGTTGTTGATTTTTTTGTTGGACCATGATATTTGATTGCTGATACGCAATTTCAGCATGTTGTTTGAATCTTTAGGTTCTGCAGCTTGCTATTTTCCATATTAGCAATTAGATGTTCACATAAACCTTTACCTCAAACTGTCTTAGCGACCTAGATATCAACATCATATTCCATAACATTCGTTATCCAACCTACTCTTTTCTCATTCAATTCTTTATTTAAAAGGAAAGCTTTCACACTTGGATGAGAAACAAGAACGTGAATTTTATTATTTGAAAGTGTGTACTTAAAATTATTTAATCCTTTGACTACTGAGAGTAATTATTTTTCAAGACATGTGTACCTTTTTTCATAATCATGTAAAATTTGTCCAAAGAAAGCAATTGGTTACTCAATATTTTCATGATTAACCCGATTCAAAATAGCTAAAACTGTTTCAGCTCCTGCAAGTGCATACATTGTAAAATATTTATCAAATTTTGGGTTTGCAAGAGTAGGATCTTGAGAGATAGCTGATTTTATTGCTACAAAACCTTCCCTTCCTTTTCTAGTCCAAGAGAAAGTTTTCTCTTTCTTTAACATAGATGTTAACGGTTTAACCAATACTACAAAATTTGTAACAAATCTTCTAACAAAGTTGATTTTTCCGAGAAAACTTTGCAATGCCTTCTTATGATGAGGTAATGATAGCTATGATATAGCTTTGATTATGCAAGGATCAATAACTAAACCTTTCTTAGAAACAATATGGATGAGTAATTTACCTTGATGTACTGAAAAGATCGACTTCTTGGGATTCAAATATATTCCAAACTACCTGCATAGTTGAAAAGTCTTCCTTAAATGCATTAGATGTTCTTCAGAATGTTTTGAAAATATAGTCATATCATCTAAATAGACAAGGATGCATTTATTTAATAAGTTGCAAAAAGCCATGTCCATTACACGTTGAAACGTTGCACTATCATTTGAAATACCAAAAGGCATTCTTTTATAAGCATCGGTACCCCACTAGGTGGTAAAAGTTGTTTTGTATCTATCTTCTTCTCAGACTAACGTATGATTATAGCCACTATAACCATCTAGAAGAGATAGTCTATCTGAACCTGAGACTGTTCTCAAAATCTGATCCATATTCGAAAGTGGGTAATGATCTTTTAATGAAGCTTTATTAAGATCTCTGAAATCTACACATAGTCTAATTTCACCATTCTTCTTCCTAACAGGAACAAGATTGGCTACCCAACTTGAATGTTTAACTGGAAATATAATACCTAATTTAATCAACTTGGATAACTCTTTCCTCATCAGAGGTTCTAGTTTTAGATTTACAGGCCTCTATTTCTGTCTTACAGGCTTAGCATTTGGATGTAACTTGATAGTATGTTGTGCTAAACTGGGATGAAACCCTTTCAGGTCTTGGTATTTCCAAGAAAATACATCCTTAAAATCTTTGCAAAGATTAATAAATGACTACTTTTTGGTTAAGGAACATACCTTTGCAAGAAGTAATTTTTTCCCTTCATTAATTGAAATCTCTTCATAGTTATCAACTTGCGTTGAAAGATTAGTTTTATCTTTTCTTAACTAAACATCAGTACTGAAGATGTCTTCCAAAGTGACAAGACATCAAGGCAATTTATTTGTCATTAGTTGGACAATCTGATCACCGTATAAATGTTGTAAGTTATCCTGATTTACTGCAGAAAATTTAGCTTCCTACTGCAAAAACTTGTATATTTGATCATAACTTTCAAAAACTTTCCAATTTGATTCATTATCAGGTATAGAAGGCCTAACAATTAGCTTAATATGAGGCTGGAATTCACTGATTTCCATCTATTCCAACACTTTGAAACTAGCACCAATTGTTGCAAGTCTATCTACATGCTTGTTTTTAGCTCTGGGAATAGACTATATATTAATAGCTTCAAAATATTCAATTAAATATGAAACTCTATGTCTGTAAGACTTCATTAGTCGATTCTTACAAACATTGAAGTTTTTTACTTGATTGATAACTAACTCAGAATCACCAAATATTTGTAATGTGATGATACCTCTTTTTCTGGCCCAAAGTAAGTCATGAATTAATGCTTCGTATTCAGCTACATTACAAGTACATGTAAATTGGAGACTCAAACCTGAGAAATATATTTCGTTTGTTGGGGAAGTGAGCATCAAACCTACTCCCTGTCCTTTCTTGTTCTTAGCTCCATCAAAATGAAGCTTTCAAATCCCTTCTACTGATTCTTTTGTTTTAGACAGCAAGAGAAATGATGTATTTTCTTCATGCATACAATACACACCAAAAATATGTTCTTCAACTTCCTTAAAATGATCATGAGCATGTTCTTTAACTGTCTTTTCATCCACGTATATGTTAGAAACACCATCTAATGCTGAAACCTGAGCTACATCATCAAAATCAGATTACTCTAAAGCTGAGTAATTACCTACTGCATTTGAAGAATGAGGCTCAATATGGAATCTGGCTAATGGTTTTGAATTGATAGTAACCTTAGTTCCATAATGTGTAGTAAAAAATAAGGACCAATATGAAGAGAGATAACCTCCTATTTTTGCTGTGAAATCTCTAGATAAGCACAAGGTAAAGTATGGAGGTAGATCCACAATAGTAACATCTTGCAGAATAGAAACATTTGGGCAATCATGTAACATTACCTACAAATTTTTGATTATACCAACTTGTTAGTTGTAGTTCCATCAAGCTGTAAGACACTCTTTTCTGTAGGCTCATACTACAAGCCTAATTTTTGTGCAATTGCTTTTGGCATAACTGTGCTACTTGCACCACTGTCCACCATGCAATTATGAACTAAATTTTCTCCAATGATCAGTGATAAATAAAATGGTTGTAGTTTCTTGATGTCATTAGCATTCAGAACTTTCTGAACCATCCACTTAACTTCCTTAATATGGTCTTGCTCAAATGTTCCAAGGACCATTTCTGTCTTCTAAACTTCCTTTTCTATTGTATTTGAAGAAATTTACAGCTGAGCTAGTTCATGATAATGTAAATCTTGTTGTCCAAGAATACTTAGAGAATGCCACATTGAGATGTTAATATTATGCTTTTTCATTACATCAACAATGTTAAAAGAAGAAACTCTCTTAGAGACAGAGCCAACTTTCTTAGAATAGGCCTTAGCAAAAACTGATTCTTCTTCAGCTGCCTTGGATATTTGAGGTATAAACAGTCTTCTTGGACTAGGTTCTACCTTTCTTTGATGACTTTTATCAACTAGGACACTTTCTGATTTTTGAGGAACAACAAGGCTGCTAGTTGAATTTGGAGTTGTAGATGTTGTCTTGTTAGTAATAGTAGGCATGATAGGCCTATTTTGTCACGTTTGATTTTTAGCAGCCCTCCCTTGAGCTGTAGTAGTGAATACAATGAAATCCTCCTCATTAAAACTGACTAAATTCTATTTAGGTGCTTTCTGGACATTAGTCTCTTATTGCTCACCCTCCATTTGAGGCATAAACAATGTTTCAGATTGAGGTTGTGCAATAAGATTCAGATTCAGAAAGACATTTGGGAAAGTTGCAGCTGAATGAGGTTGATTGCAAGGGTAACACCACTCCTCTATAGCCATATTAATTGGAACTAAAGCATTAGAGGAAATAGGAGCCATTGGGTCAAACAACCTTTGCTGGTAAGGTTTCCTATAATTATGATTATGTTTCTAGGGCTTCTTGTTTTGTTGATTCTGTTGGTAGGGATGATAAGGAGCCTAGTAGGGTCTGCTAGGTAATGCAATTTTGTTCTACATTGAAGTCAACTTATTTCCCATAGTCTGCAAAACTTTGAATACATCATCTGATGGAGCTACGATAGTGGGCTCTATGATTGTAATAGGCTGAGGAATACCCACTAAATCTACCAAAAAAGGCATTGATGGCCTTGGCACCAATTTTCTAGCTTGAATAAAACTATTTTCATCTTGGATAGCAATATCATAAGTTACTGGGAGTGTCTCTCCTCCCGTTAACTAAATCATAGTTGAGATATCACTATTTAATGCTCTAAGATAATAAAGGAAAGCATGATCAGCTTGAGGCTTGATACTTGTTGGAATTCTCTCAAAACTTCTGGAAAAAAGAATATTGAAACTAGACATAAATTTGTCGGGAGCTCTTTTAATATTGGACAACTATTCAATCAGAGACAAATGTTCTAAATTGTCCTGGAACTATTTCAGCAATTTTCACCTAAAATATCCCAAGTTCATATGCTTCCAATTTCTAGGTTTCTATACCATTGTAAGGCTTACCCTTTAAAAGATGCGGCTAAAAGTCTTAGAGCTACATCCTCATGAGTGATATTCTGGACTGCATATAGGGCTGTAACATCTTTGATATGTTTAGTTGCTGTAACCTGATTTTCACCTGTGAATGATGGCAAACTTTTCATGGCAGCGTTGGGAATATCATGATAAACTGGAATTACTAATGGGCTGCCATTAGTAAAGGGCACAAAATTCTTGGGTGGTTGAAGGGCCATTGGAAAAACTAGGATACTGATAGAAAAATTGACATGTGGTGAAGGAATATTAGGAAGAGGGTTCCCAAAACCAGGTCTATTATAAGGTAAAGTATTACCAACTCTTCTCCTTCTACCAGAATTCAAAGGTAAGGAAACAAACTCAGAAAGAATTCCTCTTACCAATGATCTTGTAGTCACTTTAAGCATGGAACATGCTGCAATACTGGTTTGAATTCAACTTTATGGAGTCGCCAAAATATCATAAAATCTTTAGAATAAATTAGCTACAGTTTACTCCCGAAAGTGACTTTTAATTTGTTGTAAATCTGTTGTAGATCTGTTGTAGGTCTAAAACTCTCATGCAGATCTGATTTGTTATCCCACCGGGCATGCCAAAAACTGTTATCTCTCAAAAGTGCACCCTGTAGAGAGATGGTTGTAGGTTTTCTAAGCTTGCACAAATGATCTCTCTCTTTCATAGATACAATGGAAACACCTCAGGTATGTGGGTATACCTAATTTGAGGTGAGTCTCTGGTATCAAGGTTGGTTCCTTATTGGTGTATCCTAAACTACTTTATGGGAGTTTGAGAGTAAAATATGACTATAAAAATGATTAAAACTAAGGTGATACACCAAATTTGTGTGAGGGATTTGACTGAGTATATGCACAACTGACTTGTGAAGGATTCTTGATGCACCAACCTATAGTTTTTTACAGAAGTATAAGGGAAAAACACTTGATTGTACTGAGGGAGGATCACAACAGTACTAATAAGTTAACATGAACATTAAAAATTAAGCAGAAAGGACTAAAATTTGTAGTAGGGTAAGGTGGTTGATCAGGGAATTTGCATTCACAAGATTAATATAACATACACAAGACTACAAAATAACTTGGAAAGGTAGAAAACACTTCACACTCAGAGGGAAAAACTGGCAAAATTTGCTTCAATACTCATATATCCAAAAGTCCTCCAGTCAGAATCCTTGTGCTTTGCAAAGGCACACAATATATAGCAAAATAAATTTCACCCCCTTCCTAAAAATAGCCTAAGGCTTGTACTCGCCCATGCATCCTAATTCTATCCTTTATTTATTAAAAATAATACGAAACTATAGCATACAAAATAGAGCTAGTTAAATAGGCATTAATAGCATTGTTTACAATGTAGTCAAACTAAAGTTGACTGTTCCATTTTTTAATAAGGCTGGGTGAATAATTTTGCTAAAAATAAAAGTGCTTGTTAGGCAAGTATCTCTCCATGGCATGCAACTTGTCTCTTCTCTGTTCTGTCTTCTTGTGAAGCATGCAAAAAATCAATTCTCTACCTGTGAGCAAAATGATTACATTAATTACAATACTTTGCAAAATAATTCATCCAAGTATCAATCTGACTTAGACCACCTTTGTCTCTGATGTTGACACTCATTCTATTTTCTAGTGATCACATGGATAAAAATTGCAACTCCACTTCAAATCCTTGGTGTGGGGACCACCTTCATATTACCAGGTTTGGCCACCTTGTGGACTTAGCATATTATTATGTCTAGATGTGCATGGGGTAACTTTGTAAAAAAAAAAGTGTCCCCATGATTAACTTGGCCACATGCTATAGCATATACTTTTTATCCCATAGTTGTCGGCTTTGGCATTATTTGAAGGAAAAACGTTTGAGATACCTTTTATTTGATCATTTATATAATGATTTGGTCGACTATTGTTTGTTTTAAATCGACTATAGTTTTGAAAGTCATGGCAATGATTATTTGTTTGGTGATGTGGGAAGGCCCCTTCCACATGGTGACTCACCCCTCCATGCATTTTTTTGGTGAAGATTTAACTCAGGTTTAGTTTGCTTTGATATTGATGATGAAAACTGGGCCGTTGATCTTTGTACCTGTGTTATTTATGTCGTCGATTTATGACATGTGGTTAGGGTTTCTTTATGAATTGAATGTTTGTCGGTGGGAGGCTAACCATGGTTACTCTTTGATCTTTGAGCATGATCTTTGGCCATTTGACCGTTGTACTTGGCGAATTTGAGCCATCGATTCTTCTGGATGTGTTTAGGGTTTATTGACTCCTCTTTTTGAACTCTATGGTTAATTTGATTCAAGCAATTTGAAACCATTAGATTTGATCCATTAGCTCTTAGGAAAATCCCTAGAAAAGTTTATGTGGCCACCATGGTTGATCACTTCGAGCTCAACTCTGTTTGCCTTATGGTATTCGAAATCTCAATGTGATATCTCATTATCTGTCTTGCATCGATGAGCTTAGCTTTCCTGACGAAAAAGGTTTCCTGCCTTCTGTGGGATTCTATGAGATTTCCATGTGATGAGTTTTCAAAGTGAAGCATTTTGGTCATGGACGCGTCTTTCTTATGAATTTCGAGCTCAGTTTTTTTAGGTTTATCTGATTTCTGTATATTTGCACATCTTATATATTCAATATTTTGCTCTATTAGAACTTTCTGAGAAAATTTGGATGATGCTCGTCATTTTTTAGGGTAACCCTCGAGATTGGTTCCCGAATGTGAATGTGTTTTCTAAATTTTTGGAACTCAGTGAGGTTTGTGGACACCATTTTTGTCCCTTTCGAGCTCTATTAATTTGGCTTTATAAAAGAATGGATACCATGTCGACCTCTACTGAGCTTGGTTTTGTGTAACAGGCATCACTATTTGATGAGGATGGTAAGCTTCTTGATTTCCTGAGTTTTCACTATTAATTGGTCTTTATCATTTTGAATTCCAAAATTGATACTCATTTTTCTTTACATTTTTGGGATTTTGCGGTTCCTTTGGGTACTTCAAGTTGAAAACTTGTTTTGGGCACTTCTTCTTGACTCTCAAGTTTGAAAATTCTCATGGGAATATGGATTTCTTGTCTCACCATTCAGTTACTTGAAAGTTTCAACTATTCTATTATAAATGGTGATTTCTTTGTCTGTTACTCTGATTTCTTGATACCCATTAATGGGTTTTGTGATTAAAACCAGAAACTATACTCTTCACTGATTTTGAATCATTTTACACTTAGATTCATTCTATTCTTGGTTGATGTCAAAAAATTAGAACAAAACTTGAGTGTGAGTTCGAAACTTGCATGTTCTTCTCTCTCTATTTCTAGGTTGCTCGTGCTTTTGGGTTTTCTTTGAAATTCTGTCCATTATTAGGAATACCACTTGTTTAATGACTGAGAGTTGCTTCTTGTAATTGTTGAGTTTTGTTCACTTCAAAGCAGATGGGATTGTATTTTTTAAAACTCATAAGTCTTCCTTATTCTCTGAAGCAACCTTTTGATCTTCTCTATTTTAGACCATGATTCTGAGAAAACTGGTAGGCTCGGCCTTGTCATTTTGAGCTGTGGTTTTGATTCCTCATGATGTTTACTTGAATCCTTGATACTTATATCTTGGAAAATTTAAATAAAATTCCCATTTCTATTGGAACACTGTGGTCTGGTATTTTCTGTTACATCTTGCCTGTAAAAGGAAATTAGATTAATTTGAATACTTTGGTGACTGTGATGAGCTTCATAATTTTTCCTTGGTGTCTGAAGCTCTAATATTATCATTGTTATATTTCACATATGTTCCCATGTCCGCCATAAAGTAGTTTTCTTCTTCTGTAATGTATTTTGAAGACTGCCTTTCTGTATTAGTTTCTTTTTCCTTAAGAAAAATGTCATCCCCTTTGCAGTTGTTGAGAATATTGTGGAAATATTATCTATGCTCTCTGTATTTATCTAAAAATACCTTCTTTATCATTGGTGGGTTTGCAGAATTTCGAGATCTTGATAAATGCTCCCATTGATCTCTGAGTAATAAGTTTTGGAATTCATTCCTATAGAGTTAATATTGACTTCAAAATCTGATACTGTATTTGATGAATTATGAATTTGTCTTTCTTTGTAAGTTTCTATTGACTGTTTGACTAAGTGAAAAATCTCAAATCCATTTGAACACTAGAACCTGGATCCACTACTTATCTTTTTAGAGATCTTTATCCTTTACTCTGTTATGAAGATAGTTATATTTTAAATCTGGGTTATTATCTCTTTCTGAAGCCCTTTACAACTATATATTTTACCTGAATCACTTCTCACTTCTAATGTCATCATGAGATAGCTCCTTTGTTTATCTATAATGGCTTTTGATCCTGTCATATATGATAGCTCCTTTGTTTATCTGTAATGGCTTTTGATCATGTCATATATGAGTACTACTTGCTTGAATGAATATACTTCAATGACATTATAGTATCTCTGTGTTCTCATATTTGCTTTATTTTGAAAACAACAACTTAAAATAGCTTAAATTTGTAACATTATCTTGGAATTTCAATTCTCTTCAGTTGTTCGAGTTATAAAGAATTCTTTTTTGCATTATATATTGTATTTCCTTTCATTACAGCTTTGATATGTATGCTGAAAAATCTGAAATGTTGATTTTATAAGGCGAAGCCCTGGCAAAAAAATTTCAGAAATCTTTTCTTTAATGCATTTTCAGAAATAGTAGTTATATGTTCTAATCTAGAATATAGAAAATAACACTTTTCATGCTAAACTGATATAGAAATTGAGAACTAAAAAACATAATAGTTGTTTCTCTTGATCATGTAATGCTTTTCTGCTTTATGTATCACTTATTTGATTTACATAGTTCTTTTAAAGCATATAGCAATTGAAACAACATGATGAAAAGTTGTAAATGTCCATTTTACATGGTGAAGCCCTATCAAAATTTTCCCAGAATCTTCTCTCTCATCCTATTTCAGTTGTAATCCCTTTTACTTTTAGCTTCAGCTTCTTGAAATCTGATTCTCCCTCTTCTTTGCAAACTGAAAAATGTACTTCTATCTCCCATTCTCTCTTCTAAGCTCTAACCTCTTCCATTTGTAGAATTCTTTCTGAACTTTGAGTTGCACTCTTTCTTCTTCCTAGAAGTGTACTTATGACTTATTTATTTCTCTCTTTGGCTGCACCCTGTACCTGCACAACTTAGGAAAATAGTTGGGAAATATTTAGGCTTTTTGGGCTCTCTTATGTCCAAGTTTTCTTCTTTCTTTTACTTTCTTCTTTCTGTGTAAAAATAGCTTGCATACAATTTGTCCTTCAAGTAGAATACATATCCTGCTTAGGGGAAGATTCATATACATGAAGTAGGATAGAGTAGGAATATGGATTAACCCAAAGCTCTTTATTAAAGAATTCCTTGTTTTTGTTTTTCAGGTACCATGCCTTGAGGATGAAAGGAGCTGGCAAGGAGATGTTTTACACAATGAAGAATATACAAGGCAATGACTCTCCTTGTGAATAAAGCATTGAATTTTGTAAATTAGTTATATATATCTTTCTACATTTTTACTTTATGTATGGATTATATAATGAACTAAACAATCAGTAACATAATTGAATGGCTTAATCATGAAGGAAAGAACATTGAATCAAACTTGTAACATTCAGTAATGAAATCAAATTTTCTGTGATCTGCATTTAGGTTTTTTCTTCCAAAATTTTACACTTCACCTACTCTGCAATTAGATGTCCTCATCAAGACAAAATAACTGTCCTTCGGGGCTTGTGTTCTTTTGTTAAGAATGGTCATAAAATTGTAGACTATGTGATCTATTACATTTTGTAATAGCACACATAGTTGTAGATTTCATGTAATCTTTTTAAAATAGATCAGCAGTAACGACATAATCTGATGTGATCTCCCCTAGCTTAGGTAAACTTCACCAATGCTATCCATCGTAACAAAGTTTCAAGTTGCCCATTTTTACACAAGTGAATTTTTTTTCAAAAGCTACTTAAATAATTATAACTCCAAAAAGGTACCTAGATAAATAATTTTCCATGCCCTACATGGCTGATAAAATTGGACATCTTTAAAAATCATACACTTTCCGAGGAAACTCATTCTTTTGGCACACAACTTGAAATACAAAGAAATAAGAGGCCTCTGAGAGGTGTTTCACTCAAAATTGTATCTTGATACCATCATAGTTGGATTCAATTTGTTTTTTCCAGGCAGAATCATATAAAATTTCACCCCAAAATTCATTTGGGATCTCGATTTATCACCTTCACAAGCTGGACAACCTAAGGTTAGACGACATGGGGTTAGACAGATGAGGGTTGGATGGCCTATGTTTAGACAGCTTGAGGATGTACATCTTGGAGGTTGGGCGGGCAAATAGTAGTTTTGTTTTCTGGTTATATGACTTAGAAGTTTCATGTCCGTCTAAACAAATATGATTGTAATGCTCCTTGTCAAAGTTAGACGGGTCAGGATCCTAGGTCAGCCCGCTACTCTATTGTACAACTCATAGCTCTTTGGTTAAAAAAATCATGGGTTGTATGGGTCTCAGATCAAGGGATGGTAGGTGGGTGAATGATAGCCCAACAATCGATTTTAATGAAGTATGTCACCCGTGTCTTCTTTTGTCATAAAAGTACCCTCGAGAAGTGGATTTGTATAACTCCTCATACCTCTTTAATCCAAGCTATCGACTGGTGAAGAAAATTTGAGGTTCATTGCCTATATTTTATGAAAACCCCCTCATTTGAAGGAGATATATTTTGGGATGTGGAGAAAATGTGTCAACAGTGTTTCTCAAGACCAATGAGCTGCGAGCCTTCGCATGGGCTTAACAAATGTATTTGTGCCTCTATTTCATCAATTTAATGGAATTTTCATATTTGAAGAGTAATTAAATTCATATTTTTGGTGTTCTTTTAAGCATTACATTGTTTTTTTGTATCTCCTTTCCTCACCATTCTTGGTTGTGATTTTTTGTGCATGCATTTCTCATTTAGAGGTTCAAGTAGTTGTGTTTCATGGAGTGCACAAGGTGAATGAAGATGTGGTTTTGTGTTATAGTTGTTTTCCCTCTCTCTACTCCATTTCCTTCTCCTTTCTCCCTCAACAGGATATTTTTCCTGTCATTTTTATTGGTGTTATTACCTATGTTAGTGTAATATTTCCCTTTTCATGCACTCTCTCTCTCTCCCTGTCTCACTAGAATTGTTAGGATAGGATTAGTTAGGTGTTTTCTTGCATGAGGACTAGTTGTAGAATTAGGAAAACATAGAGGAATTTTGCCTTCTCTAGAGGACCATCTCAACTTTGCAAGTCCCACATATTGAGATATGGTCCAATGTTATACAAATTACAATGATTGCCTATGCACACACTCATGAGAAATTAGGGGGTGATGTAATTTTGACATAATATTTTTGGCATGCCTGGTGGGACATGTTTGAAGCACCTTACCACTTCATTTCATATAATTTTTTTGTGGTCTTAGTGGAATAATAGCCTTTAGAGGCACACGCAAAGAACATATGGAGACTCCATCTCATCTAAAACACACTCTCTAAGTTGTAAATCTTCCTTCCCATCCATTTCCACCAATTTTTCCTCCCACAACTTTCCATTTTCTTCCATTCCATGAAGTTGTGCAATCATGATTTCATTCCCATAATCAAATTAACACTTGCATTAACAACATTTCCATTCATGTTGGCTTCCCAATCTGTAAAATTCATCTCCAAGATATTTTAAAACCCCTTCAGATTTGTGCTATGAGAAAAATTAGTTTGAGTATGCATACCCCCATGAGCAATATCAGGATCAGTTCGACTAACCACCAAACTATATAGCTATTGAAGAGAAGGAGTACGAAATTTTTTGAGGCTATCCTACACCTAGAAATGTAGAGTTGTAGTTGAAAATTCAGAGTATTGATGATAAGATGATGTATTTAATGGCTACATCTCATCTGAAAGCATTCAAGATCAGTTTTAGGAAACCTTGTCCATTGGTTGGCCCTATGCAATAACATTACAACCCTCAGTCAAAACTTGAATTCATGATTGTGATGTTTCCATAACATGTAAAGTGGAATGAGGAGATAGAGGCTTATGAAGAAAGTTCCAGACAACCTTGTTAATGGTTAAGTCCTACACAACCACCTCAGAGTCCTTCTATTTCTCTTTCCCAATCCGTATCATCCCAATATAGGGTTCATCTTCCATGCTTTACACCTCTTGCCCCCATTTTGGAATTTATTTCCCCTTCTTATATTATTCTATCCCATCTAAATTTTTCTTCCCTTTCCCCTTTCAAACCCAAGTCCCCTCCATAAGAGAAAAATGTGATATCTTCCCCTCCATCACTAAAAACTCAAACAACAGTTGAATTCCAACCCACCCCTCCTCTTGTATTCCTAAGTCCATGTTGGGAAGAAACTCAGGAAATGCTTTAAGAGGCATAAAAAGAAGGGGATCCCAATAGAGAATAAATGATTAAAAATTAGAGAAGTTGGGCTTTAAGATTTGGAATTGATAAAATCCCCTTGGTGGTTAATCCTCAGAAGAGGTCAAGGTTTGAGAGGAAGAGGTGAAGAATAATTTTGTAACAACAACAAAGCTTGATTAAGAAAGTGATGATCAACACTCCATCTAATTAGAGTGTAGTGTGCATGATGACACCATCTTTTCACAGGTTACTAATCCACTATCAGCTATAGAATAAGTTAGAGAGGAAGAGAAAGAATCATCACCAAGTCCAGTTAAAGATGAGCATACATAGGAAAACAAATCATATTAAGAGACATTGAATGAAAATGACATCATTTAAAGTTTGTTTATTTCATTTTGAGAATCTGATTTTCTTAATGAGTCCTTGATGCAAGAGAACATCCAAGAAGACCTTTCTTCCCAAACAGTCCTCATGAGTAGTAGGTTGAAGAGTTTGATTTTTCAAACTACATGTTGGAAGAGAAGATAATTTAAGAACAGTTCATTGTTCAAGTGGAGGAGGATATCCTAAGTGAGAACTAGGTTTTAGCTTGTTGCAGTGACCCAAAAATGATCCCATTAGATGCTGTAAGAAATAACATTGAGCTACATGTTAGGGAGGAGTTCCAGTTTTTTGAGGAAGGGGAAGGAAAAAAGATGACATTAATGTCAAATCAGTCATCAAGTAGGAAACTAACTATTTGTGGATTCCTGACAATGTCAAAATGAGCATGCAAACAGTCACCTTTTCTAGGAATGCTTGCAAGAAGACTTCCTTAATGAAGTTGAATTTCATAGGAGCAATCAAATCCAGTGGATCAGACCTTTCCCCATCAAGTATTTGGAAACATTGGATCTAAAGGTGGAGCCACATCTATTCATGCTTATTTCCAATCATGAGGATGAGTTTTAGAGTGCTAAAGATCAGTAGCAGTGCCTCTTAGAAAAAAATGAAGATTAGTTAGAGGAGGTATTTTTCTTGTTTTAGTTGATACCTTGATGAATTGAGTGGAAAATCATCTTGCAAACATTTTTTCACTCTCAAGCACAACTATGTCTAGTGATAAATCATCTACATGGTTGTAAATTATGAGAAAGGGAAGCTAATTTTCCTTTCCAGATTCAGGTTTCATTTGATTTTCTTGTTTCTTCAGTTATTGTAGGGTAGGAGTAGGTATTCTTTCTATAGATTAAGTGGTTGTGCACACTCTTCATGCTTCATTTAAACATGTATGATCTTCTTTTTGTACATAGTTTGTGTTATTTTTGCTCTTGCATAGTTCATGTTGCTTCCAGAGAGAGGAAAATGTTGTAATAATGGGTTCAATGTTGCAAGATACAATTGTTATTTTTAAGAAATTCCATATAGAGAGAAACTAAATATGATTTAGAGGTAGTTTTTCATGGGTTTCATCCTCTTGACTCTTCAAATTAGTCATGATGTGAGCTCCTAATTCCTCTTCTACAATCAGAAATTTAGTTTTAGGGGTATTTCTATCTTCAACATTTCAATTTAGGCATTTCAAAAGGAAAGTTCCATTTTGACAACAATTCCCAGTATCTCCTAATTAACATATGTTTCCAAGATCTGCAGTGTTTAGTCTTGCCAAGAAATCACTAGTTTGGTTATGCTTCATGTTGGCAAGAATTAAATTTTAAGGCAACAAATACATGTGTTTATCTTTCAGCCTTATACATCATAGTCGTAAGAAACACATCAGGTGGTGGTCTCATGGTAGTGTTTCAGCAAGCTCTGTGGTGTAACTTTATCAATTTCATATCAGTTATGGATTACTTCAATAGACTCCATGCCCAATGGATGATTTAATAAATCTATTCTACTCCATCTAGCAGACAAATGGCCCCATGAGTCACCAAATTGTTATCCATATTTTGCACACTTGTAAAATGGACAACTTAACAAGTCTAGGCATCGGTAGTTGATAAGTGAAATGTTTTGCAATTATAGGGTAGCCTGTGGGTTGGAAAAAAAATTTCATAAAGGAGTATTCGAGTGCTATTTTCACTAAGGAGATGAGTTTGGAAGATTCAGAGAAGTTTTATATGTTTTGGAGCCTATTCATCAGAAGAAGACTTTCAGGTCTGAAGGAGCATTCACCGTGAAAGAGGACCTAAGTTTCAAAGAAGGATTCTGAGAGCCATGTAAGGAATTTTAATTCCAACAATGTACCTATGGAAAAACATTTCCATGCCCTACATGGTGGAGAAAATGGGACATCTTGAAACATCATACACTTTCCAAGGCAACTCATTCTACTGGCACATAACTAGAAATCAAAAGATATAAGGGTCCATTTGGATATTTTTTAGTCAAAATTGTATCTTTATAACATATACATTGGATTAAGTGGGTTTCTTCTAGGAAGATTCATATGAAATTTCACCCCAAAATTCATCTAGAAGCTCGAGATATTGCCTTCATAAGTTGGACAACATGGGGTTGGAGGGCTTGGGATTAGATGGCTTGGGATTAGATGTCTTGGGGTTAGATATCCTGGGGTTATATGGCCTATAATTTTAGAGGGCTGCCGGTAGTTTGGTTTTTTGGTTGTACGACCTAGAAGTTGGATGACCATCTAACCCCACATGATTAGAAGGCACGTTGTCGAAGTTGGATGGCTCATGGCTCATAGGTCAGTCAAATTCTTGTACAAATCACATATCTCTAGCTAGATGGTTCGTTGGCTAGATAGGTCTCAGATCAGGTGATGGTAGGTGGGTGAATGATAACCCAAAAAATGGTTTTAACGAAGTATGGTGCCGATGTATTCTTCTTTAAGAAAATTACCCTCAAGAAGCAGATTTTAATGGCTCCTCATACCTCTTTAATGTATGTTGTCAGTTGGTGAAGAAAATTTGAGGTTCTTTTCCTATATATTGTGAAAATCCCTTCATTTGAAGGAGATATATTTTGGGATATGGGGAAACTATGTCAAAATTGTTTCCTAACACTAATGAACTGCAAGCCTTCACATGGTCTTGGAAAATGTATTTTTGCCTCTATTTCATCAATGTAGTGTACTATGCATATTTTAAGAGTAATAAAATTCAAGTTTTTGGTTTTCTTTCAACCCTTGCATTCTTTCTTGTATCTCCTTTCCTCTCCATTCTTGCTTGTGTATTTCCCATTTGTAGGTTCAAGTAGTTGTGTTTTATGGAGTGCAGGAGGTGAATGAAGATCTGGGTCTCTATCACACCTATTTCACCTCTCCCTACTCCATTTTATTCTCACTTATCCATCAACAAGATATTTCCACCCCCTTCTCTTGGTTCTATCACCTCTTTTAGTGTAGGATTTCCCTTTTCATGCTCTCTCTCTCTCTCTCTCTCTCTCTCTCTCTCTCTCTCTTGTAGTCTCCTTGGAATTCTTAGGATAGGATTAGTTAGGTGTTTTCTTACATTAGGAGTAGTTGTAGCATTAGGAATAGGTAAAAGAGGCCTTCCTTATTTGGATGAATATCTCATGTTAGCAAGTCCTACATCTTGAGAGATGGTCCAATGTTATGCAGATTACACTTATTGCCCATGGATACACTAACGAGAAATTGAGGGGTTCTATATGATTTGTAGGAAATTACGGAGGATATTATTCCCCTAAATATTTCTGCATCATTATAGTACAAAAAATGACTTCGGGACCTTTCCAACTACTATTTGAACGTTGAAAATGGAGTCCATATGCACATCAAGTTGTTGGTCAAAATTACGGTTAACCCTAGGTGAGACTAGGTCAACTAAAGAATTACGACCGAGTCGCTAAAAGAAAATGAAGGTTATTCTAGTTTGTTGGAACCTCCAGTCTTCGACAAGCATAAAGTTGGTTGTGGAAATAAGAGGCTCAACATTTGTTACAGAAGGGAGCCCATCCACCATGAGGATTGTGTTATTATCACCGATTTGGTGGGTCCTCAAGCCACCATGTCGCTTGCCACCACAAGTTCATTTTCACTCAATATGCCTATTGAGAGTTGACGTGTGGATTTATATGGTATTATGCAGCTCAGGTGAATGAGCTATTATTTTTGTCTCGATGGGGTGATCAAATCCCCACCGAGTTAATCACATTACATTTTGGATGGATATCTATTGCCACATTGCTCGGGATTAGGTTTAATTCCTTATGGTTCGTGATGGTTTAAATTTCCTATTACCTTGGAAGGATAGCCTTATCACTTCTACCTTGGAGATCAATCAATGCATGAGATGATCAGTGTATAGCTCGAAACCTTTTTTCCGCAGTCAATAGTTCACAAATCTTGACATAATCAACAATGCTCACAGCCCTATCTATATGGAAATCTCAAACCAAACAACTCACCACATGAATTGGTGTTTAAACAGGCCAACCAACCCCTCCATGTAGCTCAGAAACATTTAACAACAACACAGTGAGCTGACCAATGTAACAGAGGGAAATATCCATGTGTGGCATTAGCCTCGAAGATGTATGGGTATCGATCCCCATTTAAATACATATCCTTCCTCACAAGGGATATATGTGGGAATTAGTCCCCAAACAACAAAAGCGGTAACAACACAAAAGGTTGACAAGTAGTTTTGAACCCGTGACTTGGGCGTAAGGAGTGGAGGGGCCCAACCAACTCATCTAACGAATTGGTTGGGATAAGAGGTGGTCAATGTGGATCAAAACCACATATTTCGGATGTGTCAGACCTATAAAAGGACCTTCCCACATCATTCTCAAACACACAAGCTTAGTTATTTGTTTAAGTATTTATACTATATTATAATATTAAATTTTATTAGTTGTGGCTTATATAATTAATATAGTAATGACAATATATTAAATTCTTGATTTTAGTAAGGCATATTTTTTGTATTATTGTCAACCTATTATTTTTAGGTAACGATATATTAAATAATTTTTATTGGGCATTATTATTACTACCTAATAAGCCCATTGAGCCCCATTAATACTTGTGAATCCTTGAGGTTTTCATTGAAGAACCATAGAGCATCTTGAGAACGTATAGAAGGTCGATTTAAATCCATAGGTGTATTGAGTTCCATGAAGGTGGAGGACGAACCGATTAATCGTTGGTGTTCTTCAAAAGGCTGAACACTTTATAGGAAAGTAATATTCCATTAGATGTTCATTGTAAGATCAATATTTATACTTATGAAATTTGACTACTGGAATGGTTCAAAATAACCTAGAGACATAGGATATTGTCAAACTCTGTAATCAATCATTGTGTAATTTCCATTACATTTCTGTATTAATTTGGATTTGATTACTTAAAAGGAGTTATTTATCAGCAAATATTAAAAATTCTATAAGGGTCTGGAAATTTCGGATCGATTTTCAGATCACTGTAAGTTTGACATAACATATTCCTTTGTTTCTGGTGTAGAACAGGTTAAACATCGTATGCATCACCATTCTTCATCTTAGATGAATTTATTGGGGGATACAAATTATAGGAGGGACCATGGTGCTAAACATTCTTTTAGTGAATCATTAAAGAGGAGGAATGGTAAACCCACACCCATCATACATCCAACTAGTACTCCCTTTGTGCATTTTATTGAATTTTTTTGTAGCCTTTTTTAACAGACCCATTTTATATATAACATGCATTCATATCTGACCTTAACCATCATCTAAAATAATTTTATCATCATTACACATGCCTGGCATAAAGGAAGAATTAAAGAGATAATTATTGCAGAGATGTAAGTTGAATAGCAGGAAAGGTAACTTTCAATATTTAATCAAAACATCAAATACATGAGATAAAAGGTAAGTCATGCTTATTATTTCTACAACCAACCAATTACTGTTAAATTATGAAGGTTAACTTGTGTTTCCTAATGGTTAAGGCCTCAGGATCTCAAAAAAATGTATTTGTATTATTATGTAATGAAATGACAGGTATAAAAAAGGATGTGAGGATACATCACTTCCATGTCATTCCTCGATCCATAAAAACCTTCCTTGTTTCCCATGGGCCCATGGATTTCAAATCACGTATTAATAAATTATTTTTAAAATTTCACTAGACATTGATTAAATATTAGGAAGGGGGCATTACATCTCCCTCCCCTTATAAGAGCATCATCCTCGATTCGACACAACATGGAAGATCGAAGGATAAGTAGGAAAGAAGGTATATAATGACACAATAAAGTTTAACAAAATAAATTTTTGGTACAACATGACCACAAGGAAGAGACTAAGTTTGGAAATATCCTAAATTTTAATGTTATCTGAAGATTGGTAGTTAGTTATCTTTTAATTTATTACTTAATTTGTCATTTTTTCCCTTTACACGATTTAATAATCTCAATCTCTTAATATTCATTGTTTAAAATTTCAGTTGTCTTATGTTTGTGGGTGCCAAATAGTGATTGGCCTCAAGATGTCATACAAAACTCAACACAACATACATCTTGCACAGACTTTCATGAATATATCACATAACTAGACCTCTAATTCCATGATGGAAATACAATAAGTAGTCTACATAACGAATAATTTCCAACAATTATGTCATAGGAATATATCCAACACACACATGTTACTGTCAAACAAAATCATCACCCTAATACATATAAAACTAGTATCACATGCCCCAAATACCATGAATGTACCTACATAGTGCTAATACAATATCCAATAGTACATATTAATCCAAGAGGAGTGCCAAACCTCAATCATAACAATGTCTAATAAGACTCACAAGAGTAAACATAACACTTAACAACTCCACACATCACAACACATCATGAAAAAAATTCCATATTTCTCCAAAATCATCAAAAAATAACTCCATATACCTCCAAAATCATCGCAAAGAACCTCCATATACCTCCCAAAGAGAAATAATCATAGGGCCAAATCCAAGCTTAGTTTCTCAAACATAGAGCCCCATCAAGAATATCAAGTCACTCAACCATAGAGTGCCATCGAGAATATCATGTCACTCAACCATAGAGTGTCATTGAGAACATTTGGTCACTCAACCATAGAGTGATATCTCCTTTCTTCATATAATGAGGTCGAGTCATGTTGTGTCCCTGGGCACATAGAGCCTCATCACTCCTAACCGAAGTGACATAATAAATCATGGTTAAATAACCTGCTAGTTATGTGTAACTCCTTGGGGCGTACCCCCATACAATGAAGTGGGTCCATAGGTTCAATGAATCCATGGTGAATCCTATGAACCTATTCCAACACATTACGACATTATAACCAACATAATAATCTGTTTCAAATGCCAAGTGGCAACAATACCAAGCCTTGGGCAAGGCTATAAAAATTTTAAACATGAAAAGAAGGTTTAAAACTAAAAAAACAAATGGCTAATTAGCCATAGCTATTACAAAATCCAAATGTTAGTACGAAAAACCAATAAAAATACTAAAATATATACACACATTTATCATGAAAATTGTTGGTTCTGACAAGAAAATTGATAATGATCAATTTACGAATAAAATAGTATATAGAAATAGAAAATTAAAATCACTACATGGCCTTATCCAGCCACCAAAGGGGTACTCATCAAGTTGTTGGCACTCAGATGTCGAGCCTCAGCTCATAAAAGTATACATGTAACAAGAAATGAGTATATAAAAGACTGTAACTGTCATCGTATATGTCTGAATCATCCCTCTATAATCTCATAAGGCTCAACATAGTCAAAATCACATAGGATTGTTCAATGGACAACCAAATAGGAAAGAGGATGGGACTCTAATTTACATAAGTTGAGCCTGAGGTGGTGTGCACCCACAATATATTGAGCAATCTCAACATATAATAAACAGATACAGGTGGGTTTTTCATTCTATATAAGACTACACTTCCTCACTTGTCCTCATCTCAAGATTATGAAAACTTGGTCCATTCCTCTTCTCTCCCCACATACACTCTTGATGGTTCCTTCCCTTAGGGTCTTCTAGTGTAAGGTTCACAACATAACACATAACTACATCACTAACACAATGGTGATTCACGTACATTAAACACATCATCTTACACATGGCATATATACAAGGTATGATTAAATCATTACTTTCATGGGTTATGATACATCACTTTTCAACATAATGCACCCAAGGTGAAAGTACTGCACAATAGGGGTCATACAATCACCATATGCCCCCTAATTCATGACATGAACCATCACATATTACACGTATGAAGAAAACGTTGACTAACATTACAACATATAGTCAATTGTAATACAATAACATTATACAATAAAATAAAATAAAATTCACTATACAATTTTTTTTTTCATGTAACACATCAACACGCCTTCATATCACATAATAACAAAACACTGCAACACTCCATAAACCAAAATAACATTATTTTCATACAAAACAAGGTATTACATCACACATGGACTCCTCATTGATTCCATAAAAAGGAGAGTGAATACTCTCGTCACAAGCACATCATCGTCATAACAAGCATGCACTAAGTGACATGCACCACATGTGCATTCATAATTTCACAGTTAAAATGTTGGTCACATACAGACATATATCCCATTACTCTTCCAATCTCCATCACCACTATGTAGAATCTTCATAACTCCAATCCATCCCAGAGGTTCGATATGATGAACCTCCACTCTGATACCATATATAATACCCACAAATTTGACACAAAAAAACAATAGTAAAATTATAGGAATATTTTTTTTATTTTTTTTCATTTCTCATAACACGACACCACATGGGCTCAAATAGAAAAAGTCAACATCACATAAGACACTTACATAAGTATGGATCTGTGTAGACAACATGATAACATAGGGTACACATCAATGTCTTACTTAAATGACATAAATCAAGACAATGACCCAATGATGGTAAGGCACACATTATTGGAAAACTCCACAACACAACCTTTTTATGGATTACATATTTACTACATTTAGTTCTCCATTAAATAACTTTATATGTTTATAGTGAATTAAATTGGTAAGGGTGTAAATTTTTTTGTTTTTTTCCTAAAACTTCAAATACTTTATTTTTGTGTAGCATTAGCCTTTAAAAGATGATGCATTGTTGGTTCTTTTCTGAATTACCATTAATTATCTAGAGATCATTTGTTAATCAAATTCAGTTTATATACTTATGTGCCTCCTAATATTCATTCTAACATTAAAGGTTTGTTTCTCAAAATATGTTTAATTGATGATAAATTTTATCCTCGCTATGAAAAGGAACAAACAAGATTCTAAGGTTATGTTTTTAAATACATATATTCCACTTTTAAATTTTACCTTTCCTAGACAAGGGGAACTATCATGAGGTTAAGGAAGCTATATTATAGTCTAAAGGGAGATTTAGATTCAATATATTTCTTCCCATAAACATCCCTCCATCATAGTACTATTTTGACCGAATCACAATACCCTATGGTTCACATAAGTGTGTGTGATTGACCCCACGGTGTGATTAGATAGCATGGGTACCATCTCCAAGTTGTGGGACTTGCTACTTGAGATAGAACTCCAGAGCAAATTGGTCCTTACTCTTACACTACCTTCCACAATCTACTCTAATGCAGGAAAAACTATCTAATCCAAATGTAACTTTCTAAGGGACCAGGGAGAGAGAGTGAATGAAAAGAAAGCCTACACTAAAGCGTCGATACACCAGAAAAGTAGAGTGAGAATAGTCTTCCAATGAGTGAAAAATAGAAGTAAAATGCAAACTAGAAGGGGTTATAACAGTTCTCCACAATCTAGCAATTGCATTCACAACAATATTTCATGCACACACAATGATAATGGATCCCTACAAAAACATAAGATAGAGACTATATATATGTAATGAGATTGAAAGGGAAAGATGAATGCAAACAAACACAATAGGGGAAGATACATCTAAAAACTTGCATCTATTTCTTCATAAGTATGCAAAGTTCAATCTATTACAAGATAAGGTCCTGGATCAACATGTAAGGAGTCCAGTAAAAGGGCCTACAGCACATTGGTTTCACAAATCAATTTTGACAGATTTTTGCTACTTAAAAACCATCTGCCTTTACAATGAGCCCAACACTCCAATTTATAGAACTTTGAGAAGAGAGAGAGAGAGAGAGGGAAAATGAAAATCCCAAAAATTGTTGTTCAACAACTTGAAAAAGATACTAAATGGATTGAAATGATGTTTTGTAGCTTGCAAAAGGATCCCCATACTGTGCCATGACTTGCAGCAGTGAGAAATGTTAGCCCATGCTCCATTGAATGCATCCCAACTACCAAATAAAATGTTGTTCTGAATCTAGGCATGTTTTCTACAAAAGCACCATTGCTTCCTTGCCAAATTTTGGATTTATTGATTTTTATGGAGGAATTTGTTTTGAATTTTTTAGGATTTTTTGTCATTTGATGGGACTAGGTTTTTAACTTTACTGGAGCTGAAGATGTTTCTTTATTTTTTAAAATTTACTACATTTTTATGAGGGTAGAGGATGTCGCGCTTGTTCAAAAAAGTCAATTTTTTTGAAATTCAAGGCTCGGGGTCAAAAGTTATAGCCATTTGAAGTTTGGGGTCTTATTTGCATTGTCTTCCCTTGCATGCTGCTATATCGGATATTTTAGGTCTTAGTGTCCCAACCGTCTAGGAAAAAAACCTCTGATCCACTAATAAGTATCCTTCATGTCAGAATTTTCATAAAATTCATACCCTTGTGTCTCACTTGTCCCAACGTCGACTAGTCCGTGAAGGCCGTTGACTGTTGCTTCACTCACATCCCTTTGACCCACCTTACGAAATCAGACAAGTCAGGTTTTCAGGTCCCAACTGTCCCATGGGTACTTGTTTTGCCTGGATCGCTTCGACCTGAATTTTCTACATAAAAAAGGAATGTGGTGATTTCCTCTTTGTGGGTCCCGCATGTCCCAATGTCCCATGGTCCACGTGGACAAAATATACCCGACTTTGCTGATTTGAACTACTTGCAGTGATTTCCCCTGATTTTGGGTCCTGGATGTCCCGTGCGTACTTGTGCATCCTAGGCTCCAAAAACCTGATTTTTTTATTCCTTTTCAAATCATCCATTTTTTCCATGTGTGTCCCAATTGTCCCATTCATACCTGTGCGGCCTGGGCTCCAAAAACCTAATTTTTCCACACATCACTAGCACAGGCCAAATTTTTTGCATCTTTTGCAATTTTTCAACTTCTTGGATTTTTCTTGGCTAGGGGACTTAGAGAAAAGAGAGGAGGAACCTTAAAAGTCCAATTTTTTTCCCTCGAACCATCTCAACCTACTTCACCCTAAAAAAATTGCATAAGTTACCAAAATTTACCTTGAGTAGTGGATTTTGGATAGCAAGTACCCTATTTTTTATGTTACAGTTGATATAGTTCAATAACTTGTTTGAATCCATTGAACTCTTTCACATAAAGAAATTTTATTTAAATTTATATATATATCTATATCTTTTGTTTTCACAAAAGTTTGATCTTACCAAGGGAAATTCATATTTAATTTTAACAACATGAAAGTGTCTAGTTGAGTTATAAAGACTTCAAGCATGATGTTATTCCTAATCTCAAAATCTTGTTAACTCTTGAACTCTTTACACTTACATTGTACTTTGGCCTTACTATTGTTTTTTATTTTAACAATTAAAATTTAAATGATACGTAATTTACACTTAAGGATTCATGACTATAAGGAGTTGTGAAATTTCACCTATCTACTTATTTCATTGCTCTTACACCATCATGAATTAAACACATATAAAAATACCACCCAAAAACTATATGATTCTAAAATAACTTCCAAGGAACAAATCAAATCATTGTGTAAAATGCATCAGTGTTTCTTTGACCAATACCCTTAAGAGAGTCTCTATGATCTCCTAACTTCAAATGCATCATGGATGAGGAAACTTTACCCTACGATAAGTCACGTGGTAATCTTCTAGTAAGGGTAAAAATTATCTAAGAGGGACAAAGGGAGTTTGAATACAAAAGTTATAAAATTTAATGTATTTGAAAATCCTTCTAAGCTAATATTTATATTCATTGGTGACAACACATCATAGTTCCTTTGTTCATTAGCATCATAAGAGGTCATTTTAAGTATTACATTCATTTCTACTCGAGAGTTTCTACATTTTACCTCAAGTCAAATTAACAGTAATCAAGTGTCCATGTCTTGCAAGGAATTCATGTCGCTCGAGGTATTCCCAGAATAGATTTTCTCTCTTTTGTTTAACATTTATCTTATAAAGGGTTCCATTAGCTTTGATTTGTTTATTTAACTACCAATAAAATATAACACTCGATAGTCAATTTCAAATATCCTATAATATACACATTTTAGATTTGATTCCTGAATGGGAAACTATGTTTTCTTATTCACTTTTTTTCTCGTGGATCAATTGGCATCCACCTTCACATCATAATAAATATTTAATATGTCACAAGTGATCTCCATGTCCCTTGAAATGATTAGATTGACATCCCGTGGGTATGTTCCCAAATGAGGGATAGTTACAAATTTACTTTACAATTAAAAAACTTAATAGTGAATTAATACACAACCTAACTATCTTGGTGGTCACACCCATTATTCATTGCATTCCACTTCTAAAATTATTTATTCTCTAAAAAGAACCTTGATATTTCAAGCTCAATAGGTCATCTTGTATGCTATTAAAACAATGTCATGCCTTGCACTAAGGAATCTTACACACTTTCATACCTATGTGAATGCTCTCACCTACGTTTCTAGGAATGAATACAAAAACACATATAAAACCTCTAAGTCTCTAAGAATATGAAGGATGTTTAGAGCTAGCCTAACCTGGAGCTTACTAGAGAGGGTCATTCCATTCAACACGGGTAAATATTTTGAGCTATATGTTAGTTTGGTTTCTTTCCGCTCAATATGAAAAATACACAAAAATGTAATTTGATATTTTTATTTGAATATTAAGTTATTTCCTAGGTCATTGCAACACTACAAGATAGGTAAAAACACATCATTTTAAATTACTTGCTAATAATTTTATTGGCATAATCATATCACAATTACGACAACACTAAACATTTTTAATGAAAAGGTTCCAGTTTCATCCTCCTATTTTTATTTTGACACTAAAAGAGGTTTCTTTGACATCATTTTCCAAATCAACATGATATAGTCAACTTCATTTACTTAATAGAATATACACCATAACCACAAAGAGTAACATTCATTCAATAGGCAAAACTACAACTATATACAAAACTATATTTTTTCTCAATACGCAAAACTATCATTTTCATCATCGAAATAATGAAAATAATACATTCTATTCATAAAAATATCATTGAAATATTCTAAACAATTACGTTTCCTTCAAATAACATACTATTAAAAGACACAAGTGTTGTTTTTACAACTCCATTTTGCTTAGGTACCTGCAACCAACGTTGCGTCAGTCCTAGGAATGAGTATGGAAGATCCTTACACTCAATTACAAATAAGACATTCATCATTTCAAGTAATTTAAAACAAAGTACAAAGAGAGGTAGAGATAAGGAGAGAGAGGAGAGATAATTTCCTCACACATAAATATTTACTTTTGTTTTCAAGAGAGAGAGAGTAGGGAAGAGAGAGAAACTGTAAAAAAAATTCTTTTCTATTCACAATAATTTGACCATTTCTCAATTTATACCCATTTTCATTTTATTTAAAACTCCTTTGAATTTTTAATCCATTCACATTTCCAAGACCAACCACAATTTCATATTTATATTAAGAGGTAAAGAGAGAGGGAGGAAAGAAAGAACACTTTAAACTCCAAATTCCTTTCATACAAAGTAATTGATTACATAATAATCTACACACACCTTAACACTATAAAAAGGGTTCATAAGTAATTTAAATAATTGATGGGATCCTAATAAATATTTTCTAGCTTAAGTTGTGAGTGAGCGAAAAATGACCAAATCAACTAAAGTTCTCACAATATGGTTTCCAAAGCATCTCGTTTTACGTTCAAACATAAATTTAATCAAATCTTACATAGTCGCCTATAAACATATAACTAGCTGAATTCGATGGAATTTTATTACATCAAACAAGGTTAAATTTAAGAAGGTGAGTTCGAGACCAATTATTGTAAACACATCAAACACTTCTATTGTACAATGACTGGTGGCTCCATCATCCACTTCAAACTCTAACTTACAAAATTACTTTTATGAAACTGAGAGTTGGTTTAAATTCTCGCATAAGAGTGTTAGAGGTAGGTAAAGGTGTTTTCTAGTTACAACAAATCGATACGATATTTGTAAGCCAAAACCGATCAAAAATTCATAAAGTGGGAACATCACCAAAAGTGACTGAAGTGTTAAAATGGTATCGAATCTCACCTCGTTAAGGCATCTAATCGAGTTAGTCATCTTGGTTAAGAAACTTGATGGTGTCTGTGGTTAACATGGATCTTATTTGATGTTTTCTTTCTCATTAACCATTCGACATGGAGCTCCATGTGAATGGTTCTAAAGGCCTGCTTTAATTTTTTTTTTAAGTTTAAAGAATTTTTTTTGGGAAAGGTAAAAAGCATATCATTTATTCCAATTTGCATTTTTAAAAAATAAATAACATACTAAAATCCAACAGTAAAATAAATAAATGATGAAATGTTTACTTCAAAGCGAGAGGAAGAGTGATCCATACATTTTTACACTAATCCCATGATCCCCGCATTGGACTAGACCGCATCAACTTTATGCATTTCGACAAAAATTTCCAAACTTGCTCATACTTCATCACTTTACACAGAAAAAACAACGCATTTACAACTACAACATCTTTTCCACCAAAATTATTGTGTGAACATGATGCAACTGCCACATTCCATGATACTGAACTCCGTAGAATACTTTTAACTAGTTTACATGCTTACACAAGCATCCACTAATTTTCTTCATTTTCACACAACCATGGAAGAGTATTTTACAAAGTTTTTGAGTGGTCAATCATAATATCTCATATAAATATGGTGTTGAATTACCTACCCTCAACAATGCCTTCCATAAAATTACACGTCTGCAAGAAAAGAAGAATGCACAGATGATGGAAGTATAGAATACAATGTCCCATTTATCTAATAAATCTTATTATGCCTTAAATCTTGTAGTAGAACGTTTTCCAATCACCATTCAACGCAGATAAAAAAATGCATCTGACCGAGATATATCAAGGAAAGATATGGGAAGGATGAAACCATTCATTGGAGGCCCTATTTATGAGAGTATTTTAGTCAAATAATGTACACGCCCAGAAAAGAATAGTCGCAAAACTATGATCATTTTGTCAAATGGCTCATGTGCAACCCATATGGCTCAAAGTATGTATGTTTTCACAATATGGGAAATGGTTTGGACTAAACGCCTACAATCTGCATTTTCTTGAAAAAATTTGTAGCCTTCTTTAGTGAACCCATTTTATATATACCATGCATTCATTTATTACCTGAACCACCATCTTACAATAATTTTATCATCATTGCAAGTGCCTGACGTAGAGGAAGGGTGAAAGAGATAATTCTTACACAAGTGTAATTTAAATAGCAGGAAAGGTAACTTGCAATATTCAATCAAAACATCAGCTACTTGATATAAAAGGTAAGAATCAATGGAAAAAACATGGTAACAATCATTTACACTTAGAATGGTGTTGGAGGGGTAACAGTGCACGCAACACATGTGCACAAAAGTAGAATAAGGAGATTCAACATAGCTAGAAACCACACTTTCCTGAAGTGCCTCTTACATCCCCAAACTTCTCTTTCTTCTTCTCCAAATAACAAACAAAACAAAAACAAGGGAAATATTATCTTTTGAAAGAAAAATCACACTTCTTCAAACTCATATATAGATCCATATCAGTAAATTTTTGTAAAGTAAATTGAGGGGACCTTAGGGATTAATATTTATTTCCCTACACAAGATGATTTGACCTGGACATGGGTTTATTTAACGACATATTTTAGTAGAGCTCCCCTTAGAACAACTCCCTTACCATGTTTTTTCTTGCTGCAAGTAACCAATTACTACTAAATTACCAACGTTAACTTGGGTTTCCTATTGGTTAATGCCTCAGGATCTCAAACTAAAGGGATTCTATTATTCTCCAATGATTTGAGAGGTCTAAAAAAGGATGCGAGGATACATCACTTCCATAACATAGCCACAAAAACCTGCCTTTTCTTCCCACCATCACATGGCTTAAAAATCACATATTAATAAATTATTTTTAATATTTCACCAAACGTTGATTAAATATTAGGAAGGGGTCATTACATATAGCTTCCTTGTTTAACACAACTTCTTGTAATGTTTCTCCATAAAGAATCATTTCATTCGGATTCATTTTTTTGCATAGTTCATTTCCATCAAATAATTTTGTTAGTAATTCCTAAAACTTGGGTATCTGGATAGAACCCCAGATTAACACATTTTCACTCAATTCTCCCTTTGTCATATTTTCATATTTTAAGCATTTTTTAGGATTTAATAGATTTTTCCAAACAAGTGCATGTTGAGATCTTCAAAAATTGGCTCAGATGATCTTGACATTAATTATTTCTTTAGTAGAGGTAGTTGTTCTCGATAACAGTCTTAACTGTAGAAATTAATAAACAAAGTGACAAGACATGAGTCTACATACTATCTACTTTACAATTTCAACAAACAAGAAATTATTATCATTGTTAAATAAGGAATCTAAAACTATGTATCACGTAAACCATAAAATGCAGTGTACATACATTGTTTATCCTCCCCTTCACCCCTATATAGAGTTATTTCCAATCTCTCTCTATCATTGATGTAGAGAAAAAGTCTGAAAGAATTTTCATTCTCTCTTATTCATTCATGAGTTGGATAATTGAGATCATAATTGTTGAGTTTGCGAGACTCAAAAGCAACTACTCTTCCCTCCTGCATCAACACACCTCCAAGTCCTACCAAAGAAGAATCTGTGTAAATGTAGAACTCTCCCTGAGGGTCTGGCACTAGTAGAATAGGCTCTATCATGAGGCATTCATTTAGTGTGTTGAAGGCCTACTCACATATGTACAACCAAACAAACTTATTCCCTTTCCACTGAAGGGAAGTGATGGGGTGTGCAATCTGAGAAAAGTCCTGGAAAAATCTCCTATAATATCCTCCCAAATCCATGAAGTTTCACACCTCGATCACACTAGTGGGTGCTGGCCAATCCATGATAGCTCGAATATTGGAAGGATCGATTATGATGCCTTCCCCAGAAATGATGTGGCCCAAATACTACACCTCTGTCTGAAAGAACACACACTTCTCCAAGTTCCCGTAAAGATGTTGCTCACGAAGACACTGAAGAACCTAGTGAAGGTGCTCCTCATGCTCCTCACGCGTACGTGAGTAAATCATAATTTCATCAACTAAAATGAGCATGAAGCAATCTAAAAATGTCCTAAATACCCCATTCATCAAGCCATAAACATTGCGGGGGCATTTTTCAGACAAAAAGGTACCACTGTGACTTCCTAGTGGCCATATCTCGTACGGAAGGTAGTCTTATGAATATCTTACTCCGTAATCCTGAGATCATGATACCCTGACTTAAGATCTATCTTAGAGAAAAATATGGCCCCCTTTATCTGTTTAAATAAATCATCAATGCATGGAAGGGGGTAACGATTCTTAATCGTTACTTTGTTCAGCTGGTGGTAGTCGATACATAACCTTAGAGATCCATCCTTCTTCTTAATGAATATCACCGGTGCATCCCAAGGGGACACATTAGGATGGATTAGGACTTTCTACAGAAGGCCCTCTAGCTACAACTTGAGCTCTCATAGCTTTTGAGTACTCATATGATAAGGTGCTTGTGAGATAGGATCTGCACCTGAAACTAGATCTATGTGAAAATATTTCTCACGTGGAGGAGGTAACCTCGGTAGCTCCCCTAGAAAAACATCAGAAAAATCCCTCAAGATGGGATGGTCATTAAGGGATGGTTCAGTAGACTCATCCTCAGAGTTGTCACTAACTGTAACAACATACATCTGACAACCTCATCACACAAACCACTTAAGTTGCATAGCTGAGATGGTGTGAATGGAAACAGGCCTTCTAACCCCTAATATCACTGACTAAACTCCTAGATCATCTACACAAGCAATATTATTATGGTAATAGTCCACTTGAGCTCTATGTGTAGACAACAAGTCCATGCCCAAAATGACACTATAAGGACCCAACGGAGTGATTCGAAAATCTGAAGTAGTGGTGAAGGGTCCCAAATCCACTACACACTCCTTAACAAAGAAGTCTACAGAAATTTTGGCTCCAGAAGTTATCTCAATGTCCCAACTATGATCCTACCTAATTGCCACCAGCCTACAATGATATAATAAGGATGGTGCAATAAAATAATCAGATGACCCAGAATCAAATAATATAGAGGTGGAAATACCACCAATACTAATTGTTGTCTCTATCACGGTACTCTGGTGCTCATCTTGGCGGTTCTCGACCACTGTGTAGATCTGATGGCTCTGTGCCATATCTCCAATAGTATGCTCTGAGATCTACATCTTACCCTTATTGCTAGAGTTTTGTGGGCACTCTCTCCAATGATTTAGTGCAATGCCGCAACCATAACAACTACCTCGTCCTCTCCAATGGGATGCAACTCCAGCCGGTACACTACAGGTCTGAGCTATGGATCCTGATGATCCAGCTATGGACTTCTGAGGTCTTTTCTGATGATATCCTGCTATTTTAGCTCTCGGTGCACCATGTGTCCTGATGGGACCCCTGGGAGGAGGCCCCATACTCCACACTCTTTGTGCATCAAATCTCTAAGGAAGTCTATAAGGTGGGTGGGTTTGCAAACTACTCCTGCTACTGAGGTGGCTGTTGTGGTGGCTTGAATGAAGCCTATCTTGAACTCTATCCACCACATGGAGGAGGAACTGACCCCCTTAATTTTCCACCATACATCTATTGGATATGGCTATGAAATCTATCTTTAGGTTGTTGTGTCTTCCCCCATGTCTCCTCTACAATATATGCCTTCTCCATGGCCTTTGATAAGTTCTGTGGGCATTGAATGTGCACCAAACCACCTAAATCAAAATTTAGGCCCCTGATGAACCTGTGAATCCATATCTTCTCATCTTGCATATAGTCAACATATTGGAGTAGGTCCTGAAATCCACTCTCATACTCATCTACGGTCATCGATGCCTAATAGAGGTCGTGAAACTTGTCTATATGTTATTGAATAAGCCTCTTGGGCAAATACCTACTCCTAAAATGCTACTCAAATAGCTCCCAGGTAACTACCTCTGAGTCGACATGGAGCTTTTTCTCTTTGGTCCTCCACCAAACTTCTTCTCCATCCCTCAGAAGATGGATTGGAACACTAGCTTTCATGTTCCTAGTACAAGGGTAAAGCTTCAAGCATTTGCTCAAGCTCACCAACCAAAACTCTACCTGAAAACCACCTATATCTCCTGAATAGTGAGATGGTCGTTGCTTCAGAATCTCCCTGATATGGTCTACAGTTGACATCTGATGAGCCCTAGGTCTCTCTAGATGCTCCTCCCTCTTTCTAGGGCTCCGAGATCTGTCCCTATGATCTGAGTTCCTGTCTTCATGTCATCTCTGTGGTGACTCCGCCCTAACCAACTCCACATGGAAGTTCTCTACCCCATGCTCCTCACTATATTGAGGAGATGCCCTAGCCTCAACTGATGGCTCCATATCCTGTGTAGCAGGTCGTCCACCTAGGGACACTCCGTGTATAGTGCCATTGACGTTCTGAAGCGTCTATAAAATATGAGGTAGAATGGCTACTACAACCTTCTCTGGAGGTGGTATATCTAAGTCTATGTGAAAATACCCCTCATCTGATCCGTTCCTCCTACACAGATCAAGGTGAGAGTTAGTTCATTGTTCTAGGTCTTGTTTCAGTTTTCTATGTTTTCTAAATTATACAATTATCAGACATTGTGGTTCTCTATATTAAATGAAACCAATTTTGCACTAGGTTAAGTGTTCATATTTCATGTCTTCTAGGTGTGCCCAAGGGTCCAAGATTTGAACCGAGGGATTTGATACCAGGTGTAACACCCGCAAAAATGACGTTCTAAGAACATGCTACATCCTAACACTTAACATAAAATTGTGACTATTTTTTTCTTTTAAGTTATAAGAAGGTTACAAGGATGTTAATCCCCTATGGTACAATAACTAACCCACACCACTAAACTCCACTTTTGATTAAAGAACCAGATCTAGAATTCTAAGGTACATTAATATATTACTCATTAGGAAGGTACCAGAAATTATTTTATATAGTTGAATGATTTCTTCTCTTTAGTTAATGCTTAACTCCAATATGGTTAACCGCATGTTTAATTAATTTAGTTTCATTATCCTAATAGTCTTTTGTCCTTTTATTAAATTCCTACAACATGCTAAGGATTAACAAAGACTTTACACCCTCAAGGCAATTAAATGGCCTCACTCACTCATCTACATATACCCGTAAGGATTTTAAATAAATACATTTAAAATATATTTTCACCAAACAAAAGGAGGGTTAATCCTCCACCCTTAGATCAAATCAAACTTTGCCACTAGATCCTACGGTTCCAAACTTATCCCTAAAATCTTTATGAATTTCTATTAAACCTTTTCTTCATTCTATTTCCCTCATTTGGTCTATTTGTTTTGCTAAAATTTGCAGGTTGGAGAGGAGGCAGCCATGGGAGAAAAAGAGGAAGAACTATGGAGGATTCTATAAGGAAAATCTAGTTTAGACTTAGTTTAGTTTTATTTTTAATAGTGTAATATATTTCATTCAAAGATTGGAAGGGATTTCCTCTACCAATCTGGTTTTGTATCCACACTTAGTGTATTTGGGTTTTCAAATTTGGGGGCAAACCCTACCCCAATTATTATAGATGAAAATTATGTTTTTAAACCATCATTTGTGTATTTTATTGTTCAAATCCATAGGGTTACTCTTTGTTTACATGCTGGTAGTCATTAGTTAAATTTTTCATCTTATAAATTAGTAAAAACCAGTTAAAGTTTTCACATAGGCACGGATCCGTGGAGTTTTTTTGTAAGTAACAAAACCACCGCCTAGAGTAGATCGGTGGTCTTGGGACCACCGTCCTTCCTGGGTGACAAACCATGGACTGCCACCCTACTGAGCGATGATTTTGATACCACCACCTTAGCCTGAGTAGTAGTTATGGGACCACCGCTCTGCACAGGGTGGCAGTCTTGTTTCTGAAAAATAGAACCATTAATTTGAGATTTTTTACAAAAAAAAAAGTTGCTTAAAGGTACTAGATAGCATTCTGAACTTAATTTTGAATATATAGAGCTTCTAGTTTTGTGATTTCATTCATATTGTTCTCTTCTTAGTTAAAATTTATTCATTTAAACATTTTTCTATTCCAAAATAGTAATACAACTACAAGGTCTATTATAGCTTTTTCAACTAAATTTTCTTCAATATCAAGAGTTAAAAGAAAATTTACAACTACTTCTAAGATTGTTATCACCATTTCTAAATAGAAAATTCTTTCAGTTTGTTGTCTCTTCCATTCAATACAAATTATAGATTTAAAATTACTACAATAATTTTCTTTTCCATTCAAATTTACTATGCATGCATTTTCAACTTCTTACAACTTCTATTTTTTCTTATTTCACATTTATAGTAAAACAACTTCACAACGAAAGTAAACGTTATTTTCCATTGAAAATAGTTCATATCTTTTAACACAAAGAACTAATTTTCTCACAATACAACCAAGATTTCAAATAAAGAGAATTACTTTCTTTTCTTTTTTCAAAACTAACTCTAGCATATAAAGCTTTCTCCTTTTTTTGTCATTTGTTTCTTTCCACATACAATAGAACTTTAATAACAATTATTTTAATGCAACTTTCCTTCACAAGATCAATACAATGTCCTCCACTTGAAGTGGGTAGAATCATACAATAATACAAGCTAAAATAGAATACAATGTTACAATTTTTTCCACTCTAAGTGGGAATAACACAAAGGAAATTTTATTATAAGAAGAGTCTACTTAGGGACTCCACCAAAAGCTCCAAGCTTCACAACACCAACAATATAGCTCCTCCAAGATTTGTATGATTCACAAAAAAATGGGGGGAGAGGCAACACTCTCCACCCAACCAAGATATCTAATGAAGAGGAGAAGTCATCATCTCCATTGGCCCTTGACCCTCAACCACATTACAATGGAAGATAATTCCAACACATGGCAACAACAAGCTTCCACAATACAAAAATTATTTCACAACCATTCCAACCACATTTCAATCATCTACGACACAGGAATGAAAGAAAAAAAACTAAACAACAAGTAAACAAGGCTTAAAATAGAATCCAAAGGAGCAAGACCTATGGGAAGGCCACTTATGCCTCACAATGGGAATGGATGCCAACCTTAAAGCCTCCAATGTATATCTCAAGTCCCCTATATACTCTTAAGCCTCCCTCATAAAAGAACAAGAAAGGAATGCAAGCATTCCTTGTACAAGGTGAGGAATCCAACCCAAACTCCCTTCAACAAAAGGGTAAACTCTTATGCGTCCCTACATGAAAAATCCCCATAGTCTCCTCCTACTCCAAAAATTAGGCAATCTACCCACACCCAACAAGCATTCCAAAGAAAACAATATTCAACACAAGCATATAAACACAAAATAAAGCATAACACAAGCAAGGTAAATCTCCTACATTTCCATAGTAGAGCTTGTTCCAAGAGTAAAACTTAAAGCTCCTTAACACCAAGCAAACATTCACAAGCTACAACAATCCACAAGCTCTCCCAAAATTCTCTGACTCTTCGAAAAATGCAAGATAAAATAATGAAGTAACCCCTAAACAAGCAAAATAACTTCAATAAATAGAAAACAGGGAGAGGAGGATGATGTGGCTCCAAGTAGGATGCCACCTCATTTCGTCTCCACTCCACATCACCTTATTCAACATCTTATTTCAATGCACAATTAATAAGTGGTTGAAGGAATGACATATTACTTACACACACTATCTAAGCCCACACCCCCTTAAGGACAAAATTAATTACTTGGAAGAAAGTGCAATAAATATTTCACCTTTTTATCTTCCCAAAACACCTAATGGGGTCTGATTTTGACCCCCAACCCATAGGCAGGGTTGGTATAGTAATTTAAGAGATGTGAGACAACTTTGACTTGTCCCACAAGCTTGTAAATTTGGCCTCTAAGGCCAAATTCGAGTTTCCCATGAAAGGTAGAGTGTACAAAACTCAAGATCTCAAACATTCAACACATAAAACAAAAACCAAGAGAAAATTAAGTCTAATAAATGAACTCTTTTTGGCCACATCTTTTATTGGTTTAGTATAAGGTTAAATTAGCTTAATTAGGACACTACAACCAATTAATAATAAAGGGGTAAAACATACATTAAAATCTAAATAATTTAAAACAAGTAAATTACATTACTAAAAGAAACACATACTAACAATAATAAAAATGGAATTAATAATAAAAGAAAACACATGACCCCTTGGTCACAATTTTCCCCTAACCAAATAATTCTAACACACACACAATTACATGTTTCCATGGTGACCCTTGTTGAATTCATTTAGAATTCCAATGTGGTTGGTCTCCAATCCCTCTAATGTTTATTGTGAATAATTTTACTAGTAAAACACATGAATGCCTCCTTTGGCCTCATGGCCCCATTAAAAATATCTATGATAAAATATGCAATATAAATCTACAATCATCTCTATATGATTCAAATATCATCTAGGAAAATACGATATCATTTACAATTTCTAGCAACATTTCTATCCAACGTTTCATCCATGTCAAAATGATCACAACATTACTTCAATCATCAAAGGTCTACTAAATACATCACATGTCAGAAATATATATATATATATATATATATATATAACCATGTCAACAATATATCAATATCAATATGAAATGTCTCTAATAATCTACATGCATCATATATGAATCAAATCAATAACAGTTGAGTATTTCTAACATCTAACATCTTACTAAATCAAAAGCCATAATCATATCCATAAGTGTAGTTGGCAGTATCAAAATCAATAATAAAAAAGGTGTCGAAGGGAAGTGGGCACTACAATTACCATCAAGATGTTAGATACTCAAGACATACTAATATGCAAGAGATATGGCCAACAAATGCAACATTTTTTAAGCATATTCAAGATATGCAAGAGATATGGCCAACTAAGACAAAACTAGAGTAAGTGGGATGAGGCAGATGTTAGGGGGAGTTAGATGAGGCAAAAACCACACACATTACCTTTTCAAATGGTCCCTCTCATTTGCAAGGATTAATGGATGTGGTCTCTGAGGAAGGTGGGAATTCTGTTGAAAATTTTATTCTTGTGCCGCAGGGCAACATATCATTGAACAGTCCCAAAATGATTTGGTTGGACAAGTGACCCCACTTACGAAGCATTGCAAAAAGGAAATTACTATGATTTCTAAATCATTGGGGAAAGTGGTTATAACAACTACAAAAGAAGGTTAATATGGATGGAAAAGCATCAAAAATAAAATGTCACATGCTCTTTGCTAGCCCACAGTGACTAGGATTCGTGGTCCTAAATTCTAGAGTCTTTCCTTTGGTTGTTGTTCCTTTCTGATTTAGTCTAGGTTCCTTATTGGTTTTATTATGGTTGTAGGCCGCTCCTAGTCTGGTCAATCTAGTTGTTTCTGATTTTCGTTCTTGTTTTGTTCCTCAAAATGTTTATGGTTTTTCCTAAATGGTAGATCTGTTATAACAGGGACGGGACCCTGACAAAACCCTCCTTTTACCAATTATCAAAAAAAAATTTGAAGATATATATTGAGAGCATGACAAGGTTCTAAATGGCTTCTAGATATCATATGCTTTACCGTATATATTTCTTTATAAGAAATCAATTACAGCGAGACTCACACCTATTTGTTAATTGGTGTAAGTTAAATTTTTCATTAAATTTAAGTTGCGTCTATTTATTAATAGATGTTAGTTTTGTTTTTAAGTAGATTTTACTTGTTATAAATTGTTACAATTATTTTCTTGAGGCATTTGGTTGGCTCTCAAGTTGTACTTTATATAGATAACATTAAATGTATTAGATGCGATTATTGGAAATTGATATTCGAATTACTAGGAAAAAATTGACATGAATTTGTGTACTATATCAATTTGAAATAGCAAAATTAAATTTGATATAGGAGATACATAGTTCAAATTGTATTTGCCTTAGAGCATATACTTTTGCTCCGTCGTCGTTGCACAAATGCAGAGCCAAAGAAACCCATTCAAACATGTGTAAACTGTGGTGCCCTCGAAAGAAGTCAGTGCAGGTGTAACGTAGAGAAACAAAATATCAAATATATGAAAAAAAATTACTTATTAGAACTTGTGATTTATATTTGAGAAGAAATGAATGCAAAGCATGAATCATTAGAAAACCAATTTAAAAAATGTCATGATAGTATTATTTTTGTGGTAAGAGTATGCAGCTGGAAACATCCCTGCAAACCCATCATCTTTCTCGATTCATTCATCTACAATGTGTTATCCCGTAAAATTGACAAGGGAAATTTTACCAATAACCATACGGAAAATTTTGTTTCGATCCCTCGTTAGGGATCCCTCGCGTTCGAAACGTTGTAAAATCCCTTCCCTGGAAATCTAGTTTTCGAACTTAGTGATTTTGAGCCTTTTTTGGCTGGGCGCATGAAATATCCTTGTAACACTAGCCTTTGATGCACCCCCTTAAAAGCCTTTGGCGCATGGTTTTCCATGTTAACACATCTTTCGGTGTGCCAAAGGATGTTGAGTCTCTTTTGCGTGCGCCAAGGCGCATGCGCTTGTGTTGATACAACTTGTGTTGCGCCACTCTTTGGTGCGCTAAAGGGCGCACATAATCCCGTGTCGACAATAGATTTGGTGCGCCAAGGGCGTGCTTTATCTCATGTTGGCAGATGCTTTGATGCACCAAAGGGCGCATCCCTTCCCGTGTCGACAGCAAATCTCATGCACCTTTGAAAAATTGGTTGGCGCATTTATGTCCAGTTTATATATATATATATATGGTTTGCGCGCCCAAATGTCATTTTCACTTTTGTTGAGCACGTGATCGTTTTGAACTTATCAGCCTCTGCTCCGTCGTTTTCATCGTCCTGTGGACCCGTTGCAACTTTTTCTATATATCCAGGTAAGAGGTGTTATTTCTCTCTTGTACGTTTTGTGCTTTCATTTCCTGGTGTGTTCCTGGTTTGGTTCTTTCTTGTTGGGTGGTTGTTTATATATAAATGTGATCGGCCTAGCCTCCTCCGTTTGCTGTCTGCCCCCATGCTATCCTTCCTCTTTCCAGATCTGCTGGAGAAGGTCATTTTCTTGAAACCATGGTTATAATCCTCTTGGTTTTAACCGTTTCGTTTGCCCACTGAGCATGTTTAAAAAAGAGAGAGGAGAAGAAATCTAAGAATCATGTAAAACCCCCTTTAAGAGTTTAGTTTTCTATTTTTCTCCTTGGTGCGTCTGTAACCCCTGCACACTAAGAGCAGTTGCGCCCCCATGGTGCACCTACCCGCCCTGTTACAAGAGCAAAATCTGCGCCAATGGCGCACCCTTTCGGCCTGCTGCATCATGAGCTCATGCGCCCTTAAGGCACGCCTTTTCCGCATGCTACAAGTACTGAAACTGCGCCCTAATGGCGCACCATCCATCCATGTTGCATCCTTTTTCCATGCGCCCATGGCACACCCAGCTTCCATTTAACAAAAGTTTTTTCCGCTCTAAGTATGAAGCTATAAAGGCGCAGGCGCATCCCCGATTGCAATAACACCATGTTGTGTGAGTTTTTCGTCCGCCGTGCCATATTCCCTTGGGCGCATCCTGTCCCAATGTAACACATGCTTCTCATGCGCCCTATATCAAATGCAATATGCAGTATCCATGCGCCATGCGCCTTTGGCGCCAATTTAACCTCTACAACACTCCTTTTTTGTGCACCCTATCTATTTAGCCTACAAGTTGCATTTCTCATGTGCCCTGCGCCCTGAGCCTTAAAATCTCTAACTCTTTCTTCTGATAACATTCCAATGGAAGATCAAATGGCTAATTCAACCTTTTTGGATTGGGTCTCGCTTCTTCTTCATGCAGAACAACAACTGAGTTCAAAAGAACATATGTCTACATCCAGCAAGAGACCCACCAAACCAAGAGGAAAGGCTAAGCTTACAGAGGAGGAGATGAAGTACAAACATCAAAAAGGCGAATAAGGAACTCCAAGCATTAGCAGTTCCCATATCAGAAGAGCTAGATCATGGTACACTCCAACATGAGACCTTTCAACAAATGTTCAACTGTTTAGTCGAGGATCTGGTCAAGTTTGGAGTTTTCGGCCATCCAAGGGCCCTCAACAAAACCATGTCCACTTTGGAATATCGGATAGATCAGCGGGAATTTGTTCTGGAAAAGATAGACAAGGTGAAGGAAGAGGCCCTGGATGCGATGCATCAAATGGAGTGAATTGTTCTTAACATGTCTCCAGGGCTGCTCACTCCTTCCTTTACCATGAGATCAGCTGATGAAACTATCCGGATCTTCAAGGAGATCGCTTCTCAAGGAACGGGGCCAGAAGTCACGTTTGACACTAAATCTATCAACAACCTGCTGGCCTGTAGGGACTTCATCGGGTTCCTCATCAAGGCGGAGAAAGATTATTCTAAACTCCCAGAAAATCTCATAAGCGAGTGGGAGACTTGCGAAGCAATCAGTGAACGGCACAAGGATCCATCACAAGATCAATTTGGGCACATGATTAACAAGTTTTTGGAATACCACGCTCAGTTCCACATATCATCTCCTGAGCAACATCAGAAGCAGGAAACCCCCTTTCGGCCGCAGGATGACGATGATGAGTAGCTGCTTCTTCTGCTTATTCTTCTTCTTCTCTCTATTCTCCGACTTTCTTGTTGGAATGTCTGAAGTATGTTGATGTAAATGATGACATCATCCATGTTGCATCATGGGATGATGTCATCCATCAAGTTGTCAAAAGTCAACATGACTTTTAGATATTTTGTAAATATCTTTGTAAATATTTGTTGGCTCCTTTTTGGCTTTTCTTCTCCTCTCTTCTATAAATACTGGAATACTTGTTGTATTCGTGGTGAACATTTTTTAGATGAAAGTAGAAGTGAGGAGAGAAAGTCTTTGAGCTTTCTTGTAACAGAAGAAAACAGTAACGCAAATATTAAGACTTTGTGCTCAATAGCTGTGTTATGCATTAGATCTTCCTTATGTTAGATCTGTATGTGTTTAATCTGTTGGATTCATATCTACTTTTCTGTCATTTGCTCATCAGTATTGCTTTGTTTATTTATGTAAGTAGGTTTGGCTCTGTTTACTACCAACCCAAAAACATAAATCTTCTGACCTTTCTGCTTTGGAATTCATTTCTTTTCTTCCTTCGGATCTGTTCTTTCTCTTTTCCCTCTTTCATTCCTTTCTTTTCGCAGCCTGAAACACTCTACTGGGATGAGATCCCAAACCCCCGAAGGCAGAATCTGTGAGACTTGCATAGATTCCTGCTGGTAGAATAGCAATAAACCAGTTTCGCTTTGCTGACTCAAAGAGGGGCTAATCCTTGCAAACTGTTGGCTCGTCTATCCATAGATCTGTCCAGGCGACAGATTTTCGGACCAACAGTTTTTGGCGACTCCGCTGGGGATCGAATAGATCTGTCAGATCTATGAGGGTAGTAAGATATAAAAATCAGAAAAAATCAAAAGATTGCTGCCTGTTCGCAAATCTAAACCTTTTGTTAAAAATCCAAAAATTTGCAAAAGTGCTCAAACTGAAAAATTTTCTTCTGAGAGTCATAGATCTGGTCCAGTTAAAGATCTTTAGTTCGCTGAGTTTTTGAAAAAATCGGTATTTTGCCATAGATCTGAGTTTTTGACTGTTTGCAAAAAAGTTTGAAACCCTCTAAAAAAGTTAAAATCAGATCAGAAAATCAGCTTACTAATCTTCCCTGCCATCTTATCCTCGTTGTAATTTGTCATTTAACCGCAATCGGTTTTCTGAAGAGGATAGTTTTAAATTTTTAGAAAAGTATTTGCTGCTGGTTTTTGTCAGAAAGACCATAAAATCAGCCAGTACAACCAAAAAGAAAGTCTAAATCTGCGCCGTAACATTGCAGATCTGGAAGGTACACTGGCGAGTGAACCTTTTACGCGCAGCAGGTGAGCCCGTGGAGAAGCTGATCCTACTTTCAATCTGCTTCAAAGGCACAATTTCAGCATAACACCGGTGCATTTTTCAACACTAAGCTCGGCTAGCCGGTCATCCAGGAGTGTCTCACCTTCACGAAGAAAAAGTCTTTTGCAGGGGGCATCCGCATCCCTTTGTAGTGCCTTGCTACTCAGCGGAACTACAATTCCAGCTCGTGTTCTCTTTCTGGCTTTTCAGATGGTGGTACCATGGGGAAATGCGATGGGTCCTTTGGCTTTACCACATCCAGTTCACGCTCTCCCTCACGGAAATCGAAATAATTTTCCCAAATTCGACGGGAGTGGAAATCAAAGCACGGATTCCCACATATCTACATTCATCATGTCATGCAGTATTTTGGATGTGACCCATGAAGATGTGTCGGTTTGCCTTTTTCTGGAAACCCTACAAGGACCTGCAGCTGAATGGTTTCAGCATTTGCCGGCCAGATCTATCACTAGTTGGGCCACCTTGCGGGATGCTTTTGAAGATAGGTACAAGCCTTCAGAGGATGCATTTGCATTATTATCATGAATCACTCACCTGAAGAAGGAGGAAAATGAGACCATGTATGATTTTGTCACCCAGTTCAATGCACTAATCAACCGTGTCCCTGTTGCCATGCTCCCAATGCCGGAAAATCAAAAGTGTTTTTTTCGTAACGCTTATGAGCTCGAAAGTTAGTTTCTTGCTCCTTCAGGAATGAGTTGCCACCTTGGTTCTCGCCCAAGCCGCTGTCATTCGCATAGAGGATAATCTGATAATATCCGGTGAATTAAAAAAGGAATCAGCCAAGCCTAAATCTTTGGGCCCTTCACCCACCACTTCGTCTAACCCAGCATTCCAAAAGATGGCAAACGATTTGCTTGCATTGAAGAAGCAGTTGGCCCAAGCCTCTCCCAGTTCCTCATACCGGGATATTCCGCGGAGGAATTTCGCTCCTAACAATGTCTCACAAAGGCCGCATCTACCTACAGCTGCTCCACGTTGGCACTTGAGGCCCCTCCGGTCAATGCTCTGGCCAAGATGAAGAAGAAGAGCAAGTATTATGAAGAACCTTCATCTCAAGGCGAAGATGATCAAGATGTCAGTGAACCGACTGGCGACTCTACTATCAGGTATATGGAATTTGATGAGGAAGAATCTGATGAAGAAGAGGGTACCCAGGGGTATGCAAGCGGGCAGTCATATGATGTTTTTACTCGTTCACAAGGAAAAGAAGCGGAAGTTGCTGCCCATGTCCAGCAGGAGAAGGTCGTGTCAAACGCACCTCCGATCATAGCTAAAAGAGGTAATCTCTTCCTACTACTAACTCCCCCCCTGGCAAATCTTTTGCAAAGAAATCTTTTCCCCCCTATCTCTCATCCAAATCAATCCTCTCACATTCCTACTAGCCCCACCAATCCTATTCCATCATCACAAGGTGAGGTGACTCATTCCTTTACCAACGCAACCCTTGGCTACGTTTGATATTATAGGTCATGCAAAAAAGAACCAAGATCCATAATGTCTGAAGCTGAGTAATCTGCAGTCAAAAACCCGAACAGCTTTGTAAGATTAACTAAGTATATCAAAGTCAAGATGTAATATCTAGATCAGGTGCACCAAAAACGAATCTTTCCGCTCCCCCTGATCCCGTATAAATGTTGCTTCAAAATCTGCGTAGGCCAAGATAGAGCCGTCTATCTTCTCTTCTATCAATGGACAATAAGCTGATATCTGATAATTGATTCTGGGGCTTCTCTGATAAGTCAATGCCGGCAAAAGTTCCCATGCTTTGGGCCTCACTCTTAACAAAACTTCCAAGTTGTTATCCTTCGAAACTAAGCAAGTCCCGTTGGTTGGTCCAAAATCAAAGACGCGTAATTTGCATTTGCGGGCTTTCCCGGATAAAAGAATAAAAAATGACAGTCTGTTGCTGACATTCCGACAGCATATGGAATACTTGCCTGGGAAGAAAGTTTTTGCAGCGAAGCTTTGGTGGAGAAAAATTCATATGGACCTGGGTCCAAAGCTAGAATTCCAGCTCAAAGCGTAATGCACTTTGGAGCCAGAATCACAAAAGAAATCTTGGTTACCGAACTCTGAAGACTCCAAAGCTCAAATCCTGTTTTGAATTCATCAGGGATGGGGAATTACTTTCTTATCTACTGAGACGGATAAAACAGGGGCTTGTTTTTCTTCAGTTCAGAAGGACATCTAATAAGATCTTGGAACACTGCAAATTCGAGTGGAGCTGTGCAACTAGTGATGTGGCGCTGGGTCATGTTGATATCTCCTGAGGAAGAAGTCATTCCTCTCTCTTCAAATTGCAGTTTTAACACAAACAATAATGCTGAGTATGAATCTATCTTACTCGGTATGCCAAGCCGCCAAAGAAAGAGGAATAAAAAATCTAAAAGTGAAGGTGATGCTGAGCTGTTGTAAATCAGGTCAAAAGGAGTTACCAAGTAAAGAATGAAAGGCTCAGGGACATTACGTAATGTAGTATGGGGACAGCATCGAAGAACTTGATGCCTTTTTAATAAGGGGCAATTCAAGAGGCCCAAAATGACATGGATGATTCATTGGCGTTTCAGCATCTCTCATGATCCACATCCAGGTTGAGAAAACGAACAAGTTACACATGATGTGTTTTTGCCCGCGCGTACCAGACAATCCAGCATTGGTCAGGTGTTCAATGATGATAATCAATCATTGCTTTATGGAGGAGGCAGAAAATTTAAAGAATGTATTTCAAAGGAATCCACCCCTACATGAGTGGAATCAATTGACGGTCAAAACACGAATCAAAGGAGAACGACGGCGTATTGTCAGTCAAAGGAACTAAAATTACCGAAGGGCCGGGTTTCCTGAAATGCTGTTGGACAGCATGACCATTTGTAGAAAGAAGAGGCGAGATGATCCTGGCTCGTCCCCAGAAACCGAATCGGTCAATATAGGTTCGGAGGCACATCCCCAATTTGTGAACATCGGAAAATGTTGCACGCCAGAAGAAAAGCAAAACTTTGTCAAGTTGCTAAAAAAATATATAGATGTATTGGCATGGTCCTATGCCGATTTAAAGTCCTTTAAGCCAAAGGACGTTCAGCACGATATTCCGTTGAAAGACGATGCCAAATCCTTCCGCCAGAAGAAGAGGCACTATAATCCCAAATTCAGGTACCATCCCGGCCGAAATTCAGACGAGGCTAGACGCAAGGAATCATCTTCCCTATCCATACACAGTACTTGGGTAGCCAAATATTGTTCCAGTGCGCAAAGAAAAACGGTGAAATACGGCATTTGCGTAGACTTCGAAAAACCTGAATCAAGCTTCGCTTTGAAAGACAACTACCTCTTCCGATAATGGATCAGTTCTGCAAGCAGTAAACTGGATCAGAGATGCGTCCATGCTTGGACGGTTTTTTCAGGTTACAATCAGATTGAAGTTTCACCTGAAAATCAGTTTAACAGCATTTCAACTACTCCCTGGGTACATTGCCTACAGCAGTATGCATTTTGGGCTAACTAAATGCTGGTGCTACTTTCAGCGGGCCATGAATTTGCATCAAAGGTCTATGGGGAAGGTCATTGTGGTTAATTTAGATGGGACCTGGTGACGTGTCTCCAAACAACGAGCGATCACTGTGATCACTTTGGAAAAAGTGTTGGCTAGGTGCCGAGAACAATGGGATTTCCCCTAAACCCAAAAAAGTCTTTTTTAGAGCACCGGAAGGGAAAGTTGCTAGGCCATGTGGTCGCAAGAAGGGACCCAAAGATAGATACGGACAAGTAAGGCTATTCAAAAGCCCTTTACTCTGCCGACACGCAAGACGGTGTTCATCTTTCGTTGGAAAGGTGAGCTTTTCTCAGGCGTTTTGTTCCTGACTTTGCTAAAACAAGACCGTCAAAATATGAACCATATGAAGGGGTGTCACCAACTTTCAGATGGAGTGAGGAGGGGGTGAAAAGTCATTTGAAGAGAAATAAAAGCTTCTGTTGCCCATGCACCAGTCCTGGTATGTCCAGATTTCTCCAAGGACTTCATCATGTATAGTTATGCATCTGAGCATACTGTGTCTGCAATCTTAATGCAAAAGAATTCAGAAGACATTGAATCCCCGATTGCATTCATGAGTTCTCCCCTCAAGCCTCATGAACTAAAGATGACTCAGCTGGAAAAGCATGCCTTTGCCGTTGTCAAAGCAATGAAGAATTTCAAGTATTACATTCCTAAACTCGCATACGGTGGTGCTGGTTCCAGACACGGCAGGTGAAATCAATTCTAACTCAGTAGGAGTTAGGAAGCTTGCGAGGGAATTGGATCGCAAAGGTCCAGGAGTATGACCTAGATATTAAACCAACCAAGCTGGTAAGGGGTAAGGGCCTGTGTCAGCTAATGGCTGAAAATAAAGATTCAGAAAACCCTGATAATAGGGGTGACTACATCAGAAGAAGCGCAGGACTGGCAAGAAGGGCCTGATTCTCTGCCTCTGGTTCTATTTGTTGTAACTAGTGAGGAGTGGTACTCTGACATCGCTTTCTTCCTTACCTACGGTGACTGCCCGATGCACCTAACTACAAAGGAGAAGTGCACTATTAAGCTCAGGGCGGCTAAATATGTCATCTGGGATGACGGCTTATATAAGCGTGGGATAGATGGCATCTTCCTGTGATGTGTCGACAAGCCCCAGCAAGTAAAACTACTGGAAAGTTTTCACAATTCAGCTTGTGGAGGGCATTTCTCTTCATCCGTAAAGGCACACAAGATCATTCGAGCCAGGTATTATTGGCTGACGCTCTTTTAAGATACAACCACCTGGGTGGCGAAAGTGTGAACCCTGCCAACAATTTGTTGGCAAGCCCAAGCTGGCTGCCCTTCCCCTAAGGCCGATCATTATCAATGAACCATTCAGACAATGGGGAATTGATTTTATTGGCGCACTCAATCCTCAATCAAGTGCTGGACATAGCTATGTCCTTACAGCAACGGACTACTTCACCAAGTGGGTGGAAGCCATACCTGTCAAGCATGCCACTTCTGAGGTGGTTTGCAATTTCATTAAAGAAAATATCATTGTCAGGTTCAGCGTTCCAAACAAAATCGTTGCTGATAATGCTTCTAACTTCTCCTCACGAGAAGTTATTATTTTTTGCTATGAATATGGGATAACCTTGGCTCACGCATCCGACTATTATCCTCAAGGAAATGGTCAAGCGGAATCCAGCAACAAGAACTTGGTGGCCATCATACGAAAACTGGTGGAATCAAATCAGCGGATGTGGCACAAGTCCTTATACGACCCTTTGTGGGTGGATCGCATTACTCCCAAGAGATCTCTCGGCATGTCACCTTTTCAAGTGTTATATGGCATTGATGCCGAGCTTCCCATTTCTGCGGAACTTCCTGCTCTGCGCTTGGCACGAGCCATTGAAGATGAAACTTTCCAAAGTTCTCTTGAAAAGAGAATCATGTATCTGGTAGAACTTGAAGAAAAGAGAGTGAAGGTGGTCGATAGGATCACTGAACATCAGAATCAAGTTAAGAGGCTTTTCGATAAGAAAGCCAAGCAAAGGGATTTTCAAGTGGGAGATCTCGTCCTTTTGTGGGACAAGTGAAGAGAGCCAAAGGGCATGCACAGAAAGTTTGATTCCCTATGGAGAGGGCCCTTCAAAATCAAGCAACTCAATAGAGAGAATAGTTTCTATCTCTCGTATCTGGATGGAACTGAGCTCCCGCTTCCCTATAGCGGGCAGCATCTGAAGATCTTCAGGAAGTAGAGCTTGCTCTCTTCTTTGTACAAATTGTTTTAAGTTGTGTGTTTACTTTCGTCGTGTGTTTACTTTCGGTTTGTCGTGTGTTTCTTTTGTTCTCCCTCTGGTCCCCCTTGTTTTTGACTCTATTACCCAATGGATAGGCACAAGTGATCTGGGATTCTCTACCCCTGATTTTACTCAGGGATAGTCCCCAGAAAGAGCCAGCTGTTATCCCGTAAAATTGACAAGGGCAATTTTACCGATAACCATACGGAAAATTTTGTTTCGATCCCTCGTTAGGGATCCCTCACATTCGAAACGTTGTAAAATCCCTTCCCGGGAAATCTAGTTTTCGAACTTAGTCATTTTGAGCCTTTTTTGGCTGGGCGCATGAAATATCCTTGTAACACTAGCTTTTGATGCGCCCCCTTAAAATCCTTTGGTGCATGGTTTTCCATGTTAACACATCTTTCGGTGCGCCAAAGGATGTTGAGTCTCTTTTGCGTGCGCCAAGGCGCATGCGCCTTATTATTGACACAACTTGTGTTGCGCCGCTCTTTGGTGCGCCAAAGGGCGCACATAATCCCGTGTCGATAATAGATTTGGTGCGCCAAGGGCGTGTTTTATCTCATGTTGGTAGATGCTTTGATGCGCCAAAGGGCGCATCCCTTCCCGTGTCAACAACAAATCTCATGCGCCTTTGAAAAAGTGGTTGGCGCATTTATGTCCAGTTTTTATATATATATATATATATATGGTTTGCGCGCCCAAATGTCATTTTCACTTTTGTTGAGCACATGATCGTTCTGAACTTGTCAGCCTCTGCTCCGTCGTTTTCATCGTCCTGTGGACCCGTTGCAACTTTTGCTATATATCCAGGTAAGAGGTGTTATTTCTCTCTTGTGTGTTTTGTGCTTTCATTTCTTGGTGTGTTTCTGGTTTGGTTCTTGCTTGTTGGGTGGTTGTTTATATATGAATGTGTTCGGCCTAGCCTCCTCCGTTTGCTATCTGCCCCCCCCATGCTATCCTTCCTCTTTCCAGATCTGCTGGAGAAGGACGTTTTGTTGAGACCAGTGGTTGTGGCCCTCCTGGTCTTAGATCGTTTTATTTACACCGCTGAACCTGTTCGAAATAGGAGAGAGGAGAAGAAATCTAAGAATCATGTAAAACCCCCTTTAAGAGTTTAGTTCACTGTTTTTCTCCTTGGCGCGTCTGTAACCCCTGCAACACTAAGAACAGTTGCGCCCCCATGGCGCACCTACCCGCTCCTGTTACAAGAGCAAAATCCGTGCCAATGGCGCACCCTTTCGGCCTGCTGCATCATGAGCTCATGCGCCCTCAAGGCGCGCCTTTTCCGCGTGCTACAAGTGCTGAAACTGCACCCTAATGGCGCACCATCCATCCATGTTGCATCCTTTTTCCATGCGCCCATGGCGCACCCAGCTTCCATGCAACAAAATTTTTTTCCGCGCTAAGTATGAAGCTATAAAGGCGCAGGCGCATCCCCGATTGCAATAACACCATGTTGTGTGAGTTTTTCGTGTGCCGCGCCATATTCCCTTGGGCGCATCCTGTCCCAATGTAACGCACACTTCTCATGCGCCCTATATCAAATGCAATATGCAGTATCCATGCGCCATGCGCCTTTGGCGCCAATTTAACCTCTGCAGCACTCCTTTTCTGTGTGCCCTATCTATTTAGCCTGCAAGTTGCATTTCTCATGCGCCCTGCGCCCTGAGCCTTAAAATCTCTAACTCTTTCTTCTGATAACATTCCAATGGAAGATCAAATGGCTAATTCAACCTTTTTGGATTGGGTCTCGCTTCTTCTTCATGCAGAACAGCAACTGAGTTCAAAAGAACATATGTCTACATCCAGCAAGAGACCCACCAAACCAAGAGGAAAGGCTAAGCTTACAGAGGAGGAGATGAAGTACAAACATCAAAAAGGCGAATAAGGAACTCCAAGCATTAGCAGTTCCCATATCAGAAGAGCTAGATCATGCTAGACTCCAACATGAGACCTTTCAACAAATGTTTGACTGTTCATTCGAGGATCTGGTCAAGTTTGGAGTTTTCGGCCATCCAAGGGCCCTCAACAAAACCATGTCCACTTTGGACTATCAGATAGATCAGCTGGAATTTGTTCTGGAAAAGATAGACAAGGTGAAGGAAGAGGCCCTGGATGCGATGCATCAAATGGAGCGAATTGTTCTTAACATGTCTCCAGGGCTGCTCACTCCTTCCTTTACCATGAGATCAGCTGATGAAACTATCTGGATCTTCAAGGAGATCGCTTCTCAAGGAACGGGGCTAGAAGTCACGTTTGACACTGAATCTATCAACAACCTGCTGGCCTGTAGGGACTTCATCGGGTTCCTCATTGAGGCGAAGAAAGATTATTCTAAACTCCCAGAAAAGCTCATAAGCGAGCGGGAGACTTGCGAAGCAATCAGTGAACAGCACAAGGATCCATCACATGATCAATTTGGGCACATGATTAACAATTTTTTTGAATACCGCGCTCAGTTCCACATATCATCTCCTGAGCAGCATCAGAAGCAGGCAACCCCCCTTTCGGCCGCAGGATGACGATGACGAGTAGCTGCTTCTTCTGCTTATTCTTCTTCTTCTCTCTATTCTCCGACTTTCTTGTTGGAATGTCTGAAGTATGTTGATGTAAATGATGACATCATCCATGTTGCATCATGGGATGATGTCATCCATCAAGTTGTCAAAAGTCAACATGACTTTTAGATATTTTGTAAATATCTTTGTAAATATTTGTTGGCTCCTTTTTGGCTTTTCTTCTCCTCTCTTCTATAAATACTGGAATACTTGTTGTATTCGTGGTGAACATTTTTTAGATGAAAATAGAAGTGAGGAGAGAAAGACTTTGAGATTTCTTGTAATAGAAGAAAACAGTAACGCAAATATTAAGACTTTTTGCTCAATAGCTGTGTTATGCATTAGATCTTCCTTATGTTAGATTTGTATGTGTTTAATCTGTTGGATTCATATCTACTTTTCTGTCATTTGCTCATCAGTATTGCTTTGTTTATTTATGTAAGTAGGTTTGGCTCTGTTTACTACCAACCCAAAAACATAAATCTTCTGACCTTTCTGCTTTGGAATTCATTTCTTTTCTTCCTTCGGATCTGTTCTTTCTCTTTTCCCTCTTTCATTCCTTTCTTTTCGCAGCCTGAAACACTCTACTGGGATGAGATCCCAAACCCCCGAAGGCAGAATCTATGAGACTTGCATAGATTCCTGCTGGTAGAATAGCAATAAACCAGTTTCGCTTTGCTGACTCAAAGAGGGGCTAATCCTTGCAAACTGTTGGCTCGTCTATCCATAGATCTGTCCAGGCGACAGATTTTCGGACCAACACAATGACAGCCGCAATAGACAACCAAATTCACATTCACCTCCAATATTGTGTTTGGAATTTCAGGTACTCTAGTCTTTCTATCGTTTGCATATCAAAAACTAATTCGATTGAGCAAAGTTTTTTTATAATCCTTTATACCAGCCAAAAAATTCAAACATTACAATTGCTGACACTACAGATAGTAGAGAATTACATGTCTTCTTAAACTAAGAAATCACCATTTGCCTTCATTTATCATTTATGGAATGCACCTTATTTGTCATCAGAAATATCTTGTGCAACTAAATAGGTTTTCACTAGGCATTCTACAATCACCAATCATGGTAGATTTATGGGAATTGATCCCCGAACTCAAGGGCCTAACTAAATTAGGCAGTTGCCTGCTAACAATTAGGGGCACCATATTTTTAGGATTTTTATTAAGTGGTCTCTTATTTTTTACTAATTATATATATATATATATTCATTTTTCGCACAATGCCTATAAGAGAAAATATAATATTGAAATTTATTCAATGTAAAGTTATCATTATAATATTAAAATTAAGCCATGGGATAGTAATTTGCTTGGGTGAAAATTTTTGAATAATAACAAATTTATCATAATATTACTAGGTTGTACTTTTACTATCTCGTGAAAATTATTATGGTTATAATATTTTAATGTTTGACAATGCTCATTTTTAATAAATTAATATTAATATTTATTTTGTATTGTACTAACAATATGGTATGTCTTTAATTAATGAATCTACACATTTGTTATGATCATTTAATGTGCCTACACTGTTATCTAAATATCAATATGTAGTTGTCAGATTTATTTTCCCCTTTCTATGTATGATTTATAAGATGTAACAATTTTCTTTCAATTATATTTTTTTAAAATGACAATACAAAATAAAAATCCAAAAGAATTCAAACCTTGATCTTTTGAGAAATTATAATTGTTTTAAGAAACAATACTTAGCATTATTCATCATTAGTAGATATTTGAATAAATATAATAAGTTAAAGTATTTAATATTTTACTCTAACGTAAGTCAATAGGTGTTAGTTGTCATTAGTTGTTTGTTAACTAGGAGATAGGGTTCTTATCCCTATGTTTGCGGGAAACTTTTATTATATGTGTACTCGGATATCTCCTGACAGTAGTTACTAGTAGAAATAAGGGGGAATATGTTATTTCTGCATATTACTTAGTTTATATTATTCGATCCATTTTTCATGGATTGGATAGAATTTGTTCAATGCCTATATATAAATTGTAAATCTCTCCATTATTTTGTAATCTTTATATTTGTAAATTAATAAAATTGTCAACTCCGCCATGTTTGGTCAATAATATTTGGTATTAGAAATGTATTCTGATCCAAGGAGAATGTTGAAATTTTTAGGGAAGTTTAGGGAGATCTGTACAAAAGACAGAGGTAGGAGGAGTCATAAAATCCCCCCACCCTTTCAATGCCCCTACCCGAATCCACACCCCGAATCATGGCTTACAGAAATTTTTTTTGAAGATTTTAAAGTTGTCAGTTGAAGAGTGCAATCCCAGGTTCTTGCAAACTGGGATGCAACTCAATCAAATCAATCGGTGACATTGTTTGTTTTCTTGATTGAATTCCTGCATTTTTAAAAAAAAAATCCTTTTACCTCTAGATTTATGGCTCTATTTAACAATTGCTTTGTTAAATTTAGTGGTCTGTGATTAAAAACATGGAGTTTTTTTTTAAAAAAAGATATTTTTTATTTTTTTGTGGGGACCTTGAGGTTTTTAAGCTCCCCACAAATTTTTTTTTTTATAACTTTGTTTTGTAGTTCAGTCCACTGTCCAAGTTGTTCGAGCTCCTAATCAAGCTAAAGGGTGAGCCACCGTTGAATGTATGAGTTGCATCATTTTGGATTGAGCTATGCAGTTTGCATTGACCAAAGGCATGTTGGAGAGCTATGCATGTGTTTGACATCTTGCATTATATAGATTGGTTAAGCCAAATGTCAAACTAACCCAGTCTGGCTGAGTTAGATCTCAAACGATCTTCCCATGCACAAGCCAGAGGCGTCAAAAGTGCCTTACAAAAACCTATAAGAAAAAGATGACCTGAACAATAAAACAAGGAATTACACAATAAAATAATGATTTGTAATCAAATATCTACGGTTTAAAAAATAATAATATTTGTCAAGTGGCGACCATAAATTATCTAAAGGAGATTTCAATCAAATAGAAAAGCACAGGGTAGGTACAAATTGATTCAAAAGCCATTTTGGGCACATAAAACAACAAAAAACCCTAAAAATATATTCATCCCTTCAAAAATTTACCGCTTGGGCTTCTGTAATGTTTTCGGGTCGCTCCATAAAAGGTTAGTTATTTCTTTTTGTAAAAATATACCAGTCAACGTCATTTAATTCATTATTTGGTTAAGGGTAAAGTCTTGGGAGTGATAGGTCAATACGTCGTTTATGTATTGAAAAATCAAATTTGAATTTGGTGGCAATTTTGGAGGATGTGCCAAATTTAGCACCCTCAAACCCCTACTAGGTCTCTTAGTGATGACTAAAATCACCACTAAAATTAGTTGTTAAAACCCTTTTTACACTAAAAACAACTCTCCCATTTTATCCAAAACATGATTTTGGGCAACTTTTGTAAAGGAAAAAAGGCCAAAGAGCCCAGAATAAAAACGAAATTGCTTCGGGAGGGTCCTATTGTGCACAATGAGTAACATTCATTCAAAGCACCATAAATTTTCATTCGTCCAACGAAAAAATGTGAATTTTTTTTTTTACAAGTTCTAGATTCCAATACGGAAATCATAGAACTGGTATAGAGATATTGTGGTGCATTTAAGTATTGTAAAATAATTCAAAGTTTGATATAATGTTTAAAATCAAGTATTTTTTCAGCAAATTCCCAAAAAATTGTAAAATTGACCAATAGAACTAAATTTTTCTATTATTGTAGATTGTCTGATAGTGCCAAGTATTGTAAATGACTGAAAAAATGCCCAAAATCAATCAAATATTATTTGGGGGGTGTGCATGCTTTGAGGGGGTGAAGTGCTCAATTTTTCTTCTACTATTTAGGAGTTTTCACAATGGCCACAATTACGGTACCCAAATTATTTATACCAAATTTTCAACTTTTTATTCTGATAATTATCCAGTGTTGAAAACAAAGATTAATGCACAACTTGATTTTGAAAATCTATGGCCCATAGTTTCTGGTACATTAACAATATCTACGACAAATGTTACACAACAAAGTACATTTCATGATAAACAAAGAAAAGTTAATAATACTGTTTAGTATTTTGTATGAGGTAGAACCTCATATTCATGATGCCACAATAGCAAAATAATATTGGGATAAGTTAAAAAAATTATATGATTCGAAATATAGGAACACAATACTTCATCTCCAGAGTCAACTATTGAACTTGAAAATGCATCCTACTGAGAAAGATGAAATTATTTTTAGAAGAGTAGCAATGTTGTGTGCATCACTTCAAGCTTTGGAAGAAGAAGTAACTGTCACATCACTTGTTTCTATAGTATTGAGAGCTCTTCCTCCTTCTTCTAGGAATTTTGTGACCACGTTAAACATAACTAGTTAAACAACAAATTTTGAACATCTAGTGAATATGCTAAAACAAGAAGAAGCTATTCACTTAACTAGTGAACATGAATAGCATGCACTTTCTTATAATAAAAAAGGCAAGAAACAAGCTAAGTCTAGTAAACAACCTACGAAACAAGGTAACACTCAACAAGGCCAAAAGACCCAACAAAAATGTCATATTTTTAGTTAAAAAGGACATGAGTTAAAGAATTTTTGGCACAACACGTTCCAACAAGGATCGTTAAGTAGCAAGAAGAGTGATAACCAACAATTAAAACTAGGCCAAAAATAGAGTAAACGAGGACAAAATAAGTACAAGTGGAAGAAGAAACCAACTCAATAAGGAAATGTAGTTGAACTGGAAGACTTATTTGATGATGATGATTTCTTTTATCCTCCACAGTCAAATGAAATATCTTATTATACAAATCAAATTTGGTTTGTAGACTCAGGTGTAACTTGACACATTATAGGAAAGAAAGATTGGTTTTTCACAATGAGTAATACACCCACAAAAAATCATGTCTCTTTAGGTGATGATACATCATATAATGTTGAAGGAATTGGTTTTATTTTACTACTACTTACGCAACATAGTTACAAAATTACGAATGTTCTTTATGTCCCTTGTTTAACAAAAAAATTGTTATCCGTAGGTCAATTATTAGATAACAATATCAAAATTGACTTTGATTGTAAAGGCAGTAAAAAGATGTGCCTAATTCAAGATAAGTCCTGAAACTTGAAAATTGTTGCAAAATATTTGAATGTGGGTAGAATTTTTCAGTTGGATTTTGTTCAACAAAATGATTGAGCACTTGTAGCCAAGGATATGTCATCAACTCAACTATGGCATCGAAGACTTGGAAATGTGAGTTTTGGCTATTGTGATACACTTTGTTGATAAAACATGGCTAGGCGTTTCTTGCCTCTTAAAAAGGGTAGAGATAAATGTCATCATTATTTGGCAGAAAAAAAACATAGAGAACCATTCAAACATAGTACATTTTTGCCTAACAAAAAACTAGAATTGGTGCATACTGATCTGTGCGGAGAAATGACACCTAGCTACTCTAGATTTCAATATTTCATGATCTTTTTTTATGTTCTCTTCAAGGGAAACATGGATATATTGTCTTCGTACAAAATACCAAGATTTTGTAACTTTCAAGAAGTTCAAAGCCCTTGTTGAAATAGAGTCTGCTAGGAAAATAGAAACACTCTACTCAGATCGAGGGGGGAATACACCAAAAATGGTCAATGATTTTTTGTAAACACATGCCATGTGTCATCAAATAGCTCATCCTCACACACCATAACAAAATGGTGTTGTTGAAAGATGAAATCGTATTATCATGGATATGGTGCAATGTATGATTGACGATGAAGGTTTATCAAAAACAATTTGGGTCAAATCAGCTAAAATGAAAGTCTATGTACTAAACAAAGTTTTCAATGCAGCTCTTGATGGATTAATACCACAAGAAGCATGGCCAAGGAATAAGCCATCTATTTCATGCCTTATATTTTTAGTATGTAAAGCTAGTATGCACATTCCTAAGAAACAAATAACTAACCTTGATATGAAATCAGAAAAACTGATCTTCTTGGGATATAGTGATGAAGCACTTGGGTATAGACTTATGGATCCAAGAACAAGAAGGGTATACACTAATCGGGACGTTGATTTCTTTAGAAGGAAAGAACTAGATGATCTTTCCATATACTCACAAATGAAAAAATCATTTCTAAAATGAAAATAGAGAATGGTAATCACCTTGATGAATATACTCATGATGGGGAAGATGCTGAAATTCAACGCCTCATAAAAACCACTAAAAGTATGCCTAAGTGGTATACAAGTATGTTTAGAGATGTAGTATTAGATAGTGTCCTTGACACATCTACCACTACAATGAGGACTCATAATATGGCTCCAAATAACATTAATTTGGCCTTAATGAGTAAATTTGTTGAAACTACTAATCTATCCATGGTTTGACAATATTGGAAGTCTAAACCTTGGAAAGATGTTATGGATGCATAATATAAGTCACTTAGGATAAATAATGCATAACAACTTATGAATCTTCCACTAGAATAAAATTATATTAGATGTGTTGGTACCCAAATTGATTCTCCCTCAGAAGTTGAGTAGCATCACAGGTTTGGCAAGAAGCTTAGAGACAAGCAAAGCATGTAATGTGTCATTTTGTAACCGGGGATGAATTACAGCTTGCTCTTTGTCACTCATATGTGGAGAAATGGGTAGCACCCTTAAGAGGATTTTACCTATCCTCATTACTTTATGGTTGTTCCTTTTGACCAGGGTGAGAGGACCCCTTTTTTAGCAAGTTGTTTGTCGAGGATATGGAGATATCATTCCTTGTTAAATTATTAAGAAGACCTCGAAGAAAATATGACCAATGAAACAAAACCTAACTCTCACAAATTATCACTCTAGATAATGGAGATATTTTCTAAGAAATGTTCGGGCCACTAAAGAAAATGAAAACCTGATTGAATCTACATGTTTTGGTAGTAAACATTATGCATTTGTATACACACATGACAAAAATGGGTAGAAAGGGTATGATTGGTTGTTTTTAAATGAATTTTTTGTGGGAGGTGAGGTAGAAATGAACTTGATTCACCAGGTTCTTGAGAAATTTTACAAAAATGGATATCTTGAACAACAGAATGCTCCGAGATAGCTATGATGTTCCTTTAACTAGAATATGTGCTTCAATGGAAGACTAGATCAGAACTTTTGACACAAACTTCAAGGATCCAAAATGAAGGCTCCAATTGGAAAACTTAACTAAACATTATCAACCTCTATTTCATTGCGTGTAAGATACCCTCAAAGGCTAACAAACAATATTATATTCATGCTAGGAGTCACAGTGATTTTGATTTTTTTAATTTCACTATCAAATGAAATCTATTCTTACAAATGAAATTGAAAATGTCACCAAACTATCACATGTAGTGCCCCCTTATTCTCGTTTCCTTCTCAAATGCCACATTATGATTCGAGTCCTGGACCTCGAGAATTACTAGGGTGTGGTTTCAATCTTACCTGATTCAACCTTAGCTTATTGATGATGGGTTTCCAAGCATAACTGAAACCCAAATCATCATACCTATTTTATTTTTGATTATGCTATAGATAACTCTAGTGTAGTACAAGATGCCATTGGGCTCATAATAGGAGACATATTAAATGCAAAATTAGTTGTTAAAAATTTAGTATTATTTTGTAATCTACTACCTTTAAAACATGAAATGCTCATATACTAAACTGAGGGGTTCTCCCTTAATTTGTTTATTATGGGTCTCCAACCATGACTCAAAGAAAACCATCATTCCTATTCAATTTTGAATATACACGCCAATGTCAACCACCTCTCCCAATTGATGCTTGTAAAAGTTTTTCTCCACAGCCACAATCTTGGCATCCTTGATGTGAATAGAGTGCTTAGTTTTACAGGAGTCTTTAGCTAATGCCAATTTTTCTTTTTCCTTCAAGGTGGATGTTTTGGCATGGTCTTTTACTATAGTTTAAATGGACCTACCTATTTCACCAGTGTACGGGGCCCCATACAAGACCTGAATTTTATAAATACCACTTTTTAAATTCAGTTCGATGTGATATTTTTCCCTCCTTAAATCCTTTCTCAACTTCTTTTAGGTATACAATAATAAAATTTGTTTTTTATGTTTTGGCACTTTAAGATTTAAAAAAAAAAATTCTAAAATTTTCTATTAGGGTTTGTTTCTTTTTCTTTTGGGAATGGACGAGTTCGTGGGTGGCAGTGCAAACACTAGGTCGAGTTGAGGGTAGTAGCACTGCAAACACCAGGCTATTTTGCCACATCCCCTCTCTACGTGAGCCATGGATTGTTACAGCCTATGTCAGCATCCTCCCAGCCTTCTCGTGGACCAAAAAAAATGAGCCCCAGACCTTTGCAGTGTTGACCAAATGAAAGAATGAGACAACTTCTCGTGGAGCATTTTCGGCTATGCGTGGAAGACATGGGTTCCTCACGAACCAATCACACTATTCCACCTATGCAAGTAAACATATCTTTGACCATCAGTTACTCCTTGCATGCACCCTACCTGTTTCAAAATGCCAGGTGTTAGATCAGAGTACGCATGTCCATCAAAGCATAATGGAGAGAGGGATTTTGACAGATGTTGTAGTTACAAATTCTTGGGGGGACGTGTATGAGTCTGTGCCATTCAAAGGCCCTTTTATCCAACCCAATAAGTTTACATTTGCTAGCATACTTCCAGCCTGTGCACAAAATGGATTTTTTGAAAAGGCATGTGAACTGTTTGATAGAATACCTCAAAGAAATGTTGTCTCATGGAATGCCATGATTGCAGGATATGCACATAATGGATCTATAAGGATCTTTTGGGTGTGATTGTGTGGTCACCCAACCATTTTGGGGAAAAATCTAAACTGTACATTCAAATATATTGCTTATGAAGGCTGTATAGAGGCCCTTACCTTTTTGTGGTAGATCTACACGCCTCAACATGTGTAGAATGAGAGGTTGTGGGTGGGAAGGATTTTTGGCCCACAACATTTTTCAGTGCCTTCTAAGTTTCCATATGATCAGACCCCCTGTCATTGTATGGAAATGCATCTAAGGACAATGAACAATGGTTTTTGCTCCTTTAACCGCACCCTTGATTTTTAAATAAATGGAGTTATGTCAGGACAATGAACTGTTTGGTGAAAGGCCTTAGTGAGATGTTGAACTAAACCCCAGGAAATTCGAGCGACTTCATTTCTCCAAGCATGGTTCATCTTCTCTTACCTCTCATAATTATCGTGTTTTAGTTCTCTTTTGCAACTTAATAGAATTTTAAAAAATTAGGATTTTAATACCATTAAATATTTATTTCAACTCATGCATAAACCATGAAATGTCATGTCAAAACTCAAGAAGTCAAAATAACCCATTTGCATTAAAACATGAACTTCCACCCTCATTCTGAGGTGATGTAAAAACTTCCTACCCAAATAGATCGCTACAGCATTGTTTTATCGACCAGACGAAATTGAATTTCCAATATTAACGTTGATCATCTCCCGGTTGAAATAGTTTATTTTTTCATTTTTCAGAGACTCATTAAGTACCCTTCGTAACTCTGAAATGAGATGTTGAGTTTCATTCATGTACCTTGGTATGCGAGGATTCACCTTGACCTTTGCATTGACCCCGAACGAACATATGAGATCATTTTGATGCTCTTATAGGAGTCTTGTTACACTATTTTACAGTATTAGAAAGTTGTCTTTCATTTTGAACTGCCATTCAAAACCTGGATAGAGAAATTATTTCCGTCTTCGCAAACCTCTAGTGTTTATACTAGACAATTGCAAGGAACATTCAGTTTAGGGAAAAACACTTTTCTGGATAGTTTGTTAAAGCATTTTTTTAGGCCTCTGGTCACAGTTTGACGAGGTCAAACTAGACCAATTTTGACTTGTCGCTCCAGAAAACTTGTCGCCGTTTGAAAATGTTTTTCTAGTTCTCAGTCTCGTCGACTCTGATGAGTTTTCATTATATAGGGGAACTTGTAGGAAGTGTCTTGTTGCGTTCTCATCCATCAAACATCAATTTTGGACATGGTTTTCTCATCCCTCAAGCTAGCTTTTGTTCATTTGCAACTGGGATGACTACGACTAGTAGCCCCGGAAAACTAGCTGCTAAACGTAAACTATTCATGTTTTCCCAATTCTGTCAATTGCTATGAACTCTTGGTATATCTGGGGACACATAGAAAGTTAATTGTGGTGAGAATTCTCATCGAAAGATAACTTTTGGAAGCAGTTTCTTAGCCTCCGAGCCCATTTTGAGCGTTTTGTAGCTAGTGAGAAAATGTTAAAATAGAAAGCTGTGGGACCCTCGTAGGGTTGCCAACCACCCTGGAAATTTTTAACAAATGCAAATAACTGTTCAAAACTCTCTAGTGTAACTTGTTGTGTGAAATATAACTTTTGACAAATGGTGTTTTCTCTCTCTTCCCTTCTCTTTCTCTCTCCTGGGTAAAAAGAAAGTAAAATGAAATGTAATGAATACATGTCTCTAAATATTTTATTTCGTTTTCAAATTGTAATTATTATCATATGTAAATGGGAAACTGAAAAATGATAATTATGTTTGATTAGGGTTGATGCAATGTAATCGATTTATCGCTAAGATCTTGCTCACGTGGTTTTTGCAGGGTGAAAGAATGATGACATAACGGCGTTGTGTAAGGCATTAATTATCATTATAATCTATATAGTTCATTGTTAAATGAATAAATGTATAATGTAGTCTCATGTTACAGAAGGTTATATTTGATAATTTTTTGCTATGTATGAGATGTTGGATTCAAAGACATCTAGGAAATGTGCATTTAATCATAGGTCATTTTGACTTATAGTACACCTAGTAAAAAGGTTTGGTATTTATATAAGGTAAATGAATCTAAAGTAATATCTTGTAGTGTATATTTAGTGTTCAATAAATAATTAATGAGTCATCTTGTGCATTCATACTTTGTAAATGTAATAAAGAGATTTAATCGAAATACTCTAGCCTTGTTCAATATCGGGACATAACTTGTTTTTTTTGTGCGATACTCCTTCTCGTAGAAGACATTGAAAACCGTAGGATGAACTTATACTTTGCACTTGATGGAACCTCCTAGTTTGAGTAAACAAGAGACCAAGAATGAGTTTATCACCTTAGTCAGTATGTTTAGTGACGTTGTCTTACACCCATCTTATAGTAGTGACACAGTCAAACTTTTCTTGGAGTGTGTAGAGCTAACTCCTCCTTCGTAGCCTGGCGGACTACCTTGAAATCCAAAGATAGATTGAAAATTAAAGTTCTTCATCGAGTAAAAACCGTGTTGGATCCAGATGACATATAAGGAGGTGGTGAATTAGTTGTTCTAGGCCTTAAACTCTTGTTAAAAAACTCCTTAGCTCCGCTCAACTAGATGTGTTACCTTGGTTTCTCTCAACATTACGCCTTGGTCCTTTTTGAAGGTGGTTTAGCATCAATATTTCCTCTTGCTTAAAATGCATATATAGTTGAGGGGTATACACTTAGGAGAAGTTGGAATAACTCTAAACCTTGGTTGATTTGGATGTCAACTTAGGATTCATGCGTAGTTTCAAGTCTTCTAATCTTTTATGTCTTCAAGAGGTTATACAAACACTTTGTAACTCCCTTTTCAAGACAATGCTAAAAATAAGACCATATTGTGATGTAGAAAATAAAGCATGTAAGAGTAAAAATGAGAGTGGAGGTTTGGAATAATACCACTCTTGAAGACATTATAACTCGATTTAATATATGCATTTGTTTCAAAGAATATGAATTGCGTTGGTATAATCCACCTTCGATAAAACAAAATACATATATAAACCAAAATGGAAATTCACAAGTCATTGAATTAGAATAACTATAGTAGGGAAATAACCTTACCGTGATCGAGAAATGTTTTGTGGTAAAATAACTATCTTGTATTTAAATCTCCGTTAAATCCTAATATCACTATATGGACACCAAGTCACATTCACAAGAGTTGTAAGAGTAAAAAGGTAGACATCTAATATATGTTAGAGAAGAATATTTTTAACATAAGAACAAGGTGATTAAGCATTTTATATGCATTCGAATTATGCCAAATAAGCATGCAAGTTATGGAGGATTTTGTAAAGAATAAGAAGTCAACTTAAAATGGTCAAACTGTAAATTAAATGTGGAATGAACTTAAAGTTTCTGTAGATGGAATAAGGAGAAAGTTATCCTTGCATAATAATGTTCTTAGAATGTTAATCATAACTAAAATACAATTAAAGAAATGATATGTTGTGGGTTCACCATTCCTGAAGTCATTTTTCTTGTGGTTGGGTCCTTACTAGTAACCATTCATTGGGAAAAGTGTGGTGTTGGTATGCCTATGTTGTTTTCATATGTCTATGTGAGTCGATGAATTATTTGATTTCCATATGTGAGTTGATTTTATGTTCTTAGAGCCCTTACTGTGTTGTGTGTAGTGAGCAATGTAAGTCAAAAAAATAAATTATCCTGGTATTTTATTGTTGTAATTGTGTGTGTAAAATATGGGTGCTACATCACAAGGATAAGATCTTGTGTGATTCACACAGATTTAAATGTAAGATTGCACCATTGTGTGCTGAGACTCCCAGAATCAGATTTACGAAAAAAATTTCAACTGTGTAGAGGGAAAATCTCTTCAAATATTTCCACCATTCAATTCTGCACCTGGTAGGTCATTCTTCATCTTGCACACCAACTACTTCCTCCTCTAATCTATCAAATATGGTTCTTTGCATGCCAAGGAAAGAAAAAAAAATCAAATCAAAGCCAATGGTCAGATCACATTTTGATGGAAAAGGACGTCTTCAGATTTTTCCCACTTAACAAAGGATACCAAATTAATGTTCCTCTTAATATTACATGTAGGAGACTCCAAGAAATGATAAAAAACCATAAAAATCACATCCCCGAGAGCTTTGGAGCATAAATGGTGAAAAATCAGATACAGACGCACAACTTCCTTCGATCTTTCTTTTGAATTTGGATTGTCCATGTAGGAGATCCGAGCTAAGACGAGCCTAGGGGTTCCTTTTAACCTTTTACACCTTTTGGAAAAAATACAAAATTTCTCAATTTTCCTCGCCCCTCCACCTTTGAAAAAGGAGCCTAACACATGTCTTAATGTGGGTCCAAAAGGAACCATGGCTAAATTATGCTATTTCACCTCTTTTCTGGAAAAGATTTTTTTTACAAGTTTTCCCCGTAGCTCCACCCTTCTGCTTCTAGTTTCTGATGTGGCTCCTAGTGGAATCACGCTTCCTTTTTCACTTTTAACTCCTTTTTCCACAAAAGGAAAGTTTTCTAATTCACCCTTGAAATTTCGCACCTCTGCCATTAACAAAAAATTGACTTTTCTCTATTGGGTTTGCGGGTCATTTTGATGATTTTAGTCTTTTGAATATCAAGGGGAAAAAATCCAAGTTGCCCCCGACGGCCCACCTCCCCGCCTCTTGACTTTTCAAATTTCCATGCATCTCAATGGTGCATCTTGAGATGGTCCTAAAAAGTAGATACCCTAAATGAGTGCGGGCTCGCCATGTGTCTCAGGCCTTTTAGGAAGTTGCTGAAAAAAATAAGGAAAGAAGACCTAGCGAAACCTTAACTTGTCTTTATGGCACAACTTCAAGAACCTTATAAGGCTTCAATATGATTCGATGGGGGAAACCTTCCATTTTAGAATTTTTACTTCATTTTTCCAAAAGGGAAAAATATCCAAATTGCCTCCGAAGGCCCACATCTCTGCTTTTAACTTTTCCACGTGTCCATTTGCGGGGTCAAAGTAAGACTTTTTCTCTTCCGCTTAAATTTTTCTTTAATCAAATCCTGACAGGGCCGCGGGGCAGGTTCAAATTTTTTTCCAAAGTAGCTAAAAAAAAAGATAAAAAAACAAACCCACCGTGCCTGATTCAAATAGAAGAAGCCACGTAAATACCAAAAGAACCAATTAGAATTGAGCGGAGCTATGGGACCAAATTTTCCCTTTTGCCAAAAAATCACAAAGTAACAAGTCAAAACATTTATCCACCATCCCTTGACCAACTGAAATAAGCCACGTGACCGTGGAATGCTGAGGAATAATTTTGACATGAAAAAGATGCTCGCCAGACCGTCAAAAACATAGAAATTCACCATTCATGCCCAAAATTTGATTTTTCACTAAGGGTAAAATTTTTTGAAACAAAACCAGGTGAATCATGGTTCCAAGCATCTTTCAACCATGGATTTGGATTTTTAAAGGCATACAAATATAAATTGATCATTCTCGAGCTTTCATAGTTGGGGAAAAATAGGAAAAATGACAGAGCCCACAGATTTTGAATAAATTAGGGAAAAATAGGGAAAACTCATAGACTTCTTCAAAAAAGGGCATGACAATGGATTTTGCAAACAATTCGAGGCATTCAAATGGAGGTAAAAGCTTCAGAACATCCACATGGAGAGATAAAATGTTTCATAACACATAGATCAAAGGAAAATTAGGGCAACTGGTGTAAGATTAAAATGAGCACCAACATTGGCTCTGACTCTGACTCGAGGATGATTGCTCCCTGCGAGTGCCACAAGAATAACTATCAGACCAAGTGCCAAGAATAGACCATTAGGCAACATATTCAAAATAAAATCTAGCATAACAGAACAACCACAACCAACAAAACCAAGTCACTGAGGACCAGAATGAGGAAAAACACAAAAGACAGAAAGAAATCAACAAGTTGTACACTATACAAGTGATTTTCACCTTGATTCTGGGGAATCAATCCAGGAAATGCTTCAAGTTCCTGCCATTAACATGTAATTCGATAAATTCACCATCCAAATCTTTTAAGAAGATAGTATGCTCACCAATCCGAATGGTAATGGAGTAAGGGCCCATCCATAGTGCATCAAATTTACCATGCTTGCCCTAGTCTTCATGTCTACTATCCCACAACAGCATAAGATATCCAATGTTGAAAGCTCTAGGAGTGACCTTCTTGTCAAATAAATTCTTCAATTTTTTTCTGAACTTCACATGCCTTTGGTGAGATGCTCTCCTTTCTTCATCAAGTTCAACAATCTGGTTAATGTGATCCTCATATGGACTAACTTCTTGATCTTCCAATTGTTGAATGAACTGATATAAGGATAGTTGCATATGTAGGGGTAGTAGAGCTTGAGTGCCATACACCAATTCAAATGAAATTTTTCCAGTGGCTCTTTTAATAGTAATTGTGTCAGCCCAAACAACTTTGTTCATCTCTAAGGTTCTTTTGATAATCTTCATCAAATTTTTATTACTGGACTTAACTTGTCCATTTCCTTGGGGAGTGTAATTAGAGGCATATGTAAAACTGATCCTGTATTCTTTGCACATTGCCACCAAAGGTTTAGCTCTGAAGCTCAAGGAATTGTTAGCAATAATTTTAACTGGAACCCCAAACCTGCAGATGATATGGTTCAACATAAAACCCATGACAATTTTGTGTGTTGATCTTTTGGTGGGGATTTCCTCCACCCACTTGGTTAAGTAATCAGTGGCTACAAGAATCCACTTATGGCCAGCACTTGATGGGTCTGAAATCTCACCAATGAAATCCATTCCCCATTGCTTGAAGAGGGATTTAATTGATACAGACTACAAAGGTAGGGATCTCAAAGCTTTCAGTCTTCCATAGAAGCATTGGCAACTCTCACATATTCTAACCAAAAGAGTTGTATCCTTGAAGATAAATGGCCACCAATAACCAGCCCTCAAGATCTTGTGTGTTGTGACTCTTCTAGAAAAATGCCCCCCACAAGCTCCTCCATGAAGATCAACAATTATCTTAGGGGCTTCATCTTCAGTAATGCACCTTAAGAGAACTCCCTTAGGGTTATTCCAAGCTAACCCATAATTAGTAATGACATATTTCAGGGAAGCCAACTTAAGGGCTCTTTTTTGGTTCTTAGTCAAATGCTCAGGGCAGTATAGATGTTTGAGATAAAAAATTACATCTTTGTACCACTTAGAACTCGTCAATTTTTAAAAATCGGCTACACTTCCTTCTTCTACCTTGTTTACTTCAATAGTTTGCAAGTTGTTCTCAGCCATAAGCTTATCCAAGCCCAAACCTCTCACAAAATTCGTGGTTTGGATATCCATGTCATATTCTTGCAACTTTTTCACCCATCTGCTTCTTTTACTTGAGACTTATATCTCTGATAAGATGCCTTTCACCATAGTGTGGGGAACATAAGCAATAATTTTAGAGCTCAACATGTAATTCCTGAAAAACTTTGTTGCTTTTACCAAGGAAAGTGCTTGTTTCTCCATAATAGTGTACTTCATCTCGCCCCCCTGAAATGCCTAACTAAAAAGGCAATTGACCTCTCAGCCCCTTCATCATCTTTCTGCAACAAGATAGATGTAATAGTGTTCTCTGAAGCAAAAGAAAACATTTGGAAAGGCTTCTTATAATTTGGAGCTGCTAAAACAGGGTCATGCATTAATTCCTCCTTGATCCCATTGAAATATTGAATGGCATCCTCCTCACATTTGATGGCCTTGTCCTTCTTCAGCATGCCAATGATTAGAATGGTCAACTCAGCAAAGTTTGATATGAATCTCTTGATAAAGTTTATCTACCCAAAGAAGGACTAAATCCCCTTCTTGGTTCTTGGAATTGGGACCTTACTGAAGGCCTCTACCCTTTCCTGATCACTCATTACCCCTTCTTGTGACACAATGTGACCAATAAATTTTTTCTTTTGTACTCTGAAATGGCACTTCTTTAGATTGAGTGAAATTCCATATTCTATACATCTTATCAGCATTTTCTCCAAGTGCTGCAAATGATCACCTCTCTTTCTGGAGAACACAGTTACATCATCTTGGTAGACAAAAATAAAATCATTTATATAACCAGGAAAAGAAACATCCATTTCCCTCTAAGAGGTTTCTCCAACATTCATTATTAAAAAGGGCATCCTGACATATATATATGTTCCCTAAGGGGTGGTAAAGGTTGCTTAATTCTTTTTTATTCCTTTACAACAACTTGGTTATAACCAAAAAAACCATCCAGGGTAGATAGAAGCTCAGAAACAGTCACTAACTGCAACATGTTTTCCATGTTTGGTAAAGGATAATTTTCCTTCATTGATGATCTGTTTAGATTTCCAAAGTCCACACATATTTTGATGTCACCATTCTTCTTTCTGACTGGTACTAGGTTTGCAACCTAAGAAGAATACATTGTAGGCTGAATAATCCCTCCGTCCCTCAGTTTCTTCAGTTCTTCTTTCATTTTAAGAGATAGGAGTGGATTGATTAGCCTTCGTTTCTTCCTAAATGGTTTTCCATTATATTCCAAGGAAATATCATGTTCAAATAGATGATCTCTGTATGCATTTAATTCAGAATAAGTCCAAACCATGCAATCTTGATATTTTTTCAGCAATTGGACATAAGATTGTTTTTCCTCCTTGCTGAGATTGCTTCCCAACTAGATCTTCCTTGGTTTCTCCTTTTTTCCAAGGTCATGCTCCTCAATATCCCTTGAGGCTGCTATGCATCTATTAATAATGTGATGAGAATTATAAAAGTTGGATTCAAGAGAAACCAGCCCTTTGGGAATGGTATTAGTCTTTAGTTGGATGATTCCTTTGCCAAACAAGGTTTCTTTACCCTCTGCTATGTAGACCATTGGATCCCAATCAATATTTTGATCAGTAAACTCCCCTTTTTTCTGCATAGATCTTTTGACTTGAGTATCATAATCAAAAACTTGCCAATGTTTAATGTTTTCAAGTACATATCATGGCCTAGTTAACACCTCAACATCATATTCACAATATGGGGATACTGTACAACTATCAAAATGAGATCCCAATACTACAAGTTTGTCTACCAAATCATTGAACCTCCTATAATGATGCACAATATTGAATGAATCAAACATGTCAATGACATCCCAAAATGCATGCTTGTATTGTTTCATTCGCTGATTTTTTTGTGGCATAAAGCTTTTTGACTTGCTTTGCAATTAATTTTGAATCTCCTTTAACAATGATGTCTTTAACACCATATTTCCAAGAAATCTTTAGACCTAATAATAGTGCATCATATTGAGCAATGTTATTAGTGCACTCCAAGTTGAGTTTGAAGGAAAATACAAACTCTTCCTGACCTGGACATATCAGAACAAAACTAGCACCATTTCTAAACTTGGAGCAAGCTCCATGAAACAATAAAGTACAAGGAGAGACTTCCTGTTCAAAACATTTACATTCTTCAATCTTGTGCTCTTTTCCATCAGAAAATTATACAAATTTATCAACATCAACACTTGTGTGCAATACTTCATAAGATGTGTTCTTAGGATCTTCAATAAGGTGAAACATCTTGTTTTTTCCATACAACCTAACAAAGCTTCCTTTAATTGGGATGGTAGCGTAGGACATGTCCATTTGAACACTTGGATGGGTAATCAACAATAACAACATCAAGCGTTAGGTTTTTACCTGGGTAAGCTGCAAGTAGCACTACCAGACCTTTCACACATCCCACTACTGGCACTTCTCTAGAGTGCATAATAGTACACTTCCCATATGATGTTGTTACTTTGATATCCATCTCATTCATGACTTCTAGAGGCAAAACATTACATGATGACCCTAAGTCAAACATACAATTGTGTAGTAATATGTATTTAATGATCAGAGTCCATGAAGAATGGATCCACATTTAGCTAAGACTCCACCAAGGAATTCCCCAAATAAACCTCAGATGGTTCACCTAGTTCCTCCAACAGTGGTAGTGTCTCTAACTCTTCAATGATTGTGTTGACATTTTTTTCACTTGTGCAAAAATGGGCAACTCGAAACTTTGTTACGATGGATAGCTTTAGTGAAGTATACCTAAGCTAAGGGAATTATATCAGATTATCTTGTTATTGCTGATTTATGAAAAAGATTAAGTGAAATTTGTGGCTATGTGTGTTGTTACAAAATATAACAACTCACATAGTCTGCAATTTCACGAATATCCTCAGCAAAAGAACACAAGCCCCAAAGGACATCTATTTTATCTTGATGAAGACACTAGATTACAAAGTATGTAAGGTGTATACTTTTGGAACAACAGACATAGTGGCAGTTTTCAAGTAATCAGATTGATGGTTATTATCTGTATACCTATCAGATTTATTGCTCTATATTCATTAAAGTTGTCATGATTAATGAGTTTGCATTTATCTATGCTGCCATAAAATATTTCAATTGAATCCTTTCCTACTACTTCCATCAAGAAAATATTGACAAACAAACAATGACAATAATGTCCAAATGGAGATAGCAGAAAGGAGTCAAAATGAAGAATGGAAACTAAGATAATCACACACATACAAAGAGACACATTTCATTCAATGATTATCCACTTGAGTTACAGGTATTCACTTCAAGTTATCCCTTATGTGAATTCATTTTATTGAGATATTCAGTTACCTACATCATTGTACAATCAAAGGAAAAATGAATGAAGAAAGAGATAATCAACTCATTATTTTAATTTAATGCTTTATTCATAAGGGATCATAAGCTTTCCCATAGAAGCCATGGGATATGACCAAGTGACTCATCATATACATAGAAATGAGAATATTGCATGTGCTAAAGAACAAGAGTAGAGGAGTAGAAAGGAACCCATCATTGCCTTTTCTATCTTATGTCTCCACTCCTCAACCTTTCCATCTCCATCTCAACTCTTCAATATTCTGCTTCCATCTCCATTTCTTAACACCAGAAAGAAAAAAGAAGTATCTATAAAAATTGTGCTCAGGGTACAATGTTATTCCAATACTCATGTTCTAAAATCAAATACATACTCTGAATTCAATGCATCTAATGGTAATTGAAAGAAAGAAGTACAGAAACACATGGCATAGGAAAAGAAAGAAATACAGATGAGTGGGCAGAAAGGAAGAGGCAGAGTCCATAAAGTAAATCTGGAAAGAGAAGGATTTTAAAAAAAATTCACCAGAGTTTCCCCTTGCAAAATGGACTTTTCCAGAAAAATAGAATTGAGAAATAATGAAAGAATTGAAACAGATTTGCTAAGATAACTTCTAGGAAGTGAAGTACTAAATTACAGAAAATAAAACTAAATATTTTCTTTCACTTTCTAGAAATGGGATACTTACTTCATTATACAAACAATATGCAATCATTTTTACAACAAATAAATAACATACAACTTCCATATTCATCATTCTGAATGCAAATATAAAGCTACAAGATAAACAAGTAGCATTCAACTTCCAACTGAAGGAGTAAAACTACAAAGCCCAGGAAGTTTTCAAATCAAAGCATGCCTTCCAGAAAAGGATAAATTACAAGTACACACGTACAAGGTTCATAAAAGAAGTTTGAACTACATTTACAAAGAGAAGAATGCATATACATAATGAACTTATAAGAATTGCAAACTGCAGACATGCATGTACAGAATGGAGAAGATCTGCATAAAAATCCAAGTAGACATCTATCTATAGAAAGTAAAACAAACGTAGCTCACACACAGGATAAAAACCAGAACAGTCAACAATTTCAGATACTATACCAAGTCTGCAGGGAAGTATTATTAGAAATAATGCTATAGAGTGTTGTGCCCTCGCTACACTTGCAGAATGAGTCCAACAGTTACAAATATTACATCTAAAAAGAGAAGAAGGAAAGGTAATAGGTTTGTAATCAAATGGATGACTTATTTCCAAGCTTAGAAATGCCCACTTGAAGAAGATACAGGTCTACTAAAGAAAGTATTAGGAAAGATCAAATATACATCTACAGATGCAAAGAAGTAAATGACAAACAATTAGGTGTGCATCTTCCATTGTAAGGTAAAATGAAAAGAGCTCATGTTTCAGATGGAGAACAAACAATATGCATCTACCAAATGCGAAACAAAGTTCGAGTATCAAGTTGGGAAATGAAAAAACTAATATTTCCAAGCACCGAGCCAAGCCCACAAACAATTCATCAAAATGCAAAGAACGAAGTTTCAACAAGTTTTAAATGACGACTAAGAGTTTAAAAGTTCACTTCAGAATTAAAAGGAGTGAACCCAAAAAATGTTTCGATTTACAAAGATTTTACTGGTATTTGCAATGGGTTCAGAGTTACAAGAATGAAACTTGAGCTCAAAAGGGGAAAACAGTGTTGGAACTCACCATTTCCTTAGAACAAAGCAATAAGATGATAAAAAAAAATAGTGGTGACTTCTCTCTACAGGTTCATCCCGATTTCATTATCTATCAACTACCAAAAAAAGATAGAAAACCAGATGCCAAACAAATATTTATCAATCTATGAGGAATAACAGATTAGTTTAATCGATAAATGATCTTCAGATCATATAGAGGAGGGAAATCGAACTATAGAACCCAAAAACAACAAAAATAACTTTCGAGATTCTTCAGAAAATGTGTGTAATAGTTGAGCAATAATGGTGTCGAGAGTTCAGAAACAAAATGCAAGCTCGAAAACCACCAAGTATTGAAGCATTCATCGAAAAATCACATAGTGGTAAAAATTTTGCTAGGGCTTCACCCACAGAGTGAAGATGCAAATGAAATGACCAAAGGCCAAGCTCGAAGGTATAAAATCACATTCGAAACTAAGGTTCCAAACCCTAACTCATGGTCTAGATCAACGACCCATCAAACACCAAGTGGAAGATAAAACGGTGGTCATTCCTCATAGGGTCCTAGGTGATAAGGCCCAATTAAACACCACTGACCGCATTAATTGCTCCAGCCAGAACCCTAATTAGGGTTAGAAGATATACGGTGGAGAAAATACCAAAGCACATATCAAGGGGCCCAAAATACTTCATAAAATCAAAGTTAAAACCACCACAATCGGGTTCCACATACCAAGGTTAAGCGAAGGGTGAGTCATCGTGGAGAATGGGCCAGCCCATGTGGATGGTCAACATAATCAATTTCCAAGACTTTGTAAAGTCTAAACTATAGTCCATGCCACAAAAAAAAATCAAACAAATAATATCATATGCCATGATCACTGAAAAGGTGAAAATTGGTATTACATGCCAATGCCCAAAGGTGGCAAACCAATTATGCATGGTGGGCTAGCCAAAAGGGTAAACCCCTTAATTTTTTATAATTGCTAAAATGTACAATGTTGCAGCATTCCAAACCAAATGTGGTCCCCACTTCACTTTAATTTTGAAAATATGGCTAAGGTTGTATCCTTTTTCCTATACACAGGAGATGATTTTTGCATGCCTTCACAACATGATAGAATAGAGAAGATGACAAACTTGCATGTGCAAAGAGAGAAGACTTGCCTAGAAAGTAAATTTTAAAATTAGCAATTGTTCACCTTTCTTTATTAAAAATAGAATAGTCAAATTCAGTTTGACTATATTGTATCTAAGGATGATAATGCCTATTTGTATCACATGCTTTAGTTTGTATTATTTTATTCCTTTATTTATTATTAAATAAAGGGTAAAATTAGGATGCATGGGTGAGTACAGCTTTTAAGCTATTTTTCGGAAGGGGGTGAACTTTTGCTATATATTGTGTGCTCTTGCAAAGCAAAAACTGGGGGGATTTTTTCTGAGATTTTTCCCAGAAGAACTTTTGAAATGAGTACTGAAGCAATTTATGCCAGTTTTACCCTCTGAGTGTTGAATTACTCTTGCCTTTCCAAGTTATTTTATAGTCTTTTGTATGCTAGTATTAATCTTGTGAATCAATATTCCCTGATTAGTCACTTTACCCTATTGCAGATCTACTATTTTATGCTAAATTTCATTATGCATGTTAGCTTACTGGTACTGTTGTGATTTTCCCTCGGTAAAAATTAAGTGTTTTTACCCTTACATTCTTCAAAAAGTACAAACTGGTTCGTGCACACAAAGAATTCTTCACAAGTTAGTTGTGTATTCCACTCAAGTCAAGTTCTTTATTCAAATTTGGTGTATCACCTTAGTAATTATTTCATTTTCAATCACTTCCTAACCCTAAAACTCCTAGAAAATAGTCTAGTGAACAGTAATCAGGAACCAGCCTTTTAACCTTGGAGGTTCACCTCAAAATAGGTATACCCACAGACCTGAGGTGTACCCATTGTATCTACGAGAGAGAGAGAGAGAGAGAGAGAGAGAGAGAGAGAGAGAGAGAGAGAGAGAGAGAGAGAGAGAGAGAGATCTTTTGCAGACTTAGAAAACCTGCTGCCATCTCTCTGCTGGGTGCACTTTCGAGAGATAACAGTTTTTTGCACACCCGGTGTGACCACGAATCAGATCTGCATGCAAATTTCATATTCTAGAGTAGATCAAAATCAGATTTATAGCAGATAAAAGTTACTTTCAGGAACAAAGCTACAACAAATTAATTCTAAAGATTCTATGATCTTTTCGCAACTCCGTAACGGTGATTTCAAACTAGTATTACAGCATGTTCCATGCCTAAAGTGACTACAAGATCATCGGTAAGAGGTATTCCTCTTGAGTTTCTTTCGTTACCTTTGAAATCTACTAGAAGAAGAAGGGTTGGTAATACTTTGCCTTATAACAGATCTGGTTTTGAAAACCCTCCTGATATTCCTTCACCACAAATAAATTTTTCAATCAATATCCCAGTTTTTCCAATGGCTATTCAACCACCCAGAAATTTTGCAGCCTTTACTAATGGTAGCCCATTATTAATTACAGTGCATCATGACATTCCCAATGCTGATCTAAAAAGTCTGCCATCATTTATAGGTGAAAATCAAGTTACACCAATTGAACACATCAAATATGTGACATCCATATGTGCAGTCCAAAATATTACTCATGAAGACGTAGCTTTAAGACTTTTAGGTGCATCTTTTAAAGGACAAGTCTTGCAATGGTATAGGAACCTAGAGATTGGAAGCATAAGAACTTGGGATGAATTAGGAGAGAAATTTATGGAACAGTTCCAAGACAATTCAGATCATTTGTCCCTGATAGAACAACTATCTACTATCAAGAGAGCCCCTCATGAATTTTTGTCTAGTTTCAACATTCATCTTGCTAGAACTTGGGAAAGAATCCTAGCAAGTGTTAAGCCTCAAGTTGATCACGCTTTCATTTATTACCTCAAAGCATTGAATACTAATATTGCAACTATGATTCAATCCATGGGAGATTTTACTCTTCTAGGGGCCTATGACACTGCTATAAAAGCTGAAAACAACCTTACTCAGGCTGGAAAATTAACACCAAGGCCTACAATTCCATTTTTGGTAGATTTAGCTCCTATCCCATAGCCTATTACAATCGTAGAGCCTACTAATGCAACCCCATCCCCAGATATGTTTAAAGCCTTGCAAACCATGGGAAATAAGCTAAAATCAATTGAAAATGAGATTACTTTGCCTAATAGGCCATATCAAGTTCCTTTTCAGCAAAACCAACAGAATAGGAAGCCTTACCAACGGAATAAAAATTATAGGCAACCTTATCAGCAAAGGCAGTTTGATTCTAATGTTCCTAGTGAATCTAATGATTTGGTTCTAGTTAATATGGCTATAGAAGAGTGGTGCCAACCTTGTAATCAACCTCATCAAACTACAAATTGCCCAAATGCATTCTTGAACCTGAATCTTATTGTGCAACCTTAATCTGAAGCATTGTTCATACCTCAAATGGAGGCTGGACAGCAAGAAATTCATGTTCAAAAAACACCTAAATAGAATTTGGTCAACTTTAATGACGAGGATTTCATTACTGTTACCACTAGATCTCAAGAGAAAGCTACTGAAAATAAAAAAATAACAAAACAGACCTATGCTACCCACTATTACTGATATATCAACATCTACAGTCTCGAAACTGGCCAACAGTCCTATTGTCCCTCAGAAAACAACAAGTGTTGCAGCTAGTAAGGAGCAACAAAAAGAACTTCAGCCTGATCCAAGAAGATTGTTTATCCCTTAGATATCCAAGGCTACCGAAGTAGAATCAATTTTTGCTAAAGCTTATGCTAAAACGATCAATTTTATCTCTAAGACTGTTGCTTCTTTTAATATTGTTGATGTGATGAAGAAGCACAATGTTAACATCTCGATGTGGTACGCCTTAAGCATTCCAGGACAATAGGATTTACTCTCTCATGAACTAGCTAAACTATAGATTTCTACAAAAACAATAGTAAAGGAAGTCCAGAATATAGATATGGTCCTTGGAACACTTGATCAAGGTCATGTAAAGGATGTTAGATGGATGGTTCAAAAGGTTCTAAATTCTCATGACATAAAGAAGCCACCACCCTTTTACCTATCTCTGATCATTGGAGAAAATTTAGTTCATAACTGTATGGTGGATAGTGGTGCAAGTAGTACAGTCATGCCTAAGTCAATTGCTGAAAAATTAGGCCTGCAGTATGAACCTATAGAAAGGAGTGTTTTAAAACTTGATGGGACTGTAACCAATACAATTGGAGTAATAAAAAATTTAGAGGTAACGTTACATGCTTTCCCAAATGTTTCCATTTTACAAGATGTTATTGTTGTGGATTTACCTCCATATTTTGCTTTGTGCCTATCTAGAGACTTTATAGCAAAAATAGGAGGCTACCTCTCTTCTAATTGGTCTTTCCTATTTTTCACTACATGTTATGGCACTAAGGTTACCATAAATTCTGAGCCATTGGGTAGATTTCATATTGAGCCTCATTCACCAAATGCAGTATCGAATTATTCAGCTTTACATCAATCTAATTTTGATGATGTAGCTCAGATTTCATTACTAAAAGGTGTTTCTAACATGTTCATGCATGAGAAAATAGTTTAAGAACATGCTCATGATCCTTTTAAGGAATTTGAATAACATCTTTTCGGTGTTTATTGCATGCACGAAGAAAGTGCAACAATTCCCTTGTTGTCCAAAATAGAAAATAGAATAGAAGGGATTTGGGAGATTCATTTTGATGGAGCTAAGAATAAGAAGGGGCAGGGAACAAGTCTGATGCTCACTTACCCAACAAACGAAAGGTATTTTATAGCTCTGAGTCTTCAATTTTCATGCACTTATAATGTAGCTAAGTATGAAGCATTAATTCATGGCTTACTTTGGGCCAGAAAAAGAGGAATCAACACGTTACAAGTCTTTGGAGATTCTGAGTTAGTAATAAATCAAGTAAAAAACTTCAATGTATGTAAGAATCCATTAATGAAGTCTTACAGGCATAGAGTTTCAGACTTAATGGAATATTTTGATGTCATTAATATTCAGTCTATTCCTAGTGCCAAAAATAAACATGTTGATGGACTGGTAGCAGTTGGTGCTAGTTTCAAAGTGTTGGAATAAATAGAAAGCAACAAAGTTCAGCCTCATGTTAAGTTGATTGTCAGACCTTCTATACCTGATAATGAATCTAATTGGTAGGTGTTTGAGAGTGATGATCAAATCTACGGGTTTTTGCAGCAAGAAGCTGAATTTTTTGCACTAAATCAGGATAAATTACAACATCTATATGGTGACCAAATTGTTCAGTTAAAGACAAACAAGTTTCCTCGAGGACTTGTCACATTGGAAGACATCTTCAGCACTGATTACCAGTTAAGAAAGGAAAAAGCTAAGATGTCTACTCATGCTGATAATTACGAAGAGGTTTCAGTTGATGAAGGAAAGAACTTATTTCTTAGAAAGGTATGTTCCTTATCTGAAAAATAGTCTTTTATTAAGCTTTGCATTGAATTTAAAGATGTTTTCACTTGGAGATACCAAGACTTGAAAGGGTTTTGACCCCAGTCTAGCACAACATACGATTGAATTACAACCAAATTCTAAACCAATTAGGCAGAAACAAAGGCCTATAAATCCCAGAATAGAACCTCTTATGAGGAAAGAATTATTGAAATTGATTGAATCAGGAATTATTTTCCCGGTTAAGCATTCAAGTTAGGTAGCAAATCTTGTTCCAGTTAGGAAAAAGAATGGAGAAATCAAATTATGTGTGGATTTTAGAGTTCTCTAACAAAGCATCATTAAAAGATCATTATCCACTACCGAACATGGATCAAATTTTAAGAACAGTTTCAGGATCAGATAGACTATCCCTTCTAGATGGTTACAGTGGATATAATCAGATTTTAGTCCGAGGAGAAGATAGATATAAAACAACTTTTACCACCAAGTGGGGTACTTAAGCTTATAAAAGAATGCCTTTTGGTCTTTCGAATTCCAAGTGCAACGTTTCAACGTGTAATGGACATGGATTTACGTAGCCTACTAAATAAATGCATACTTGTTTAATTTAGATGATGTCACTGTATTCTCAAAAAAATTTGATGAACCTCTAATGCATTTGAGACAAACTTTTCAAATCTGCAGGTAGTTTGGAATATCTTTGAATCCCAAAAATTCTATCTTTTCAATACATGAAGGTAAGCTACTCGGCCATATTGTTTCCAAACAGGGTTTAACAATTGATCCTTTCAGAATTGAAGCCATATCATAGCTATCATTACCTCATCACAAGAAGGCATTATAGAGCTTTCTGGGAAAAATCAACTTTGTCAGAAGATTTGTCCCAGATTTTGTAGCATTGGTTAAGCCATTGACAACCATGCTAAGGAAAGAGAAAACATTCTCTTGGACCAGTGAAGGGAGAGAAGGTTTCGAGGCTATTAAAACAACTATTTCTCAGGCTCCTAATCTTGCAAATCCAAATTTTGACAAAGATTTTACAATGTATGCACTTGTAGGAGCTGAAAAAATCTCAAGTATTCTAACTCAAGTCAATGACGAGAATATCAAACAACCAATTGCTTTCTTTGGACAGAGCTTGCAACGATTACGAAACAAGGTACACATTCCTTGAAAAATAAGTACTTTTCGTAGTTAGAGGACTAAAGAATTTTAAGTACGTGCTTTCAAACAATAGAATTCATGTTATTGTTTCTCATCCAAATGTGAAAGCTTTCTTGTTGAACAAAGAGTTGAATGAGAAAAGAGCATAGATTGTATAACGAAGGTTATGGAATATGATGTTGATATCCGAGTTGCCAAGACAGTTTGAGGTAAGGGTTTATGTGAGCATCTAATTGCTGATATGGAGAAACAACAAGATGCAAAACCTGAAGTTTCAGAACACCATGCTGAAACCACGTATCAACAATCAAATGTTATGTTACAACCCAAGAAAATCAGCAACCTGAACCTTCTCAAGAAATTTAGGAAATCAAAATAGATGACTGATTTGGTTGACTATTTACAACATGGCACTTATCTTGAAGGTATGGATAAGAATAAACAAAGATATTTTAGATTATAGGCTATTCCTTATCTCTTCGTTGATGGTGTATTGTTCAGAAGAGATATAAATGGAATCTTGCTGCGATGTGTCGATTATGACAAGATTCAGAAGATATTATCAGAATTTCATGAAGGACCTACAGGAGGTCACTTCTCAGCACATACTACAGCTTTAAATATCATGAAAGTAGGTTACTATTAGCCTAGCATATTTAAGGACTATTTTAAATGGATCAGAAAGTATAAGAAATGTGCTTTCTTTGTCGGAAAAGAACGTTTAGCTTCGTTGCCTTTACAATCTATTTCAGTTGATTAGCCCTTTATGCAGTGGGGTCTTGAATTTATTGGGATGATTATCCTGCCTTCTTCACAAGGTCTCAAATTGATTCTAACTACTACAGATTACTTTACACGATGTACTGAAGTAGTAGCCTTGAAGGATGCTAATAAAGCTTCAATACTAGCTTTCTATGAAGGTATAGTCTGCAGATTTGGTGTCCTAGCAACTATCATATAAGATAATGCTTTAGCATTTCTCGATGCTAAAGTAATAGACTGGGTTGTTAGCCATGGAATCTACTTGAGCTCTTCATCTAATTATTACCCACACGGTAATGGCTTAGCTAAAAGCAATAACAAGAATCTGTTAAGGATCATCAGAAGAAAACTCAAGGATAATCAAAGAGCTTGGTATCTAATGTTGAATTCATCACTTTGGGCTGATAGGGTGACCCCTAAGAGATTAGTTGGAAACTCACCATACAAACTTGTGTATGAGAAAGAAGTTAGAATGCCAATTTCAGTTGAGTTACCTGCATTGGATTTACTTCATCAAATGGAATTACTTGAGAATGAAGCATTGTAGGTCCATTATGCAGAATTGATGGAATTACAAGAGCTAAGAGATCAAGCTCATTTGAATATGGAGAAAAATAAAAAGTAGATGAAGAATAATTTTGAGTAGAAAGCCAAATTCATAATCTTCAATGAAGGAGATATTGTGTTGAAATTGGATGTTGATCGTGCTAAGCCAGGAAGACACTCAAAGTTTGATACACTCTGGAGTGGTCCTTACATGATATCATCTTGCAAAGAACACAATGATTTTAACTTTCCAAGCTGAATGGAGAGGAACTCCCCATTCCTATGAATGGTATGTTTCTCAAACATTGTTATTGAAAATCTTATAGTGATTGGTTAGAGTAGGATTTCCCTTTCAATAAGTGCAGTTCTGCACATTGCATCGTTCTTTGTTTTCAATAAGTGCATTCCTGCACATGGTCTAGTTTTCCAGATCTTTTCCCCAACTTTAGTTGTTTTGAAAGGGTTGGAACTTTCAGAAAAAGGTATATTTTTGTTACAGATTTGGACTCCATAGCCAATGGACAAAAGTAAGGCACTAGTCTACAAGCTAGCAGGTACCTTCCCCGTAGGATCGCCAGAAATGTTGACAATTTTTACACTTTTGTAAAAATGGGCAACTTGAAACTTTGTTGGGATGGATATCTTTTGTGAATTATACCTAAGCTAAGGGAATTATATCAGATTATCTTGTAATTTCTTATTTGTGAAAGAGATTAAGTGAAATATGTGGCTATGTGTGATGTTACAAAACGTAACAACTCACATATTCTGCAATTTCATGAATATCCTTGGCAAAAGAACACAATCCCCGAAGGACATCCATGTTATCTTGATGAAGACACTAGATTATAGAGTATGTAAGGGGTATAGTTTTGGAACAACAAACATAGTGGTAGTTTTCAAGTAATCAGATTGACGGTTATTATCTGTGTGCCTATCAGTTTTATTACTCTGTATTCATTAAAGTTGTCATGATTAATGAGTTTGCATTTATCTATGCTGCCATAAAATATTTCAATTTACTCCTTTCCTCCTACTTCCATCAAGAAAATATTGACAAACAAACAGTGACATTAATGTCCAAATGGAGATAGTAGAAATGAGTCAAAATGAAGAATGGAAAGTAAGATAATCACACAACATTGTAAAAGAGACACATTTCATTCAATGATTATCCACTGGAGTTATAGGTATTCACTTCAGGTTATCCCTTATGTTAATTCATTTTATTGAGATATTTAGTTACCTACATCATTTTACAATCAAAGGAAAACTAAATGTAGAAAGAGATAATCAACTCATTATTTCAATTTAATGCTTTATTCATAACGGATCATAAGCTTTCCCACACAAGCCGTGGGATATGACTAAGTGACTAATCATATACATGGAAGTGAGAATATTTCATGTGCTAAAGAACAAGAGTAGAGGAGTAAAAAGGAACCCATCATTACCTTTTTTGTCTTCTATCTCCACTCCTCAGCCTTTCCATCTCCATCTCAACTCTTCCATCTTCCGCTTCCATCTCCATTTCTTAACACCTTCAAGACAAGAGAAGTATCTTTCAAAATTGAGCTTAGGTTACAATGTTATTCCAATACTCATGTTCTAAAAAGCAAATACATATTCTGAATTCAATGCATCTAATGGTACTTGAAAGAAAGAAGTACAGAAAGACATGGCACAGGACAAGAAAGAAATACATATCAGTGGGCAGCAAGGAAGAGGAAGAGTCCATAAAGTAAATCTGAAAAGAGAAGGATTCTAAATATTTTTTTCCTGAGTTTCCCCTTACAAAATGGACTTTTCCAGAAAAATAGAATTGAGAAATAATGAAAGAATTGAAACAAAATTGCTACTATAAGTTCTAGGAAGTGAAGTACTATTACAGAAAAGAAAACTAAATATTTTCTTTCACTTCTGGAAATGGGATAGTTACTTCATTATACAAATAGGATGCAATAATTGTTACAACAAATAAACAACATACAACTTCCAAATTCATCATTCTGAATGCAAATATCAAGCTACGGAATACACAAGTAGCATTCAACTTCCAACTGAAGGAGTAAAACTACAAAGCGCAACAAGTTTTCAAATCAAAGCATGCCTTCCAGAAAAGGATAAACTACAAGTACACATGTACAGGGTTCATAGAAGTAGTTTGAACTACATTTACAAAGAGAAGAATGCATCTACAGAATGAAAAAAGGATTGAAAACTGCAAACATGCATGTACAAAATGGAGAAGAACTGCATAAAACTCCAAGTAGACATCTATCTATAGAAAGTAAAACTAGAACAATCAACAACTATGGATACTATGCCAAGTCTGTAGGGAAATATTATTAGAAACAATTTTCTGGAGTGATGTGCCCTCGCTACACTTTTAGAATGAGTCCAACAGTTACAAATATTGCATCTACAAAGAGAAGAAGGAAAGAAAATAGGTATGTAATCGATTGGATGACTTATTTCAAAGCTTACAAATGCCCACTTGAAGAAGATACACATCTACTAAAGAAAGTAGTAGGAAAGATCAAATATACATCTACAGATGTAAATAAGTAAGCGACAAACAATTAGGTGTGCATCTTCCACGGTAAGGTAAAACCAAAAAGAGCTCATGTTACAGATGGAGAAGAAAGAGTATGCATCTACCAAATGTGAAATAGAGTTCGAGTATTGAGTTGGGAAATGAAAATATCTAATATTTCCAAGCACCGAGCCAAGCCCACAGACAATTCATCAAAATTCACAGAATGGATTTTCAACAAGATTTAAATGATGAGTTAGAGTTTAAAAGTTCACTTCAGAATTAAAAGGAGTGAACCCAAAAAATGCTTTCGATTTACAAAGATTTTACTGATATTTGCAATGGGTTCAGAGTTATAAGAACGAAACTTGAGCTCAAAAGGGGAAAATAGTGTTAGAACTCACCATTGCCCAAGAATGAAGCAATCAGACTAGAAAAAAAAATTGTGGTGAGTGTACGTACCCAAAATTGTAAGGTACTGTACTGTCGCAATAGTGTAACAAGTGCCCCAATGATGATACAGGTCTCCTCGCAAGGTGTTCAGGATCCGGAAAAGCTCTCAAAGTGTGCGTTAACATCTCGCATGCCCCGCTTAGCCCCCGCGTCCTTTGTTTTTTCTTTTTCCCCTCTTTTCTTGGCCTTTTGATCTTCAGTAATGAAACCGCTGCCCTATATGGGCGGCGGTCTCGTGACCACCGCCTTGATCAGGGCGGCGGTCCTGTAACCACCACCCTGCTCAGAGCGGTGGTCCTTTACGCGTTTTCCAGAAAGCGTTTTGACGCGACTCACATAAAATATCAACGTTTCACTAGATTTTCCTTGCCGACTTGGGCTTGCATTTATGTTTTTGGTCCCCTGGAATAGTGTTTGGCCATTGTTTATAGTTTTTAGAGTTTAGTTTGGTTTTGATCTTTGGGTGAATGGAGAGCTATAAATAAGTGGCTTGTGCTCAAGAAAAGGGGTCTGATCTTTTGCTCTCATCTCCTCATTTTTCAGTAGTTCAGCTTGTTATCTTGTTTAGAAGCCATAGTTTCAATTCATTTGCATGTTTAGTTAGTATTGTTCAGCTGTTGGTAAGCCACATATCCATCTTGTGCAGGCAGTGCTATTATTTCACCCAGCCCTGAAGTTTATCTCTGAATTTCTCTTTGCATTAGATTTAGCTTTCATTTTGCTTAGAGTGCTTGGTTTAGTTCATTATATGTCTAGTTAGCATCATTCAACTATTGGTAAGCCACATATCCAGCTTGTGCAAACGGTGTTATTGTGTTATCCAATCCATTAGAGTAGAATAGCTTAGGAATCCATTAAAGTTGCAGGTTTTTCTCTTCAAACAGGATAGTTTCAGGTTCTGGTTGCTTTATGTTGCATGACTCACAGTAAAATCCCGCTAGGAATTACATAAGCCAAGCTCTGTACTCTTGCTTTATCCCTCTCCTACTCGCATTTTCAGTCTGCATTCTGAGCTTTCTTTGTCCCAATATCTACTTCTATCAATGCTAGCATTACACGCTTTTCTGGATCCACGTGAACACGAAAGAACGAGGAGATCACACTGAGGGGACAAGATCACATACACCATCGGATTCGCCACTGTTCTGCAGAATCCAAGTTCTAGCTTTCACAGTTTTAGTTAGAATCATATCAAATAAAGTAGTTAAAATTGCTTCATTTCAGTAGATTCTATTCTCGATATTGCCAGGGAAGTTGTGGGGATTGATAGTTTCTGAGAAACTATGATTCACTCTTCACTTTTGAGGTAGGATCGAGAATCTCGCAAATAGATCAAGCAAGTTATTTCATTATTTAGAATAAATCTACAAATCGCACAGGAAAATAACTACACTTGGTTATCTTGTTTGTTTTAAATTGTTATTTAGTTGTTATTTCTAGATACGTTTAAATAGCTGATTTCCTTAAAATTCTTAAAATTTTCTCAGAAAAATAGAAGTTATATATGTTTTAGATTTATTCCACGTAGTTAGAATTTGCTTTATTATAGTTAGATTTACATTTTATTTTGTATGACAATCACGGGACCCCGGGAGCCCAGGGAATACATATTTGAGCCAATCATGCCCCAACCAAACCTCGTCACAGCGATAGTTGACAGCGTACAAAGTCTCAGAATACAAGTATTCCAAACAACAACAGATATACAACTGATCAGTTCTCAGTTGAGAGGGTTAAATATAGAAGACGACCAAGCACACACGTTTTCGTCAAATCAACCAAACTACAGATTACCCTAGGAAAACATTCACATGACTATAGAAGGGTTCGAAAGAGAACAAATCTTTTGTTGTGATCCTTTGGTCCCACAGCCAGGTGTAGGAGACACTCTCATAGATATAGATACTAGTTTAAGGATCCATAGGTCACCTGTGAGATATTCTGAGAAAATCACACAGTTGTTGGTCCTAAACATAGAAGTTGAGAAAGCATACGATTACTAGATACTAGGGATTAGGACTTGATTTCGTATATGACCATAGTAGGACTGCAACAACCAAGAGTCTATGGTTGTGATCCACAGATCTCACAGCCCAATGAATCCACAAGTCAATCAGATATAGACGCTGGCCTACGCACACTAGTATTCCAATCCACTCCACTTCCACCCATCATCATCGAACAATTGTCCTTACTGGATATAGTGGCTAACGAAGCTAGAGAATTTTGGACTAGGCCAGAAAATCATCCATAGAGTCAATTGTATTTCACCATCCATCATATGATCTTATCTGGAGACGTACACAAAACTATCCTAGGTCATTTCCCACGTATTCCACAACCCATATATCGAATCATGCCAGATCTCGATATTGATTGGAGTCTTCGAGTAGTCATCCTTGCCGATCGATCTATCACACCAGTCCAAGTTAGAAGGGCCTTCTTTGCCTTAGATTCACAAATTCCATTAGTGCGTATCAAAGACATTAGATTTCCTAACTAGTTTGTCTACATCCCATGCACATTCCATCCCCACCAGCTATCTCAGCATGACCTCAGGAGGTCGGGTATGCAGAAGAGTTACCTGTAGATTCCCACGCTCGCTTGTCACTTTTTTAGCGTACAAAATTGGTGAACCCGACGTGAATCAAACAAAATTAGTGAAGCTGACGTAAACTTCCAACTTTCTCTTCCGGAGTCATAGTATCACGAGTTCTTCCAATTTTAGTATACCTTTTCATCTTCTCCGCCTCATTATCCTTTCACAAATCACCTTCGCTCCTTCCCATTATTCTGCGGGTATTCATATACCCCCCGAATATGTTGGGATTCGATGCATATGGCAGACCCCTCCTGGGTCTCGAGGCATACTACGTCCAACAGAACAGAAAATCATCACCCTTACTCTTAGTATGGGACGACAACTATTCAACTAATCAGTTGTCAACACAAACCCCAAGAAACAGATATAACTCATCTTTTCAAACGGGGGAGTTAGATCAACCCCCTTGAACGCAACAAATAGAGCCTTTAGGCTCGAACAATATGACGTTTACTGAAGAATCTGGTCCATCTCCTCAAATGCTACTTAGAGCACAAATTAGTAAGCAATCGGACCCATACCTAGTCTTAGATGATGAACAGTCCATACGTTATCCTAGAAGTGAACAACGCTCCCGGGGTATGTACCCATCTATAGGAGGTTTACAAATACAACCCGAGGTCTCTTTTCAAGAAAATACCTCTATGCCACTGCATATAGGAAATACTCTCGGAGAAACTTGGTAGGATAGCAGCCAATTCATAGCAGGATATCATATTCCTATACAACACCAGGGTATACAACAAACGCCGCTAAGGCAAAGCACCGTGACTTCACCAAATGAAGTCATTTCAACGTTAGTAGAAAAAGTGAGAGGGTTAGAACTTGCTCAAGTAAATCAAAATCCTCAGTTCATGCAAACAGGAAGTTCCAATCCTCCATACCACCCTGGCCAAGTAGATCTCCTCACAGGAGTAGGCATGTTAGGCATGCCTCCTCAGTATCCACAACAAATGCCAACAGGGCCTGTCATCTCTAACACTATTTCTCCCGGTCTAGTATCAAACAACCCATTACTAGACAATATCCCGTCATACTTAAACATGTACTCCAAATCACCATAAGGAGATATGTTCTCCTCTCTCGGCATGTTTGCTCAAACACAAGGACTTCCCTATGCCCCTGCCAATGCATACGCTGCACCGTTTCAACAACCCATACCACCACCACTCCCTCAGCAACCACCATCAATGGTTGAAACCTATGCGATAAGGACTTATTCAGAATATCTAAAAGAGCCCTTAGACTTCACCATACGAAGAGTCATGCTTCCAAGACCTCTTCCTGATTAACCCAAGTACAAAGGTGAGGGAGATCCAAATGTGCATATCAAGGCTTACGCTACAGCCATACGAGAATTACTCCCTTGGGATGGGGTTGTTGCTAAAATATTCCCTAAAACCTTAGAAGGCATTGCTCTCGACTGGTATTATAGAATACCTGAAGCCTCCATCCATTCATTTAAACAGCTCGTATCAGAGTTCATTAAGGCGTTCGACATGAACAAACTGTTCAGAACAGGAATCAGGGAATTCTTGCACATCAAACAAGAACACAATGAATCTGTCGCCCATTTCATCCAGAGGTGACGTATAGTTCTTTATTCTTCAGCAAGTGCTCCAAACATGGATTAGATGGAACTATGTGATTTATTCCTTCATTCTCTTAGCAGAGAGGTGAAGGAAGAAGTCCAGAAGTTCCCACTAAGAACTTACGATGAAGTACTTGAGAGCGCTCTTCGAATAGATCAAGTAGTGATAGATAGTGGTCGTAAGACATATGGAGCAAACGGGAGGTTAATCACCCCCAATCAGAACACTACAAATTATCCCACTACCACCAATGTTAATCAAGGACCTAAAATCCTTAACAAAAATCAGGGTGTAACAACGGATGGAGTAACTGACCAGCCCAAGAAGGTAAATGTGGTCAATACTCCATCACAAAAAAACAATCAACGAAACAATAACTTTACCCCAACAATCAATATAGTGGATTTTAACCACCCACAACAACAACAACAACAACAGCGAAATCCTATACAAGGGCCAAGCCAAAGCTCATTTGGTTATCAAAACCAAAATCGAAGCCAGAAACAACAAATGCAAAATTTCAATCCTAATAGGCAACACTTTGATCAGAATTTTAGGCCACAATATACACCAAACCAACAAAACAAGAATTACAATCCCAATTCTTATTGTGGTTTCCACAAAATTTGGGGTCATGATACTAGAACATGTCGTGACTACAATAAATTCATACAACGTTTGCCAGAAGAACAAAGCTAGTTCTTCACAGATTTGTTTTTGGCAGATCCCGTGTCATCACCACCAAATACGCTGGTAGGGACAGTTTCCCCTCAGAATGCTCCCCTCAAGATCTTTAACGATCCACTCCCAAATCATGATAGCAACAAGCTGAATCCAACTAGAACAAACAAAAGTGCAATGACAGGAAACAATGATCATGAAGCCTCGACTTCACTAAATCCATCAGTTGCGCCACAGTTAGGAAGTCAACCGAAACCCAAGATAGTCAGTTTGGTAGAATTAGACGTTTAACTACCTATCAAAGCTATAACAAGAACACGAGAGTATTTCTCCCAACCGAGCCCAAGTCATCTGCCAGAAATGGATAAGAGTCAAAAAATAGTAGAAAAACCTGTGGGTGCCTATGATTTAGTTAATGACCTAACAAAGACCTTCTCACACATTTCATTTTTGGATTTTATTAAAGAACTCTCCTACTCACAGAGATGCTCTTTTAGAAGCATTAGGTCTAGGTCATCTAATTAACATCACTCCACCTCCTGAAACACAAGTAAATCACGTAGATTTTTGATATCCACCCTCCAGGGCAGCCAGACAAGGATGGTCGAATTCATATTCGAAATAAGTAAAATACCTACATATGCTGAGATCACACGCCGAGGTGATCCAGCCTTACACTTACAAGTATGGGTTTATAATAACTATGTAAAATGGGCAATGGTTGATGATGGGGCCGCAGTTAACATAGTCCCTTTCTCTTTCCTCCAAAAACTAGGATATGGGGAAACGAAACTGTTCCACCACTTGAAATACATTGAGAGGCCTATGATAGCCTTAAAGCCACTTTGATAGGAACTATAATACTACCGGTCACCTTAGGACCCAAAACAATCCTGACTGAGTTTTATATTATAGATCGGGAAACTAATTATAATATGATACTCGGCCGACCATGGATACACCGAATGAAGGTAATCCCTTCTACGTTATTTCAAGAAGTAAGATTCTTGCATCTAGGAAAGGTATTTGTAGCCAAAGGTGATCCAAAACCTTTCAATTTACACCTAGCTGATTTAAAGAAAAGACCAGGTGAGTGCACTCAGAATTTGAACTTCCAACAAACCAACTTAAATAAACCCACTGACCCAAAACCAGAGGATAAGTTGGTACCTACAACGGATCTTGAAACTATCAGCATAGCCAAAAAAACCCCCAACCCCCAACGATAAAGCTAAAGAAACAGTATCATTAGGGACTACTGCAAAAATTGTTGAGTTAATAGAACAAGATTTACCAATGTTCTTACCATTTGATTCAGTAGGCATAGGATATTCCCTAGGTGTTGGTTCCCTTCAAGCAGAGGACCTCTGCATGGTAGAAGTAGAGTGCACAAACGCAACAGATGCCCCAACATCTATACTCCCAGATAAGTATTGGACTCTCCATTTCGACGGAGCTAAATGCCGTTATGGAGCGGGGGCAGGTATAATTCTTACTTCGCCTAAAGAGAAAGTCCTCCCATTTGCCTTTAAGTTAAATTTTGAATGCACAAATAACGGCGTTGAGTACGAAGCCCTCCTCTTTGGCCTCACATTAGCCAAAGGAATTGGTATTGATAACATCCGAGTCTTAGGAGACTCATAATTAGTGACAAACTAGGTTTCTGAGGTATACGAAACCAAATCCGAACACTTGCAGCTTTACAAAGAAGCCGTATTAGATTTAAGCAAGGCGTTTAACTTCATATCCATTGAAGCAATCCCGCGAGAGAAAAATCTTCTCGCCGATTCAATAACAACTTTAGCATCACGTTTTACTCCAAGCAATGAGTTAGAAGATACCCATTTCACGGTGTCCATTCGTGATGCACCATTGATAAAAACAATGACAAATCTCCTTGCAAGCGGAAGTGAATCTACCACCTCAGACCATGTCAATAATGATATGGCCACTTTGGAATACTTAAACGCCTATGTGGCATTACATCTCTGCTATCATATGCTAGATTTGTCCTTAATTCCACATTCGTCTTCCTATTTCGGAAATCCCATGATGGATCTCCCCTCACAAATAGAACCTAGCATATGCGCAGTAGAAAATGGGGATGATTTGGATTTACCTCCAGCACCACCTGAGTTTGAAGAGGGTAACGCCTCTTTGATCGAAGAAACAATCGATGTCAACATCAGGACAGAAGATGAACCGAGAATATTGAAATTAGGATCATCCTTAACCCTAGAAGAAGTAAAAATACACACTGAGATCCTCAAAAAACATCAAAAGGCGTTTGCATTTAATTATAAGGAGATGACAGGAGTCGTACCCCACATTGCAGTACACAACCTCGTCACTAAGTCAAATGTAAAGCCAATTAAACAAAAATCAAGACTGATGAAGCCCAAGGTAGCTCTCATGGTAAAGGAGGAGGTAATAAAACTCCTCCAGGTAGGATTTATCAAACTAGTCGACTATTCCCAATGGGTATCTAACATTTTTCCCGTTCTCAAGAAGAATGGAAAGATACGCATCTGCATAGATTTTCGAGACATCAACAAAGCATGTCCTAAGGATGACTTCCCATTACCATCCATAGATGTCATTGTTGATGCAATAGCTGGATTTGAACTTTTGTCTCTCATGGATGGATTCTCGAGATACAATCAAATCAAAATATCTGAGCAAGATCAAGCTAAAACTACGTTTATAACTCCTTGGGGAACCTATTGCTACACTGTTATGCCATTCAGTCTCAAGAACGCTAGTGCTACCTACCAGCGAGCTATGACATATATATTCCACGATTTAATTCATAAAATCATGGAGTCCTACGTAGATGACTTGTTGGCTAAGGCCAAGAAGTGTTGTGACCATCCAGAAGTACTCCACATCATTCTTTCACGCCTAATAGAATACGGAGTCGCACTAAATCTAGAGAAATGCGTCTTTGGTGTAACAGGAGGAAAACTCCTAGGTTATATCATATCGTCACGAGGGATAGATGTTGATACAACCAAAATTTGGGCTGTCCTCGAAATGGTCCCACCTTCGAGTGAATCTGGAATCAGATCATTTCTCTGAAAACTGGGTGCAATCCGAGGATTTATCCTGGATTTAAGTTTCGTAGTTCATCCAATCAACAATTTTCTCAAGAAAGACTATAGCATTGATTGGACCGAAGATTACAATGAAGCCTTTGATGCAGTTAAACGTTTCCTTTTGTCACCACCTACACTAATGCCACCAAAACTAGATCGCCCATTAATTTTATATTCACGAGCTACCAATGTCTCGTTGGCCTGTATGTTGGCCCAAGAGGATGATGACAAGAAGGAACGTGTGATTTATTTCATCAGCCAAACGCTGCTCGACTATGAAACACGCTATACACAGGCAAAACGAGAATGCCTTGCCATAGTCTTTGCTACTAAATGCCTAAGACATTATATGCTGAATCAAGAAACGAGGGTCATGGTAAAAACTGACCATTTATGAACTTTCCTCACACAAGGGTCCTTGTCTAAAAAGGCTGGACGTTTTATAACCTTAATGGGAGAGTTCGAATTAACATTTGTAAATCAGAAATCAGTTAAAGGAAAAATCATCGCAGATTGGTTAGTTGACAACCCATTAGATGGAGGCGATTTAGTAGATTTAGACTTTCCAGATGAGTGCGTATACTACATCGAAACCCGACCTTCAATCTCTGAGTGTCCCTGGTATGCTGATATCATTAATTATGTCATGGACCATACGTATCCAGAAGGAGCTACACCACAAAAAAGAAGGCGGTTGCATATTATTGCAGCCAAATACGTCATCATAGAGCAAGTACTCTACCAAAAAGCATTCGATGGAATGCTCCTAAGATGTGTCGACACAGAAGAATCCAAGAAGATTCTCCATGAATCTCATAGTGGAATATGTGGATGCCACTTCGGTGGCCATGCCACCGCTCAAAAAATACATCGAATGGGCTATTTCTGGCCCACTCTAGAACATGACGTGATAGAGTTTGTACGCAGGTGTCATAAGTGCCAAGAATTCTCCCATGAGATCCACATGCCGGCACAAGCTCTCCAACCAATCGCTACTCCATGGCCCTTTTCTACATGGGGCCTAGATTTGATAGGGAAATTCTCTCCCTCATCCACATATGGCCATAATTTCATAATCACGGCCACTGAATATTTTACCAAATGGGTAGAGGCTATGCCTCTTACTACTGTACCTGGTTCTGTAATTGCCAAGTTCATTTTGAACCAAATCATTTACGGGTACGGTATCCCACAAATCATTATCTCTGATAATGGAACTTCTTTTAAGAATGAAGAGGTTCATGAACTATGCAATAAATATAGGATAAGTCATCATACAGCTTCCTTGTATCACCCCCAAGCCAACAGACAGGCTGAAGCGACAAACAAGACACTGAAATCCATTCTCCTTAAAACGGTAAAAGAAAACAAACGAGATTGGCATTTGAAGTTATATCCGGCCTTGTGGGCCCATCGAACCTCAATAAGAACACCAACGGGAGCAACTCCTTTCTCGCTAGTATTTGGGGCAGAAGTAGTTCTCCCACTTGAGGTCGAAATACCTAGTCTCCGCATTTCACTACAAGGAATTCTGGATGAAGACACTTATAGAGAAGCACGTCTTTCCCAACTAGAAAGCCTAGATGAAACTAGGTTAGATGCTGAACAGCGGCATAGAGCTTATGCTGACCGAATGTGTTGGAAGTATAACAAGAAGGTCTATGAATGCGACATATACGAAGGTGATCTAGTTCTAAGGATAGACAGCCAGATCGACAAGAAGACCGGCGAAGGAAGGAAATTCCGGCCCAAATGGTTGGGCCCATACCGAGTCATGAAGGACTACGGAAATGGTGCTTACCTCTTATGTACGCTAGAAGGTGAGGAATTTGGTGAAACAGTCAATTCCCTACACCTCAAGCGATTCTACGCATAAGCAACTAGCACTACTTGTATAATTATCTACATTGCATCTTCATATAGATTAAGATCATTTTTTCCACTTGTTTCTTACATAAATTGTGATCAAGGAATCTATTCTCAAAGCAATCCATTACAAACTCATGTGTTGTTGGCATAACTCTTTAATCATACCTCTCCATTTACATGATATCATCAAATCATCTTGGGATCATTTTATCAAATAAAGTAAGACATGACGAAGTCCTAATGGTAACCATACCAAGATCTTCAAGTTTATTCTCGCTCTAATTTCTTCTTAGGATAGGTGCCTTACCTATGGTCTATTCTAGAAGCTTCATGGTGTCACATCTATCCCATATGTATATCTCTTTGGAAATAAGCACATACTGACATTTTACTCAAATAAACAAGTCAAACGTTGATCAGAACAAAAAATTTTAATTTTACACATTTCCTTGCCCCACCAACCTTCGGTGATGAGCTTGCGTCTCTTACTAGTGACGTAGGGTTGGGAAAGGATGCAAATTCCCTTACTCGCCTATACCTTGTCCGTGGTGATAAACCCACGCTTCTTACTAGTAGCATGGGGAAAAGTATAGGGTGTCCTCTTGACAAAGCAAACGATAAAGGTCATAAACAAACAATTCAAACTTTGAGTCAAAAACAAATGAATCAGATGTTCAAAATTCCAAGAGAGTTAAAATCCTAAAAACCCAGATTTTTTCTATTGTGTGGCCATCTACGGATCTAAGTCTAGATAAACCACAAAGTAAGTTGCATTCTAAACTATGAAGTCACCCGGGTGGAGTAAGCTTGTAGTTTCCTATTTGGTTCCACCAAAGCTTTGTCTATCTTTCATCACTATCATTTCAGCTACACCTCATAACTTGTGCCCTTTTTAGCTCTCGGTGATGAGCCCTCGCATATTACTAGTTGCGTGGAGTTAGGAGTGGGGCAAGTTAATCTGCTCATCATACTGGTTATATTCATCACTCTGCAAAACAAACATGATGTATCCAAAATTGCTTACAGAAACTAAGATTCAAAATCACATTATATCTACATCTACATATATCAGCATCATGAAATACAAAAAGAAACAAGCATTTACATCATCTATTCTCCATTGCATACATTCTAAGAAGCATATAAACATACATCGTGGTATACATAGAGAAATTGGAAATAGAAAAGAAACCATGAGTGCCAAGATTTGGATCCAAAACAAATGCATATATATAAATGATCAACGTTTATATACAATTCCATCATGCACTAAGCATGGTCAAAACGCTCAAAGAGCCCATGATATACAAAGAATATATAATACAAAATACACGAGAGCCAAGAGGCCTCTCAATCCCTGCGCAACCCCTCTAAAGGTGCACGCCCATGCCTAGGACTCCAGCTACGCCGGCGCTCTGAATGAACGGAGGGCTCAGGGTCTCGAGGAGCAGCTGCGGTCTCACCACAAGAATGGCTCCTCATAAGGCGCTCAACCATCCTATAGCCCAATAACTCAGTACGGAGGGTTGACACCATCCTGGCCACATGCCAGACAGGAGCAAAAACTTTGGTATTCCTACCGGCTGCTGAAGGCTCCCCAGCATCCACAGACAGCTCTGCACGGGTCCTATCCATGGGGATCATCAGGGAATCAATACATACCCTACGGATCAGATCCCGCCACTCATCAACAGTCTCTGCAAACAAACAAAGAAGAAAACGAATTAGAAACTAAGCAAGAGGCTAAAAGATACAAAATAGAAACTAAGAAGAGCCTAAAAATAAGCATTAAAAGGGAGAAATGGTAACTTACTCGGATCCCCAGGCCTCCAAGATGGGTCGCTAGGACCAGAACCTGCCGCGGATGCCGCTGCCGACTGAGGGGCTGATCCTGTAGCAAGAGCAACATGTCGTCCCACAACGAACTCATCCTCTACAACACGGCCCTGGGAGAGTGGCTCCTCTGAAACTAGAGTATCCCTATCTGCACTCTGCTCATCCCTCTCTGCCTGCATAATATCCTGAGTATCATGCCACTCAGGGTCACTGTCGTCGGTCTCTCCATCTAACCCTCCCTCCGTAAACTCCTCGGACTTAGAGTCAATATCGAAAGGGTCATTACTGCTATGAGCAGGACCCGCAGCTATCTGAAGTAAAGGTGCCCGAGGTGCACCAGCTCTCCCTCTAGCACGAACTATCCTCCTGGCTGTAATGGGAATGCCAGGAGTAATCACAGTCCAACCTCGGCCTCTAGGCCCCCCTCTAGCCTCACGAACTGATTTGTAAACTGGTGCCACTGGGGGAAGCATACCCGTGTAAGGAAGGCCAAACTGCTGAGGAACTCGGCCAAAGGGGTGCACCTCCACTCGTCCCACTCGATCGATAAGCTGCCCTATGGTGGAGCAGGAGATCAAGGTAAGGGTCTCCTCGCCCCATATGTCGGCCATGAGCTGGTATGGTGTCACCTCCATATCAGCAGTAGTCAGGGAGGCAAATGATTGATGAGGTGCTCTAAGCACCGAAATGTTTGCCCATCTGGCTACCATAACAGCTCCAGGATCTGCCACCTCCACACCTCTGCCATAAGGGATGAAGCGCCCATAAACCCAACTCATGACTAGATTCGGGTGGCTCAATGACTGCCCCTATAAATGGACCACCCTGTATAGATCATGGTAGGTGGTCCCAAGAATATCTGCTCCCCAAGCGTATATCCAGCCGTGGCCCTCTATCTGTGTAATAATGGGGCCCCAGCAGTATAATAACGTATCACCTCCCTGGTCCCCGATCAATCTCGAGGCAAGGATCCCCATGATGGCCTGGTGAAGTAAGGGGATAGGCAAAGAAGGAATGGATCGAACTCTCACCCCCTTCTTCGACCCCGTGGAGATGATTGCATCTCCCATATATGCTGCCCAATGTGCAATCTATGCCCATGAGCCTGCTGTCTCTAATGTAAGTCGCCTTCCGATGATCAGGACCCCCAGAATGTGGTAGACATCCTCTAATGTAATGGTCCACTCACCGCGGACCCTTGGCAATCGGAAGGTGTTCCAATCTGTGTCCCAGTATGAGAATAAGTCACAAAGGATGTGACTAGATGGTGCAACATGGGGCACACGCGATATGCGCAGTAGACCAGCCCTCTGAAGTATGTCCTCCTCGTCCTGTGAGAGGGCATCTAGTACCCCTGAGAGCCAATCACACTCTCTCTGTTTGCTCCATCAGATGTACTCCTCTCTCGCCTGCATGCACCCAAAAACACACAAAACAGAGCAAGTTAGTATCCGAACAATACTGAGAAAGTCATAAAAAGACGTAGAAGTGCTAAAAATACAAACACAATCTCAAAAACAGGTTCCTTTTGCATTCTGTGTAAAACCGCCGCCCAGAGCAGAGGGGCGGTGTTGTAACTGCTGCCTTAAGGGCGATGGTCATGTAACCGCTACCCTAAACAGGGCGGTGGTTATGTAACTGCCACCCTAGCCAGGGCGGCGGTCGTGGTCCGAAAACCCACGCGGGTTTTTAATCTAAAAAAGCCTAAAACATGCAAAAAATGACCATTTAACCTAAAAACGAAGCCTACCCAGTAGGCGCCCCCCATAGGTGGACCTTTTGAACCTAGTATTTTCAAAAATGACCCCCCCATTACAACAAATTTACCATTTCAAATTTAAGGGGGGCAAAACACAAAACTGAAAAAAACCAACCTGTGATCACTGAGGTCGGTGTTCTGCACGTGGAGGCATGATCACGATCTCGCTGCGAACGTTTCGATTCTACTCATGCAAGAAACCGTCACCATGGGTCCCAAATCTCAAAATCAATCAAATCAACTCGCGCAAATGAATAGGAAAATGGGCCCACTTTCATATATATAGCACCATGTTTTGTTTCAAAATGACTTTTTCACAGGTTTGGAGCGCTGATGGAGGTAAGTTCCTATCCCTGCACGAATGGTACATTCTCATTCCCTATTATTTTAGTTTTTATTTTCCAAATTATTGTATCTATCTGCACTTGAGTTCTCTTTTCGTTTTGCAGATAGCCGGAATTTTGGATGGCGCCATTTCAACACATGGACGTGTAAGGTATAACTTCTAACTTCCCATTTCGGGACTGCCATACTCGGACCCACCGTTTTACGCCTCCTCATGGCTAAAACACTTCTCCGAGGGGGCAATATGTACGTACCCAAAATTGTAAGGAACTGTACTGTCGGAACAGTGTAACAAGTGCCCCAATGATGATACAGGTCTCCTTGCAAGGTGTTTGGGATCCAGAAAAGCTCTCAAAGTGTGCGTTAACATCCCACATGCCCCGCTTAGCCCCCGTGTCCTCTGTTTTTCCTTTTTCCCCTCTTTTCTTGGCCTTTTGATCTTCAGTAACGAAACTTCTGCCCTGATCAGGGCGGCGGTCCTGTAACCGCCACCCTGCTCAAAGGCATGGGCGGTGGTCTTGTGACCGCCACCCTGATCAGGGCGGTGGTCCTATAACCGCCGCCCTACTCAGAGTGGCGGTCCTTTACGCATTTTACAGAAATTTTTTTGACGTGAATCACGTAAAATATCAATGTTTCACAAGCTTTTCCTTGCCGACTTGGGCTTGCATTTATGTTTTTGGTCCCCTGGAATAGTGTTTGGCCATTGTTTATAGTTTTTAGAGTTCAGTTTGGTTTTGATCTTTGGGTGAATGGAGAGCTATAAATAAGTGGCTTGTGCTCAAGCAAAGGGTCTGATCTTTTGCTCTCATCTCCTCATTTTTCAGTAGTTCAGCTTGTTATCTTGTTTAGAAGCCATAGTTTCAATTCATTTGCATGTTTAGTTAGTATTGTTTAGCTGTTGGTAGGCCACATATCCATCTTGTGCAGGTAGTGCTGTTATTTCACCCGGCCCTGAAGTTTATCTTTGAATTCTCTTTGCATTAGATTTAGCTTTCATTTTGCTTAGAGTGCTTGGTTTAGTTCATTATATGTCTAGTTAGCATCATTCAACTATTGGTAAGCCACATATCCAGCTTGTGCAAATGTTGTTATTGTGTGATCCAATCCATTGGAGTAGAATAGCTTAGGAAGCCATTAAAGTTGCAGGTTTTGCTCTTCAAATAGGATATTTTCAGGTTCTGGTCAATTTATGTTGCATGACTCGCAGTAAAATCCCGCTAGGAATTGTATAAGCCAAGCTCTGTACTCTTGCGCTATCCCTCTCCTACTCACATTTTTAGTCTGCATTCTGAGCTGTCCTTGTCCCAATATCTACTTCTGTCGATGCTAGCATTACACACTTTTCTAGATCCACGTGAACATGAAAGAACGAGGAGATCACACTGAGGGGACAAGATCACATACACCATCAGATTCGCCACTGTTCTGCAGAATCCAGGTTCTAGCTTTCACAGTTTTAGTTAGAATCATATCAAATAAAGTAGTTAAAATTGCTTCATTTCAGTAGATTCTATTCTCAATATTGCCAGGGAAGTTGTGGGGATTGATAGTTTCTAAGAAACTATGATTCACTCTTCACTTCTGAGGTAGGATCGAGAATCTCGCAAATAGATCAAGCAAGTTATTTCATTATTTAGAATAAATCTACAAATCACACAGGCAAATAACTACACTCGGTTATCTTGTTTGTTTTAAATTGTTATTTAGTTATTATTTCTAGATACGTTTAAATAGCTTCTTTCCTTAAAATTCTTAAAAGTTTCTCAGAAAAATAGAAGTTATATATGTTTTAGATTTATTCCACGTAGTTAGAATTTGCTTTATTACAGTTAGATTTACATTTTATTTTGTATGACAATCACGGGACCTCGGAAGCCCAGGGAATACATATTTGACCCAATCGTGCCTCAACCAAACCTCGTCACAGCAATAGTTGACGGCGTACAAAATCTCAGAATATAAGTATTGCAAACAACAACAGATTTATAACTGATCAGTTCTCAGTTGAGAGGGTTAAATATAGAAGACGACCAAGCACACACGTTTTCGTCAAATCAACCAAACTACAGATTACCCTAGGCAAACATTCACATGACTGTAGAAAGGTTCGAAAGAGAACAAACCTTTGGTTGTGATCCTTTGGTCCCACAGCCAGGTGTAGGAGACACTCTCACAGATATAGATACTAGTTTAAGGATCCATGTTGCACAAACGCCTGTGAGATATTCTGAGAAAATCATGCAGTTTTTGGTCCTAAACATAGAATCTGAGAAAGCGTACGATTACTGGATACTAGGGATTAGGACTTGATTTCGTACATGACCATAGCAGAACTGCAATAACCAAGAGTCTATGGTTGTGATCCACAAATCTCACAGCCCAACGAATCCACAAGTCAACCAGATAGAGACGCTGGCCTACGCACACTAGTATTCCAATCCACTCCACTTCCACCCATAAATGATCTTCAGATCATATAGAGGAGGGAAACCGAACAATAGAACCCAAAAACAAAAAATATTATTTTCGAGATTCTTCAGAAAATGTGTGTAATAGTTGAGCAATAATGGTGTCGAGAGTTCAGAAACAAAATGCAAGCTCGAAAACCACCAAGTATCGAAGCATTCATCGAAAAATCACATAGTGGTAAAATTTTTTCTAGGGCTTCACCCACAGAGTGAAGATGCAAATGAAATGACCAAATGCCAAGCTCGAAGGTATAAAATCACATTCGAAACTAGGGTTCCAAACCCTAACTCATGGTCGAGATCAACGACCCATCAAATGCCAAGTGGAAGATCAAACGGTGGTCGTTCCTAATAGGGTCCTAGGCAATAAGGCCCAATTAAACACTACCGATTGCATTAATTGGTAAATCCAGAACCCTAATCAGGGTTAGAATATCTACGGTGGAGAACATACCAAAGCACAGATCAAGGGTCCCAAAACGCTTCACTAAATCCAAGTTAAAACCACCACAGTTGGGTTCCACAGACCAAGGTTAAGCGAAGGGTGAGTCATCGTGGAGAAGGGGTCGGCCCACGTGGATTGTCAACATAATCAATTGCCAAGACTTTGTAAAGTCTAAACTAGAGTCCATGCCACAAAAAAAAATCAAACAAATAATATCATATGCCATGATCACCGAAAAGGTGAAAAGTGGTATTACATGCCAATGCCCAAAGGTGGTGAACCAATTATGCATGGTTGGCTATCCAAAAGGGTAAACCCCTTAAAATTTTATACATGCTAAATTCTATAATGTGGCAGCATTCCAAACCAAAGGTGGCCCCCACTTCACTTTATTTTTTCAAATATGGCTAAGGTTGCATCCTTTTGCCTATACACAGGAGATGATTTTTGCATGCCTTCACAACATGACAGAACAGAGAAGATGAAAAACTTACATGTGCAAAGAGAGAAGACTTGCCCAACAAGTAAATTTTAAAATTAGCAATTGTTCACCTTTCTTTCTTAAAAATAGAATAGTCAACTTCAGTTTGACTATATTGTATCTAAGGCTGATAATGGCTATTTTTATCACATGATTTAGTTTGTATTATTTTATTCCTTTATTTATTCTTAAATAAAGGGTAAAATTAGGATGCATGGGCGAGTATAGATTTTAAGCTATTTTTAGGAAGGGGGTGAACTTTTGCTATATATTGTGTGCTCTTGTAAAGCATAGATGGGGGGATTTTTTCAGAGATTATTCCCAGAATAACTTTTGATATGAGTACTGAGGCAATTTCTGCCAGTTTTACCCTCTGAGTGTTGAATTACTCTTTCCTTTCAAAGTTATTTTATAGTCTTGTGTATGCCAGTATTAATCTTGTGAATCAATATTACCTGATTAGTCACTTTACCCTGTTGCAGATCTACTATTTTTTGCTAAATTTCATTATGCATGTTAGCTTACTAGTACTGTTGTGATTTTCCCTCAATACAAATTAAGTGTTTTTGCGCTTACATTATGCAGAAAGTACAAATTGGTTCGTGCACACAAAGAATTCTTCACAAGTTAGATGTGTATTCCACTCAAGTCAAGTTCTTTATTCAAATTTGGTGTATCACCTTAGTAATTATTTCATTTTCAGTCACCTCCTAAGCCTAAAACTCCCAGAAAGCAGTCTAGTGAACACCAATAAGGAACCGGCCTTTTAACCCCAAAGGTTCACCTCAAAATAGGTATACCCATAGACCTAAGGTGTCCCCATTGTATCTACGAGAGAGAGAAAGAGATCTTGTAGAGACTTAGAACACCTGCTGCCATCTCTCTGCCAGGTGCACTTTCGAGAGATAACAGATTGTTGGAGTCTCCACAATGTTTATTTTTCTTCCTAGGGAAGTCTTCTCCTCTTTAAGCCCCAAATACTCAAAATCCCTTTTTTGTGCTCAGGAATTCTAAGCAACTCAACAATTAGAACTGAGATCTTGATTTGACTTAAGATTTGGGCAATATCATAAGGTACAGACTTTGGCAATGCAACATTGGAAGGAAGGTTGATATACTCATTAGATGGCACAAGAATTTTGACAGCTTGGGGATGAGGAGGCATATGAGTTTTGTTTGGGACAACAAGGCCCTTGGAAGATGCATATTTCTTAATGAGCCTCTTTAGAAATATTTTAAAGCAATGGAGCTTTTGGATTAGCTTGAGTCCCTGTCCCTTTGAAAACCCTACTTCTTGTGTTATACTCCTCCTGGGAAACAAGAATTTTCATCAACAACTTCCTGTCTTCTTTAGATGGGATTCCTCAATCATACTTCTTTATCATTAAAGGTCTTAAATATTCAAATTCATTAGTGGGAAATTCAAAAGCTTGTATAGTATCTACTTATAAAGTATGAGAGAGAGGAAGAATAGGTACCCAGTGGATGCAATCCAAAAAATTAGTAGTAGTTCTATTACTTACTACCTCAGTTGAATTTGCCCCTTGTTGTGAACTCATGGAGCAACCAATCATGCAAACATCATAATCATTATCATTATCAACTTCTTCTTCTTCCTGCTGATCTTCCTCACATGGAGTATGGGGCATGAAACATCTGTCACACATATCAATGAAATTTGTCTCCTCCACAACAGCAACTCTGGTAGCCAAAGGATAAGGTACCATTCTGTTTTCCCTAACCTGGGCCTATTTCTTTCCAACTCTAACAGGTCCTTTTCCTCTATCATTAGATCTATGATCATTTCTATGATGATTTGTAAACCTGTCTTGGCATGGTTGCTTGTGCTGACCTTGTGAACTTTGCCCAGTTCCATTTTTTGCCTAGGCTAATTTGTATGATATTTCTTTGTCAACCCCTACAAAAGTTTTGACAATTTCCTCCAAATCAGCATCCTTACTTGTTTGAGGCTTTTCTAGGTTAATTATTTTTACACCCTCCCTTTTTGGAGGCTTTCCAATTGCCTTGATGTTGTTCTTAATTTGCAGAGCTGTCATGAAGGCCTAACTCAAATTAGTAGGGTTTTTGTCCCTCAAGTAGTAAGCAACATTTTTATCAAATGCATCTGAATATTTTATCGAACATGATTCATCACATGGCCTTAGGCTAACAGGAAATCTCCTCAAGGTCTTGTTAAACCTTGTGTTGAAATCATGTACTGACTCATTAGGATTCTTCTTGATGTTTTCAAATTCTGATAGAAGAAACCTAAGGTTAGTTCTATCACCATACTATAATGTAAATGCATTATTCATCTCTGTCCAAGAATCAATGGAATTATCTTGAAAATCTTTGTACCAGTCCCTTGCATCCTCTTCCAAAGTCTGGATAAAAAATTTGATATATACATATTCATATTCAATCTCAAAGTCTTCCATCATATTGATAAAAAGCTTTAAATGTTCATCACTAGTTATAGCCATGTTTTCTTGGAACTTAGGTAATTTATTTCTTACATCCTGGGGAACTGCATTTGGATAACCAGCCATCCCTATAAAATTTATAAGACCAAAGGTGTTTACAACAAAAGGAGGTCAGGATGGGAGCTGGGCCATGTTGTTTTGAGGAGGTGACCCTAGAGGGGAGACAAATTGATAAGGGGCAGAGGGTATTTGAAACATAGGAGTATGACTTTCAAAATGGATATCCCCTAGAGGCCTTGTTTTGGGAAAACCCTATCAAATTTTGAAAAGACAGGGGCAAAACAAGAAGAAAAATTTTTAAAATCAAATGAAGGCCCCTCTTCAATTAGCTAATTCAGCTCCACAAAGAGGCTACCTGATTCAGAAGCACTTGAATGGAAGTGTTTAATGATAGGTTGATCACTTTCATCAATAGAGATCCCTTTTCTTGATTGCTGATCTCCAAGAACTCTCAAGGCTTTTCCTCCTTCTGAATTTGTTTTTCCTAGGTCTGTAAATAATGTCTTAGCAGGATCCCTAGCAAAGAAATATCTTCTTTCTTCCAACTTTGCAAATATTAGTAATAAATCTCACTTGACAGAGGTTAAGACAATGGTACTTATGAGGAATCAGATCAATTTAGGGAGTCGCCACTAAGGATTTCCACCTTAGTTGTGCAAATGCACTAAAATATGATATGTCAAATGTTTATAATTACAAGAAACTGGAAATGGAATGATTTGACTTTTCTTTACCCACATTTATCAATGAAAGCTCGTGCACTAAGTTTAAAAACTGAAAGAATTACACACAGTGTTAGGGAATAAGAGATAAAATATGCGGAATAATCCCTTACAGAATCACAATAGTAAAAACTAATATGCAAAAAATATTACAAATCTCAAATAAAAGTGCAGAATAAATAACACAACACAAAGATACAAGATTTAACGTGGTTCACCCAATTTGGCTACGTCCACCAAGAATCACTTGCTCATATTTCATTACAAGCCTCCACTCTCTCAATACAATATTCAGATCTGTTTGGAGCTATGCTCAATAAACTCTAAATAATTCAAATCCAAATTCAATGTACATCTACAATACATTTACTTCTCTATCTATCATATGCATAAGACCATATAAATAGACAATTGCTTAAGTAGTTTGATTGAAAACCATGGGTATCAAAACCATGGGAAAAAAACCATGGGTATCAAAACAATGGGTACTGAAAAACCATGGGCCCAAAAACAGCCCATAACAGTTACCAATTACCCATGGGTTAGTAAATCCCCTTTACCCAGTCACCGGCAAGCAGGACCACCGTAAAAATACCAGAGTGTAACATATAGAAGGTGTACCACACTCTAACATGAAAATAGGCTCCACAAACATAACACACACCATTTATAGCTTTGGAATACTTCTTACAGGCCCAAACATAAGCTGATGTTTGAAAAAATGTATTAGTATGTAGAACATATGAGAAGTGTTTACTAGGGTATGAATATGAACTGTAACCACTATGTCCCTGGCAATGGTGCCAATCGGATGTTGGTACCCAAATTAATTCTCCCTTAGAAACTGAGAAGTTTCACAACTTTGGTAGGAAGCTTAGAGACAAGAAGAGAATGTAATGTGTCATTTTATAGCTGGGGATGAAATGCAGCTTTCTCTTTATCACTCAGATGTGGAGAAATGGGTAGAACCCTCAAGAGGAATTGACCTATCCTTAATAATTTATGGTTGTGCCTTTCAAACGGGGTAAGAGGACCCTTTTTTTAGCCTGCTATTTGTGGAGGAGAAGGAGATATCCTTCCTTGTGGAATTATTAAGAAGACCTCGAAGAAAATATGATTAATGTAATAAAACCTAACCCTCACAAGTTTTCACTCTAGATAATGGGACCACCGTAAAAATACCCGAGTGTAACATATAGAAGGTGTACCACACTCTAACATGAAAATAGGCTCCACAAACATAACAATCTCCCACTTGGAGACTGATTTCCACTGAGAAAGCTTCTCAACCCTTCACTGTCATCCGTGAAGGCCAACCAAAGCTAAACATAACTTTAGTTTATCCCTTGTGACCACCTTGGTCATCATGTCTGCAGGATTCTGACTAGTCTGAATCTTCTCAAAATTCAACTTATCTTCTTCTAAATCTCTCCTGATGAAGTGATATCTCAATTCTATATGCTTCGTCTTGGAGTGGAAAGTAGAGTTATTAGCTAGGTGTATAGCACTCTAACTATCACTATGCATCTTACATTCCTTCTGTTTATGCCCCAACTCCTGAAGAAATTGTTGTAGCCAAATCATCCCTTTTCTTACCTTTGTGGCAACAACATACTCAGCCTCTGTGGTTGATAAAGCCACCAGCTTCTGTAGTCGTGAAATCCATCTCACTATTATCCCACCTACAGTGTAAATATAACATGTCATGCTCCTCCTGCTGTCAACATCTCTAGCTATGTCTGAATCTACATAACCATGTAAAGTGGTTTCTGATCCACTGTAGCACAAAACTATCCCCATGGTCCCTCTCAAATACCGAAGGATCCACTTTACTGCTTGCCAATGCTCTTTACCTAGATCACTCATAAATCTACTCACAGCTCCCACTACATGGGAAATATCAGGCCTAGTGCACACCATACCATACATCAAACTGCCAACCACTGATGAGTAAGGTACCTTGGACATATGGTTTTTTTCTTGCTCTGTCTTGGGACACTACTCCTTTGATAACTTAAAATGGCCTACCAAAGGAGTCCCAACCGGTTTAGTATCTTTCATGTTAAACCTATCCAATACCTTCTTAATGTACTCTTCCTGATATAAAGTCAGCTTCCGTTCCTTCCTATCTCGAGTTATCCTCATACCAAGGATTTTTCTAGCTTCCCCCAAATCCTTCATATCAAAGGATTCACTTAGTTGTTTCTTGAGTAATTTTATTTCCTGCATGTTTTTACCTGCAACCAACATGTCATCAACATACAAACACAGGATAATATAACTTCCATCCTTAAATTTCTTTGTATACATGCAATGGTCAAAATGACATGTAATATAACCTTGCTCCATCATGAAGCTATCAAGCTTCTTATACCATTGGTGTGGACCTTGTTTCAGGCCATACAAGCTCTTCTTCAGTTTGGACACCATCTCCTCTTTACCTTTGACTTCTTATCCTTTTGGCTGCTGCATATATAGCTCCTCCTCTAAATCACCATGGAGAAATGCAGTCTTTACATCTAACTGTTCTAAGTGCAAGTCTTCTGCTACCACTATTCCAAGAACAGTTCTGATAGAAGTCATTTTTACTATGGGAGAAAAAATCTCATCAAAATCTATACCTTATTTCTGTGTAAACCCCTTGACCACCAATCAGGCCTTATATCTTTTCTTTCCTCCTTCTTCATCTTTAAATCTATAGACCCAATTGTTCTGCAATGCTCTTTTCCCTTCTGGTAGCTTCACCAAATCCCAAGTCTGGTTCTCCACGAGAGACTTATGCTCCTCATCCATGGTTTGCTCCTAATTCTTACTGGCATCTACCCGCATTGCTTCATTAAAGCTCTCTGGCTATCCACTATCAGTGAGTAATAAATAATAAAGAGAAGGAGAAAAATGTTTAGGTTCTTTTCTTACCATAGAAGACCTCCTCACTGTAGGATTTTGGGGTTCCTATTGAGTAGGTTCTTGAACTGGTTCATGGGTCACTTTCCCATCCTGAAGATCCTCTACCACTGCATATTATTTTTTGGATTCTTCCCTGGTTTCCTGCAACTGTTGCTTATACATGACTTTCTCATTAAATCCCACATCCATAGACCGAATGATTTTCTTGTCTTTAATACTCCAACATTTAAATCCAAAGTCATCACCACCATAACCAATAAAAATGCAAATTTTTTTATTTATCCTCTAGCTTGGTCCTATCATCCTTGTCAATATGAACAAACACCTCACATCCGAAGACTCTAAGAAATGAGTAATCAACTTTCTTACCGTACCAAGCATCCTTAGGTATGCCTCCATCGAAGGAACTTGAGGGTCCTCTATCAATCAAGTACATGGTTGTGCTCACCGCTTCTACCCAAAAATAAAGAGGCAGTCCTGCATGTATCCTCATGCTCCTAGCACATTCCATTATTGTTTTGTTCATCCTTTCTGACACCCCATTCTACTGCGGGGTTCCTGGAACCATCTTTTGCCTACAGATTCCATTCTTAGAACAATAATCATCAAATTCATTTCTACAATACTCCCCTCCATTATCTGACCTGAGACATTTTAACTTAAGGCCTGTTTCATTCTCTACCAAGGCTTTCAATTTAACAAAAGTATCAAATACATCATATTTGTTTCTAATACAATAAACCCAAACTTTCCTTATTGCATCATCAATAAAAGTAACATAATAACTTGAAATCCCAAGAGATGATACCTAAGTCAGCCCCCACACATCAGAATGTACCAGCTCTAATTTACTCTCTTTCTTCATAGGTCCAACCTTGAGAAACCTTACTCACTTTTGTTTCCCATCTATGCAGTTCTCACATAAATCTAAACATGTTTCTGTATATCCAAGAAAATTCTTCTTTATGATGTCCATGCCCTTATGGCTCATATGACCGAGCCTATAGTTCCATAATGTTGTATCTACATCTAAAGCCACAAGATTATAATCATTAGTACTATCAGTGGTTAAATACAAGGTTCCAACCTTCTTACTTCTTGCCACAACAAGAGCACCCTTGGTGACCTTTCAAGAGTCAGTTGTAAATATCACAGTACAACCATCACTTCCCAATTGCCCCGCCGATATCAAATTTCTCCTTAATGTAGGTACATGTATGACATCCTTCAATAGCCATGTATTCTTATTCTACATCTTAACCTGAACAGAAATTTTTCCAACTATTCTGCAAGGCTCATCATCACCAAGAAAAACATGCCCAAAATCCCCTTGAACATAATCAACAAAATAATGCCTATGTGGAGTAGCATGAAAAGAAGCCCCTGAATCTAAAACCCAAGATTCATTAATATTATGTAAAGAAAGAATCAAATCATCCTAGCATACATTACCTGATGCCACATTTGCCTCCTTGTTTTCTTCATGTTGTTTCTTCTTATTCTGAAGCTCCCAATAGTCCTTCTTTGCATGCCCAGACTTTCCACAGTGCTAGCATACTATCTTGCTTTTGGATTTTTACCTTTCCTGATCCTTTGATTTTCCACGATTTCCTCTATTCTTCTATCTCCCTCTAGTTTCCACTGTCAAAGCATTCCCTGAAGTAGCAGATTCACCAGATATTTTTCTTCACATTTCCTCGCTTAGAATCACCCCTACAACATCCTCAAACTTCAACTTCGAGTTAGCTGGAACTGAGTTGCTTACCGCCATTACCAGGCTATTCCAACTTTTAGGTAAACAACACAAAATTAGTAAAACCCTAACTTCTTCATCAAATTCTATTATAACCAAAGCTAGCATATTCACAACCATATAGAAATCATTTAAATGATCTGCTACTGAACCACTCTCAGACATCTTCATATTAAACAACTTTTTCATTAAAAATATCTCATTAGAGGTAGAGGGTTTTTCATACAACTTTCCTAATGCATACATCATTTCTTTTGTAGTCTTTGACTTTGAAACATTAAATAATACTGAAGATGCAAGACACAGCCGGATTGTTCTATGTTCCTTCTGATCAAACAAATCCCATTCCGCATCTGTCATACTCGAGGGTTTGTTCACCTTCTTAGACAGTGGAGTATAAATATCCTTCTGATAAAGGTAATCTTCCATCTGTATCTTCCAAAGAATGTAATTCTGACTGTTGAATTTATCAACCCTAGATCTTCCATCATCTTCCATAGCTCCCACTCAAGTTAAAAACCTTCCCTATGATTCAACACTTCAACAAACAAAACCAGGATCTGATACCAATTGTTAGGGAATAAGAGATAAAATATGTAGAATAATCCCTTACAGAATCGCAACAGTAGAAACTAATATGTAGAAAATATTACAGATCTCAAATAAAAGTGCAGAATAAATAACACAACACAGAGAGACAAGATTTAACGTGGTTCACCCAATTTGGGCTACGTCCACCAAGAATCACTTGCTCATATTTTATTACAAGCCTCCACTCTCTCAATACAATACCCAGATCCATTTGGAGCTATGCTCAACAAACTCTACAGAATTCACATCCGAATTCATAGCGCATCTGCAATACATTTGCTTGTCTATCTATCATATGCATAAGATCATATAAATAGACAATTGCTTAAGCAGTTTAATTCAAAACCATGGGTATCAAAACCATGGGCAAAAAACTGTGGGTATCAAAAAAATGGGTACCAAAAAACCATGGGCCCAAAAACAGCCCATAATGGTTACCCATTACCCATGGGTTAATAAACCACCCATGAAAATACCCGAGTGTAACATATAGAAGGTGTACCACACTCTAACATGAAAACAAGCTCCAAAAACATAACACACACCGTTTATAGATTTGAAATACTTCTTACAGGCCCGAACATAAGATGATGTTTGAAAAACTATATTAATACGTAGAACATATGAGAAGTGTTTACTAGGGTCTGAATATGAATTGTAACCACTATGTCCCTAGCAATGGTGCCAAATGGGTGTTGGTACCCAAATTAATTCTCCCTCAAAAGCTGATAAGTATCACAGCTTTGGCAGGAAGCTTAGAGACAAGAAGAGAATTTAATGTGTCATTTTATAGCTGGGGATGAAATGCAACTTTCTCTTTGTCACTCAGATGTGGAGAAATGGGTAGCACCCGCAAGAGGAATTGACCTATCCTCAATAATTTATGGTTGTGCCTTTCAACCAGGGTAAGAGGACCCTTTTTGTAGCCTAATGTTTGTGGAGGAGATGGAGATATCATTCCTTGTGAAATTATTAAGAAGACCTCGAAGAAAATATGATCAATGCAACAAAACCTAACTCTCACGAGTTGTCACTCTAGATAATGGTGATATTTTCTAAGAAAGGTTTAGGCCACTAAAGACAATGAAATCCTAAATTTTTTTGCATGTTTTTGTAGTAAAAAGTATGCATTTGTATACACACATGAAAAACAGGGGTAGTATGGGTATGATTCGTTGTTTTCAAATGAATTTTTGGTGGGAGGTGAGGTAGAAATGAACTTGATTCACTAGGTTCTTGAGAAATTTTACAAAAATGGAGAGCTTAAACAACATAATGCTTCGAGATAGCTAGGATGTTCCTTTAACAAGAATATGAGCTTCAATAGAGGCCTAGATCAACACTTTTCACACAAACTTCAAGGATCCAAAATGATGGCTCAAATTATAAAACTTAACTAAACATTATCAACCTCTGTTTCATCATACCTAAGATACCCTCAAAGGCTAACAAACGATCTTACAGTCATGCTAGGAGTCATAGTGATTTTAAATTTGTGTATTTCACTATTAGATGAAAGCTATTCTAATAAATGAAATTTCAAATTCAACCAAACTATCACAAGGATAAGATCTTGTGTGATTCACACAGATTTCAAAATAATATTGCAACGGGAACAAGAAAAATACTTGCAGACACTCAAAAATGAAGCAAATGCAAACTTTTCCCAAAAAAAATGCAGATTAACTCAATTTTGATTAAATTTATCAGCATGTGAAAATTTCTAGAACAATATAAGAGCTTGTCAATGGTTGTACACCTACAACCACATTGACATGATCAAATTTAACACAAAGGAGATAAATAGGTTTCTTCAAATGGTTTCTCAGAAGGATGGGTTCTATAAAGATTTTCTCTTAGAAAAATCAGTCCCGACCTCTAACACTCCAACCATTTACATGAAAAATTCATGGAATTTATAATACTTCATTTACAAAAGAGTTTTCCCCGCAAAACCAGATGCATTGAAAGCACCATTGCGATTTGAGACTCCCAGAATCAAATTTGTGAAAAAGTTATCAGGTGTGCAGAGGGAAAATCTCTCCAAATATTTCTAGCATTCAATTCTTCACCTGGTAGGTCATTCTTCATCTCGCGCGCCAACTACTTCCTCCCCCAATCTATCAAATTTGGTTCTTTGCGTGCCAAGGAAAGAAAAACTGAAAAATCAAATCGAAGCCAATGGTCAGTTCATGTCTTGATGGAAAAAGATGTCTTTAGATTTTTCTTTCCCAACTAGGATACCAAATTAATGTTCCTCTTCATTTTATATGCAAGATACTCCAAGAAATGATAAAAAACCATAAAAAATCACATCCCCGGGAGCTTTGGAGTAGAAATGGTATAAAATCAGATACAGATGCACAGCTGCCATCAATCTTTCTTTTGAATTTGGACTATCCATGTCGGAGATCCGAGATAAATAGGCTTGGGGATTCCTTTTTACCTTTTACACCATTTTCTCCACCCCTCCTCCTTTGAAAAATGTGCCTGACATGTGTCCCAATGTGAGTCCCAAAGGAACCATGGCTAAATTATGCTATTTCACCTCTTTTCTAGAAAAGTGAATTTTTTTGAAGTTTTTCCCGTAACTCCACCCTTCCGCTTCTAGTTTCTGATGTGGGTCCCAGTGGAATCACAATTCCTTTTTCACTTTTAACTCCTTTTTCAACAAAAGGAAAATTTTCCAATTTACCCCTAAAAGTCCACACCTTCGTCGTTGACTGGAGAACATTTTGACTTTTATCTGTCAGGTATGAAGGTCATTTTGATGATTTCAGTATTTTGAATATCAAGGGGAAAAAATCCAAGTTTCCCCTGATGGCCAGCCTCCCCGTCTCTTGACTTTTTAAACTGTCACATGTCTCAATGGCGCATCTTGAGATGGTCCCTAAAATTAGAGATCCTAAATGAGTGCGGATTCGCCACGTGTCTTAGGCCTTTTAGGAAGTTGCTGAAAAATGTAAGGAAAGAAGACCCGATGGAAACCTCCACATGTCTTTATGGCACAAATTCAAGAACCTTATAAGGCTTTAATATGATTCGATGGGGGTGCACTTCCATTTTAGAATTTTTACTCCATTTTTCCAAAAGTGAAAAATATCTAACTTGCCTCCGAAGGCCCGCATCTCCACTTTTAACTTTCCCACATGTTCTTCTGCGGGGTCAAAGTAAGACTTTCTCCCTTCCACTTAAATTTTTCTTTAATCAAAGCTTGGTAGGGCCACGAGGTGGGTTCAAATTTTTTTCCAAAGTATCCAAACAGAAAAACTTCAAAAAAAAAACCCACCAACCCGATCCAAATAGAAGAAGCCACGCAAGTACCAAAAGAACCAATCAGAATTGAGCGGAGCTACGGGACCAAATTTTCCCTTTTGCCAAAAAAGCACAAAGCAACAAGTCATAACATTTTCCCGCCATCCGCTAACCGACTAAAATAAGCGACATGACCACTGAATGCGAAGGAATAATTTTGACAGGAAAAAAACGCCCACCATTCATGCCCAAAATCTGATTTTTTGTTAAGGGTGATTTTTTTTGAAACAAAACAAAGTGAATCATGGTTCCAAGCATCTTTCGACCATGAATTTGGATTTTTAAAGGCATAAAATATAAATTGATCATTTTCGAGCATCCATGGTCGGGGTAAAATACGAAAAATAGTAGAGCCCATGGATTTTGAAGAAATTAATGAAAAAAAAGGGAAAACTTAGACACTTCTTCAAAAAAGGGCATGACAATGGATCTTGCAAAACAATCAAGGCATTCAAATGGACGTAGAAGCTGCAAAACATCCACATCAAGAGATAAAATGTTTCATAACATGCAGATCAAAGGAAAATCAGGTTAAATGGTGCGAGATTAAAACGAGCACCAACAAGATGTAGATGGATCTTCAAAACAAAGTACAAAGAAGACGAGAAGATTGATAAACACAAGGATAGACTAGTTTCTAAGGGATATGCTCAAAAATAAGGTATTCACTATGAGTAGACTTTTTCTCCCATAGCTAAGATAAAAACTTTCAGGTTAATCTTTTCTCTAGCTACACAATTTGGTTAAAAAATACACCAAATTGATGTAGAAAATTCCTTTCTTAATGGTTATTTATAGGAATAAGTTTACATGACTCAACCAGAAGGGTTTGTCATACCAGGTAAAGAGGAAAAGGTATGTAAACTCATAAAATCACTATATGATATAAAGTAGTCTCCCAGGGCATGACACATAATAATTTACGAGAATCTCATTTAACATGGATTCAAAAGGAGTCCATACGATCCTAATATTTATCTCAAAAATAAAGGGGGTGAAATAGTGATCATTGTAGTATATGTCAATGATGTATTCATCACTGGAGGAATGGTGAGGATGATTGAATACACAAAGAAATATCAAACATGATCATTTGACATGACCGATCTCGGGCTACAACATTATTGTCTTGGACTTGAAGTTTGTAAAAGAAAAAATCATATTTTTGTATCACAATTGAAATATGCTAATACAATGATCGAGAAATTCAATATGACGGATTGTAAGACACTTTCCACACCTATGGAGATAAGACTTCAACTATCTAGAACAAATCCATCACAAGTAAATGCAATGCTCTATCGGTAGTTAATCGGGAATCTCACCTACATGACTGACACTAGGACAAATATAAGCTATGTAGTCGGCTATCTTTCATGGTTCATGCAAGAACCAAGGGTTTCTCACTAGAAAGTAGAAAAGTGAATATTGATATACATAAATGGAAATATTGACTATGGCATAGAATACAAGAAGAAAAATAAATTCTTGTTGAGAGGATATATATATATTCAGATCATACACGAAACATAGATGAGAGGAAATCCACTTCAGGATTTGTATTACTTTTAGGATCTGGATTGATATCATGGGTGAGTAATTATTATACTTCTATTTCAACGTTGTCCACATAATCATAATATCGTGCAACAAGTGGAGCTACCTATGAAGCGATATGGTTCCAACGCATACTTGAAGGATTGGGAATACCACATAAAGATCTAACAATCCTACATACGGATAGTGAAGGAATAGAAAAAATTACTCGGAATCCAATTTTTCATAAGTGCACCAAACACATGAAGGTGTAGGTAAATTTAATTCATGAACACATTTAAAACAACAACATTTAGCTCCAATAATTCCCAACAGATATGCAAAATGCATATGTCTTCACAAAGTCACTTTCTCAAGACAAATTTGAGGGCTTTAGAGAATTTCTCTCCATTTCACTTTGGACCATGGTGAATTAAGGGGGAGAATGTTAGAAATAATGCTTAACATAATTCCTTATTAGTAGATATTTTAATAAATCTAATAAGTTAAAGTTTATAATTTTTTAATTTAACTGAATTGAACACGTTTTAGTTGTCATTAGTTGTTAATTAACTATAAGATATGGTTCTCATCCCTATGTTTTTGGAAAAATGCTATTATGTGTTTTCTCAAATATCTCTCGATAGTAGTTACTAGAAGAAATTAGGGGTAATATGTTATTTCTACATATTCCTTAATTCAGATTATTCGATAAATTTTTGATGAAGTGGATAGAAGTTTTTCAATTCCTGTATACATTTCATCTCTCTCCGCTATTTTGTAATATTTATATTTGCATGTCAATAAAATTGTCAAGCTCCGCCCTGTTTGGTCAATAATAGTTTTAATTCAAATTTTCCTTGACTTGCATTTTGATAAACAACAAGATGTGTTCTGTCTTAGAAAGATGGTTTAAGTGAAATCAATATTGGCAGCCATTGTAATTAAAACGTAGCAACTAAGCATCACCTCAAAAACAAATTTGTTTTTATACTTTTACTATGGAGTTATACTATATTTTTCAATGCATTCTAGTCATCATAATATTGAGAATTTAGACTAGGTAAACTCATTTTGGCTTCGATTTAGAGGCCAAAAAGAAAATATTTTTAAAGTGGATTGGACTAGGTTTATGTCTATGTCCCACCACATCATGGTATTGAGCCTTAGAATCAACAAGCCCATTTTGAGTTTTGATTTGAACTCTGGCCAAATAAAAAATTAGGACAAATGCCGAGCAAACAAAATATGCAAAAACTCAATTCATAAAATTACTGAAAATTGATAAATTATTTATAAAAAAAATCTTATTGATACTTCAAATATTGGTGTTTTCTAAACGAGGATTAAAAATATAGATGTTAAAATGAGGAAGAAAAGGGAAATTTATTAAAAAAAAGGTTTTTTCCTTTTTATTTTTGTGTGATTTATTATTGCGTGTTGAGTCTTCTGAGTCAAATGCATTTCATTTTCGAGGCCTCTCTAGGCGAGTTATTCTCCTGCAAACTAACCTGAAACCTCAAAAAAATTATAAGTAAAAAATAAGACCACAATATTGGAATTTAAAGCGTCACAAAATACACATAATATATCATCCAGGGAACACTAAAATAGAACCTGTACATGATATTCATATTATTCAACTGGCTCTTTGGTTTTCTATGCCTCTTGCATAGTTGCCTCGTCACTACCATGTTAGTGGTTAATTCCAACTGACCACACTTTAATTCACCTACCATAGATTATGGATCACTGCCTTCACCTGAGTTAAGATCCACTCCTTCCGCTCAATCAAGGTATTTAACTTTAGTCTTCCCCATAGTTGTTGCTCTTCATTAGATGCTTCCTTTATATTCAATAGTGTATTGTTTGTTTAATCTAATAGAAAGAAAAGTTAATATGATGCATATCCATTGAATGCTCAGGTGTTTTTTTCTCTCTAACTACTCTGTTTTCTTTTTAATCTGCAAAGTTATGTTTTTTTCTTTCTGGTAGATCTATGAAGCTATAGCTGTAAATTTCACATGGTAACAAAGTAGGTTTGGATCCGGGAAGAAGGATATATATATATATATATATATATATATATAGTTTTTAAAGATCCGAGCTATTGAAAAGAATGGAATTTTCAGCCTCTGTTATTCTCACACCATACAACTATTTTGATTAAAAGCCAAAGATTCTACTTCAACTCAGAAGTAGAGGCCTCCATCAGATAGTTATGAATAAAGAGGTTAAGCCAAATCTTGTAGTTGAGAAGACTAAATACTTCAACTGTATGGATGAAGCATTTGGTTTGTTATGCTTATCCATCTCTCCAAAATTGTTGTTTCATGTTGAGGTATGTAAAACTCCAAACCAAGTTTGGAATGCATTGGAGGGTCTATTTGGAAAGCAAGATGAGATGTGGGGTCATATCCTTGAAAATGAGCTCAACTCATTGGATCGAAGGATTTTTTATAACATTCAAGATTTCTTAACAAAATTCAAGGCCTTATTGCTTCAAGTGAAAGGTTATGGTATTGAAAAATCCAAGAAAGAAGGAAAATTAATCCTTGTTACTCTATCAAATTTGGGTCTAGAATATTCTATATTTATCTATACTTTCCACACAGTCAGGCTCACAACAGGAACAACTTTGAAGATTCCCACACTGTATACCTTCATTAAGTCTCGAATACATGAGAAGGATAATCTTATAAAAATGGCCACATTGAATAATTCCAAATCTCATGCACTTGTGGTGTGTGCAAGTGAGAAGAAAAATTCTAAATCCAACCAGAAATTCAAAGGAAAAGTGAAGAAGGATTCAGATCTAAGAAAATAAGGCAAGCCCAAACCTCTAGATGGATCTATAGGCTCAAAAGAAAATAATGACAAAAACGGATATTAAAAGTGTCACTATTGCAATTGTGGGTACCATATAGAATCATCATACATGAAGAAGACCATTGATCTCATGGTGCACTCACTTCAACAACATAATATTGGTAGCCTTGTCCCAGAGAGTGCCAAGAAGAAGAAGGAAGAAAAATATCTAGAAAAAAGGGACAATGCTCATGCCTTAAATGATATTTATTCTTCCTCAAATGTATGGATCATCGACTCTAGAGCTTCACACCACATGTCAGCCATAAAGGATGCTCTTTCTTCTTTGAAACCATATTCTCGTTCTCCTATTCTCATGGGAGATGGTTCTTCTATAGAGGCAACTGGAATAGGGAGGATGGAGGTTGAAATTGGAAGTTTTGAGAATGTGTTACATATTCCAAAGATTTATGTTAATCTTCTTTCTATGTATCAGATGACACATACTACAACTGGGAAGAGAGTTGAATTCACACCATATTTAGTGAGCATCTATGACATGCAAGACAACTACAAAATTGTTGTTGGTAAGGTGCATCATCAATCTCGTCTATACACTTTCTCTAACTTTTTTTCCAAATTAGATTCTACTTTACTAATAACTCATGCAAATGATGAAAGTATAATTTGGAATGAAATATTTGGACATCTGACTTTTAGATACATGCAACAACTTAGCAAACAAGAGATAGTGAAAGGATTCCCAACCATAGAATTTTCTGATGGAGTTTTTGAAGGTTGTGCTCTTGGAAAGAATCCACAGAAAAGTTTCCAAAGGGGAATGCATGGAGATCCTCTTCTCCATTAGAGAATTTTCATAGTGATCTTATGGGCACATTTCATGTACCTTCCATGAGCCAAGCTAAATATGTGCTAATGTTCATTGATGATTGCACATGATATACATGGTCAATTTTCTCAAATTCATTTCTGAAGTGTTTGAGAATATCAAGATCTTCAAAGATCATGTAGAGAAGTAGTCTAGGAAATTGATCAAGATCCTCCACATAGATAATGGGGGGGAGTATGTCAAAAATTATGTCCAAATATTTTTTGATGAAGTAGGAATACAATTGTGGATCACAGTTCCTTACACTCCGCAATAGAATGGGGTAGCTGAGAGGAAGAATTGATCTTTGAAAGATATGGCAAGTTGTATGTTGCACGCAAGGTATCTTCTCTCCAAATTATGGGATAAAGTGATCAATTATTCTTTATACATACAAAATAGATCTCCTCACAAATCTATCATAGGGAAAACACCTTTAGAAGCATGTAGTGGTAGGCAACTTGAAGTCACACATTTCCACATTTTTGGATCACATGCATGGGCCCATATTCCTGTAGACAAGAGGAAGGCTTTGGATCCTAAAATAAAATAATTTATATTTTTTTGATAAATGGATGGTGTGAAGGGTTATAGATTTGTAAATCTTTCTAAATAAACACTCTTCATTGAGAGGAGTGTCCATTTATGATGAAATTCCCATGCAAGCATCTTCAGAGCATCCTGCATCCACTTCTGTGCTACCTACTCTTACTGATCTAAAGGATGATGCATATTATCATGCTGATATGATATTAGATACATTTAAATATGAATTAGATGAACATGTGCATGCATGTGCAGACCCAGATTCATATCCAAATCCCAATTGGGCTTCCAGTGATGATTTAGTATCTCTTGTAAGAAATAAAAGAACAACGAGCCTGACTAATATTTATGATGTGCCTCTTGCATTTTGTGTTACCAATCCCATCATTATGCCAATGCATGCATATGTGATTCAAGAATTTGATCCTCAAACTTATGTAGATGCTACAGGGAATCCTCTTTGGGAATAAACCATGGATGAGGAGAACAATTCTCTCATTATGAATCAAACTTGGGACTTGGTTCCACTTCCATCCAATCGTAAGCTTGTAAGGTGTAAGTGGATCTAAAAAATAAAGAAATAAGCAGATGGTCTAGTGAGTAGATATAAAGAAAGGTTGGTAGGCAAAGGTTTTCAGCAAGTTCATCGCATTGATTATGATGATACTTTTTCTTTGGTGGGAAAAATGGACTCCATTCGATTGGCTCTTGCCATTATAGCATAAAGAAGGTGTGATATTCATCACATGGATGTGAAGAATGAATTTCTTCATGGCTTTATTAAGGAGGAGATATACATGGAGCAACCACAAGGGTATGTTTAAGATTCCTCATTAGTATACAAACTCAAGAAGCCACTATATGGCCTCAAGCAGGCACCTAGAGCTTTGTATGCCAAAATGGATTCTTACCTTCTGTCTCAAAATTTCATGTGATGTAAATCTGATCCAAATGTTTATATGTTGATAACATCTGAATCTTTGTTGCTCGTAGTACTCTATGCAAATGATCTGCTAATATTAGGCACAACCATTACTGCAAGCAAACCAACTTTACATGATAGATTTTCCATGACAAACATGGGTCTCCTCAAAAACTTTCTCGATCTTGAAATAATCCATAATGAATCATGTTTCCAAGTTACTCAATCCAAGTATGTAAGCAATATTTTTGCTAGATTTCACATGAGTGACTGTAGGATAGTAATCACACCTTTTGTATTAGGGGTAAAGCTTGAGGATGGCCAGGATACACCACTAGTTGATTGCTCACTCTACCATCAACTTTTTGGCAGTCTTCTTTATCTCACTCACTCTCATCCAGATCTATCATATGCAGTGGGTGTTGTTTCTAGATACATGCAAGAGCCTCATGAGCTACAATGGAAATTTTTGAAGCAGATACTTCGTTATGTTTAGGAAACCATCAGCTATAGGATTCATTATTTAGCTAGATGTACTTTGGATCTCATTGGCTATACTGATTCTAATTGGGCTGGTGATAACATTGATCACAAGTCCACTTCAGGATATGTTTTCAGTTTGGGATCTGGTCCAAATTTTTGGTCCAGTAAGAGGTAGTCTTCCATTGCTATGTGGAAGGACTGTTGGTTGTTTCTTTTCTAGGATGCTACAGACAATATAATCATGCCTGTGTAAGGTTATCAATTATTTGTTTTAATGCTTAAAAGGGAGTTCATTATTCTTATATTGTCATTTGGGTTCAGCATCTTGGTAAACTAAGAGGATGTACACCTATAATCTTCCTTTTATCAGAGATTTTTTTTAGCCTCAACAAATTCATAGTAGTGTTTGGAGGCATTAAAAGACTTTTGAAAATTCTAAGGAAACACAAGTGAAAAATGTGTTCTAAGATCCATAAAACCTTGCCAACATTCTTCCAGATCATTTGCAGTATGAATCCTTGAGTAGGTCTTAGTCAATCATCAAAATATAATGGGAAAAAAAAATTGTTTGAAATTTTCAAGGGATCGAGAGGATTTATGTGTCATCGTGGAGGATAAATCGATGCTTGTGAACTGTTTGATGAAATTCCCAAGTGAGATGTTGCACTGAATCCCGCGGGTTTGAATGGCTTCGTTCCTCTAGGCATGGTTCATCTCTCCTTTTGCTTCGTAATTCTTGTACTTTAGTTCCTCTTTTGTGATGAAATATAATTTCAAAAGATTAGAACTATCATACATTTAATTGTTTATATTAACATGTTACAAAACAATAAAATGTTGTATTGTAACTCATGCAATCAAAATAACCATTTTGTAGTCAACCATGAACTTCAACCCTCATTCTAAGATGATTTAGAAAACTTCCTGACCTAAACCAGATCCCTAAAATATTGTTTTATCGACAAGATGAAGTTGAATTTAAGGTAAATATGTTGACCATCTCCTTGTTTAAATAAATAAATTTGCATTTTTCAAAAACTCATATAGTAACCTTCGGAACTTCGAAAATGGGATGTTAAGCTTCATACATATACCTTGTTGTGTGAAGAGTCACCTTAACCCTTGGTTTGACCCCGAATAATCATTTGTGATCCTTTTGGCACCATACTGGGAGTAATGTTAGACCGTTTTGTAGTTATAAGAAGTTACTAAAACTAAAAAGTTGGCTTTCATTTTGAACCACCATTTGAATCCTGAACAACGAAATGCTTAATCGTCTTTTCAAACCTCTAGTATTTTTACTTGAAAATTGCCTAGAACTTTCTACCTAAGGAAAAACACTTTTCCTCATAGTTTGGCAAATCCATTTTGTAGGCTCCCGGTCGTAGTGTAACTAGGTCAAACTGGACAAATTACGACCAAAGGCTCCAAAAAGCATCTCGCCATTTGTAAACCGTTTGCCAGTTCTGAATTCCGTCAGTTCGTGTGAATTTTTGGTGTATAGGAGGACACGTATAAACATACTTGGAGTTTTTTTTCTTGTTAGAGGACATCATTTACATTTGGTTTCTTAGCCTCCGAGCGATAATTCAATGTTTTTGTAGCTAGCAGAGAAACGTAAGAAGGAAGTTGTATGACCCATATCAGGCTGTCCAACCCTTGTGGAAATTCGTTGACACTTGTAAATACTTATTTAAAGCTTTATTGTGTGACTTTGTTTTGAAATTGAACTTTTGGATAAATAATATTTCTCTCTTCCCTTTTTATTTCTCTCTCCTTGGTTAGGAAATGAAGCTAACTAAAATGAAATAAATGTGTCTCTAACCTTTTTTATTTCAAATGCAAAATTATTAATGTTATTATGTAAATGGGAAACTAAAAATGATACTTATGCTAGATTATGGTGCATGCCATGCCAGCGATTTATCATTGATTTCATGCTCACATGGTTTACAGGGTGTAAGAAAGATGGTGAAAAGGCATTATGCAATTCATCTTTTATTTTTTAATTTATATACGTCATTATAAAATGTACATATGTATAATGTAGTCCCATGTTACAAAAAATTTGTATTTGAAATTTGTTAATATGTCTGAGATGCTAGTTTTAAGGATACCTTGCGAAACATGTATTTAATCATAGGTGCTATTTGATTCATAATTAATTATAGTAAAAAGGATTGATATATATATATATATATATATATATATATATATATATATATATATATATATATATATATATATATGGGTAAAAGCACAATAAAATGTCCCACTTTTTAGTATGTTTTGTACCGTTATAAACATGAATTTTCAGTTTCATTGATTTTCTAAAGGTAATAGCCATAAAACCATACACATTCATGAAATTCCACGAAATGATGAAATGTTGTGTTTAGACTGTAGAATACATATAATTTCTTAAAGAAAAAATTGCAAAAAAAATGATCTTTTTCTTAATTTTATTCACATCATTGTTTCTTATTTTATAGTAGAGCAACAACTGTGCCCGACGTCGTGTTTTTTAAATGAAAGCTTATTTTTTCACAATAAAATTTTAGACATATGCGTTCTAGATTCGAATATCGAGTTCCTGACAATTTTTTGTATTTTTTGGACTTATATTTATTTATAATTAATTTTTTAGTGAAGACTATTTTTAGATAAAGGGCATACATATGTTTATGACAATATACTTTCCATATTTATATTGAAATTGAATTTTTTTTTCATAAGTACGAAGAAGACTTCAACAAATAGTAAAATTATTTTTTTCAATTTTTTGTGATATATTTTACTATTGTTCAAATTGTGTTGAAAGTGTACTGACTGGATTGTCCATACAATACCATACATTGGCATTTTTTAAAAAATAAAATAGTAAAACATATTTTTTTTAAATGAAAATTATATTTTTAGAAATGCTAATAAAAAAATGTATATTTGTGTATAATTTTTTGTAATTTAACTAATTAATTTAACCCTAAATATGTGGCATCTATGTGGCACATTTTGGCCTTATAATTATCCTTCAGATGGATTAAGGCACCAAAAATATACCACATAGGTGCCACATAGGCTCCACATGAGGGGGTTCGCCCGAACCCCCCTTAAGCATAATTCGGTCAACGCACTCTCTGGAAAGTGTGGAAGGTAAGAAATGCCTTTTGGGGTTCGCCCAAACCCCCTTCGCCCGAAGGGGGTTCGCTTGAAGGGGTGATTTAGGCGAACCACTTTCTTTGTCCTATGTGGCATTTTGGGCGAAGGGGGTTCACACGAAAGGGGTGTTCACCTGAACACCCTTGATTTCCTATCCTGCCCAACCTCTTACTCACATTTTTGGGACATGAAGTGGGACACAACATTGTGCTTTGACCCATATATATATATGTGTGTGTGTGTGTGTGTGTGTTAAATGAATTTGAATCTAATATATTTTAGTGTGTTTCTAGTTTTCCATAGAGGATTAAAAATTTTGTCAAGGTTCCTTATCTTAAAAATGTAATAGAGAAAATATAAATAAAAAAAACTACCTTAGTTTAAAACTTGTGCTTACATTTCTTGTACATTCCTTATTAGCATAGAATAATTTGAAACCGTAAAATGAACTTAAATAATTTTTGATGAACTCCTTAGTTCCTCTCATCTAAATGTGTTACTGTTATCCAAAATTCACCCCTCGAGGTTAATGTTGATAACATGCATCAAATTCTTGAGTCCCGAGCAAGTAGATTGATTCAATGCCCAAAATTGTGTTTTAGGAGCCCCTTTGGCTTCTGTCTAACTCTCCCATCCAAGGAAAAAATCCCAACGATTTAGAAAAAATTGAAAAAATCCAAAAAATGGGGTTGCAGGATTGTTTTAATACATTGTGGGTACGAAGGCTGCGGGTCATACCAGTGTGGGTCATACCAAGGTTCAACACACCAATTTTGCGGCCAAAATACAAAGGAATAAGAAAAGTTGGAACTTTTTGTCCCGGGTGGTCCGCGGGGCAGTTGGGACATCAGGACGCATGGGAAGTGCAAAGCCGAAATGGCCGCAGGAAATGAAAATTGAAAAAAGTAGAAGTTTTTCTTCCCCGCCATCTAGGATAGCTAGAACAAAAGTACGCACGGGACGCGAATCAGTCGATTTTCTGCAAGTCAGTCTATTGCGGGTGGCATAGAGATTTTTGTTCGGGACAGCCAGGATGAAAGTACATGAGGGACACGCAGGATGTGAAAAGGTGAAAATGCTACAAAAGGAGCCAAGGAAGCCCTAATCGGTTGATGCAGAAGAATGTGTCTGGGACAGCCAAGAAACGCAGACCTGATTTTTCCGCAGTACCAGTAAATCAAAGAGAAAAGTCAAAGTTTGACCCTAGAACTTCAAACAGCCATAAATTTTGACTCCGAGCTCTGATTTTCATAAAATTGGACTTTCTAGAATGAGCACAACATCCTCTACCTCAAGAAAGTTAATGCTCATTCCCATCAAATGATAGAAAATGCCTTCCAGATACAAAATAGCTACTCGCACTCAAAAGGCCATACCTTTTACATTTCTCAATAGAATCTCACAAAATTGGTACCATTAGAATCGTGGCTCTGAGATTGATGCACAAAAATTAAGAAATTATAGATTTTAAGAGAAATCAATGGGAATTTTTCATTAAACGTTGTTGGGTTCATGACAGTGTTTTATTTTGTAGTTGGGAGTGCAATTAAGAGGCATGGTCATCATTATCTCTCTGTTGCAGTAGCAGGGACAGTATGGGGAGCCTTCTGCAAGTAACATACAATCATTTCACTCAATTTAGTGCCTTTTACAAGTGGTTGAAGGACAGATTTTAGGATTTCCATTTTCCCCTTCTCTCTCTCTCTTCTCATTTTCCTATAAATTGGAGTGTTGGGCTCATTGTAAGGAGAGGTAGGTTTTGTAGCAAAGCTCTAGAAAAATTTATTTGTGAATTCAATGTGTTGTAGGCCCTTGTTATGGACTCCTTTCATCGTGATCCAGGACCTTATTTTGTAACAGATTGAATTGTGCATATCATGAAGGAATAAAATATAAGTTTGTGGATGCATCTTCCCCTGCTGTGTTTTCTTGCATTCTTCTTGCCCCTTCAACCTTGATTACAAGTGTATTATGTCTATCCTTATGCCCTTGCAAGGATCTATTATTATTTTTCATGTATGAAACATTGTTGTGAATGCATTTTTAGATTGTTGAGAACTGTTATCACCCCTTCTAGTATGCGCTTTGCTCCTTTCACACATTGGAAGACTAATCTCACACCCTCCTTTTCTGGTGTATCACCGCTTTAGTGTAGGATTTCATTGTATCATTCTCTCTCCTTGGTCCCTTGGAAAGTTAGATGATAATAGTTAGTTTACCCTGCATTAGAGTAGATCGTGGCAGGTGGTTTAGGAGCAAGAACCAACTTTCTCTGGAGGTCTATCTCAAGTAGAAAGCCCCAAAGCTTGGAGATAGTACCCATGTTATCTGATCACACGTTGAGTTCAAGTATATGCACTTGTGTAAACATAAGGGTGTTGTGATTCGGTGAAAATAGTTACCTTGGTTACTAAAATCATCTCACCTTGGTTGTTCATGAAGGTTTTCTATCATAAACATATCTTCTTTCTTTAAACTCATTCATAGCTGGGGTCTAGATTCTTAGGTACAATTGGAATTATACCAAACAAAGGTAATTTTCCTATGATATTCCCATGATTGATCTCTTGGTGGAATTATATTACACAAGTGGATGTCTTGGTTGCAGCATGCATTAACTCTACAGTGTATAAAATAAAATAATTGGGTTATCTCGTGCTAGTTCACACTCCTTGTAGTAGTGAATCTGTTAGTGAAAAGTATGTGTTATTTTTGTTTAAAAAGGTGATAAAATGATGCTAAAAATGAGACCATAGTACAATGTAATAGTAAATCATATAAGAGGAAAATGATATTGGAGGTTAGGAATAATATCACTCTTAGAATCCTTATAACTCAGTTAGACATTTACTTATGTTAGAAAAAGAATGTGAATTTTCCTTGGTAAGAGCTAACATTGAGAAAACAAAATATATACTTCTTCAAGAAGTTAGACAAGTACTTTCATAGATCTTTATGTGATAAAGTGACGCCAAAAAAAAGATACCTAAGAAACAATGTAAACGAAATGAGAAACAAGAGTATATGTGATGATGGATTAAGAAAATAAATTCACTTGAAGTCGTTATGGTTGATTTGAGAATTGAATTTTTTTAAGAATGGATACAAATTGTTCGTGGGGGATGTAGGCGTTTGAGCCAATATAGAGTCCGCTAATAATAAAATAAAATTATGTCATCTAGAGGCTTAACTGAATGAAACTAAATTTGGAACTAAAACTACCATAGTATGAGAACAAATGTGCTTCAAATGAAAGGAAATTTATAGGAAAGAGAAACTTGAACCTTCACCTCCCTTGAATCGTATTATTTTTTTCTGGACAACTTCTGGTTGGTCCCCGTGCATAATGAGGATAACATTAAACATCAACTAAACATTTTTTTAGAAACTAACTTTTAGATTAAGAACGAGAGAAGTAGGAAATTGTATTTAATTCTAAAATATGAAAACTAATTATGTAAGTTATGGATATTTTCATAAGGGATAAAGAGAAAAATTAAATGGTCGAACTCTAAGTTCAATGTGGAATGAACTTATGAATCTGTACAGGTAAAAAAAAAGATAGAAAATTATACTTACCTAGTAATGTTATTAGAATGTTAATCATAACGGAGATGAAATCATGGTAATGACGTGTTGTGGGTTTTCCAATCCTTTAGTCCCTTTTCTTTTGGTTGAGTCATTCCTAGTATTCATTCATTGGGTAAAGTGTGGCATCAAATTGTAGATGGTGTTGTCATGTGTATATGTGAGTCGACAACTTATGAAAGTGTCGTATGCATTGTTGAATTTCTTTACTTGGATTCCTTGTGGCGTTGTGTAGTGAGAAATGTAAGTAAAAAAAAACTCCTGGTATTTTATTGTTGTATTTGTGTGTGTAAAATGTGGGTGTTACATTTGGTATTAGATCAGAGTTTCATGCTCTCGAATCTTTGGGATATATTGGAGTTGGGATGGTTTTGCATGGTGGCGTCGGAGATGGGAAGATTAATGTGATATCAACATGATGTGAACTATGTCATAATTTGGATATTATGATCGTGCATGTTGTGTATGTCACTTAGTGCATATTCGTTATCATGTTGATGATCTTGTGATGGGATTATTATCCCTCCTTTTCATGGATTCTATTAAGATTTCACGTGTGATATACCATCCTATTGTGTGTGAAAAATAATTTTATTCTGGATTGCAGAGTATTGGAGGATTTTGGCATTATGTGATATGAAGGTGTATTGATGTATTACATGACAAAATTGGTGTAAAGTGAATTAGATTGTATCGTGATGTTGTCAACGCATTGTGATAAATCCTGTTCATCACCATGTTATAGGTTAGACATTGTGTTCCTCATATGAGTAATTCATGTAATATGTGATGGTTCATGTCATGATTTAGAGGCATATGGTGAATGTATGATCCCTAGTGTAAAGTGATTGCACTTTGGGTGTAGAATGTGGTAATGTGATGTATTGTAACCCATAAAAGTAAGGATTGTGTTATACCTTGTACATATAGCATATGTAAGATGTTATGTTTAATTTTTTTGAATCACCATTATGTTAGTGATGTAGTTATGTGTTATGTTGTGGACCCTACAATAACCAACCCTAAGGGAAATCGGTAAAAAGGTGTATTTTTGTAGTGAGGAAATGTGTACCATTGACCATTCACTCGAGCCGAGTACAAGATAGGAAGTGGAGCCTTACATAGGTTGAAAACCCACTTTTTTGTTTGGTATGTGTGGCATTTTCTCAACTGGTATCATACATATTGTGTTTTGTAGACACCTTAGGCTCAGTAGATGGTGACTTGTATTCCTTTCTCTCTCTCGATATGGTTATCATATGGATTCAACCTATGTGATTTTGACTATGTTGAGCCTTGTCGAAGTGGTGGTGGGATGATTTAGACAAATATGATGACAGTTCTATTATTGATATGAAATTTTATGAGTTGAGGCTTGATGTTTCCGAGTGCCACCAACTCGTTGAGTACCCTCCCTTGGTGGTTATATAAGGCCACATAGTTATCATAATTTGTTATTCCTATACATGTATTTTATTCCTAATTCAAACACTTTCCCTTTTCTTACTAGAACCAGCAGTTTTCTTGAGTGCTATGTTCTTATATTTTGGGCATTTATTTGGTTATTGCACTAAGATTCAAATTTTTCACTAACAATGGCTAATTATCCATTTTCTTTTCTCATTTTTAAATTGCATATAAAGTTTAAGATTTTTATAGCCTAGCCCAAGGCTTGGGATTGTTGCCACTTGGCATTTGATATGGATTGTTATGATGGTTCTAATGTCGTAATTTTTTAGAATAGGGTCATGGGATTCACCATGGAGTGGTGGAATGTATGGACCCAATTCGTTGTATGGGGGTACACCCCAAGGAGTTATAGATAACTAGTGCATTTTTGAACCACGAGTTATTATGTCACTTGGGTTAGAGGTATCTGGACTCTATGGGCCTAGGGCCATAGGGTGACCAGCCTATTTTGGGGAGCGGAAAGGAAAATTTATATTTATTTTATTAGTTAAGGGAGACATAAGAGACTTGATAGAGGCATAAGAGAGTTGACGGAGCCATAAGAGACTTGAGGGAGGAATAAGAGACTTGAGGGAGCCATAAGAGACTTCATAGAGGCATAAAATATTTGTGTGGGTGTGATTGATGATTTGGGAGCTATACAGAGTTGTCTTGTGATTCTCTGGAGGTATATGTATTTATTGTTTTGTGATACTTTGCTTTGAGGGAGGCATAAGAGATTTGGGGGAGGAATAAGAGACTTGTGTGTGTGTGTGTTATTAGTGCACTTGGAGTTTTTTTATGTATTTTTTGGTGACTCTTTGGGAGGTATATGGATTTGTTTTTGATGTTTTGGGAGGTGTATGGTGTTAGTATTATGACTTTATGTGTACTCTTAAGATTCTAGTTTATGTCTTGCAACATTGTTTCCATCTTGACATTATGTAGCTACAATTATGGTTTGAAGTTTTGGGAAACCTCTTTATGTGTACCTATTGGGAATTCCATGTTGTTATAGTTTGCTTATGTTATGAGTGCATTTTTGTTAGGCACATGTGTGATAAGTACTATGTTGTAAGGGCTATCTATTTTCTTTCCGTGCTTGGGTTCAAACCTTGTGATGTGATACATTCGTGAAAGTATGTAGCAATATGTCTCATGGGTTGTTTGTGTTGTGTTAATTTTTGTGTGACATCTTGATGTTAGCTACTATTAGGCACTAATAAATATAAAATAACTAAAAATTCTAAATAATGAGTATTAAGTTATGAGATTAAGAAGTATTGTAAAGAAAGAATAACTAAGTAATAACATAAACTGAAAAATAACACCGATCTCCTTAGAACATTAAGAAGTGTCAAACCTTGCTTTCTTCTGTGTGGTTGCGTTTTAGTAACAAGTATCTTTTCACTGGTGCATGATTTGTTGATTGTTTCCTCCTTGCTCATGAGTAACCCTTTTAAATTTGGCAATGTGTTGCATCGAGGACGATGCTCATATAAGGGAATGGAAATGTAGTGCCTAAATTAAAAATTTAAAAACAAAAATACACACAATAAATTCAAAAGACATTGTAGATAAAATGCAAGTGCATGGTTGAAAAAAAAATTGGTGAGTAGGGACATTGGTGGGAAATGAATGTGTGTTTGGAGAATGTCAGGAGTCTAAAATGGGGTATGGGAATCCATCATTCCAATAAAATTTGTCAGATGTTATAGGCTACCTCCATTTTGGTCATTCCACCTCTCACGCATCCTCCCATCATGTGCCAAATTAGGGGCTTTGAAGACATGCCTCTGCACTTAGAAATAGGAAATAACCAAGCTGAAACCCAATTTCATGCTGTAAATTTAGCAAGTTCTATCATGTATAGAAGACATGGGTTTCCTCACAATCAGTAATATTGTTTCACCGATGCAAGAAATAGGTCTCCAACCTAATCTTTTTACATTGTTGTGTACTCTCGACTTGTGCCAAAATGTGAGTTTTGGAACAAGGTATCGAAATCCATCAAAACAAAAAATATAAAGGAATGTTTTTTATATGCCAATTGTTATGGTTGTAAGCGCTCTGGTAGATACAAACTGAAAATGTGGAAGGAGGTGAAAGATAGATAGTTGGGGAGGATAAAACCTATGTTTTTTAATAATAGAGTATAGTCAACAAGAATGTGCAGTCTTGAAATTGCTAACCAGAAAGAAATTACCAGTGCACATAAGGGTGACATGAATAATATTTAGATTGACTTGAGAGAGAGTAACTAGCTTTCATTCGGTGCATCAAATGGATAAGCTAGTGTTTATGAAATTCATCAGGATAGAGATAATGATGGAGGAGGACTGGTAGGAAAGCACGAATCACTTATTTTCTTGATAAATAGTTAGAATATGGGTGATCTGAACATGGTATTTTAGTTACAGGTACCTTGTGCTTTTCATGCAAATGTGGAATTCTCTTAATACCCCATCCCTTTGAGTCATTTTTTCTTCAAGCAGTGTCCCAACATGTATGCCAAAATGAGAATTTTTATTAGATGTTGTAGTTTGAGGTGCTCTGGTAGACATGTATGTAAAAAAAATGTGGAAGCATGTGCTGACATGTGAATTGTTTGACTAAACTCTTGGAAATGTGGGCTCACGGACTACAACTATTGCAGGATATAAAGAAATTAGTTCATTGAAAAGTCTTAAACACTTTCAAAGCAAATGTGGTGGGAAAGTGTAGATCCAGGTTTCCACAACTTTTTCTTCCTGCACCCTCCCAGCTAGTGTCAAAATGTGATCTTAGGAGTAGTGTTTGGTTATCAACGAAAGCCAAAATGATAAAGGAATAATATCAAATGTTATAGTTTCTATTGCTTTGATAGATGTGAAAGATAATGAGAAAACTAGAGTGTTATTTGACCTACCCTAGGAAAAACTTGGTGTATGGTTTTCAATGTTCTCTCTATGCTCAATTTGGGTTTCATTGTAAAGACCCAGGAGACTTTGGTGCTAACTTCATTTGTGGTTGTGGAGTGAACCTCTTAGCTCCCTTGCATATTCTTCTCACATTCCAAATTAGGGCTATGTAGAAGGATTGTTAATTGTTTCCTTTTTAGCACACTGAAGAGAAGATAATCATGCCTATGTAAGGTTGTCAACTATTTGTTTTAATGCTTAAAAGGGAGTTCATCATTCTTATCTTGTCATTTGGGTTCAGCATCTTGGTAAACTAAGAGGATGTACACTTACAATCTTCCTTTTATCAGAGATTTTTTTTAGCCTCAACAAATTCATAGTAGTGTGTGGAGGCGTTAAAAGACTTTTGAAAATTCTAAGGAAACGCGAGTGAAAAATGTGTTCAAGGATCCATAAAACCTTGCCAAGATTCTTCCAGTTCATTTTGAGTATAGAGCCTTGAGAAGGCCTTAGTCATTCATCAAAACATAATGGGAAACATTTTTTTTTTGAAATTTTCAAGGGATCGAGAATATTTGTGTTTCATCATGGAGGATAGATCGATGCTCATGAACTATTTGACAAAATTCCCAAGTGAGATGTTGAACCAAATCCCACAGGTTTGATCGGATTCATTCCTCGAGGAATGGTTCATCTCTCCTTTTCCTTTGTAATTATTGTACTTTAGTTTCTATTTTGTGACAAAATATAATTTCAAAAGCTTAGAATTATCGTACATTTAATTTTTTATATTAACTTCTTACAAAATAATAAAATGTCGTATTGTAACTCATGCAATCAAAATAACCATTTTGTAGTCAACCATGAACTTCAACCCTCATTCTGAGGTGATTTAGAAAACTTCCTGACCTAAACCAAATCCCTAAAATATTGTTTTATCGACAAGCTGAAGTTGAATTCCTAGTAAATATGTTGACCATCTCCTTGTTTAAATAGATAACTTTAGGTTTTTCAAAAAACTCGTATAATAACCTTCGTAACTTCGAAAATGGGATGTTAAGCTTCATACATATACCTTGTTCTTTGAAGAGTCACCTTAACACTTGGTTTTACCCCGAATGATAATTTGTGATCCTTTTGACGCCATACTGGGAGCAATATTAGACCGTTTTACAGTTTTAAGAAGCTACTAAAACTAAAAAGTTGGCTTTCAATTTGAACCGCCATTTGAATCTTGAACAACAAAATGCTTAACCGTCTTCGCAAAGCTCTAGTATTTTTACTATAAAATTTCCTAGAACTTTAAGCCCGAGGAAAAACACTTTTCATGATATTTTGGAAAAGCTATTTTGTAGGCTCCCGATCATAGTGTGACTAGGTCAAACTGGACCAATTACGATCGGCTGCTCCAGAAAGCATCTCACCATTTGTAAACCGTTCGCCAGTTCTGAATTATGTCAGTTCTTGTGATGTTTTTGTGTATAGGAGGACATGTAGAAACTTACCCAAAGTGTGTTTGATCATTAGAGGACAACATTTAAATTTGGTTTCTTAGCGTTCGAGCAATAATTGAACATTTTTGAAGCCAGGTGGGAAATGAAAGAAGGAAGTTGTATGACCCATGTCGGGTTTCCCAACCATCATGGAAAGTCATTGACACTTGTAGGTAAGTATTTAAAACTTTATTGTATGACTTTTTTTACGATATTGATATTTTGGAAAAATAGTGTTTCTCTCTCTTCCCTTTTTCTGTCTCTCTCCTTGGTTAGGAAATGAAGTGAACTAAAATGAAATAAACGTGTCTCTCACCATTTTTATTTCAAATTCAAAAGTATTAATCTAATTATGTAAATGTGAAACTAAAAATGATAGTTATGCTAGATTAGGGAGGATTCCATGCCAACGATTTATCATTGATTTCCTACTCACATGGTTTTCATGATGCAAGAAAGATGGTGAAAAGACATTTTGCAATTCATCTTTTATTTTATAATTTATATAGGTCATTGTAAATTGTATATATGTATAATGCAGTCCCATGTTACAGAAAATTTCTATTCGAAATTTGTTAATATGTGCGAGATGCTATTTTCAGGGATACCTTGGGAAACATGCATTTAATCATAGGTGCAATTTGATTCATAGTTTATTTTGGTAAACAAGATTGATATATATATATGTGTGTGTGTGTGTGTGTGTGTGTGTGTGTGTGTGTGTTAAATTAATTTAAAGCTAATATATTGTAGTGTGTTTCTAGTTTTCCATAGAGGATTAAATAATTGGTGTTGTGTTCCTTATCTTAAAAATGTAATAGAGAAAATATATATAAAAAAATCTACCTTAGTTTAGAACTTGCATATTTACATTTCTCGCATGTTCCTTATTAGCATAGAATAAATTGAAACTGTAAAATGAACTTAAATTCTTGGTAGTGAACTCTTTAGTTCCTCTCAGCTAAATGTGTTACCTTGGTTACTAAAAGCATATCACCTTGGTCTTTCATGAAGGTTGTCTATCATAAACATATATTCTTTCCTTAAACTCATTCATAGCTAGGGTGTAGATTCTTAGGTACAATTGGAATTATACTAAACAAAGTTAGTTTTTTTATGATATTCCCATGATTGATCTCTTGGTGGGATTATAATGCACAAGTGGATGTCTTGGTTGTAGCATGCATTAACTCCGCATTGTATAAGATAAAAGAATTGGGTTATCTTGTGCTATGTCACACTCCTTGTAGTAGAGAATCCATTAGGGAAAGGTATGTGTAATTTTTTTTTACAAAGGTGATAAAACAACGCTAAAAATGAGACCATAGTACAATGTAAGAGTAAATCATATAAGAGGAAAATGATATTGGAGGTTAGGAATAATGTCACTCTTATAATCCTTATAACTCATTTAGACATTTACTTATGTTAAAAAAATAATATGAATTATCCTTGGTAAGATCAAACTTTGACAAAACAAAATATATACTTCTTCGAGAAGTTATACAAGTACTTTCGTAAATCTTTATGTGATAAAGTGATGCCAAAAATAGTTACCTCAAAAATAATGTAGACGAAATGAGAAACAAGAGTATATGTGATGATGGATTAAGAAAATAAATTCACTTGAAGTCCTTATGGTTGATTTGAGAATTGAATTTTGTTAAGAATGGATAAAAATTGTTCATGAGGGATCTAGGCATTTGAGCCAATATAGAGTCCACTAATAATAAAATAAAATTATGTCATGTAGAGGCTTAATTTAATCAAACTAAATTTTGAACTAGAACAACCATAGTACAAGTACAAATGGGCTTTGAATGGAAGGAAATTTATAGCCAAGAGAATGTTGAACATTCACCTCCCTTGAATCATATTATTTTTTTCTCGACAACTTCTGGTTGGTCCCCGTGCATGATGAGGATAAGATTAAACATCAACTAAACATTTTTTTTTAGAAACAAACTTTTAGCATAAGAATGAGAGAAGTAGGAACCTTGTATTTAAATATGAAATATGGAAAATAATTATGTGAGTTATGGAGATTGTCATAAGGGATAAAGAGAAAACTTAAATTATTGAACTATAAGTTAAATGTGGAATGAACTTATGAATCTAAGGAAACACAAGTGAAAAATGTGTTCCATGATCCATAAAACCTTGCCAACATTCTTGCAGCTCGTGTGCAGTATGAATCCTTGAGCAGGTCTTAGTCAATCCTCAAAACATAATGGAAAATATTTTTTGTTCAAAATTTTCAATGGATCGAGAAGATTTATGTTTCTTTGTGGAGGATAAATCGATGCTCGTGAACTATTTGACGAAATCCACAAGTGAGATGTTGAACCGAATCCTGTGGGTTTGACCAGCTTCATTCTTCCAGGCATGGTTCATCTCTCCTTGTCCTTATTAATTCTTGTAATTTAGTTTCTCTTTTGTGACGAAATATAATTTCAAAAGATAAGAATTATCATACATTTAATTGTTTATATTAAGTTATTACAAAACAATAAAATGTCATATTGTAACTCACACAAACAAAATAACCATTTCGTATTCAACCATGAAATTTAACCCTCATTCTGAGGTGATTTAGAAAACTTCCTGACCTAAAATAGATCACTAAAATATTGTTTTATCAACAAGATGAAGTTGAATTCCTGATAAATATGTTGAGCATATCCTTGTTTAAATAGATAAATTTGTGTTTTTCAAAAACTCGTATAGTAACCTTCGTAACTTCAAAAATGGGATGTTAAGATTCATGCATATACCTTGTTGTGTGAAGAGTAACCTTAACCTTTGGTTTGACCCCGAATGATCATTTTTTATCCTTTTGACACCATACTAGGGCAAGGTTAGACCGTTTTGTAGTTGTAAGAAGCTACGGAAACTAAAAAGTTGGCTTTCATTTTGAACTACAATTTGAATCCTAAATAACGAAATGCTTAACCGTCTTCTCAAATCTCTAGTATTTTTACTAGAAAATTGCCTAGAAATTTCAGCCTGAGGAAAAACACTTTTCCTCATAGTTTAGCAAAGCCATTTTTTAGGCTCCCAGTCGTAGTGTGACTAGGTCAAACTAGACCAATTACGACTAGAAGCTCCAAAAAGCATCTCGTTGTTTGTAAACCATTCGATAGTTCTAAATTCTATCATTTCCTGTGAATTTTTTGTGTATAGGAGGACACGTATAAACATACTTGGAGTGTGTTTACTCATTAAAGGACACTGTTAAAATTTGGTCTCTTAGCCTCCGAGTGATAATTGAATGTTTTTGCAACTAGCAGAGAAATCTAAGAAGGAAGTTGTATGACCCATGTCAGGTTGCCCAACCATCGTGGAAATTCGTTGACACTTGTAAATAACTATTTAAAACTTTATCGTGTGACTTTTTTTGTGAAATTGAAATTTTGGCAAAATAGGGTTTCACTCTCTTCCCTTTTTCTTTCTCACTCCTTGGTTAGAAAATGAAGCGAACTGAAATGAAATAAATGTGTCTCTAACCTTTTTTATTTCAAATGCAAAATTTTTAATGTTATTATGTAAATGGGAAACTAAAAATGATAGTTATGCTAGATTAGGGTGGATGCCATGCCAGTGATTTATCACTGATTTCATGCTCACATGGTTTGTAGGGTGCAAGAGAGATGGCGAAAAGGCATTGTACAAATCATCTTTTATTTTGTAATTTATATAGGTCTTTGTAAAATGTATATATGTATAATGTAGTCCCATGTTACAGAAAATTTGTATTTGAAATTTGTTAATATGTCTGAGATGCTATGTTTAGGAATACCTTGGGAAACGTGCATTTAATCATAGTTGCAATTTGATTCATAGTTACTTTTGGTAAAAAGTTTTGGTATATGTGTATATATATATAATGAATTTGAATCTAATATATTGTAGTGTGTTTCTTGTTTTCCATAGAGGATTAAAAAATTATTGTTGTGTTCATTATCTTAAAAATGTAATAGAGCTAAATAAAACTAACTTAGTTTACAACTTGTGTAGATTTACCTTTCTCATATGTTCCTTATTAGCATAGAATAATTTGAAACCGTAAAATGAACTTAAATTCTTTTTAATGAACTCTTTATTTCCTCTCATATAAATTTGTTACCTTGGTTACAAAAAGCATATCACCTTGGTCTTTCATGAAGGCTGTCTATCATAATCATATATTCTTTCCTTAAACTCATTCATAGCTGGGGTGTAGATTCTTAGGTATAATTGGAATTATACAATTAGTTTTTTAATGATATTCCCATGATTGATCTATTGGTGGGATTATATTGCACAAGTGGATGTCTTGGTTGTAGCATGCATTAACTCTGCAGTGTATAAGATAAAACAATTGGGTTATCTTGTGCTATGTCACACTCCTTGTAGTAGTGAATCCATTAGTGAAAGGTATGTGTTGTTGTTGTTTACAAAGGTGATAAAAAAATGCTAAAAATGAGACCATAGTACAATGTAAGAGTAAATCATATAAGAGGAAAATGATATTAGCGGTTAGGAATAATGTCACTCTTATAATCCTTATAACTCAATTAGACATTTACTTATGTTAAAAAAAGAATATGAATTTTCCTTGGTAAGAGAAAACTTTGAGGAAACAAAATATATACTTCTTCGAGAAGTTAGACAAGTACTTTCATAAATGTTTATGTGATAAAGTGATGCCAAAAAAAAGATACCTAAGAAACAATGTAAACAAAATGAGAAACACGAGTATATGTGATGATGGATTAAGAAAATAAATTCACTTGAAGTCCTTATGGTTTTTTTGAGAATTGAATTTTGTTAAGAATGGATACAAATAGTTTGTAGGGGATCTAGGCATTTGAGTCAATATAGAGTCCACTAAAAATAAAATAAAATTATGTCATGTAGAAGCTTAACTGAATCAAACTAAATTTGGAACTAAAACAACCATAGTATGAGAACAAATGTGCTTAGAATGGAAGGAAATTTATAGGAAAGAGAAACTTGAACCTTCACCTCCCTTAAATCGTATTATTTTTTTCTCGACAACTTCTGGTTGGTTCTTGTGCATAATGAGGATTATATTAAACATCAACTAAATTTTTTTTTAGAAACAAACTTTTAGCATCAGAACGAGAGAAGTAGGAACCTTGTATTTAAATCTAAAATATGAAAAATAATAATGTAAGTTATGGAGATTTTCGTAAGGGATAGAGAGAAAACTTAAATGGTCGAACTGTAAGTTAAATGTGGAATGAAAAAAAGATAGAAAATTATACTTATCTAATAATGTTATTGGAATGTTAATCGTAATGGAGATGAAATCATGGTAATGATGTGTTGTGGGTTTGCCAATCCTTGAGTCCCTTATCTTGTGGTTGAGTCATTCCTAGTATTCGTTCATTGAGTGAAGTGTGGCATCAACTTATAGATGGTGTTGTCAGGTGTCTTTATGAGTTGACAGCTTATGAAAGTGTCATATGCATTGTTGACTTTCTTTACTTGGAGTCCTTGTGGCGTTGTGTAGTGAGCAATGTAAATAAATAAAAAATTATCCTAGTATTTTATTGTTGTATTTTTGTGTGTAAAATGTGGGTGTTACAGCCTACAAAATATATGAAAATTAAGTCAACTTGAAAAAAATAGTGAGAACACGATAAGAAATACCTTGAACTATTGCATGCAAGCCAAACTAAACTAGACTTAACTAAAGGAAAAATTAAAATGTTAAACTAGACTGAACAGAATCAAAGATATAGACCAACCTTTTCATAAACTTAAGATATGGGATTGAGGTTATAGGCATGGGAAAGGCTAAAATGATGGTGACATAGAAATCCTCATGGTCTAATACATTTTCTCTCCCTTTCTTTCAAGTATCTCCGTGCTGTATAACTCGAATCTATCTGCAACTAGGTTAAATGTGTTGTTTAACAAATTTGGCTGAAAATTATTGTAATGTGGTAGCAGGGCATAAAATAGGAGCATTGAAGATAGTATTAACTTCAAAGAACCATTGAGATAATGATCTATACTAGCTCAAAATGATATTAGAGTGTTTACTGGAAGAGATATTGAAGTCAAAATTATGCAAGTTATGTGCGATAGAACCCTTGCGTTATATTAGTAAAATCCTTCAAATAAAGATAAGTATGCATTATCCAGAAGCTATCTGTGCAAGTCAAGATAGGTATCATGGCGGTGGAGACTCGAGTCATTTTCTAGTAATAAAGTAAGGACGTATGTAATTATGTACTTTTCTACATTTTTCTATTAGATTTTTTTTTTCTTCTTCTAATATTAAATCTAACATTATTGAATGTACCGATGTATTTATAAGAGCTTAAAATTAAAAAATTCAAATAAATGAGTATGACAATTGGATTGGAAAAAAGTATTTTTTTTTCCAATTAAAAAAAAATACTCCCTGTGATTATTTCCTATGGTGGATTGAAAAAAAGTATTTCCTTTTACTAAAAGGGATAGTAATCCTTCCACCTAGAGGGACTAATAAACAATGTTTACATAAGAGAGAAGGTACAAGAGTGGTTTTGTTGTGGCCCAAGTGACGATTGAAACTCTTGCAAGTGTCATGGTTAAGATTCTATTTTTTATGTTGACAAGTGATGTAACATGGCATAAACATGAGAGTATAACTTTAGCTTGCCACGTGACAACATAAATGTCCTACTGTAAAGTAATTTGAAAAATTGTTAAAGTTTTGAGATGCTACAATGTAAACCACAATTCCGCGAGGGATTCTGTGACACTGTAAATGCGATGAATTATCTAAACGGATTTGGCATAAGAATGTAAGAGTTATAAGCCTTGCAGAGTTCTACTGCGAGGCTGTATAATATAAGAGGACTATAGTGAGTGTGTATGACATTACTACATTGTAATTAGACCCATCTATTTTTAGGTGCAAACAACATTTTTTTCTTTTGCATGAATCCATATATTTAATATGCTCTATTTTTAAATTAGAAAATTTCAATTTATTCTAGTTCTTAATTTTAGGAAAAGCATAAATAAAAAGAATTAAATCTGCATGCTCTGGTTTAGGCATGTTTTATTTTGTAACTCTAATTTATTTTTAGCATGTTCTATTTGAAGAGAAAGACCTGTATTTGTGTGAGGTAATTATAATCTATGTAATAAGGAAGCAATAATGGAAGCCAAAAGGATTGAAGGAGGAATTCTAGCTCACAACAGTGTTGTTCTAATTTTATTTTTGATTCTATTTGTAATTTTAATTTTTGTATGTGTTGATTTTCTACAAATTAGTATCGGTGTAGGATTGTTAAATTTACAAAAATTAGATAACATATGCATCTAGAGCATCTCTATGAAGTTTGTAGACTCCTCAATTCATAGGAATTAATTATTAGTATTGGTCTTTAACAAAGAAGGCAATGTTTAGATCCTAGAATGTTTGGAAATTGATTAAAAATGGATCCATAGAACTACTAGATCCAATAATATATAATGGAATCTCACAGTTAGAGAAGGATCTCTTCAAGGAGAAAAGAAAGAGTGAAATAAAATCCCTCTTCAAGACACATCAAGCTCTGTATGAACGTATTCTTTGTAGTGTGGCAGTAACCTATCAAGAAAAATAAGCATAAGACACTCTCCAGGTTGCATATTAATATAAGGAGAAAGTTAAAACTACAAAACACAAATTTCTTAGAGGAGATTTTGGGAATATGGATATGAAAGTGTCACACTATGTAGAGTCATTTTTTAATTATGTAGTTTTCCTGGTAAATAAGATTAAATCTCATGCACAAACATTAGACATGATGGAAGAATAATTAAACAGATGATTAGGAGTTTACCTACAAAATTTGATCCTTGTTAGGGCCATAAAAGAAATAGATAATTTGAGTCATATTTTAATTGATGAGTTTCATCCATATTTAATAAATCACGAGAAAAGGTTGAATAGATCACATAAAGCTTTAGATAAGAAAATTTCATCCAGCAATTCAAAAATTTGTGGCAAAGGTAAAGGTAGGTTCAACCATAGAGATAGAGGAAGAATTTCATGTAGAGGATACAACAACAGTCCAACAAATCAAAGTGGGAGAGGAGAAATTCAAGAAGACATGAATAATTAGTCTACTAGTTAGAGATAGGATAAGTCTCATGTGTAGTGTCAGTACTACAAGAATTGTGTGTACTATGCTTATGAGTGCAATAATAAGTAATATTATCAGAAAAAGAAAAATCAAAATAAAGTTTGTATTTCTACATGAACCTCAGTGTAACGTACTACTACAAATTTCCCACTAGCATCAATAAGTTTTTGGGGTTTAGTGGAACTTCCCAAGGAGATCTTTGAGTCTTCTATAAAGGATAAAATGATATAGCACTTACCATCCTTTAACAAATGGTAGTGGATCGTTCTCCTCATGAAGATAAAATCCTTGATATGTAGATAAGTAACCATTAATGGAAGAAGTAATAATGTGGCAGACAGATACAAGAGTACCAAAATGGACATAATAATCCAATAAGGCGGAGGCATATTCAGGGACATGCAAAAATTAGATTATACCTTGTGTTACGTAAGAATCATAGGACCCCTAATTTCTTGCAAGTGAATGGTAGGGAATTCAGTCTAACTTGAAAAATATGGATTTGTCCCAAGTTGTGTGACCTTGTAGTTAGGACAAAACTCTAGACAAAGCTAGTTCTTTTCCTTAATCTAGTGTAGTAACTAACTCTAATGAAGGGAAACCAAGCGTCTAATCCTATCCTATCGTTTCCAAAGGACTGGGGAAGAGGAAGTAGTATGACAGTAAGAATATCCTACACTATGGGGTAATAGGAAAAAGAAAGGGATGGCTCAACACTCTCTAAAACTAAGACTAGAGTGAAAATGGTAGATAGAGAGGATGTATACAACTTCACAGTCTATCACACACAGTTGCAATATCCTTTCAGTGAAATACAACCATTCAAAGCATAAGAAAACCATGAAATTCAAAAGTTACCTTAAAATTGCATTATAGAGGTCATATGATGTAAGAAAACACAAGAAATGGCTGAAATTTAACCACAAGCTTGATTATATTTCTCCCAAACTGACACAGTTCATTACATTCAAAGAAAAAGCCACAAAAATCTTTTTCAAATGCTTCAAATTGTAGATCCCAAGCTTGCAACACCTGTAATATCTAAAGAGAAGTAAAGAAGCTGAAATGGAGAAGTTGAACTCTACCCAAAATGATCCTTCTTTACAATATAATAGAAAATAGAGAGAGAGGATCGAGTTTCATTTTCAACCACCACAAAAACTTATTTAATGAACAAGAATAGTCATGGAGTGCCCTAGTAAAGCCATACTTCAAAGTACCTTTCCCTTGTGAAGCAAGACAGTCGACTCCCCTCTCACTTAATTCATTTCTTCGACTTGGGATGTGTCTTTTGAATCTAATTGCTTCTTGGTCTCTTCTCTAACTACCCCACCAAATCTATATTTTTTATTATCTCATAATCAAGAGTGAGGAAAAATGAGCCTGTTGGAATGAATCTTTCTAAAAACCATGATCTGTGGAGGGAGAAAATGGAATGCGGGTTTTAGAGTTGCGTTTGGCTATTTTAATAGTTTTTTTGGGCCTCTGTGTTCTTAAGTTGCACCTGACACCCCTCCAACTGAATTACACTAAAATATAAAATTTGGCCCAAATTCTTAATTTTTTGACCTTAACAAACTCTTCATATTTCTTCTTATGAAAGAGGGGAAAAGAGAATGGATAAAAATTTGGTGAACTCTTGGGAACATCTCCCTGTTATATGAGGGACCAAAGAAACTAAAGCGTCGATTGGGCATGGAATCAATTTGATACATCTTGAAACTAATCCAAAACATTGAAATCTTTTCACTAATCTATTTAAACATTGTTGCTTGAACCTAAAACTACCTTTTTATCGCAATTTCTAGCTTTTATAAGAAAATATTAAAGTTACGATTGAGTGGAAAATTGTTCTGATCTTGAAAATTCTATTTCTCCATTTCATTCCCCTACAAATATGATTTGTTTAGAGTGCATGATAACACCTGAACTCACCCCATTATTTGATTTCAACCAGTATGAGGCATACTAAAACCAATGATTTCTTGACATGTATAACACATCACATAGTTTTTAGTAGAACACTTGTTATTTTTGGACACCATCAAAATCTATTAAAATATGATTTTTACCTTCTGAATGGTTACTTGGAACATTGTTTAAGGGTTGGAACAATTGGAAACAAGCAAGGAACTGGAACCTATTATCTATGTTAACACCAAAATCGGCCCCAATAATGATTCTATGATTATGTGAAGGGTAATGAAAAATTGAGCTTCTCATCTAAAGGAGAAAAATAATGAGAACATTGAAATATGCCCCTCAATTTGATTTTAGTTTCTCTACATTTGAGTTTTCTTAAGGATAGCGACTACTACTTAGAACTCTGAATTTCTTGTGGCAACATTACCTCTTCTGGAAATGAGATGAACTATGAAAGCAAACTACTAGGAACAATAAAAACTATGCAAAGAACTTATGGAAAGAAAACCTTCTTTAACATCGGAATGGTGAGCTATAAGAACTTGGAAGAATTAGAAAACCTAAGCTAACATGTATAAAGATTCAGAAAATGCTTTAGTAACAATGTTTACCTTGGATTCCATTAATTGGAATCAGTAAATATTCCCCATATAACTTGGAAAGTTGGAAGGAATTACTATTCTTGCACCCTATGATCATATAAGGACCACTCCATATAGCATCAAAATTTGATTGCTTACCTAGTTTTATCCTGTCGGCATCCCATTTCAGCACCAAATATCCCTCTTAAAAACTCCTAGATTTATATTTCTTGTCAAATCTTCTCTTAATAAATGATTGATCCTTCTCCATGGTTTGCATTGCATGCTCTCTTTTTTCTTCTAACTCCATGAGTTCTGGATACCTGATTCCATGGGCTCAAACTCTAATAATTCCAGCTACTTGAGAAGCTCTGATGCTGGTAATTCAAGTGATATGGGCAACTTTGCTTCCCTTCCATAGACTAAATTTTATGGAGAGATGCTTATAGACCTCTTTCGCTATATCCTATCAACTCACAAGGCTGATTTGAGCTTTGTGTGTTAGGTCGTCTACTTTTCATCAAGAGTCCTTATGATTCTTAACAACTTCTTGTTTGTGGAATCTACTTTCCCATTACCTTGGGGGTGATAATTAGATGAAGTGTTGAGATATAATCCATTATTGAAAACCCACTCAGAGATCATGGTGCCGAGGAATGCCAAAGAATTGTTTGATATGATTGTAGTTGGGACACCAAATATTGTAACAATCTCCTCATAGAAGTCCAAGATTCTAGACTCATTTGCTTCTTTAAGTACCACTACCTTAGTCCACTTGGTGAAATAATTTGTTGTTATGATCCATTTGTGACTTTGGCTTGTGTTTGGATTCATGAATCCAATGAAATCCAATCCCCATTGCATGAATGGCTGATCGACTATAATTCGATGGATTGGTACTTCCGCTAGCTTTTCTTTTACTGTGAAGAATGCAAAGTTTTTACATTTCTTGATCCATGCATAGTAGTGCTTAAAGAATGTGGGCGAATAGTAACCAAATTTCATGATCCTGAGAGTTGTCACTCGTGGAGAAAATCTACCTCCAACTTCTCGATCATGGAACTCATGAAGCACCTTCTTAAACTGATTCATTGGAACACATCTTAAAATAAATTCATTCATGTCTTTCTTAAATAATATGCCATCAATGAGAGCATATGGAATGGATTGTAATATGAAGTACCTTCCTTCTTCTTTACTCAACTCCATAGGGCATAGACCCGTTTATAGGAAGTGTGTTATATCTTGGGTCCAACATGGAGTGGTTACACCATCAACTGGCTATTCCTTATTGTCTCGTAGCACTAAGGAAACTTATCTTTCATCATTTAACTCAAGAGGTTGGTTAGAATATAGCTACTCACATAATCCTTTGCCATGGACCATCTTGATCACCTTCATTTCTATGCCATATTACATCACACGAGTGATCCAACCTACCCTTTTTTCATTCAAATCCTTGTTTAGGAGAAAAAATTTCACCGCCGCATAAGATACTAATTGTTGAATCTTATTATTTGGGTCCAAGTGTATGAACTTATTTAGGATCCTCATAATAGCGAGGACATATTTCTCAATGAAAGAGTACTTCACCTAATAATATTCTAAGCTCTAGCTAAATAATGCTACGGTCTTATCCGATCCCTCTTTATTCACATGTATTAAGGTATACGAGAATGTATCTGAACCACCAAAGGCATATAGGGTGAATTCCTTTAAAAAATCTAGATTAATGAGAGTTGTAACTTGTGATATTGCGTGTTTTATTTCCACATAATTCCCCTTTGACTTTGTTTTCCATTTGAATGCAAGGTTCTTCTTCAACATCATGCTCAATGGCATAACCAAATAAAAAAATATCTAGCACGAACGTTCGAACAAAATTGATTCTCCCCAAGATGCTTTGAAGAGCCTTTTTGTGACTTGGAAATGGTAGTGCACATATGGCATGAACTCTTTCAAGATCAATAGTTAGACCTTATTTTGAAACAATGTGACCTAGGAGCTTGCTTTCATGTGCCAAAAATTTATATTTCTTAGGATTCAAAGATACCTTGAATCTTCTACATCTTTGGAACACTTTCCTAAGGGGAAAAAGGTAGTTTTTCAGGATTTCAGCATTGAGCCTAAAGTTTTTAGTGTTTAAATTCTAAAATCAAAACCATAAACCTTAAACCCTAAACCTGAGACCCTAAACCTAAACCCTAAACCCTAAACCATCATTCCTAAAGCCTAAAACCAAAAACTTAAACCCTAATCCCTAATCCCTAAACCCTAAACATTCAAGATTCAACCCTTACCCATGATCCCTAATCCTTAAACCCTGATCCTTAAGCCCTAAACACTTAAACTGAAACCATGAGCCCTAAATTCTAAAACTTAAACCCTAAAAACCAAATCCTAAACCATAAACCCCAACCCCTAAACCCTAAAACCTCAAAAATGAATTATAAACCCTAAAACCTAATCCCTAAACCCTAAACCCCGAACCCTGAACTCTACGACCTAAACCATTAACCCTGAATCATTAACCCTAAGACCTAAACCCTAAACTATAAACCCTAAACCATAATAAAAAAATAATAAACCCTCAACCCTGAACATCAAATCCTAAACCCTAAACCCTTAGCCTTAAGCCCTAAACCATAAACACTAAATCTAGATGCCTAAGCGCTAACCCCTGAACCTTAAACCTGTAAATCTAAACCTTGAACGTTGAGAGATAAACCACAAACCATGAACACTAAACCATAATCCCTAAACCCTAAACCCCAAGCCTTGAACCCTAAACACTAAACTTTACACCTTGCACCCTAAACCCCAAATCCAAAGCCTTGAGCTCTAACACATAAACCTAAAACTTGAAACTATGAACCATGAAACCTGAGCCATAAACCCTTAACCTCGAACCCTAAACCCTAAGATCTAAAATATAAACCCTTAACCCTAAGCCTAGAACCCTACACCTTCATCCCTGAGCCTTAAACCCTAAACCATGTATCATAAGCCCTAAGCCCTAAACCATAAACCATGAGGCCTAAACCATAAACCCTAAACCTTAATCCCTAAATGATAAATCCTAAACCATGAACTGTGAGCCCTAAATGATAAACCCTAAACCCTAAAAACTAAACCTAGACCCTAAGTCCTAAACCCTAAACCCTAAATCCTAAGCCCTAAACACTAAACCCTTAACTCTAGACTCTACGACATAAAACTTTGACTCTCAACCCTTAACTCTTAGACCTAAACCCTAAACTATAAACTCTAAGCCCTAAAACCAAAATAATAAACCCTAAACCCTGAAAACTAAACCCTAAACCCTAAAACCTAAACTTGAACCATGAGCCTTGAACCCTAAACCCTAAACACTAAACCCATAGCCCTAATCTCTAACTTCTAAGCCTCATATATTTCTAGTAATTCTTATCAGTGAGTTCATATGATTGAATATCAATATTAGGACCTTATTTCCTAGTCTTGTGCATAGAACCATCATTGAGTCTTCTTGTACAACTACCTTGTTTATGATAGGTGCGAAAAGAAACTAAATGGATATGACATCTACCTTGTGCCTTACAATGCATATTACACATCTCTTCCAAACATGTTTCTCCCGACATATACTTGCGTTCTTGAATGTAAATTGAATTACACTCTGAAACAAATTTCACATTTCTCATATTTCCATGTATGGTATTATGCAAGCTAGGATGACCCATTGGAAGCTTAAAAAAGTAACTATTGTAACACAAAAATTAATCTCAAAGAAAATAGAAGAAACAAAGATAGTATACCAACGCGGAGGTGTAGGATCAGAACCAAATTACCTACAGTATCCTCTCCTCTAGAGAAAGAGAAAACTATTTTATTACTAGAATGGATAGTAAATTTGACAAAACTTCCTGAACTATTCAAAATAAGCATAACAACTGGGGAATTGTTAAGAATGTGAAGGAGCTATCAATCCCCTAGTAAATATTTCTTGTTTAGTTTTGAATGGGAGTCAACTAGCCTACGACTTAGTGACCTTCCATTCATTGTTAATTATTTCTATGATAAACCCATGGATAATTTCAAAAGAGCCTTAAAAAAGATAGGGGTAATCATCAATCATAGTGAAGTGTGTGATGTGATTTCCAAACAAATTTAAATTCATACAAATTTAGGGCTCATAACATGAATTTACAAATATGTCTATCATTATAAATGGAACCCAAGTAACGGTGTCTCTTTATACCCAAGGATCGAGGACTACAGTTGTCTATGGCAAGATTGGAGATTCAAGAATCATTGAGTGTCTGAATCAAAATTTCATTACATCTGGAGAAACATTTTCAAACATTAGAGTAATGCATGTTGGAAAATAAAATTGAAACTCAGAAATCCTCTCAAATTTCTAGCTTACATAAGAACTAGACATATCAATATTTATTCTTCAAATGAAACCTTCATTCACAATATCTTGCAACTGAAATAATTATTCAAAAGAGCATCAAAAAAATTTCTTTGTACCAAATTTTTCATGGATATCTAACATTTCCCTCATTCAAATTATCAACAGATGTAAGAAACCAAATTTTGATTACTATTAGTGCAAAATCACAGCACCCCTGGATGCACATCAGGCTTCTAGGTTGATGTTCAGGCATCCAGTGTGATTGCACAACATGGAAACCTCTCTCCAAGCGTGGGACTTGTAAAACCGAGAGAGGAATCTCCAGAGAAGGCTGGTTCCTGCTCCTAACCTACCTACCACAAGCTATTCCAGTGCAGGCAAGCTAATCTAATCCTAATCTAACCATGCCAAGGAGACAGAGAGAGAGAGAGAGGGGAAAAACAGCAAAAGCCTACACTAAAACGGTGATACACCAGAGAAGGAGAATGTTGGACATCCATCAAAACTGCCATGGGACAAAGAGAGGTGAGCCATTGGGAAGGATGGACAGAAGCATCACAACCCCAAGGATAGATTTCACACAGAAAATGTCCCAAAACTCCATGAACACAGCTCTAGACCTACAATGAACATTCAAACATGCACAGACACCTGCAATGAAGAGAGGCAAGAAGAAGATAAGCAAAAACGAGAGAGGATGGACAGATGCATCACAAAACACGTTTTGTTGCTCCAGAGGTTTGCACTGAACATCATTCCATTAATGGTAAAAGGCAGGAACGCCATTACAGAGAAAGGGAGGAGGTTCGAACTCCATTTTCAACCCTAGAGAAGAAAAGAAGGGAGGGCCGAGCAGAAAGAATGAACCAATTTTTTAAAACTGAGCCAAATCTGGCTTTTACATTGCATGGGTCGAGCCCAGGGGACAGAAAACGTGGGAAAACGTGCAAGCCCATTCCTCATTGACTGCAGATGCATTAACTCAACATGGAGGAATCTTACCAACCCATACCCTGTCACTTTGAGTGATTTTGGAGGAGAATGCGACCCATTTGTATTAATTTGGCCGCTAAAATGTCACTTCTGGCCGTGCAGAAGAAGAATGCGACCCATTAGCATTAAAATAGGTTGTTGAAAGGTCGCTTCTGGCCATTACCACACGTCAGAGCCGTTTCTCAATTTTCTCTTTTCATACTACACCAAAACTCGAGCTTGATCCCAGAATCATGTAGAGCATCTCAACAGCTTTCCATTGATATAAAGAACGTGGAAATCCAAGCTCTGGATCAAAAGATATGGCGATCTGAAGATTTAGGGCACGGAACAGATCAAAACGAATTTTAAAATGTTTTCCCGCTCTTCGCCATCTGGACGACACGTGGCACGTGCTGATTGGACGAGCAATTCTCTCTCCTCCGTCTTTCGTGGGCTTTCCTTTTGAAATTGCTTGTGGGCCCCTTAAACTTGGACACGTGGCGCCATTTCATTGGTTTGGTTCAGCGCTCGATAACTCGCCCCTTTGACCTTTTGACTTTTTCTCTTGTGAGGACACGTGGCAGTTTCTGATTGGTCTTCGGCTCCTTCGCGTACTTCGTTTCCATTTGTCCCGGATGTCCCATTTGATTTTGGGCCCTTTGTGCTCATTTCGGCCGGTTCGGGCAGTTCGGGCATTTTTGGCCCGCTTGTCCCACTTTGCTTCGGACTGACTTGACCCTTTTCGGCCGGTTCGGCCGGTTCGCGCCCTTTTGTCCCGCGCGTCCCAATTGCTTTTGGGCTCCTTGTGCTGATTTCGCGCGAACCGGCCGGTTCGGGCATTTCGCGTCCATTTGTCCCATTCGTCCCGAAGGCGACCCTCTTAGCAGTTAGCTAATTTTTCCTCTCGGTCGAACCGGCATTTCGCGCCCGCCGCGTACTTTTGTCCCACTTGTCCCAAATGCTTAGTGGGCTGCTTGGAGGCTTTTCGGCCAATCCGTGCCTTGACGTCCCAAATGTCCCGACTGTCCTAGGACAAGGACTTAGCCATTTTTGTGATTTTTTCCTGGATCAATCTACTTGCCTTTCTGCAACTTTTTCGCATTTTCTCAGAGCTTGCTCCTTCCTTCTTCGGCCAGGGGAGTTAAAAAAAATATCTGAGAGAACCTCAGAAACATGATGTTTGCTCTGAATCAATCAATGTGCCTGGGACTTGAACATTCTGATGCATGTTATCAAAATTACCCTGGGGGGTGAATTTCGGATAACAGTTTTGGCGACTCAGCGGGGTCACCTGCCTGCTAGATGAAAAGACCAGTTGCCTGAAGCAATCCATTGGGCATGGAGTCATGAGTAGGCCTGAAAACTGATCTGAACTTTGAAAACTTCCCTCTGAGCCACTTGGAAACCCACCGGACATGGAGTTGTTCTCACCAAAAACCACTGGAACGAACTGTGCAAGAGCAAAACCAGCAACACCAAAAACTATGTACAAAACTGAAAATCATACATGCCCCAAATGGAACATGCAGAGTGTGCACAAGAACTTCTTCTGCTGAAAGAAAACCTAGCTACTCTACTCTAACTGGAAGCAAAGGCAAGCTAAACAAACCCTGGAACTGGTTGTGAAAAATAGCTCCTTTTCTTCAAAATTGGCAGCCATGCAACTGATTTGGCACTGATCATGGCTGTTTGGATGGATGGAAAATCAACAAGAAGCTGGTCTTCTACCCAAATCATCAAGGTATCAGCTGAAGGCAAATCCAATACCTCTTTTAGTTGCTCTGCATTTGAATTGAAGAGGTATGGCAGCTGATCCTCGGTACTTTGTATCTCACCCTCATGCTCAGAAGCGAGCATGATTGGTTTTGGCTTCTCCTTTGGCTCCAATGAAGCCAAATACCTGATTGGGCAAGGTCTGATCCGTTTGATATGCCCATTGCTGTGATTTTCAACTCCAAGAATGGAGTCTTCTTGTAGACCCTCTTGAATGGATGACGTGGAAGAAATGGTAGGACCCTTCTGCCCTTTCTCTTCCTCCGATGAAGAACATGGAAGATTTAAATCTTCCAATTTTGGTTCCAAAGGGCTGCTATAAGATGCAGGCTGCTGCAAATGAATGCTCTCCTTCATGACATCAGACTCTTGTGTTTGGAATGTGGATGATGAAAGAGAGAATGGTGAAAACTCAACCGGCTCTTCTCCATCAAAACAGTCCTCCAAATCTGACAGGTAAACTGCCTCATTGCTGTCCTGCTGCTCGTGTTCAACTTCCTCCATGGTGTCCTCTTGATCTGCAACTTGACCACCATGGTTTCCTTCACTCTCCAATATTGAGTTTGAGAGATCAAACTCCTTTTCAGTGCTAGAACTTGAGAGAGATGAAGTGGAAAGAAGAACTCAAGGTTCTTCTGTAACCTACTTTGTGCTCAAAGCCCTTGGATCTGTGTTTTTCTCCTCCACAGCTAGATTGTGCTCCTCTTCTTTTGGATTTGGAGCAGCTTCTCCTTCCTCCAATGTTTGAAGGCAATCTTGCTCTTGATTGAACTCCTTCTCCAGCATGAAGTTTGTCAAGTCAAACTCTTCAATCTGCTGCTCTAGAGGACAAGTTGGGACTGCAAGATCTTCTTCTTCTGCTACAACAAAATCAGTCCTCACCACCATTTTTTCAACCTTGGCCTCTTCTATAGGATTAACCATCAAGGGAATCTTTGTTATCCCAAATTTGGCAGCCCAAACCTTCAAGCTGTCTATCATTTCTTTTTTTTTTTGGCTCTTCCTCTTGTTGTCCTTGATGAGTGATTTTTTCAATTTCTTCTTTCTCACATGGAATTGAGGATGCAAGAGGAGGGATAGGTTGAAACTCAACTGATTTGACAATTTTGTGTGGTGGTGGAGGTGGTGAAACCTCTTGTTTCTTTGGAGGAGGGGGTGTTTCTGTTAGCTCTTGTGGAGGGGATGACTGTTTGGAAGGAAAAAGGAAAGAAGAATCGAGGTGTGGTGGAAGACTGAGAGGTGGAGAAATGGATTCAACATTTCGGACAGCAGATGGAGAGTTTGAAAATTGACACTGCTGAACTGAAACAGATTGGGAAAGAGGAAAAGAAAAGGCATGAGATGATGTGCTTACCTGTTGACAAGGTTGCTGAATACTTCTCTCATACACCTCTATTTCTTCAATCCACTTTGCAAGTAAAGGCAGCGTTGCAATCATGAAGTCAAGCTTCTCCTGAGGGCTGTAATGACTTGGAAAAGGTCCCAACCATGGAAAGGGTGCTTCACAACCGATTCCAAATGCTCTCATCTGTGCCTGAGCCCTGGACTGCACCATCCCCTCCTCCATCTTTTGGATTTTCTCCAACAGACCAGCATCTTGGATCTGATGGTCTTCATTGTATGCATACTCTTGCTCTTGGGAAGCTTCATAGCCAAACTGACTTTGGCACTGCTGATCATATGAGTATGCATGCTGATCTGGAGGATTTGTAAAACATGTTGGAAGTGGAAAACACTGTTGTTGTTGTAAATGTGAGTTCCATGATGGAAATGAAGTCATGGTTGCACAACTTCATGGAATGGAAAAGAATGAAAGGGATGGAAAGAAGGATGAATGAAAAATGGATGGAAATGAATGGAAAGGAAGGTCTGCAACTTCAGAGATGGTTGTTGACCAGATGTGTTTGCAAGTGCCTCCAAAGGCTGAAATCCTCACAGGAACACATCAACCTGCAAAAGATGAAGTGAAAGACCTCTAAGCTCCCACCGGGCGTGCCAAAACTGTTAGTGCAAAATCACAGCACCCCTGGACGCACATCAGGCTTCTAGGTTGATGTTCAGGCATCCAGTGTGATTGCACAACATGGAAACCTCTCTCCAAGTGTGGGACTTGTAAAACTGAGAGAGGAATCTCCAGAGAAGGCTGGTTCCTGCTCCTAAACTACCTGCCACAAGATATTCCAGTGCAGGCAAGCTAATCTAATCCTAATCTAACCATGCCAAGGAGACAGAGAGAGAGAGAGAGAGGGGAAAAACAGCAAAAGCCTACACTAAAATGGTGATACACTAGAGAAGGAGAATGTTGGACATCCATCAAAACTGCCATGGGACAAAGAGAGGTGAGCCATTGGGAAGGATGGACAGAAGCATCACAACCCCAAGGATAGATTTCACACAGAAAATGTCCCAAAACTCCATGAACACAGCTCCAGACCTGCAATGAACATTCAAACATGCACAGACACCTGCAATGAAGAGAGGCAAGAAGAAGACAAGCAAAAACGAGAGAGGATGGATAGATGCATCACAGAACACGTTTTGTTGCTCCAGAGGTTTGCACAGAACATCATTCCATTAATGGTAAAAGGCAGGAACGCCATTATAGAGAAAGGGAGGAGGTTCGAACTCCATTTTCAACCCTAGAGAAGAAAAGAAGGGAGAGCCGAGTAGAAAGAATGAACCGCTTTTTTAAAAATGAGCCAAATCTGGCTTTTACATTGCATGGGTCGAGCCGAGGGGACAGAAAACATGGGAAAACGTGCAAGCCCATTCCTCATTGACTGCAGATGCATTAACTCAGCATGGAGGAATCTTACCAACCCATACCCTGTCACTTTGAGTGATTTTGGAGGAGAATGCGACCCATTTGTATTAATTTGGCCACTAAAATGTCACTTCTGGCCGTGCAGAAGAAGAATGCGACCCATTAGCATTAAAACAGGTTGTTGAAAGGTCGCTTCTGGCCATTACCACACGTCAGAGCTGTTTCTCGATTTTCTCTCTTTAGACTGCACCAAAACTCAAGATTGATCCCAGAATCATGTAGAGCATCTCAACAGCTTTCCGTTGATATAAAGAACGTGGAAATCCGAGCTCTGGATCAAAAGATATGGCGATCTGAAGATTTAGAGCACGGAACAGATCAAAATGAATTTTAAAATGTTTTCCCGCTCTTCGCCATCTGGACGACACGTGGCACGTGCTGATTGGACGAGCAATTCTCTCTCCTCCGTCTTTCGTGGGCTTTCCTTTTGAAATTGCTTGTGGGCCCCTTAAACTTGGACACGTGGCGCCATTTCATTGGTTTGGTTCAGCGCTCGATAACTCGCCCCTTTGACCTTTTGACTTTTTCTCCTGTGAGGACACATGGCAGTTTCTGATTGGTCTTCGGCTCCTTCGGCTCCTTCGCGTACTTCGTTTCCATTTGTCCCGGATGTCCCATTTGATTTTGGGCCCTTTGCGCTCATTTCGGCCGGTTCGGGCAGTTCGAGCATTTTTGGCCCGCTTGTCCCACTTTGCTTCGGACTGACTTGACCCTTTTCGGCCGGTTCGGCCGGTTCGCACCCTTTTGTCCCGCGCGTCCCAATTGCTTTTGGGCTCCTTGTGCTGATTTCACGCGAACCAGCCGGTTCGGGCATTTCGCGTCCATTTGTCCCATTCGTCCCGAAGGCGACCCTCTCAGCAGTTAGCTAATTTTTCCTCTCGGTCGAACCAGCATTTCGTGCCCGCCGCGTACTTTTGTCCCACTTGTCCCAAATGCTTAGTGGGCTGCCTGGAGGCTTTTCGGCCGATCCGCGCCTTGACGTCCCAAATGTCCCGACTATCCTAGGACAAGGACTTAGCCATTTTCGTGATTTTTTCCTGGATCAATCTACTTGCCTTTCTACAACTTTTTCGCATTTTCTCAGAGCTTGCTCCTTCCTTCTTCGGCCAGGGGATTTAAAAAAAATATCTGAGAGAACCTCAGAAACATGATGTTTTCTCTGAATTAATCAATGTGCCTGGGACTTGAACATTCTAATGCATGTTATCAAAATTACCCTGGGGGGGTGAATTTTGGATAACAATTACTCTCTTTAAATGTTCAGCCTCAGAAGTAGATGAACCTTTTTCATTTGAATACTCTCTATTTATACTAATAAGAATAGGTAAGACAAAAACATTGCAGTGAGTGAAATAGTTCCCATGCGATGGGAAAAATAATATAGATGCATTGGGTAACATTTATTTGTACCAAATTGTTCTTGGATATATTGCATTTCCCTCCAAAATATCAGTAGATGAAAGGCATCAAATTGTGATGAATACCTTTGAATGTTCTACCTACAAAGTAGATGAACCATTTTTAGTTGAATACTCTCTATAAATATTTAAAAGAATGGGTAAGAAATAGAACATTACAGTGAGTGAATGGGTGAGCGTAAAGCTTAAGCCTTAAACCTTAGGCCCTAAACCCTAACCCCTCAACCATAAACCCTGAGCCTTAAACCCTAAAACATGTTCTCTAAACCCTGATACCTAAACCGTAAACCCTGAGTGCTAAACCCTAAACCCTAAACCTTGATACTTAAACCCTTAACCCTAAGCCCTAAATCCTAAACCCTCAACCCTCAATCGTCAACCCTAAACCCTAAAACCTAAACCTTAGGCCTCAAACCCTAAACACCAAACTTTAAACCCTAATCCGTAAACCGTAAGCCTTTTACCTTGAGCCCTGAGCCATAAGACTAAGATAAAACCCTAAATATTGAACCCTAAAACATGAACCCTCAACCTTAAAATCTATACAATAAACCCTAAACCCTAAGCCCTAAATCCTCAATCCTCAACCCTGAAATCTAAACAATGAACCTTAAACCTTGAAGCTTGAGCCCTAAACCCTAAACCCTAAATCTTAAACCTTCAACCCTTAACCCTAAGCCATAAACCCTAAGATCTAAAATGTAAACCATAAACTGTGAACCCTAAACCCTAAACCCTGAGCTCTAAACCCTAAACCCTAAAATATGAACCATGAGCACTAAACACTAAACCATAAACCCTAAACCCTAAGTCCTAAACCCTAAGCCCTAAACCATAAACCCTAAACCCTAAATCATAAACCCTGACCCAAAGGAAAGTCCAAATAAGATCATTCACTATTTTCAGTGTGTAGGGAATAGTGTCTAAGATGATTGATCAACTCATTTAGATTTTATATGAGATTACTTCCTCTAATGGCCTAAAAAGGACATTTTTGGTAATTTTTTAGATAATTGAATTCCATTCAGAAAAAGCTAAAATGAGTTAGTCATGTCATTGAGGTATCAAGAACCATCTTGTGTGAAGTATTAAGGCAACATTTGTCTCCACGATAGACATATGAGCAAAAATATGTATTATAATTATGAACTTGTTTCTATGAAACGATAATTTTAGAGCTAGCAAAGGTGAGGGGATGATCATCTTTATATGGAGCACCATGTTTCTAAGAATGAGCAATCATATGAGTTTACTTGATGCAATTCACTTAGTACTATTCATAAAAACTCAGTTAACTTCTACTAGTGTGATCAACCATTAAGGAGGAGGCACATTACAATCAACTCATTTTGGCCATAGGACAAGAATCCCATTTAGGGAGAAATCCTCTATGTAAAAAGTGAGGATCTCATTTTAGTAAGAAGTAGACAAGCATCATAGAGTTGATTCATGGTCTGTAAATTTAATTATGGACCAAATACAAAAATTGGTACCAATTCAACTAGTGATAGGGCCCAAATCAAATTTAGAAGGTCAAAAACCGAAACAAAGACCGAATACAATATATATGCCCTAAAAGTTTTAGGTCCTTTGCTGAAATGTTGAAAATGAGTTAAGTACTGACCAGATTAGATTTTCAAAAACTATCTTCTAGATTATAATTTTTGGAGCTATGGGATCACTTCCATCAGGTGCAGAGTGACCCTAACTTCTTATATTTACTAAAATAAATTTAAATTATAAGAAATAATTAAAGTATATAGAAATAATAAAAGAAATATTATAATTATTTTTGTAAGTATAAGCCCCCAAATACACATATATAGTCTATACTATAGAAAACACATACACATTATAACACATACACATTTTTCCTTAACTAAAACGAGTCTACTTTTTAGGCTCTGTAATTACCAACACAAGAAAAATAAAACGAGTATTCTTTTATGGCAAAATGTGTACGTGTTTCGGATTTTTCGCGTTTTTGTCCACTTTTTGGCCCCCCAAGTTGGTGGTGCACTTACCCTTTGTCAAAAAATATTTTTTAAAAATTTAAATATGTTTTTTTCGACACCATTATTAAACTTCGAAACCTGTTTTCGTTAGATTTGCCTTCATTTCCAAAGTAATTTTCACATATTTGCCAAGGAATCTATAGAATTTTTTTGGGGGAGGGGTATTAAAATGAACCCTGCTTTGAAAGAAGATGCTTAAAGTTTCACTTCCACATCCATCTCAACAATCTCATGTATGGCACAACCATTTACAATTTCTTGGATGTGATTAATTTATGTTGTGTGGTTCTCCCCATTGAAGAATGGAATGTCCGTTAAATTTGCCACTAGGACCAAATTCCATGCATTGAGGGAAAGTAGACTGTTGCCTGTGAAATTTTCAAATGGATTAGGAGGTGATTGATTTGATTGTTTATGTGCCTTCTTGATCGGTCTAACAACCCTAGTTAATTAAAGAAATGGTCTACCAGGTGGAGGTGTTGACAAAGTTTTGTTTGGTGGAGATGGATATCTCTAAAATTTTCTTCCTCTCCTTCCTTTTCCTAGAGATATATGTATGTATGTGAATAAACCTTCTTCTCTTGTCTCAGATTGGGTTTGAATCCTTCTCGTGAATTTGAACCACCAGTACTACTGAAACCAGTTGAAATGTGACCCTTGGAGTCACCAGATGTGTTTTTACAAAGCCTCCAAAGGCTGGAAATTCACCAAGACACACATCCAATCCTTGTAAAAATTGAAGAATTGACCTTTGGTCCCACCGTGTGTGCCAAAACTATTATCTCATAAACGTAGCATCCCTGAATTCTTACAGGTGAATGGTTGGACAATTGATGTAACTTGACAAAAATGGAATTGTCTCAGGTTGTGAGACCTCGCAATTGAGACAACCCTCTAGAGAAAGTTGGTTCTCTTCCCTAATCTAGTGCACCAACTAAATTTAATGAAGGGAAACCAAACATCTAATCCTATCCTATCATTTCCAAGGGACTAGGAAAGATGAAGTAGAATGAAAGTTAGTAAATCCTTCACTAGGGGGTGATAGCACAAAGAAAGAGATGGTTCAACACTCTCCAAAACAAAGATTAGAGTGAAAATGGGAGATAGAGAGGATGTCTACAACTTTATAGTCTATCAAACACACTTGCAACATCCATTCATTGAAATACAACCATTCAAAGCATAAGGAAACCATGAAATGCACAAATTACCTTAAAATTGTAGTGTAGAGGTCATATGATGCAAGAAAACATAAAAAAGGGAGGAAATTTAACGACAAGCTTGATTATATTTATCCCAAACTGACACCGTTCATTGCATTAAAAGAAAAAGTCACAAATATATTTTTCAAATGCTTCAAAATGGTAGATCCCAAGTTCACAATACTTGCAATATCTTAAGAGAAGGGAAGAAGCTAAAATGGAGAAGTTGAACTCTACCCAAAATGAGCTTGTGTTACAATATAATAGAAAGGAGAGAGAGAGAGAAGGGCTCAAGTTTCAGCTTCAACTCCCTGTTCATATAATTCATTTATTCCTAGGATGTGTCTTTTGAATCCGAGTGATTCTTGGTCTTTTCCTCAACCTACCCCACCAACTCTGAATTTTTTATTATTTCATGATGAAGAGGGAGAAAAAACGATCCTGTTGAAATGAATTTTACTAAAAACAATGATCTGTGGAAGGTGAAAACCAAATGTGGGTTGTAGAGTTGCGTTCATTTTTTATTATTTCTTAATTGTTTGGGGCTCTGTGTTCTTTCTTCCAATCCCCACTTGGTCGATTTCGATTTATTGTTTACCCCGACTTTAAATTTTTTTCACTTTCCATGTCCTTCGTTGGTCGGATTATTTGGGGATGCGTGGAACTGTGTTTTATTTGGAACTGGGGTATTTGATCTTGTCAGGACCGAATTGGCCAAAAGGACCGCATAACTGCCACCCTTTCTCCTTGTTATGTGGACTGACGAACCCCTGCAGGGACTGAACTCTATGTCGTCCCTTCCTCTTGCGTCTAAAACTACTCCCATCCCCCCGCAATCAATGTGAACCCGTACCCAATGCGAATTGGGCTTAACCCCCTTGCAGAGAACACGAGCTCATTTAGCCTGTTTTGGTCATTCCCGCACCACCCGTAAATGTCGATCTATATTAGGGAGTTGAAATTATGTTCAAATTGGCCCAATTTTGGTGCTTGGGAACCAAGTTCCACCCACTCGAGTGCCACTGCCACCCGACACCCCTCCAACGGAATTACACTAAAATACACAATTTGGCCAAATTATCCAATTTTCGACTTTAACGAACTCTTCGGATTTCCTTTTATGAAAGGGGGGAAAATAGAATGGATAACACCGTGATGAAACAATGGAAATATTCAATGGAAGCTAGAGTCGTGTAGGCAGCATTTAAGTCAAAAAAAAGTTGCGTGCATTTTGTAAATATTAAATGTATGAAATACTGTACAATTCAACATAAAGATGAATTAGTCGGTAGGAATAATTCCAATCAACAGATGGATGTCTAAGTTGAGGTGGCTATTGTTAATAACGACAACATTGTCACCAATAAAAACAATCGTGTCACATTGAGTGTTTCCTTGATTCTATTTTATCCTGAGCAGTTGCAGCTCAGTTGTCATTTACGTTCAAATGGATTTCAATTGTTTATTTGTTAGTTGCACTTTAATAGATTATTTATTTCATATATCTTTATGACTTTCTCTTAGACAACGTATTTTCTACTGGTTTTTAGTTCTTCAATCTTATGATTGTTGATTTGTTATTTATTTTTTCTATATTTTTCTTGGAGATGGTTTTGGCACTCCCTTTATGTATTAGTCCTTGTACTGCCTCTTTTGTACCATAGGCCATTCTTTTCCTTTTTTGGATGTTAATATCTAAATTAAATTAAATTCATATATGATATAGTAATTGAATTTTACTTTTTTTTTACTTTTGGTAAATGGTTTTGAAGCTATCATACCCTGTATTAAAAAAGGATCAGAAGCTGAGATAGACCATGAAAGCATAGTGGTTTTTTTATTCATGGGGAACACACCCCAACAAAAAGCCTAGGAGCTAGATAAAACAATAAAAACAATTGCAAGGCCAACCTACCAACATGGAACAAAAAAGCAATAGAAATGCAGTCAAAAAATAACTTCAGAACAACAAAAAAACCCAACTACTACCCATCGAGCAAATAGAAGAAGGAAAGGGAAAAATGAGAAGTAGAAAAAGAGCCAAAATGCCTAGGTGGGAGGGACAATTTTTTTATGGATAGTTCTCTTCTTTTTATGCACTGTTTTCTGCCCTTCAGAGATCTCCTCAATAGGAAGAATAAATTCAATGGCAGCAATCGGCTAGTGTGTACTATTTTTGCAAAGGAAAATTTCAAAAGTATTGATTTAATGTCCTTTGGAAGTGTTCTGGTAAAGAGAGAAATTCAAGAAGTTCGAAAAATTCACTCATTGGGGTCATTTTTAGTGTTTTGCGGTTAAATCAGACATTTTTGTCCCATATGTCCCAAGTACTGTTGGGCCTCTCATTCGTCGATTCACCACTTTAATTGCACCTCTTACTCGTCGACTAAATCGGCTCCACGTGTGCCACATGTCCTAAGTATTGTTAGGCCCTTTGTTCGCCGATTCGCCAATTTTCCCGCACTGCCTTGTTTATCGGCTAAATCAGCCCTGCGCATCCCACATGTCCCATAGACCATTTTTGCTCTCCAAACCTGGTTTTTCTACATTTTTCTTGGATCGAGTATACCGGCTCCGTGTGTCCCTCTTGTCCCTGTATCCCATGTACTTTTTGGGTCAAGTTTTTCTTACTTTCCTATATATCACCTCTTTTTGAGTCGACATAGGGTTATTTATTGCACATTCATTATGTTTTCTCTCCTTCATTCAAATTCGTGGCTATTTAAAGGAGTATAACTATTCTTTCTTTCTCACACTTGCTTGCTCATTTTTCCCCTCACTCGCATTCATGCAAAACAACCTATTTCCCGTGTATGTACTTTTGTACTTTATCTTATAGGGATTATTTGAGATCATGGTAATACTCCATTGAAGATTATCTTCTCTCTACCTCTGTCACGATGAAGATGTAATACCAAGGGCACGAACACCTCTCCTCGTTGGAAAACTTTGTGTCTGACATCGGTGATAGTGAAGCTCAACATTTAGACCTTGATGATTTCTAGTGTAGACTTGGATGTGATAACCCTACTCCCATTGCCCAAATGATCAAAGATAGTGGGATTTCATTTTCCAAAAGTTTTCCTATCTCTGTTCAGTGTGCTTATACCGTGCCTGCTTATAGAGCTTGTTTCAATCTGAAATCAAAATATATTGTTGATGTACACGGTGAAGTAGTTGCGCGAATGGATTCCAAAGCTATCTGTATTGCCCTATGCATCCCAATGGTGGAAGGGAAAAATAATCTTACTCTTGCTTGAGCACAAACACTGTTCAATCATACCAGTGAAAGATACAAGGCTAGAGTCGCTAAATCATGGTTGAAGAACCCTAAGAAGGGAGCATCCCGACTTTTTAAATCATTGTTCAGGGTTGATTTAAATGAATAACTTTTAGACATCATCACTCTTCTGACTAGAATCATAGGAATTCCCTCTATAAATGAATTTCATTATTGGATGTGTCCCTATATCAATATCATTTGTGAGGGTAAGAAAATCTGAATAGGGGTGAGATAATCTATGAAAATTTAACATAGCAACTAGTTAATGTTCAAAGAACAAAGACATTCTACATGTCTTCTTATCTCATATACACTATTGCAGAATCAAGGGAATGGCTTGGCTTCTCTTTCATTTAAGATAGGAAGGATGCTCCTATATATGAGTATTGTCCCCAATTTACTCTCAAACTTAACAATCATCACTTCAAGAGAATCAATGACGCCTTCACCATGTACATTGTGAGGCTTTTGGAAGGAAATACTGCTTGGAGATTTACTGAGGAAGAAAATACCTTGATCTCTGAATATGGGAGTTTCTTCACTCAATTTAAACAGTTTTCATATCTCAGGCTGGATAGTTATGAAGGTTCCCCTCTAAAGCTTCCCATGTTTTGCAATGACAAAATGGCCCTGATTGAAATTTACAAGCAGCTGGATAAACTTCATCAAACTTGTAAATATAAAAAGATTGTTGGCATCTGTTTCCCTATCACCTTGGGAAATTATACATGTAGAACAACCCTCGATGCTCAGAACATTGATTGATCCATTTCTCCTCTTACTCTTCATAATTTCAAGTCTCGAACTTGCTTTGATATCAAGGGATATATTGCTAAGAATATCATATTAAGTTTCATCCACTTTGTTGATACTGAAGATTATTGGGCCGATTGCATAGATGACTTTAAGGCTAGGAGAAGGTACTTTGGTAGATTTTCTCTTCAAAAAATTATAGATTTCAATCTCTACAAAGTACCTAAGAATCTCCAGGATGATGATGAAGACCTACAATCTATTGAATATGAGAGGTCAATCGAAAACTCTCCTCTTGAAAGCATTGATTGCTTTGTAAAAGAGCAAGATGATTTGAATGAAGTGATCAACCCATTTTTCATGAGAACCAAGATCTGGTTCAATAAGAAGATGCAAAATTTTAGGATGAACAGATCTAGGTCTTCTTCACAAGAATCTTCATCTCCTAGGAAAGAATAACCTACACTCGATGTTGAGATTCCTGAGAAATCCACTCCTTCCTCTTCGACAAAATTATACATGAAGAAAGGAAAGGTTGTCAAGCAAGAGCAGATGATAGGGGAAAAGGAGGAATTTTCTTTGGAGTAGTCACAAGTTCTCACAGAGTCTTATGATGTCATTGTTTTGAGTGAGGATAATAGTGAAGAACTGAAGGAAGAGAAAGAAACCCCTATCAGGACTACTGAGATCGATACTAAGGGTTGCATGTCTGAATATTTGGGTTTGGTGAACCCTTCTTCCAAGGATATTCCTAAGGATATGCCAACCTCTCCATTAGAAACATTTGTGGTGCAAACATTGATTGCAATGAGTACACTTGCACTTGGACCCATTGGTTCTTTTGCCTCTTCCTCATCCTTTGCTTACGTCTAGCCTTTTATTGATAACAAGAAAAGGAAGTCCACCTCTAAAATTATGGTTCCCAAGTATGATGTTGTGGCAGCCTTGCTCTGTACTATTCCCCCTCCTTAAACAAAGAAAGAAAATATTACCTCAAGGTTGGTGTCGGATTTGCAAGGTCAAAAATTCATGGATATAGTAAAGCCTAAGGTAGATAAGGAGGAGAAAGATATTATGGTTTCTAACTTCGAGCTCACAAGGATTCCACTTAGGGAGTCTACGCATGAAATTGGGGTTCATAACCTCAGGGAAAATGTCACTCGATTCATTAAATGAGTGGAGAAGGGTAAGAAGACTTTGGAGCAATTGGAAGAAAAAAATCAAGTCCTTCCAGCTTTTATAAAATCCTTATTAGAAAAGGATAAGGTCCTAGATCATACTCCACTGAATAATCTTCCACCTCCCCTAGTTCTTAGCAAGTATGAAGTTCATACCATCAAATATATTCATAAACATGGCACTTATGGAAGAGCCATTGAATTACTAGTTTATGATATGATGGTTTCTAGATTGAACTTCATTGAGGATGCCTTCAAGTCATATGAGAAGGTATCCAAATTATAGTTGAAATTCAGCACAACACTCAATGGCTTGGAGAAATAATTGAAGCTATGGTGTGAATGCACACAGGATCTTCATTTGAAGAGTAGGACAGATGATCAGATCTTATTAGCAAACAAAGTATTCAATGAGGCCAAGAACAATCTGTCAAGATTTGGGTTTTTAGTGTTGAATGGAAGACCAAGGTTTTGAAAGAAGAATTAGGAGAACTAGAAAGCATGTGGCAAAAAGGAGAAGGTTTAAAGGCCTATGTTCTGTCTACTTTACAACATATTCATTGTCAAATCTAGAATGAAGACTCAAGTGATCAATTTTCTTTACAAGAAATGAAGGCTCAATGTAGTACCTTCATCAAGGATGATCTCATCAAGGAGGAATCAATGTCTAAAGAGAAGATGAAATATGTCTTCTCTCTCTAATCGGATATCACCAAGGAAAACAAAGAGTTTGATAAGGATATGGAGAATTTTCTTGGTATGTGGACTCATGCCACTTCTAACACCACCATCCCCAAGTGCATGGAAATAGATGAAGCATTGAAAAGATTTAGACATCGGATTCTTAAGATAGTTGGCCCTTCTAAACCTCCTTCGGATGTTTCTTCTCACAAGTCCTAGGTCAATTCTTTTATTTTGGGTTTTTAAAACCCATGATGTAATACTTGATTAAAGACATTTTGTTAATGTATTTGTTAAGTAGTGTTTAATCTTTAGATTCAAAGAAGTTGAAACCAAATGTAACTGTCTTTGTAAGCTATTTAATGGGATCTGCATGCCATTGTTAGGCAATACGTTGGTACTTTTGAAATGTATTAGAATTAGAAGTAAATAAATACAAAATATTTTCCCTTATCTCTCATTCTGATCTACTATCCCTTTCTGTTCTTGTTTGAGATTCATGAATCATCAATCTTTCATGTTAATAAACTTTGCATTCTTGTGATATGATTTCTAGAAATTTTTGTTTATTGAATAATATCAGATGTTCCCAATATGAATGATTCTATTATGTGTTCATTTTTCTAAGTACATATAAGGTTATATTTTGCTATCTATATTACCTGAAAGTATTTTCGTGTTCTGTATTTTTAGTTTCTTTGTTCTTCCACTCTTAAGTATTGATAATATATGTTAGTATGAAACATTTGCATATAAAATTATGAGAATCCCTCATCAATATAAATGTTGTATATTTGCATATAAGCTTTGTTGTTTTCTTTCAATAAAGGAACCTCTCCCATTAAGAAGAGGTACTTGATGTCCCCTGAATGTTGACTACTACAGAGTGCTATTATAAAAACCAAAATTATGCATCTTGGCATAATGAATAAAAATGAGGCATCTTATATACAACACATGTCAATTTGGTCACTTATTAGAATGCTAAAAAACATATATTTTCTCATAGAATTACAAAAACATTAACACCACCATATCTTGTCTAAATGATTTAATCCTTCGTAAAACATATACAAATATCTCTATATGCACTACACCATGTAATTGGAATATAGAATCTAAGATTTCGCCAAATTTCTAAACTTAAGGGAGGCGATTTAGCACCTTTAAGAAAAGGGGGCAAGATACTCTGTTGAGGGAGGATGAAATAGGGGGAAAAGGGGGCTGAGGGAGGTCACAATCATATGTGAACATACCCAGATCCTAATCCGCCATCAGAACTCCATGGAACACAACTATCATAAAGTCTATAATTGAAAGAACATACACAAAATACAAAAATAATAATGGTATGAGTCCTAAGGAAAATATAATAACAATGAGCTAGGAAATATGAAGGACACATCGAATCAATAAGCATATATGTTGAAATTTAATTGAATTTCATCCTCCATCACTTATAACATTATCATTTGATGCACAATGGCTTAATTACATTGTTAGGCTCTATCGAGAAGGCTCGTACACTCACACATGGACACACATTGAGGACACACACATTTGTACAGAGTTTCACACACAGCTCACACACACACACACACACACACACTCACACTTCACACACACATGAGGGGGTTGACATACATTATATAGAAAATTTGTCTTGCCTACCGACAGCCCTCATTAATTTGCACAGTTTCGGAGGTATGGGCATCCATATTGGTCCAGATTTCTAATGGTGCTTTTCTATCAGAAATATGACATTTAGGGGCACCATGCTTCATTAAATCGGTTGTCTAAGTTCACCTATGTACAGTACCATTAATTCTAAGGAGTGTACCTAAAACTCTTTGTTGTCAAAATGACGGAAGAAGGCCTGAATTTTGGGTCTGGGGGCTATGGGTGGAACGACTGCAGATTGAACTGGGGTTCCTCGTCCTTGACTTGGGTCAGAAAGAATTTTCTCACGACTAATAGCAGAAAAATCAGTTGTCCGCATGACAATGAAGCGGTCCAGGTTCCTTCAGGCATGACAACTTCCTCGATAACACTGACACATTCGATATTTGCATAAGGATGTTGTATGCGTGATTCAGGAGGAATGCAATGATTGGGGGAGATAGAATGCACGCACAATGAGGTGGATCCAAGTTACATCGGGCAAGAAGTTCCCTGAAATCCCTACTTTCGCTGATGTCAAGAAGGCATTAAAATGGGTCTAGATGCATTGACAGGAGGAAGTGGTTGACGTGCGCAGCAAGAGGAGGACTAAGTTCCATCGAGTGACAAGTTCCCCAAAATCCTGACTTGATCAATTTGCTAAGGCATGATAAAAGGAGGTCCAGTTGGATTGCATGACAGGAGGAAGTTTTTTTATGTGACGATCAGGAGGATATCAAGTTCCATGCAAGCAACGAGTTCCCCAAGAAGCCCGACTTGTTCAATGCACAAAGGCATTAACAACGAGTAGTGTTGATGCGTGATAGGGAAGGAATGGATTTGGACATGCGACAAGATTCCTAGGTGAGTGTTGATGCGTGTACACAGGAAGGATGAAAATCCATACATTTGCCTACATGCTGTGACCATTAATGCAAATCAGGTACTCCAAGTGGCCTTCACCGTAGTCTCACAAGCTTGCGCGTGAAAGACCTGACCTACCAGACAACTCAAACCGGATTCTCATAAGGCTGATTTATAATCCATCTTGAGCTATCTTTCATGGACTTTAATATCCTAGGGCTGATTTGACGACCTCTCACACGTCCTCAAAAATTTGAATAGCATAAGTCTATTGTATAATGAGTTATCCAAATTGACCCGGGAGTGGATTTGGGATAACGGGTTCATTTTAAGACCCCCCTCCAAAATATTTAGTTATAGAATGGGTGGAAAATCTCTAAAATCAATCTTTTATTAAAAATGGTGAATATCCAAAAAAATATTCATGACAAAGGTGATTTGACAGTACCAATTTTTTCTAGAGATTTTTGGGAACTAGTTGAGAAATTATGGGATATTATGACGACCGTTATATGGGATACATCAATTGACCTGGGTATAGATGGCTATTTTGTGTAGAGATTAGACGGCTTGATGTTGTGAGTTGACTCGTCCTATGTAGCAGATCAAACTAGCCTGGGTATATTGTAACCTCTTGTACTATAATAGATTGATCCAAATGAATTGAGTTTGAGTTAGACGACCTATCTAAATAGAATTAGAATGACCTAATTTAGATGACCATCCATATAGAATAATAATGAATTAGGTTGGATGAAATAGGCAAAATATGTACAATGCAATAGGAAATTTCCTGAGTTGGATGGTCGTCTACGTGGAAGACCGCAACCCTAAACATCGAAGGAGCATAGCTTTTAACCCAGAGCTCCGATGTGTTGGATGATCATTGGACTTTGTTGGAAAGCTCTCGACATCCTCTACATCAATGTATAGATGTGTGTCTATTATGCATGGACATCTCCTAGTAATGGTCATCTGGGTCAAAAATAAGGACAGTTTCCAACCCCTATAAATAGACATATAAGTAATTTTTCTTGTCGGGGGTAAGAAATGCCTTGACAAACCCTCAAAATGGGGCACGTAGCCCTCAAACCCTACAAGGGGGTACACCCCCTTGCCAACCCCCAGATATGTATTATCACAAAATTGGTCGAATATGGATCATAGTTTGATTCAAGAAATGTTGGAAAACATACATGCATAATGTTCATTTTAATGAAGTGTTGAAGATTAGTTTAAGGAAAACTAACGCCAGGTACTGAACAATGACTTGTCGGCTGAAATTTTAGTGCGAATTGGAGCGGCATTTAGCTGACTGCATAAAAAGTCACAATTTCCTTATCTTTTGCAAACTCATGGATATTCATGAGTTTACAAAAAAATCGCCATTTAGAAACCATTTGGGCGGTGCATTTTTGACATCCCCCATGTCCACTTGGATATGGGTAATTTCAAGAAGGGACATCACCTCTCTCTCTCCTCTGAAAATGTGCTATAAATTGATGTGTTACGTTCATCATGAAGAGGGGGGTCATGTGGGGTTAGGTGAGTGGATAACATTTTCTAACCACCCAGGTTGGTCTTTGTGATAGCCAATGATGTTGCAGACCTTCCTAGTGGACTCATTTGGATGGTGAAAAAAAAAATCCCATTGTCCCTAGTTTTAATTTTGCATATAAAGTTAAAAAATAGGGACATCAAGGGTTTCCAAGTGATGCATTTTCCAAAATAGGTGCTTGAGCTTCACCGATTTTGCTTGCCTCTCTAATAGCCACCTGTAGCCCATTTTCTGTGCCTACCGGAGCTATTTGTATACATAAGGGAAAACCTTATATTATTTTGTATTCATCCAAAATGTCTAATGAGAAACATTACCCCCATTTTTAGGAGCCAATTATTCCTGAGAATTTTCCATTTTCTCCCTTTTTCAATTCTTCCCAAGCCTATGCGTCGGTGATTGAAGAAACTACCATTTGAAATTGTTCGCGATGACCCTAAAAATAAGAAAGAAAACCTTGTGTGTGAATGGCAGATTTCACATATATCACATTTGTATTTTGAATTATATCTATAACCTCTCCCTTAGAACTCAAAGGTTTGGGATCCTCAGTCTAATCTTCATTTCAGGATCGGACCTATTTATTTTGCACTAGGATTAGGAGGAAGAACTAGCTTTCTCTGGAGATCTATCTTAAGTACCAAGTCCCGCAACTTGGAGATGGTACCCATGTTACGAATTCACATCATAAGATCAAGCACGCACAATTATGAAAATCTGAGGGTGATGCGATTTAGTGATAACCACACACACACAGACACACACCTATTATAAGAATTCCCTATGAGTTGTATTTCAATCATGACATAATTAAAAATAAAGTATTGCAATATTAGGATAAACCTTACCTCTAAATGCATTAACATATAGACATCCCTTCTGAGGCTTTACTACTTTGAAGGTTCATGTTTTCTTTCTAATCCTAGATGGTTGCATCATTTCTTGAAAATATTATCTACAAGAAACATTGTATCACATACCGTAGAAAACTCTAAAATAATTCCATATGGAAAAATATGTGAAATTTCATAAACATCACAAATATAGGTGCACATGGTATAAAGCCAAAAAATGACAACATATTATGTGCATAAGAAATATAATGCTTATTCATGTAAATATCTACATATTCGAGTGAATATAGACTCTAGTATTACATATTTTTGTAAAAATATATCACCTTTTTTATGTCTATTGGATTCCATTTCTGTTACTACTAGATTCCATTATTAGATTTCTCATATTCCATTAGTAGTAATATTGAATTCCAATAGGGTCATTATTAGACATAATGGAGTTATAATTTTGCTATTATTGGATTCCAATTTGGCTATTATTAGATTCCAGTTTCGATATTATCGGATTCTAATTTCATTATTATAAGATCCAAATGTCAATATTATTGGATTCTAATTTCTCTATTATTGGATCCCAATGTTGATATTACTGGATCCCAATTTTGTTTTTTTTGGATTTTCATGAATTTGGGAAAATCCTGTTGGTACTATGTAATGTTAGCAGACACTAACTATTATAAGGAATGAGCCCATTGGATTAAAAAATAAAATCTAACATTAAATTCCTACATTAGCAAGTTCAAAGTGCGAGCCTTGCTATTTGAAAAGGTGAGGATCACTTGTTCCTCATCCTTTAAAAGTGCAATCCTCGATGTAAGGCTAGTTGCCGTTAACTATTATAAGGCATGATCCCATCTGATAAAAATTAAAATAAAAACTAACAATAAATTCGCATGGAATAAATGTCAAAGTGTGAGCCTCACACTTCCGTTGAAATTTCAAAGTTAAAGGACTAGTACTTTAAATTTTGGGGTCATTATGTGCATCATTGATATTGACATTGGCCTAAAATGCTAATGGTGTTATTTTGATTTCTTGTCAAGCTTATAATAAAATTATGCACTCACCCCAAAATACCTTATTTTTTATGATTCTCACAATATATGAATCATGAACACTAGATAGAATCAGGTGTCATATTTTCAATGTTGTTTAAATAAGTATAATATAAAGCATATCAACTTCAATCGTAATGTCCAACATTAAGAAAATCAAAATTCCATGAAGATTCTTTAAGATTCAACTTTTAATCTTCAATTTTATGAATTAATCCACCTTCATGGTGAAAACTTGGCATATTAGTATTATTGAATAATGTATAAACCTTTTTTTGATTGATATTATAATAGTTATATTATTAAAGAAAAATATGGAACTTGTTCCAGTTAGTCATTTTGTTTTTCGGTTATGTTTGAAAAATGTTGAAGATAGGTGGTAGAAGTAATTTAATATTGGTGGACATTTAAGTTAACTTAGCTTAGTCATAACATTGAAACAACTCAAGTCTTCTTTTCTTACATTATACACGGCCTTAGGTTTACTAATATTTATTATTATAAATTATATCACATATTTATCATTAAAAGTGAACAACATCATTGGGAGGTATGTATATCAAAAATTCAATTACTATGAAAGAAAGTATAATTTATGCTTGTAAAGTTTTCCATACTCCATATAAATGGTGATTCACTTGCTTTCATGAGGAAGAAAATGAAGTAATAATTAACACAATGCAAATAAAATTCTTGTGAGAAACACATTAAAACACCTTTCGAGATACATTGAAAAAATAGTGTATTGTTTACATCAATAAAAATACACATTTTACCACAATTGTATTCTTTTTGAGTCAAGAAATGCCACCACCTTTTGTCCACTACCTATTACCTAGAGTTAAACATTGTGAATGAGCTATATTTTCTTCACACTCATCATTTTGGAATAACGCATTTCTCCAATTTGTTTTCTCAAGTTCCCCTCTTGCAGCTCAATCTCTTAGCCTTGTATCAGTTGAGTAGATCTTCATGGGCTGATTGAATGGATATCTAACTCCCAACTTCCATGATGTTATTGAATACTTTGATTGGAATATAATTTTCAAATAATTTCAAATCCATATCAATGAAATTTACTTACACAATCCAAATCAATTATTCATGTTCCAAATAAAAAAGTAAAAATTGAAATATTTTGTAGGGTCATACAAGAGGTATACATGATTCTCCCTATCTCCTTTAACTTTGCTCAACATATTAGTTTAGATGACGATTGGATACTCAAACCTATTTCCTAAGAAATCAAATCCTATCACATCATGCTTTAAGTTATGTTATGAGAGATAAAGCTCACAATAACGCAATTGATGTGTAATAAAACAAAAGAGGAAAGAAATGATAAAATTAGGAGAAAACGAATGTCATATTAATGGTGCAGTCACCAAGAAGCATCTTTATCTACATACTGAAGTGCCCAAAAAAATGTGTTCCCTTGGATTATAATCCAGTACCTACAACACCTATTGGTATCCAAATTTGTTCTCCCTTTCAATCTCAGAAACATCATTGATTCAACATGGCACTTAGAGATAGATAGATCATTATGTGTGTCTTTTTATAGCTAGGGATGATATCTAACTGGCCCTTTGTCACTCAGATTTATGCAAAGATGGATAACACCTTCAAGAGGATTTGACCTATCCTAACTACTTTAGGCCAAGCCTTTCGACCAGGGTGAGAGGACCCGTAGTTTAACCTCTGTTTGATGAAGGAGATGGAGATATCCTTATTTTTCACAAATTTTATGAAGAAAACCTTGGAAAATTATGGTCAATACTCCATAATTTAACTCTCAATAGTTATCCCTTCTAAAAGGTGGAGACACTTTCAAAACAAGGCTAAGGTTAATGAAGACATTATGGGATCTTGATTTTTCTACATATTTTAGTAAATAGATTTTGTTCCTTTCTTCATATACAGGGAAAACAGGGGTAGTTCAGGATGGATTCATGGTTTTTCAATAATTTTTGTGGGAGATTGACTAGGATAAAGTTGATTATACCAGATATTTGAGGGACTTCACAACAATGGACAAATAAACAACAGAAAGCTTCAGATAGTTAAGACGTTCCTTCAACTAGAAGGCGTGCTTCAATGGAGGCCCAGATTAGCACATTTTCACTAAATCTTTGAGAATCTAACATGAAGGATCGAGTTGAAAGACTCAATCAAACCGCAAAATCTCTGATCAATCATGCCTAAGGTACACCCAAAGATTTACAAACAATATGTATAAACAGATGACAGTGAAGTGATTTTAACTTATTTATCTAATCACAAGATGAAGGCTCTTCTTGAAATGAAATTGCAAATGCAACTAATCTGTCATAGGTACAAGATCCTGTGTGATTTCACAAAGATTTCAATGTAAGATTGCAATAGGAAAAAGAAAACCTACTTGCAGACATTCTAAAACAAGGAAGACACTAATTGCTCCAAGATTGACACAAATTAATTTTAAAATTTCTTAAATTCATCAGCAGGGGAAAGCTTCTAGAGAAATCTCAGTGCTTGTCAATGGCTATAGATCTATAGCTAAATTGACATGATAGAAAATCTAACATAGAAGAAATTAACAAGTTATCTTGAAATGGTCTCTTAGGACGACGAATTTTCTCAAATTTTCTCTTAAGAATTCAACGCCTCGACCCCTTGCAAGAGTATTCTCATTGCATTTATACATTTTCCTCACTCAATTTCCCCCCCAAAAGAGAAAAATATTCGAGGGACCTTTTCTTGTTACCAATTTGCCTCAGAAAGTGACATTTAACAAATTCACATCCCAAAGATGCCAGGTGGACCAATTGTGAACTGATCATGTTTCTTGGGCCCTCAACTAATGACTAGGATGTCATGCCACAAATTTTTGGCAATATTCTAATCATTATGATTCTGTCAAGTGACAAATCCCCTTTTTAATCATTTTTGGGAGGCTCTGCACAACTGGATATGACAAGTAATCCTTTTCACTCTCAAGGAAACACCTTTTTCATCTTTTTCACCTACAACTTTCATCATTTCATCCTTCTCTCTTTATTTCCTCTACAACTTTGTCCCGTATCCAGCTTCTCTAGTACTTCCTATTTTTGAAAGTGCCTAGACAATTCCAACTTCAAAATATCAACCTTAAATATCCTTGGACTCACAAATTAAGTTCTGAATCCATTTAATGGCACTTTACAGACAAATATGACAAGGAATTTCATTAAAAAATGATGAAAAACAGTACGTATTCGCATCTCCAGGAGTCTTGGAGAAAAAATGGCAGAAAAAAAGATGCAATGCACAACAACTATTGATTCTTCCCCTTCTCCACGTTATTTTATAACCGTCCACGTGTTTCCTTGGTGTAACTACAAAGGATAAGTAAAAGGGAAATTTTCCAAATAAGTGCGGGCCTTTCACATGCCTTGCGCCCAAGAAAAATGCCTTTTAGTCTCTAAAAATGTCTTAGCAAAAAAGGAGCCAGCGGAAACCTCCATGTGTCTCAATGGTACACATTGAGATGGTCCCCAAAAGTAGAGACCCCAAAAAAGTGCGGGCTCACCACATGTCTCAATCCAGTAGAGTTGTTAAAAAATTTGAAGGAGCAGTAGAAGGGGTCATGTGTCTAGGGTCCAAGACAGTTTTCGCTGGCCGTTGAAAAGTTCAAGCAAGGGCAGAAGTGAGTGGAAGCCTCCAAGTGTCATCCTGGCACTTCTTCAAAATAAAATTTAGGGTTCGGTCCCCAAATAGGCGTGGTCCCTCCACATGTCAATGATCTGCCAAAACTATACCGATCGCATATAATTTTTGTCTAAGTCTTGAAAAGGCAACGGAAATCTCCATGTGTCTCCCCGGCACAACTCCTAGGACAAACGAAAAAGAAATTTTTTTAGATGAGCGCTAGCTCTCCACGTGGAATTTTTTTGAATTGAAGTGGGCCTTATAGTTTCAACGTTCCTTGTTGGGCCGCATCTAACCAAAAAGGGCCACTTTTCGATAGATGCTGAGATATAAATTTGATTAGGAGAAATACACCCGTCAAACCGTAAAATGTAGGAAAATCACCATTTTCACCCAGAAATGAATTCTTCTTCAAGGACAGAGAATTTGGAAAAGATATAAGGCATGAATATGATCTTTTGAGTTGTATCCAATCACGTTTATAGAGATACTTGGGACAAAAATGATAGGGAAAACAAAACGTGACTATGGAAAACAGAAGGAAGGGAAAAAACCCAAATTTTCACCTAAGTTACAGATCTTTTCACATAGATAGAAAAATGAAAAAAAAATTATGGACTTTAAGTGATCCTCAACCAAGGAATAGTATGATCATGGAAACCAAATGGAGGTTTTCATGCATGGATATATGGGAGATAGAGAAGATGACAGAGCTTGAAAATTAAATAACTTTAAGGAAAAATGGGGCGAGACCAAATTGAACACCACCATCAGCTTTGACTCAATGATGGGTACTCCTTGTGAGTGCTACAAGAACAAACAATAGACCAAGTGCCAAAAAATACCATTGGGCAATGGAGTTAAAGAATAAGCTTACAGAGTAGAGAAACCATAACTACCCTCCAAAAAATGAACCAAAAAACTAGAAAAACCAAGTCACCAAGGACCAGAATGAACAAAAACACAAAAGCATAATGAAAACAAAGAACTATACACTATACAATGGAGCATACCTCGATTATGAGAAATCACTCAAGGAAATGTTTTAAATACCTGCCATTAATAGGTAATTCAAGCAATTCCCTATCTAGGTATTTTAGGAATAAGGTATTTTCACCAATTTGAATGTCAATTGAATAATGGCCCATCCACAATGCATCAAATTTACCATGTTTGCGCTTATCTTCATTCCTGCTGTCCCATAATAGCACAAGATCCCCAATGCTGAAAGCTCTTGGAGTCAGCTTCTTGTCAAATAACTTCTTCAATTTTTCTCTGAACTTCACATGCCGCTGATGGGATTCTCTTATTTCTTTATTTAACTAAATAATCTGATTGATTTGAGCATCATATGGACTAACTTCTTGATCTTCAATTTGTTGAAAAAACTAAAATGGAGACAATTGCAAATGAAGGGGCAGGAAATCTTGAGTTCTATATACCAACTCGAATGGGATTTTACCAGTAGCTCTTTCGACAGTGATTTTGTCATCCCAAACAACAAACTTCAGTTGCTTACCCCACTTCTTTTTGTTCAGCTCCAAGGTTCTTCTAATGATCTTCAACAAGTTTTTATTTTTGGACTCAACTTATCCATTTCCTTGGGGATTGTAGTTAGAAGCATATGTAAAATTGATTCCATACTCTTTGCACATTGCCACCTAAGGTTTGGCTCTAAAACTCATGGCATTATCAATAACAATTTTAGCTAGCACTCCAAATCTGCACATGATTTGATTCATCATGAAGTCCATGATAACTTAGTGTGTTGCTTTCTTGGTGGGGATTGCTTCCACCCACTTAGTGAAATAATCAGTGGCTACGAGAATCCATTTATGACCAGCACTGGAAGGATAATAAATTTCACCAATGAAATCTATTCCCCATTTCTTAAATGGGGCTTCAACTGACACATGATGCAAAGGAAAGGATCCTAAAGCTTTCATTCTTCAAGAAAAATGCTGGTAACTTTTACATTTCCTAACCAATATAGTTGTATCTTTGAAGAGAGTTGGCCACCAATAACCAACCCTGGATATTTTGTGTTGTAACTCTTCCAACAAAATTTCCCCCACAAACTCCTCCATAGAGATGAGCAATTACCTTTGGGTCTTCATCCTTAGCAATGCATATTAAGAGCACGCCCTCTAGGTTCTTCCAAGCTAACCCAAAATCATTAATGACATATTTTTGAGAGGCTAACTTAAGAGCTCTGTTCTGATTTTTAATCAAATGTTTAGGGCAACATAGATGTCTGAGATAAAAGATTATATCTTTGTACCATTCAGATCTTACCAAATTTTCAGGCACATCCACACTTTCTCCTTCTATTGCATTGACCTCAATAGTCTGCAAGTTTCTCTTAGCCATAAGTTTAGCTAGGCCTAAACCTCTTACCAATTTTGTGGTTTTGATATCCATGTCATATTCATACAACTTGTTCACCCATCTTCATCTTTTTCTTGAGACCTCCATCTCTGATAAGACTTCTTTCACCATGGTGTGGGGAACATAAGTAACAACTTTAGAGCTCAAGATGTAGGGTCTGAAAACCTTTGTTGCTTTCACGAAGGAAAATGTTTGCTTCTCCATGATGGTGTCCTTTAACTCAGCTTCTTGCAATGCCTTACTAAAAAAGGAAATTAGTCTCTCAGCCCCTTTATCATCCTTCTACAACAAATAAGATGTAATGGTGTTTTCTGAAGCAAAATAAAACACTTGAAAAGGATTCTTGTAATTTGGAGCTTCCAAAACAGGGGCATGTTTTAGTGCTTCCTTGATCCCATTGAAATCTTGAATGGAAGCTTCTTCCCATTTGATAACTTGGTCCTTTTTCAGCATGGTAGTAATGGGGATGGTCAGCTCACCAAAGTTAGACAAAAATATTCTAATAAGGTTTATTTGTCCAAATAAGGATTGAAATCCCTTATTAGTTCTAGGAATTGGAACCTTGCTGATGGCTTCCACTCTCTCGAGATCAATCATGACCCCTTACTTTAATACAATGTGACGAAGCAAATTTTCCTTTTGCACTCCAAAATGGAACTTCTTGGGATTCAATGATATGCCATACTCTCTACACCTTAACAACATTCTCTCCAAGTGTTGTAAGTGATCATTTATTTTTCTGGAAAACACAATTACATCATCTTGATAAACAACAATGAAATCATTGATATAACCAACAAATGCTACATCTATTACTCTTTGGAAAGTTTCTCTAGCATTCATTAATTCAAAAGGCATCCTGACATAGACATAAGTTCCACAAGGAGTGGTAAAGGTAGTCTTTATTCTTTCTGACTTCTTCACAACAACTTGATTATAGCAAGAGAAACCATCCAAAGTGGATAACAATTCCGAACAAGTTATGAATTGTAACATATTATTCATGTTTGGCAGAGGGTAATTATATTTCAATGATGCTTTATTCAAGTTCATGAAGTCTACGCACAACCTTATATCACCATTCTTTTTTCTGACAGGCACTAGGTTTGCAACCCAAGATGAGTACCTTGTGGGCTGAATGATCCTTTCATCCCTCAACTTCTTTAGTTCTTCTTGCATCTTTAAAGAAAGGAGTGGATTGATAGGCCTCTATTTTTTCTTGAAAGGATTGGTATTATATTCAAGAGGAATTTCATGTTGGAACAAATCTTTCATGTATGCCTTCAACTCAAAGTAATACCAAGCTAGGTAGTCTTGATATTTCTTTAACAATTGAACATAAAACTACTCCTCTTCCTTTCTCAAATTACTTCATAACCAGTTATTACGTGGTTTTTCCTTTGTGCCCAAGTCGTACTATTCCACATCTCTTAAAACCAACAGACTTCCTTTAATAATGCAATCAACATTATCAAAGTTTTATTTAAGAGCCACGAAACCTCTGGGAATCATGTTTGTCTTCAGCTGGATAATGTCTTTGCCAAATAAAGTTTCCTTTCCTTCAACAGCACACACCATTGGTTCCCAATCTATTTTTTGGCCAGCAAACTCACCTTGGTTCTACAGAAACCATTTCACCTGGGCATCATCAACGAACACTTGCCCATTTTTAAGGTTGTCAAGGACATATGGCCGTGTTAATATTTCAACATCATACTCACAAAATGGAGACACTATACAATTCCCAAATCTGGATCCTAGAACTGCTAACTTGTCTATAACAACATTAAACATTCTATCATGGTGCACAATATTAAAAGAGTCAAATATTTCAATCAAATCCCAGACTGCATGCTTGTATTATTTGATTCTCTTATTTTTAGTAGAATACAATTTTCTAATTTTCTTAACAGTTTTGAATCCCCTTTGACAATGATATCCTTTATACCATAATTCCATGTAATTATCAAGCATAATAACAGTGCTTCATATTCATAAATTTTGTTAGTGCATTCAAATTTGAGTTTGAAAAAAAAAAAAAAATCTTCCTGGACTGGAGAAATTGGAACAATGCCAGCACCATTTCCAAACTTGGAACAAGCACCATCAAATAACAAGGTCCAAGGTAAACCTACTTGTTCAAGAAATTTTCATTCATCAATCTTATGCTCTTTTCCATCAACAAAACCAACAAAGTTATGAGCATCTACATCATCATACGACACTTCATAAGAAGCATTATTGGGATCTTTAATGAGGTACAACATCTTTTTCTCTCCATATAGCTTTACAAGGCTTCCTTAAATTGGAATGGTGGCAAAAGACATATCCATCTAATCACTTCCATGAACACTTGCAACACACTTTCTTGATAACATCATGCCCCATTTGGCAAGGCAATCAACAATAACAACATCAAGTTTCAAGTTCTTACCTGGATAAGCTACAAGTTGCACCACACAACCTTCTACACACCCTAGAACTAGCACCTCTCTAGAATCCATTGCAATACACTTGCAATAAGTTGCTATCACTTTAATGTTAAATTCATTCATGACTTATAGAGGCATAACATTCCATAATGCTCCAGAATCAAACATACAATTGTGCAACAGTCTGTCCTTAAAAATTAGCATTGTAACAAATAGATCAACATTTAATTGAGACTCAACCAAAGATGTTCCCAAGTAAACCTCAGGTGGCTCACCTATCTCCTCCAATGCTGGTGGTTTTTCTAGGTCTGCAATGGTTGGAGGAGGAGTGTTTATATTATTTATATTTCTACCTTGGGCACTCCTATCTTCTTCTAATCCCAAATACTCAAAGGCCCTCTTCTTGTGCTCAGGAATCCTAAGTAGTTCAAAATTGGTATAGAAATATTGATCTGGCTCAAGACTTGGGAAATGTCATAAGGAATGTATTTGGGCAAAGCAGCATTTAGAGAAAGATTGACAAACTCATCGGATGACACAATATTTTTCACATTTTGGGCATGGATGGGAACACCATTTGATCCGAAAACGGGTGTTTGAATCCAAAATTTTTTAATCGTTTCAAAGGATCATTAAATATAATCAAATTAAGAGGTATTAATACTCCAAATTATTGATTTAAAATATGATTTAAGACTGAATTCAAACTAAAAATAAGTTTGCAATTTTACTCAAAATTTCACTATTTGATCAAAGCCCCAAAAATCATTGTTTCAAATTTAATTGATTTTTCCAATTTTATCAATTATTATTATAGTTGCATCCATATTCATATTTTAAATTTAACTTACTTGCAAATATTAGAAACTGAAAATAAAATCAGAACACAACACCCAAATTGTTTACGGGGTTTGGAATTCCTACGTCCACGGGTTCGTGATGAATCGATCCATTAATAATGTTAAATAAGTAAATACAATAACCTTTACATTAACCAATAATTAATCAAAAACCTATAAATTTTTTTTTCAAACCTTCAAAGGATGTTAATGGAGCTCAACCTCTGTCCTTCATCTTTCTGATCCTCTTGCAGTAGTGTCTCCCTTTGGTTCCATGCCTTTGTGTGAATTTAACAGAAAATAAATCTATCACAAATGCTCCAAATCAGATAAAAGGTCACATCATTCTGATTGTATCAAAATTTTGAACAACTTTCATATATAACTCAAGATCTACTTTTGAGTTGAAGTGCCTTAAAATTATATTTTTCCAAAACTGTCTGTTTATTGGCTTGACACAGACGTGGCACTTATTTATTACAAATACAAGTAAGCTTTATTTATGCCACTTATAAGAGGGTGGTGGGTTGTTAAGGCTGCTTATCATTTTAGAGGAGATGTTGGGTTCAAATTCCCCTTCCATAGGTTTAGGCACCCAATTTAGCCATTGACCCCACATTTGGTGCGAAACGATAGGATAAGCGTTTAAATAGATTTTTGTCCACAAAATTTTCCTTATCCCATGGGATTAGGATTATTCTTCTGGAATGGATTAAATAAATTATTATTATTATTATTTTAAATCCAAAGCCATTAAAAACCTGCTAAGTGTCACACCCATAATATGCCATTTGTCCATGTCAGAGTGTGTCACGTCATCATTTGACCACAACTTTGACTATGCATATCTTTCGCATACGAACTCAGATTTTGTCCATTCAAAATGAGTCAGAAATATTGCGTCTATACCATGGAACTGATTTTTTAAAAAATTACAATACCATGAATTTTACATTGTTGCCAATTGCCATGTGTCACCTTGCCATTGGTCCACTTGTTGACTTGTTGACCAAATTTGACTTCCCTATTAACTGAACTTTCACCAGACATAAGTTGAGCTCAGATTGTCCATTTTTTACATTCTTATAGCCGTCAAAAATCTCTCTAAAGGATATACTACATTGGGATAGTATAGGGAAGTTTAGGGAACTTTTGACACTGAAAAATATCCCTGGATCGCTCCTCCCTACTGAGAAGGATTTTTGTCTACAAAAAGTTGTTTATTAACCCACAAATAATGCTATCTCTTCTTAAATTACACAAACACATACAAGAACCCAAAATAACATTATAGGTTAAAATAAATGCAAATAGTTGATTAGCTAATTACATAACCGATCAGATAATAACACCCAATTAAGCAAGTGTTTAACTGAAACGCTGCAACCCTATCAAATCTACACACAACTGTGAATTTTCATACCCCACTGTAATGCTATCAGAAATAATTGAAAAGATAATAACACCCATTATATTATGGAAAGCTAGTGTTCAACTGTCACTTTGTGATATAGCCAATTACTTAAATTATAATTTCATAACACATATTAGTATACTAGACATCTAAACTACCCACAATTAGGCTAGTGCCCACTGTCCATCTGAAATTGTAACAATTGCAAGTATTCACTATCCAAAATAAAATAGACTATCAATGCCCAAAAATAGCTATAGTCAACAATTGAATCCACGTGAATTTGCCAAAAACATTGTATCGCCATCACAAATATTAAGTCAGATAATAACACCCATTTATAACGGAAGCTAGTGTTCAACTGACACTTTGTGATTATGTTGATTACAACTACAAATATTCACTATATCCAGAATCATTAAACCATCAACACCTAAAATGGATATAGTCGAAATCTGAACCAATGTGAATATGCAAATATTCTATTCATAAATTGAACTGTAAAGAGATAGATTAAAAACTGTATGCTTATCAAAATTGGTGAACTTCCATAATCTATAAAATGATCACCTGGTGCCTTTGCAAACTAGTTTGTTAGCGTAATAAATTTACACCCTAATTGCAACCACATCTGATAGTTACAAAAATCAAATTTTCCCAAAATAAGGGTCTTATAAATTAGTGCAAATAACACATGTGGATAAAAAAAGTTTGTTTATTTATTACAATATCAAATAGGTGCCCGAATGGGTCTTATAAGCATCCGTAATATTTACACAAATGACAACACTGTAAAACTACAAATTTCAAAATAGACATTTTGACGATGCCCATATCCATGCATATTGTTGTCAAAAATGGAATAACCAACCAAAATGTGAGAAGATGAATATGAGTATGATGAACCTATCACTCAAATATTTTTTATGGTTGCTTCCAAATTATTTAAAAGCTAAATAAAAACATAGGATCAAACCCGTAACATATAGCTTTGATAGTGTTTGTATACTATCACCAGTTACTGTAGTGCAAACATAAAGTTGAGGAATGTTTTTCCCATCCAATTACTTGGATTTCTCCGTTTCGGTGGTTTTAATTCCTAGTACTAGAATGAGCATTTACATGAGTTAGATCAACAAATTTTGGTTTGACATTATTTTCCTTTTTAACAACTTTCCAATGTTGCACTGAAGGAACATACCAACACATATTAACATCATGACCATTCCTTTTACAATGGGAACAAAATTTAACTTCCTTATTTTTAGGAGTCTTACCCATTTTGCCATTCCTTGAAATCTGTCTAGGAAAATGATTCCCCTGTTTAGGAGACATAACGTTTTTGCCATTTCTCACCTTACCAGAGTCAGATTGGCCTTTTGCACCTTCCTTGTCATTCATAAAAGGCATTAAATTCTTTATCATATTTTTCCTCTTCCAACAATATGCTACAGAATGATTAGTACTTCACAAAATGTGCAAGGAAAATCCTACGCCTGTCTACCAAAGCTATATTGTTCAGACTGAAAGAGTGTTTTAGAAGTCTTACAATTAAATTTCTCCTTAGTGTAATTTTTCGTGTAACTAGGAGGAGGTGGAATTTCACTACCTCACTTACCTACTTTCTTACACCTTTCATTATTCCTCCTGATGGCGGAATCCTGTAATTCTAGAGGCGTAGATCCTTGGCTATTGGAAGCTTGTCTGCCTTCAACTTCTTAGGAACTTTCTCCAATTTCCATTTTCCAACTAGAATAACCCAAACCTTCAAACTGAGGTTGATCCTCTACCTGTATGGGATTAGCATCACCTTGTTCATTATTACCAAGGCCTTTTCCGTTATATCCCATTTTAACTATTAGTTTAGACCCAATTCCCTTAGTGTGTTTTTAAAAATGACCAAAAGGAATATCTGAAACTAAATTCGAGGAAGTATTTTCATGTGAACAACTTACAGTACATTCTGTCATAGTACCTGCATTTGATTTGGAAGGCATTTCCATTCTGTTTTCACCTTATTATAGTTTTTCCAAGAGGGCATCCTTGGTCCGTATTTCTTTCTGCAACTCTTTAACAAAGCCCATTAACTTATTTCTTTGTACAAACATCTCATTGACATACTCCTCTTTCTTGGTTATAGAGGATTGTGGCTCAAATTTTAACCGCACTATTTCCTCTTCTAGGGAATACAAATTAACTCTCCAGAAAGAATTTTCTTCCTAGAGTTGGTGGTTTATGGGTTCAAGCTCATCCAGTTGCTCTTGTTTGGATGACTTGCCCATGATTCCTTGTTCCTGCAAACATAACTAGTACTTCCAAATATAACCAGTACTTCCAAAACTACACACTCCAAAAGAGGATTAACAAGCCACAAAGTGTTTGCATACTGAAAACTAAAATCAATACTGAAACTGAAGCTAAATTTTTAAACACAATTAGAAGCTAATCCGGTAATCTAACTGCTCTGATACCAAACTTGATCCCAAAACGGGTGTTTGAATCCAACACTTTTTAATTGTTTCAAAGTATCATTAAATATAATCAACTTAAGAGGAATTAATACTCCAAATTATTGATTTAAGACTTAATTCAAATTGAAATTAAGTTTACAATTTTACTCAAAATTTCACTGTTTGATCAAAGCCCCAAAAATCATTGTTTCAGATTTAATTGATTTTTGCAATTTTTTCAATTCTAATTATAGTTGCATCCATATTCATATTTTGAATTTAACTTACTTGCAAATATCAAAAACTGAAAATAAAATTAGAACACAACATCCAAATTGTTTATAGGGTTCGGAATTCCTATGTCCTTCGGTTCGTGATGAACCGATCCATTAATAATGTTAAATATGTAAATACAATAACCTTTACATTAACCAATAATGAATCAAAAACCTGAAAAATTGTGTTTTGGACCTTCAAAGGACATTAATGGAGCTTAACCTCTGTCCTTCACCTTCCTGATCCACTTGCAACAGTGTCTCCCTTTGGTTCTATGCCTTTGTGTGAATTTAATAGCAAATAACTCTATCTCAAAATCTCCAAATTGGATAAATGATCACATCATTGTGATTTTCTTGAAATTATGAACAAATTTTATATATAACTTGAGATCTGGTTTTGAGTGGAAGTGCCTTAAAATTGTATTTTTCAAAAATTATTTGTTTATTGCCTTGACACAGACATGGCACTTGTTTATTACAAATACAAGTGACCTTTATTTATACCACTTACAAAAGGGTGGCAGGTTGGTAAGGTTTCTTATCTTTTTAGATGAGGTGTTGGGTTCAAATCCACCTTCCATAGGTTTAGGCACCCAAATTAGTAATTAACCCCACATTTGGTGGGAAAACAATAGGATAAGCCTTTAAATAGTTTTTTGTCCACAAAATCCTCCTTATCCCATGGAATTAGGCTTATTCTTGTGGAATGGATTAAATAAAATATTATTATTATTATTTTATATCCAAAGCCACTAAAAACATGTCAAGTGTCACACCCATAATATGCCATTTGTCCACGTCAGAGTGTGTCACGTCATCATTTGACCACAACTTTGACTATGCATATCTTTCACATATGAACTCAGATTTGGTCTGTTCAAAATGCGTCAGAAATATTATGGCAAGCTCTATACCATGAAATTGATTTTTAAAATATTACAAGACCATCAATTTTGCATTTTCGCCAATTTCCACGTGTCACGTTGTCATTGGTCCACTTGTTGACCTATTGACCAAAGTTGACTTCCCCGTTGACTGAACTTTGATAGGACATAAGTTGAGCTCAGAGTGTCTATTTTTCACGTTCTTATAGTCATTAGAAATTTATCTATAGGTTCTACTACACTTACATGGTCTATGGAAGTTTAGGGATCTTTTGAAACTGAAAAATATCCCCTAATCATCATTTCTACCTGAGACAACAAGGACTTTGCCAGATGCATCTTTCTTTGGAGTTTCTTTTGGGACATTGGTGAGGACTGGGGTTTTTATTTTGTCTTGAGGCCCTACCCCTTTGACAATTTTTCTTCTTGTGTTATACTCTTTTTCTTTGGCAAAAACAACATTCATTAACAGCTTTCTATCCTCTTCTGATGGGATTCCTCCATCATACTTCGTAATCATTAGAGCTCTTTGGTACTCTAAATCATTATTAGGAAGTTCAAAATATTGTACCATATCTTTTTCTAAAGCATGAGAGGGAGGAAGAAGAGGTACCTAGTTAATGAAATCCTAAAAAGTTATAGCAGTTCTTGCACTTATTACTTCAGTTGAAGTTCCTCCTTATTGTGAGCTTGTAGAGAATTCCACCATGGATGCATCATCATCAGTGTTATCATCATCATAAACTTCTTCAACTTGCTGATCTATTTCACATGGTGGGTGGGGAAAGAAACACTTGTAACACCAATCAATTTAATTTATCTCTTCAAATACAACAACTTTGGTATTTATAGGATCAGGAACTACTTTATTTTCCCTAGCTTGGTGTTGTGTAGCTCCTATGGGTCCTTTAAATCTGTCATCAGATCTTTGATCATTTCTAAGATGATATGTGAATCTTTCTTATCCTTATTGCCTATGCTGACCTTGATAACCTTGTCCAATTCCTTTCTCTTCTCTGGCTAGCTTGTAAGAGATTTCTTTGACAGATCCAGCCAAAGTCTTTACAACTTCATCAAAATCCATAGCCTTACTTGATTTAGGCTTCTCTAGATTGATCAGTTTAACACCCTCCCTCTTAGGAGGTTTTCTAACTACTTTAATGTTGTTCTCAATTTGTAGAGCCATGGTAACGGCCTGCCTCAAAGTTCTAGGATTGTTATCCCTCAAATAGTAAGAAAATTTCTTATCAAATGCATCTAAATACTTTATCAAACATGATTCATCATATGGCCTCAAATTAACAGGAAGTCTTCTAAATGTTTTGTTAAATCTTGTATTGAAATTATGTACTGATTCATTAGGATTCTTTTTTATATTTTCAAACTTTGATTAAAGAAACCTAGGGTCTGTTTTATCACCATATTTCATTCTAAAATCATTCTTCATCTCTATCCAAGAATCAATAGAATTATTTGGAAAAGATTTATACCAGTCCCTTACATATTATTATAGAGTATGGATAAATAATTTAATGTACACATCCTCAAATTATATTTTAAAGTCCTCCATCATATTGATAAATAGATTCAAGTACTGATCACAAGTGATTGCCTTATTTCCTTGAAACTTAGGCAATCTATTTCTAACATCTTGTGGCACAACATTTGGATAGCCAACGTGCTATGTACCTTGGGATATGATAATATAATATATATGGGTTGATGGAGATGCAGACATGTGGCACACATCCCCTTTAGTTATATGTATGGGTTCACATGGGATATAATATTATAATGTATATGGGTTGATGGAGATGCCGACATGTGGCACACATCTCCTTAGTTAGTTATATGGGCTCATATAGGAATTAATTATATTGGGTAATGGGTTGGCCTACATTGGGATTAGGTGTTACCCATCCTATTTAAAGGATGTGAGTATCATTATGAGGAGGTTAGGTATATATGAGTTGATTCTTCTACTTGGTAGAGGTATATTGGAGGTGGCCCCCTCAAAGTTAATTCCCATCTTAGGAGATTGTGGAGTTACTCCTTCCTTAAGGAGAATTGTCTAGTGTCGCTCTACCTTAAGGGTATTATTCTACATATTTGGGCCTCTTGGCTCACCCATATCTCTTGTTTTGTGTTATCTTCTACAATTTATTGATTTATTATATGCAAGGTTCTTACCAAGTGGTATCAGAGTATCGATTTGGGCAAAAAAATTGGGTCTAAACCCTAATTTTAGTGATTCGGCTATATTTTGGAAATGGATGAAAATATTTTCTCAATGTTTTTATTAAATTTTTGGAAGGTTTTTATAAATCTATAGTCCAAATTTCATAAATTTTAAAGCTTTTTTGTTGAAGTTATTGCATTTTTAGGGTTTCACCTAAATTCACTTCATAGGCCACATTGTCTATAATTAATTTTTAAAATTTCTACCAATATTTAGAATCCATATCAAGAAGATGGTGAAAATTTCAGAATATTTGGAGCTATTTTGTCAGAGTTATTGCAGTTTTATTATTTTTCACTATTTTGCTCCACAAGACGCAATTTGAGGAATTTTCCTAAATTTCTTACATTTTCAAAAACCTCTCAAAAATTAAATCTGGGTTTGTGTTCTGTGAGTTCTTATTTTTCACCTAATTTTAGCCGAAAGTGTTAGAACAAGTTTTGATCAAAAGAATGGTGGAAAAAATTTAGGCATAAATTATTTGAACCATCAGATATTTAGTTCTTCAAATTGTGGATTAGTGGCTCTGTACAGATTTGGTTTTCTATGTTAGAAAAGGAAAAATCTCATTGGTCCTTGGAGGAATTGGAACAAGTTTTCATGGACAGATGGGAAACAAAAGAAGAATTTAATGATAATAGTGAGGAAGAGGAAATAACAGAAGAAGAAGAAGAAGAAGAAGAAGAAGAAGAAGAAGATGTTGATGATGAAGTTATTACACATGATAGTGCATCTCCAAAGAAGGAAGCTTCAATATTTCAGTTTGAAGGGTATATCCAAAGGAAAAAGGAAATTGTTTCCATAAATCCTAGCAGCAAATATAACTTCATCAATATATATGTAGCTCAAAATCTACATGTACAAGAAAAACATATTAAGGAAGCTCAAGTGAATGGTAAGCATATTCATTTTTTTGAAGATATAAATCTCTCTATGGATAAATATGTTTTACATTTAGATTTCTATGCTTTAGATATGGATGATATGGATATTGTTCTTGGGTATCCTTGGTTAGAGAGCTTGGGAACAATTAATCTTAATGTGTAAAAGAAATTAATGAAATTATGGTATAAGAGAAAGAAAATTACATTGCAAGATATCACACTTAACAAAGAAAAAAGTAATGTAAAATTAGATCATGAAGATGAATTTGAAGATGGTGAAGAAGGGAATAAGGATGAATCAAAAGGATAGGATGAAGAACATAAAGTCACAAATAATTTCTCTACTCAAGAGAAAAAATAAGTAACAAACAAGGTGGAAGAGGACAATAAATTTGAGGAAAAGGTTGATAAGGTTGAGTATAAGAAGGTGACACCATATTGACGCCCACACCATCATGAGAGGAAAAAATGATGGAGACATGTTAGGACAGATGAGGATACACATCCATATGGATATACAGGGAATCACAGGAATACTTTTGGCTATACATGGAATCAATGTAACAATAATTATATGACATGGAATCACAAAAATAATAATTATGGATATGAATGGATGCCAAGAAGGAACACATATGGACCAGTATGGAACCATATGAGCACAATGGAATATGGAATCAGGTTTAGAGCAACATCACTCAGTAGGATTTCATATGGGTGGTTGGATGATCAAGCATGGCGACAAGTGTGTAATAATTTAAAGCGCAATCATTATATGGCTTCTTCTTATGTTTCAGGGATGAAACATGTCAAAGAGGGAGGCAATGCTATGTAGCTTGGGATATGATAATATAATATATGTGGCTTGATGGAGATGTCGACTTGTGGCATACATCCCCTTAGTTATATGTATGGATTCACATGGGATATAATATTATAATGTATATGGGTTGATGAAGATGCCGACATGTGGCACACATCCCCTTAGTTAGTTATATGGGCTTACATAATATTTAATTATATTGGGTAATGGGTTGGCCTACATTGGGATTAGGTGTTACCCATCCTATTAAAGGATGTGATTATCATTATGAGGAGGTCAGGTATGTATGAGTTGAGTTTTCTACTTGGTAGAGGTATATTGGAGGTGTCCCCTCAAAGTGGATTCCCATCTTGGGAGATTGTGGAGTTACTCCTTGCTTAAGGAGCATTGTATGGTGTCTCCCTACCTTAGGGGTATTATTCTGCATATTTGGAAATCTTGGCCCACCCATATATGTTGTGTTGTGTTATCTTCTGCAATTTATGGATTTATTATATCCAAGGTTCTTACCAACACGATACCTCTAAAATTGATGGGACCAAAATTATTAATGAAAAATGGAGGTCTTGGTGGAGGTTGAGCCATATTATTTTGAGGAGGTGATCTCACAGGAGAAAAAAAATGATGGGGAGCGAGGGGTTTATGTGGTACAGGGATGCAATTCTCATAATGAGTGCCCTCTAAAGGCTCTATTTCTTTGAAAACTCTATCAGATTTGGAAAATATTGGGGCAAATTGAGAAGAATTTTTTTTAAATAAAAATGAAGGCCCCTCTCTAGATGGAGAATTTAATTCAACAAAGAGACTACCTGATTAAGATTCACTCGAGAAAGTATTGCAATCTTCAATCAAAAGTTGATCAGTTTTACCAATGGACATCTCTTTTCTTGATGCTTGATCTCCAATAACCTTCCAAATTCTTCTTCCTTCTAAATTAGAATTTCCCAGCTCTTGAAAAAACCTTCTACTAGGGTCCTTGGTGAATAAATATATTCTTCCTTCCATCTTTGCAAAGATTAATGAAAAATCATACTTGATCTATGTCAAGACACTAGTATTTATTAAGAATTTAAACAACACGGAGTCACCACTAAGTATTTTTACCTTAGTTTGTGCAAATGCACCAAGAGATACCTATCAAATGTCTGTCAATACTAGATTCATGAAAAGCTTACAAGATATGCTATTCTTATACCCAAATCTATCAATGATGATGCAAACTTGCTAGGTGTAACAACCCAACACATGAATGTTAGAAGAGATTGAACTCAAAACTTAGAGGAGTTCAAAGCATTCTCTACCAGATTTGAGGATAGACCATGATATTTCAGAAATTTATTAGCACACAACATCTGTAATAAGTATTCCCAGGTTCTGTAATTGTAAAAGAGGATAGGAAATCATGCTTCACGAAGAGTCCTCGGCAATGGTGCTACTAGTGTTAGTATCCAAATTCCTTAACTCACACATATCATACTATTGTAGACAACATCAGAATCCCAATTTTGTACACTTGACACACATAGTAGAAAAGAGAAATAAGTGCCCATGTACTCTTCCCATGTTGTCGTACAGTTGATTAGATCTAACTAGCCATTTGTCACTCAGATTACATGCCCAAGACATGGATAGCACCTGGAGAAAGGATATGACCTATGCCCCCCTAATGTAGTCCAAAACTTTCGACTAAGGTGAGAGGACCCGTAGTGTAACCTATGTTTGATGAAGGAGACGGATGAAATACTTCATTCCCCTTGAAACTGTGCCAAACTGTAGTCAATCTAAACCTTATGAAAGTATGGTCAATACTCCATAATGTTGTAACTCTTAATGAGTGATAAATTCTAAAAGATGGAGATACTTTCAATACAATTTGGAGAAATGTTACTGCTAGTGCAAAATCACAGCACCCCTAAATGAGTTCTAGTCAGATCTACTTTTCTAAGGCAAGAGTCATTTGGTGTGATTTGCATAACATCGAGTTTTGCCACAAAGTGTGGGACTTTGCAAAATGGAAAAACTCTCCAGATTAAAGGTTCGGTTCTTATTCCTCTATTTAGGTGCATGCGTGAAAACTTGTAGAAGGATCTATCTCTATATATACCTAATCTAAAATTTTACCAAAGGAGATAGGGATAAAAGGAATATAAGAAATCAGAAATGACTAAGCTATAAGGTGATGTACTGAAGGAATGATGAACATTAGTTTTGCTGATAGATGACAAACCATACATATATATGCATACATAGAATAATCAAGCACAGATAACCAGCTATATAATGAAAGACCAGATGAGAGCAGAAGGAGACAAGAAAGGATCTAAAATCAATCACAAACATGTTTTGTATTGATCTACAGATAGATACAATACATTACGAAATAGACCAAAAGGCAAGAAACGTATTACAATTCTAAAGGGAGGTCTGAAACTCCATGACTTCCTTTGCTAGAAGAAAAGGGGAGCCTGCAAAACACAAGAATTTCCAACCCTTTACAATGAGTCTCGACCTTGCAATATTTATAGATTCAATCACAGAAAGAAGAGAGAGAGAGAGAGAGAAGTGGGAAAAATAGGTTCAAAGTTCAACCACTAATATTAATGCCTCCTACAAAATCTGCCCCCAAATCTGTCTTAGACTACATCAAACTTTCTTATTTAGTGCCTTGAAGAAGGAGGAAATGGCAGATCAAATCGAATCCGATCTGGTTGTTGGGGTAAAATAGATCCTGTATTAAATGGCTATGAAGACGTTTCTCCATTTTTCTTCCACCTAACCAGGGCCTAAACTTAAATGTTTTTTCAGATCTTTCCATGGCGTGGACGAGACATCGAGACACTTTCCAATGGTGTCAGATTTGCTAATATTTTGAGCCCCGAGTTGAAAGATATGCCCCTTCGAAAGTTTGCATCGAGTTCATACAAAAGGGTGGGAAAACTAGTTTGAAAAATGGGCCTCCTTTTTAATATGGGACACGTGGTTGGCAGATTAGGCATAAAATAGTTTTAAGGCGGTCTCTGTAATTTAACTTTTCTATCAATGGCCAACTTTAGTGCTGCTAGTTTAGGCTTGTAGTGTGGCATTTCCTCTCGCCGGCCTGCTCAATTTATATGTTATTTGGCTAAGTCTTTTGCTCGACGAGCATCATATTTCTTTATCTAGGGACACGTGGTGGTCTAGCGCTCATCTGGAAAATCTCTCTCTCTCTCTATTCGACCCTTGAGTTAGCACCAGTTGGACACTTGGCAGCTCTCCGTCTGGCCTGTCACCATGCATTGACTATTCGACCTGACTCTGTTCCTTTTTTGAGATTGGACGCGTGGAGGCTTTGCGCTTGCTAACTTAAAGGCTCGACTCAAGATTTACCTTTGAAGGAGCATCAAGTTGACACTTGGAAGCCTCCGTAGATCTTTAGACCTTTCAACACTCTCTTTTAACTTTTCGGACCCTGGGTTATGTGGCAAGCTCGACGCTCATTTCGAGCCTCCACTTTTGGGTTACCTCTTGGAGATGCACCATGCTTGGACACATGACAGTCCCCCACTTAGCACTTCTATACTTGGCCATATTTTGAGGCCCACCTTCTGTCCACCTGTTTGACCTTTATTGACCATTTGTTACATGGCTAACTGGTGCTTGTTTGAGTCTCGGACTCTATATTTTACCATTTCGGAATAACACGGGGCTGACACCTGATCACCTTCTCTCTGTAGTTGACAGACTTTTTCAATGGCCGTGAAAATATTTTAGGGCTTTGGACGCGTGGAAGCCTAGCTTTTGTTTGGAGCTTCCCTTTCTGGATTAAAATTTGGAGAAGCGCCATGTAGACACATGGATCTTTCCACTGCCTCCTCCATACTAATTCAATTTTGGACTCTTCCCTAAACGGTTTCAAGCCCAAAAAACTTCAAAACTTCACTATTTTTTCCCCTTCTTACTCTAGTTCATCTACGGCACTGCCCCTTCTTTCCTCACCCTATTATTCCATTGTTGATTCTACTTGTAACTTGAAAAATGGATTGAGAGATAGAAACAGATGGATAGAGTCGTTTCTTTTTGCATATGGTCATGTAATTTTTATCAGCATTTGCCACTCTATTGTTGAGTCCTTCTACGGCAAATTTACAAGATATAAATGTTTTTTCTCATGTTTTATCTAGGTAGGTTTGTGGCCGATCTAATATTTTTCCCAAGGAGAAAAATATGGATAATAATTTGGTGACTCAGGGATATTTTCCTATTAGATGAAAAGACCAATTGCCTTATCATATCCATTGGGGATGGAGTCGAAAACAATGGTCTGATACTGATTCTACCTCCAATTCATGAGCTTGGTTGTTTGCACTCTCAATTTTCATAAGAAATATTGAAACAAAGGTTTCTAAGAGTAGAAAATTGATTTGACCTGGGGCTTCATCTGTCTCTCTGAATGGACTACATAAGAACAAAAAAAAAACACCAAACCTATACAAAAAATTTGAAATCATACATACTCCAAATAGAACATGCAGAGCGTGAAAAGCACTTAGGATAAAAGCAACCTAAATTACATCAAGACAATGTGCACAAGCACTTAGAGGAAAATGAATTAAACTAATATGTATAAGGTGATAACCTCCCTTTTAGTAGCAATGTTTAAGATAGATTCCATTTACTGGAAGCTGCAATTCCTCACCATCCAATATAGACAATTGGAAAGCATTGCTACTTTTACATCCTGTGACCATGTAGGGGCCACTACAAATGGGATCAAACTTGGAATGCCTTCCTAGTTTTTCCCGATCTGCATCCCATTTAAAAACCAGGTCTCCTTCCTAGAAGGTCCTTGTTTTTGCCTTCTTGTCAAAGCATATCTTGATAGAGGTATGATCCTTCTCTATTGCTTGGAGTACATTCTCTCTAGTTTCTTCCAATTCTATCAGATCCGCATACCTGGCCTCCATTGGTTCAAATTTAGACATCTCTAGCTGCTTCACGAGCTCTAATGCTAGCAACTCAAGTGATATAGGAAACACTACCTCTTTCCCATAGACAATTTTGAATGGAGAGCTACTTGTAGATCTCTTGGGTGTTATCCGATCAGCCCATAAGGCCAATTTGAGCTTTGTGTGCCATGTTCTCTTATTTTCATCAAGAGTTGTTCTGATGATCTTTAGCAAATTATTGTTTGTAGACTCATCTTGGCCATTACCTTGAGGATAATAGTTTGATGAAGTGCTCAAGTAAGTCCCATTCTTAACAACCCATCCTATGATCTTAGAACGTATGAATGCCAATACATTGTCTGATATAATGGTGGTTGGCACTCCAAATTTGGTCACTATCCCTTCATAGAAATCTCGTATACTAGAATCATTAGCTTCCTTGAGTGCCACTGCCTAGGTCCACTTGTTGAAATAGTCTGTCGCCGTCAGAATCCATTTGTGGCCTTGGATTGAATTTGGATTGATGACTCCAATGAATTCAAATTACCATTGCATGAAAGGTTGGTCGATTGAAATTCGGTGTAATGGAAGTGCTGTTAGCTTTTCTTTGCCTTTGAAGAATGCACAATTCTTGCACCATTTGATCCATGCATAGCAGTCACTAAACACTCTGGGCCAATAATAACTCACCTTCTTGATCTTGAGTGCTATCACCCTCAGAGAAAAATGGCCTCTAGCTGGTTTAACATGGAATTCTTGTAACACTCTCTCAACCTGATCTATCTCAATGCATCTCAGTGGAATGCCATTGATGTCTCTTTTGAATAAGACACCATCAATAAGAACATATAGAATGGAATGTATTCTGAAATGTATCCTTTTTACTTTACTCATCCCATGAGGAAACAGTCCTGTTTGAAGGAAGTGAACCATGTCTTAAGTCCAACAAGGAGTAGGTACATCATCATTTTCTTTCTCTTGATTATCCTATAGAACAGAAACAACCTCCTTTTCACTGTTTGCTTCTTCTTGTTGACTTGAGGCTAGTTGTTCACATAACCCCTTACCATGGACCAGCTTAGTGACCTTGATATTGATGTCATATTCCATTACATGAGTGATTCATCCTACACGCTTTTCATCCAGATCCTTGTTGAGAAGGAATTATTTAACTCCTGCATGGGAGACTAACAATTAGATTTTATTATTTGAAACCAGATGCTTAAACTTATTTAATCCTCTAATTATGGCCAGGACTTGCTTTTTGAGGAAGAAGTATGTCACTTCATAGTCTTCCAGACCTTGACTAAATAAAGCAATTGGTTGTTTTGTACCTTCTTTGTTCTATTGAACTAATATTTCAGAAATTGTGTCACTGCCACTAAAGGCATACAATGTGAAGTCTTTAGAGAAATCTAGATTCATGAGAGTTGGGGCTTGTGATATAGATTTTTTAATGGTCTCAAAGCTTGCCTTTCCTTTAGCTTTCCACCTTAATACTAATCTCTTCTTCAACATCAACGTTATTGGCTTAACAAGGGCAACAAAGTTTGGTACAAATCTGGGGACAAAATTGATTTTTCCCAGGAAGCTTTGAAGATATTTCTTATGGCTTGGTAATGGCAACGCTCTTATTACCTCAACTCTCTCCAGGTCAATTGCCAATCCTTCCTTGGATACAATATGACCTAGGAGCCTGCCCTCATCCACTAAGAATGTGCATTTTTTTGGGTTCAATGATACCCCGAAATTCCTGCATCTTCGAAACACATACCTTAGGTGGAAAAGGTGGTCTGCTGCATTTTTGGAAAACACCATAATGTCATCTAGATAGATTTGTACTATTTTGTTGATTAGCCCTTTGAATGCCATATCCATTTCCCTTGAAAAGTGGCTCCAACATTGGACAGTCCAAATGGCATTTTTCTATAGGCATAGGTGTCCCATTTAGTGGTGGAAGTTGTTTTGAACTGATCATCCTCTTTCACCATGATATGGTTGTACCCTGAGTAGCCATCTAGGAGGGAGAATGTCTCTGATCCAGACACCACTTGCAAGGTATGCTCCATTGAAGGGAGTGGGTAGTGATCTTTGAGGGAAGATCTGTTTAAGTCTCAACAATCTACACACAACCAAATCTCTCCATTTTTCTTCCTGACTGGGAATAGGTTTGTAACCAAGCTTGAGTGTTTGATTGAAAATATGATACTTTCCTCTATCAACTTGTTCAGCTCTTTCTTCATCAGAGGCTCAATGTGTGGATTGACTGGTCTATGCTTTTGCCTGATGGGCTGAGCAACTGGATATAGTTCGATTGTGTGTTGTGCTAGCTTTGCATTGAACCCTCTTAGATCTTCATAGCTCTAAGAAAATACATATGGAAATTCTTGGAAAATTTGTATGAATTCATACCTGTATTGCTCAGTGGCCACTTTACCAATTTGATGTTTTTTGCCTTCTCCAACTGGGATCGACTTTGAATCTTCTCCTCTGATCTATATGTTATCTTTCTCTTTTCGAAACTGATCATTAGGATTGAAAATAGAATCCAATGTCACTAATCGTTTGGGAAGCTTGTTTGTATGCATCTGTACTATTTGATTCCCATATTGCTGCTCTAATCTGCTTTTATTTCTAGCTAAGAATTCAACTTCTTCTTACAAAAAATTAATGATCTGCTGATCATTCTCGAAAACCTACCAACATGTGTTGTTATCTGGCAATGCTAGCCTCACAACTATATGGATATGTGGTTGTTATTTATCTCTTTTGATGCTGTCAACCACATCAAACATTGCTCCAATTACTACAAGCCTATCAGCAACTTCGTTCTTCTTCCTGGGTACGGATGCAATGTTGAAGGCCTCAAAATCCTCCATGAGATCTCGTACCCTACTCTTGTAGTTTTTGATCAGGTCATTCTTGACAACATTAATTCCTCTAAATTGATTGGAAACAAGTTAACTGTCACCAAACACTTGCAAGTTATTGATTCCTAGCTTCCTTTCCCAACGAAGACCATGGACCAAATCCTCATATTAAGCAGTGTTATTTGAGAAGGAAAAATGATATCTGAGGGATAAATAATACTTCATACCTTTGGGGGACACAATAATATATCCTCCTCTAGCTCCTTGTCTACTCCTTGAGCCATCAAAGAAAAATTTCCATACCTCATTACCATCTTTATATTCTGGCCTAATTAGTCCAAGAAGAGGATGATTCTCTTCATATAGATAGTAGACACATGGATTAGATTCTTCCATCTCCTTATAGGGGTCAAAAGCATGTATTTTATTGACACACTCATCGAGAGTCAAGTCTGGGATACATCCCACCTTGGTATCTGCTTAACTAGTGCTTAGGAGGTCTTCTTGATCAAAAGATGAGCAGTTGGAATTGATTGGGCTAGGCACATAAGATTCAATATGATAATTAGTAATGGGCTTAGATCTGATTGTGGCCTTGTCCCCATACCTTGTTCTAAAGAGAATATATGACCAATCAGTAGACAGATAGCCTCAAATTTTGGTAGTGAATTCACTAGACAAACACAAAGCAAAATGTGGTGGCAAATCTATGATTGACATGTTCTACAAAATAGTCGCATTATGGTAGGCATGTAGAGCGAGGCCTAGGTCCTTGATGATTCCAACAGTTTTCACTAATGTCCCATCTAATTGCACTACCCCTCTAGGGATGACTTCATATTGGAGACCCAGTTGATCATCTATTTGCTTGGGCAATACAGAACTAATTACCCCCGAGTAAATCATACAATTGTGCACCAATTTGTCTCCAATAATCAATAAAACATAGAATGGAGGAGGTCTCAGGTTCTTACCTTATTTTTCTCTATGGTTTTCCCCATGTTGAGCCGTATTGGTAGACACTTTCTCTTGCTGGTTAGGGTTATGATTTGAGCTTGACCAATTTTGTATAGTAGTCTGCAATAGATCCCTCTTCCCTAGAATGGCCAGTGACTCCCATAGTCAAATGTTCACACTTTTCCTTTTCATTTGTTCAATAATATTAAATGAGATATCCTTTTTTTTCCCCTTGGCACATTTTTTTCTTGCACATGGGTTGTTACAACCGATGCTTGAGTGGATTTGGAATCTGGCTTAGATTGGCTCTGTATAGTGGGAGTTGCATTTCGAGCACCAAAATCTTATGGAGTGATGGAAGGTTGAGGGTTACCTGAGTTCAGTGGTTGACCTTCTCCACTATTTCTCCTTTTTCACCGTGTATTGGGAGCCACACGTTGAGAAGGGAAGTGATTCATTCAACAGAAGTCCTCAACTTGCCAATTGATAAGAATAGTATCACTTGGAGATCCCTCTGGCTGAGCTCCTTGCTGATAATATCCTTCTTGGCTAGGTTCTTGTGACACCATACTAGTCTGCACCATCAAGGTCTGATTTAGTGCACCATTAAAGCACATTAATTGGTTATGTGGCTGATTTCCTGGGAATCACCAATCATATTCTTTTGCCATTTGTTTTGTGTTAGAACCAATGCCCTTGATGTTGAAGCTGTGTTTGGATCATATGACCTGAAAGGCCTATCAGCTTGAGGTTTTCCTTGTTTTTTACTCTGATTTAAATTCTAATATAGTGCTATATTTTGGTGATAATGGGGTCTAGCTTGATACTGAGCCTGTGGCTAATATAGCATAGAAATCTGAGCTTACTGCCTTTTTATGGTTACTAACTCATTACCCAAGTTCTAAAGCTATTTCATTACTTCCTAGAGTTCTTTTGAAGTGTTAGATGATGAGGTGGAGGCTTCATCTGAGCTTTGACTCCTATGAATAGGTATAAGGGCTAATGTAGGTGTTTGGCTAGTACCTGGGTTTCCTAACTTGGGTTACAGAGGTATGGGTGGCCTAGGAGCGAGTTTTCCATCCTAAATCAAATGATTCCTAGCCCTTATGGAAAGGCTATAGGCTGCAAGTAAGGTTGTTCCCCACATTGACTGAATCATTAAAGAAATATCAGAATTTAAAGCCCTAAGAAAGTATAAGAAGGAACCTTCATTAGTGGGCTTTACTACTGTTGGAATTTTGTCCCAAGTCTGCTGAAATCTAAGGTTGAAATCCATCAGCTACTCATTCCAGGATCTCTTGATTGTCTTTTTTTGCTCCAAAAAAGATAAGTCATTACCTTTTTCTCTAAACTGGTCGTGAAGAACTGTGCACAATTGGTTCCAATTCCTGATAGAGCCTACTTCAAGGTTCTCAAACCATTGTGAAGCTTTATCTTTGAGTGAAGAGGAAAGCAACTTGACTGCAATGTCCATCTCATGGATTTTAAGGATTGTACAGATATTTGTAATATCTTGGACATGATCACCAGGAGAAGTCTAGTTTTCCCCAATGAAATATGGGATGCTCTTTAATGCTGCTATCAGGACCAGATTTTGTGCATTCAGAGTGAGTGGCCTATTGCCAGTGAAATTGACATAAGGATTTTGCTGAGCTATCCTGATCGGCATGAGTACCCCTCTTGATTTAAATAATGGCCTACCAAGAGGAGGTGTCGATAAGGCTCTGTTTGGTGGGGATAGATACCTCTGGGCTCTTCTTCCTCCCCTCCCTCTGTCTGGGCATAAGTCTAGATAGACAAATAATCCCTCCTCTCTGGTTCTTGACCATGTTTATATTATTCTCATGAACTTTCTTGGACTGCTGAAACTGGTGAATTTGTTTCTTTTGGAGTCGACATATGTACAATTTTAAAACTTCTTAAAAGTTAGAATCACAAGTGCACATCAATATTATTATAATAAGATGGAGACTTCTCTCTGTCCCATCAGGTGTGCCAAAACTATTAGTGCAAAATCACAGGATCCCCAAATGATTTCTATAGATATAATTTTCTAAGGCAGAGTCATTTGGTATGATCCACATAGCATTGAAATTTCCCAAAGGTGTGTGACCTTGCAAATGGAAAATCTCTCTAGATTAAAGGTTGGTTCCTTATTCCTATATTTAGGTGCATACGTGAGAACTTGTAGAAGATCTATCTTTGTACCTAATCTAAAATTTTCCAAGGAGATAGGGATGAAAGGGATATAAGAAATAAGGAATGACTAAAATACAAGCTGATGAACCGAAGAAATGATGAACACTAGTTTTGTTGATGGACAGTAACCAACAAAATACATACAATAATCAAGGATAGATAACTAGATTTACAATGAAAGACCAGATATGAGCATAAGAGACTGAAAGGATCTATAATCGATCAAAAACATGTTTTGTTGCTCTTCAAATTGATATAATGGATTACTAAATAGTCAGGAGGCAAGAACATACTGCAATTTTAATGGAAGGTCTAAACTCCATGAATTCCTTTACTAGAATGAAAGGGGAGCCTTCAAGACAAAAGAATGTCCAACCAATGTTGTTAATGCCTCAATCAAAGAGAAGAAAGAGAGAGAAGTGGGAAAAGTAGGTTGAATCTCAACCAATGTTGTTAATGCCTCTAAGAAAATCTACCCCAAATCCGTCTTGACTGTATCAATCTTTGGTTTAGTGCCATGAAGAAGGAAGAAATGATGGAGTAGATCGAATCCGATCTGGTTGTTAAGGCAAGTAGACCCTGCATTAAAGGCTTGAAGATTTTTCTCCATTGTCAACCTACCATGGCTTGAAAAATGTTTTTTTATCTTTCAATGGCGTAGATGATGTCAAGACACTCTTAATGGTCTAAGATTTGCAATATTTCAAGCCCTAAGTTGAAAGATATGCCCCTTAGAATTTTGTATCGAGTCTATACAAATGGGCAGGAAAACAATTTGAAAAATAGGTCTCCTTTTTAATACAAGGCACATGGTAGCCAAATTAGGGAAAAATCAAGTTTGCAAGTCCGTAATTTATCTTTTCCCTCAATGGCCCACTTTAGCACTGCTCGTTTAGGCTTGTCGTGTGGTGTTTCCTCCACTGCCTACCGAATTCCATTTTTTTGGCTAAGTCCTTTTCTTGGCAGGGTAATATCTCTTGACCTGGGACATGCGGCAGTTTAGCTCTCATTTGGAAACTCTCTTTCTATTCAATCCTTGAATAAGTGCCATTTAGACACTAGGCAGCCTCCACCGGCATACCCCATGTATTGACTATTCAACCAAATTTGCCCCCTTTTTAGGATGGACATGTGGAGGCACCGCACTCATTTGAAAGCCTAATTAAAAATTTGCGTTTGAAGGAGCATCGAGTTAACACTTGGCAGCCTCCGCAGGTCTGTGGAATTTTCAATGGTCCATATTACTTTTTAGAGTTTTGGCCACGTGGAGAGCTCACACTCATTTGTGTCTTTGGATCTAGACTAACTCTTGGAGATGCGCCACACTAACACTTGGCATTCTTCACTTACACTTTTATACTTAGCCAATTTTGAGACCTTCCCTATCTACCTTTTGACCCTGTTTGACCAGTTGCTACATGGAGGGCTGGTGCATGTTTGAGTCTCCGCTTTGGGCTCCCATTTTAGATTTTTGCCGAGTCAACACCTAGCACCTTCTCTCTTAGTTGAATACTTTTAAATGACCTCACAAATTTTTGGGGCTTTGGATGAGTGGAAACCTGGCACTTGTTTGGGCTTCCATTTCTAGATTCAACTTTGGTGAAGTGCCACATAGACATGTGGTTATTTCCATTGCATCCTTTATATTTGGTTGATTTTGGACTCTTCGTTGAATAATTCGAGCCCAAAAAACTTTGAAAATTCACCATTTTATGCCTTCTTACTCCTGGTTCCTCTGCAGCACTGCCTCTTCTTTTCTGACCCTACTATTCCAATGTTGAGTCTACCTGTAACTTAAAAAAAGGACTAAGACTTAGAAACGACTTGGCATAGTCATTTCTTTTTTCATAGGGTAATGTAATCTTTCTCAGCCTCTGTGAATCCATTGTTGAGTCCTTCTATGACCAATTTATAAGATCTAAATGAGTTTTCTTAGGTTTTCTCTATGCAGGGTCGTGGCCAACCTAATATTTTTCATGGGGGGCAAAATATGGATAACAATTACTGAAGACATTATGGGATTGTGATTCTTCTACATATTTTAGTAAATAGATTTTGTTCCTTTGTTGATATACCAGGAAAACATGGGTAGTTTAGGATGGATTCATGGTTTTTGAATAATTTTGGTGGGAGATTGAGAAGGATAAAGTTGATTATACTAGATCTTTGAGGGACTTCACAACAATGGAAAACTCAACAACATAAAGCTTTATAATAGTTAAGATGTTCCTTCAACCAGAAGGGGTGCTTCAATGGAGGCCCAAATCAACATGTTTTCACACAATATTTTAGAATCTAACATGATGGCTCAAGTTAAAAGACTCAATCAAACACCAAAAACTTTTATCAATCATGCTTAAGGTACACCCAAAGACATACAAACAATATTTATTAAAAAATGATAGTGAAGTGATTTTAAATCATTTATCTCATCAAAAGATGAAGGCTCTTCTTGAAATGAAATTGAAAATTCCACTAAACTATCATATGGATGAGATCCTGTGTGATTTCACAAATATTTCAATGTAAGATTGCAATAGGAATAAGAAAAACTACTTGCAGACATTCTGAAATAAAGAAGACACTAATTGCTCTAAGATTGACACAAATTAATTTCAAAATTACTTAAATTAATCAACAGAGGAAAGATTATAGAGAAATATTAGTTCTCATCAATGGCTATACATCTGTGACCAACTTGACATGATAGAAAATATAACACAAAATAAATTAACAAGGTATCTCGAAATGGTCTCTCAGGAAGACAACTTTTCTCAAATTTTCTCTTAAGAATTCAACCCCCCAACCCTTTGCAAGAGTATTCTCATTGCATTTATACATTGTAATCACTCAATTTCCCCCCAAAAGAGAACAATATTTGAGGGACCTTTGCTTGTTACCAATTTGCCTTGGAAAGTGACATTTTAAAAAAATTACTTCCAAAAGCTACTAAGTGGACCAATTGTGAACTGAACACATTTCTTGGGCCCTCAACTAATGATTATGATGCCATGCCACAACTTTTTTGGAAATCCTTCTAATCATTCTGATTCTGTCATGCGATAAATCACCTTTTTAGTCATTTTCGGGAGGCTCTGCATAGCTGGATATGACAGGTAATCCTTTTCACTCTCGAGGCAACACCTTTTTCATCTTTTATGCCTGCAAATTTCATCATTTCATCCTTTTTCCTTTCTTTCCTTTGCAAATCTATCATGCATCCAACTTCGTTGGTAATTCCCATTTTTGTAAGTGCCTAAGAAATTCCAACTTCAAAATATCGACCTTACAATCCTTAGACTCACAAATTAAGTTCCGAATCTATTCAATGGCACTTTATAGATAGAGACAACAAGGAATTTCATTAAAAAATGATGAAAAACATTGCGTATTCACAGCTCCAGGAGTCTTGGAGCAAAAATGGTGGAAAAATAGATGAAATCAAGAGCAACCGTTGATTATGCCCCTTCTCAACTTTATTTTAAAACTATCCACATGTTTCCTTGGCACAACTGCAAAGGAGATGTACATGGGAAATTTTGCAAACAAGCGTGGGCTGTCCACATGGCTTGGGACCAAGAAAAACACCTTTTGGTCTCTTAAAAAGTCTCAGCAAAAAAGGAGCTAGCGGAAGCCTCCACGTGTCTCTATGGGGCACTTTGAGATGGTCCCTAAAAGTAGATACCCCAAACAATCATGGGCTCACAACGAGTCTTAGTCCAACACAGTTGTTAAAAAAGTTGAATGATCAATAGAAGCGGCCATATGTCTAGGGTTCGAGATATTTTTCCTTGGTTGTTGAAAAGTACAAGCAAGGGTAGAAGTGAGCGAAGCCTCCAAGTGTCCTCTTAGCACTTCTTCAAAATAAAATTTAGGGGTTGGTCCCCAAATAGGTGCGGTCCCTCCACATGTCCATGATCCGCCAAAACTGTACCAACCGCATAAATTTTTTGTCTTAGTTTGGGCAAGGCAACAGAAATCTCCATGTGTCTCCCCAATGCAACTCCAAAGCCAAACCAAAAGGAAAATTTTGAGATGAGAGTCTGCCCTCCATGTGGACAAGATTTGAGTTGAAGTGAACCTTATAGTTTCAAAGTGCCTTGTCGAGCCACATCCAACCAGAAAGGGCCACGTTTCCACATATACTAAGATATAAATTTGACCGAGAAAAATACACCAGTCAAACCGTAAAATGTAGGAAAATAACCATTTGCGCCTGGAAATGAATCCTTCTTCAAGGACAGATAATTTGGAAAAGATATAAGGCCCTTGAATATGATCTTCCGAGTTGCATCCAATCACGTTTCCATAGATACTTGGGACAAAAATGATAGGGAAAATAAAACGTGACTATGGAAAATGAAAGGAAGGGAAAAAAAACTTGAATTTTCCCCCAAGTTACAAATCTTTTCACATGGACAGAGGAATGAAAAAAAAAATTGGACTTTAATTGATCCTCGACCAAGGAAGGGGCTGATGATGGCAACCAAATGGAGGACAGAGTTTTCATGCATCAATACGGGGGAGATAGAGAAGACAACAAAGCCTGCAAACTGGAGAACTTTAAGGACAAATGGGGTGAGACCAAATTGAGAACAAACACCACCATCCCAAAAACAAAAAACATGAAGGAAAGAAATGTGTATCACATTACTGTAATATCAAATAATTCTACACTTAATTTAAAATTTTTAATATAATAAACCATTCAAAACTATTATTATGTAATGAAATTAGACTATAAATATTTTAAACAAAACAACTACATACATATGAAAATGTTTTTTATGACAATTTCTAAAGGTTGTGGCCTCTTTCGAGCTAATCTATACGAAGGGAATTATAAAAAAAATATGTATAGGTTAAATCCTAGTGGCCGCTAGGTTATGAATATTTCACCTTTTGTTTTGATATACTTTTCATTTCTAATCGACCAGAGTCGTGGCAGTGGGTTTCTGATTAGTTCCTTCCAAGGCAGGATAATAAACATTTCATGTCATCTAATTAATAATGTTACTATGAACCAATCATAAACAAAAAAAATTCTTCCCATCTCAAGTTTTCTAATGTATAATTTTTGAATTGACATATTTACATAAATACAATTTCACATAAATAAATTTATTGAAATTTTGATTGGTTGGAAAGGGTGATTTGACAATTTTTTCTTCTTATTGAAATACACATTTTTCTTTTTTTAAAGCCAAAATATTATAAATGGCCAAGTGGCCTAGCATTTATTAACCCCTTGTCAATCTATCAATTCATCTATTTGATTGTAGATAACTTACATTAAAACTGATTTGATTGAATACTTGACAATGCCAACTATCACTAATTACAATATGACATTATATAGAGAAGGTGAATCTAAATAAAGTGAAAGTTTAATTAACTATTACCATTTATAAATTTATTTATATTAGTTAACCTATCATATTATATATTTTCTTATTAAAAAATAACACACATTATGTAAATTTATTATATATTTATAAAATTTATAAAAGTGAAACATACCTATACTTATCTCTATTAAACAAATTTATTATTGTACTTTTCATAATATATGTATAGATTTATCATTCCCATAGTAAATATCAAAATTTCCGTGAGGCATATATCGATATCATTGAACATAAATTATATCTCTATAAGAATTTAATGTAAAAATTAGAGACAACAGATAATATTTATTAAGGGAATGATAAATCACGAGATGAATAGAAATAGATAATATTGTCAACTATTGTCACTATGGATAGTATGTCTCCGAATTTTTTAATATCATATTTTATTTCAGCACATCTTCTCTTTCTTAATATTATGTTTTGATACTAGTCAAACTACCTGCATAATTTTTAAAAATAAGTTTGATTGGACAATGCAAAATACCTCTAATTTTAAATCTTATTCAACATTTCCCTATTCACACATGACCAAGGCATCCCTTTCACATCATTTCTAAAAAATTATTTAAATATTACCATTGTATATTACCATTTCTCCTAACCAGTAGCTAATGTCCACCCAATGCTATTTACTGCCACTCCATAAACTAGATTTGGTAATGTTGTTTGCACTTAACACCATTCATTTGTTTCGTACCTCAACTCCCACATACATCAAATGGTCTGATAACACTATTTTTCCATCAGTTCCAGTAAAATGAATTTTCTGTCGAAATTTTTGCAAAAACTATATTTGTACTTGTTTCAATATTTTTAGTACGTTGGACAAGGCATTTACTTAAATCCAATCCAATAATATAGACCTAAAACACTGCAGTGAACAGGGAATGCCACTACTACATAATGTGAATCTGGCTTAAGTTTTGTACCTAACTAGTTGGAAATGTATATCTATCTATTGAACTTGACACAACATGAAAGAAGGCATCCGAGTACCTTTTGGTGTCATTTTCGAACAAAGTTGCTTATTGTACATTGTATGTGCTTTTCTTCATGTTTCCTAATAGGAGCACATAAAACAACATGTTATTTTCAGAGATAGTTATGTTTAAGGGATATGTAGGCATATGCTTAGTTATGTTTGGACTATACAAAATTTTCCTCGGTGTTTTAGACAAACCACATTCTTGCCTATTACAATCTGCTCATCTTTACATCTTCGATTATTACAATCTACAACTACAATTTAAAGGCAGGAACTGGCCGCTTTGTGGCTCTTGTTTCATTCTTTTCTATACCTATGTCAATAAATATAATATATTCAAGTAGAAAAAATACTTCTTTTAAATTTTAGTATAACATCGACATGAGAATTTTCTTAAAATATTGGTAAATAATTAATAATATACAATACTACAACCACGTTAAATATTTTTGTGCTAGCCACTGTCTTGTCAGAGCAAGGAAATTCAGAAGGAAAGGGTGTGGGTATTAAATAAAATAGACGGTCTATGTCACAGTCACCACTACTGAGGTCTGGAGCGACTCCCATGCCAAATTCATCCTCCACAACATCTCTCTTGAACAACCTGACCAACACGCTTCTTGACCCTGTTCTTGACAAAGGGATTGGCATTCACAATGTATCTCTTCCAACAAGAAAAGAACACCCTCCACGACATCTCTCTTGAACCACCCGACTAGCACACTGAGATTCTTCACTTTTTCATCCCCCAAATAGTTCTTGACGAAGGGAACCTCAGATTTCCAGTCACAACGTATCTCTTCCCAAAGGAACTTAACACCCTCCACATATTCAAAGGAAAATCCTCTATGTATAATTTGAGCACCACCACCCTTGATCAAGGGTGTACTGGAAATGATAATCATACCATGAAGGAGGTTCCTGCCCTCCATGGAGACCAACATGAAGTAAGAAAATGATTTTCTAGATCTGAGGATGGTGCTGTTCAAATCCATCGTAACTATCTTGGCCTCACGACAGGGAAAGAAGTTGTATTAACCCATGTAGGCCGTGAGCTTGTAAGCGATACATGAAAAGAGCGAACATACCATAAATGCAAAGTTGCAATCCAATTAGGTATTTTACAGAAAAATTGTAAAAGGTACTATCTTCATGCATAAGCAAAGAACCATAGGAATATAATGAATTGTGCCTTCCTTAGTATATAATGTTATATGGAATATTAGCTGGTTAATGCTGCCTTCACATCCATCAAAATCTTATTTTTATTAAGAGGTAATGAAAATTTTAATTATATTTTTTTACACATTATTATTTATATTAAATTTAAAAATGGAGGTATCATAAATTTACTTCCTTAAAGACCTAGGAGTTCAAAACATAAAAACTACACACCTCCCAAGAAATTTTGGAAGACACTTCATGACTTATTATTATGTATAACGGTTAACAATTTTTCCAAATGTTTCCGAAAACTAATATTAGAAGATCTATTATAGGTAACCAAATGCTGCAATGATTTAAACTGTTGCTACTGACTATAGATTCACTGGAACCTAATATTCTTGTTGAAAAGCTTCCCCTTGAATCCAAAAAATACATGGATCAAAACATTGATCGATAATTGCATCCCTCATACTAGTGAAATCAACCACCACGGCAAATAACAATATTCATGTCAACATATCACTAAAAAAATTTCCCATATACATGACTACTTAGAAAACTGAATAACCTCTTTGTAGAGTTGGAAGTATAATAGATCTGAAACATCTACACAACCAACCTTGACAAAAAACATTGAAGGAAAAACCAAACATCATGATCAAATCTTAAATAAATAAAAACTAAACAGGGGTACACAATATAAACCATATCATAAAAATCCAACTTCACATAATTATACATTATTAGTTTTACAAAAAGGTTTCTTTTATAAAAAAATTAGATTATGCCACAAACAATTGATTTTTTCATTAGTTAAGATTAATGACAAAAAATAAAGATCCATTTAATCAATAATTAATTTATACGGTAATAATAACTACAATTGTAATAGAAAAAAGAAAGATCATTTGTGAAGAAATATGTGAAAACATTTAGGATAGTTATAGTGATATTTGAGATTATTACCTCGACATCTCCGAAGGTCTAGTAGTCGAAAATTTTCACTTCAATTTGTGGTAAGGTGGCTATCATGGCTATTGATGATATGACTCACCATTTTCTCCAACAACAAAAAATTCTAAAAATCCCTAAACAAGGAATGTTTATACCAGAGTAAGTAGAATATAAATGTTACACTAACACCCTAGCCATTTTGTTTGATCTTTGTTTATCTCAAGGCCATGTATCTTCATTTGATCTTTGCTTCTATCAAAGTAAGCTACTCTGAAATAAGATTTAGTTCCATTTATATTAAATCAATTATTTTTATGTTGTGGGAGAATTGTTACCTGAGGAAATGAGAAGAAAATCTAGTGGAGAGACCTATATACCTAAAGCCATGTTTGTCAGAGACTAATCTAAAGAAATAAATACAAAGTCAATAGGAAAATCTAGATATAAGTCACAAAGAGGGAAGAATAAGGAACGATGCATACACCCCAGAAAAGTAGGGCATCTTAAGAAGGATTCCTAGAAGACGAAGCATCATTGAAAAAGGTAGATGCCGCCAAGGGTGTAAATCAAGTAGAAATAGGTGAAGGTATGACTGATGAAGTTTTGACTATTTATAATGTTTCCTTTTATCATCATGAATGGTTGCTGGATTCCAGTGCTACACATCACATGTATTCACATAGAAGTTGGTTTTTTTCTTACCAAACCCTTAACAAAAGTTCTATTCTTCTGGGAAATAATGTTTCTTCTAAAATTGAAGTAATTGGAAGCATCAATATAAAAATGTTTGAGAGTATAGTAAGGACAATAACAAAAGTAAGACCTATACCAGAACTACGAAGAAATTTTATTTCCTTGAGTGAATTAGATTATAGTATTTACAACTTCACATCTAACACCCACAATTTCAAAGTTCTAAAACCACATTAATCCTTAAAGAATTATCCTGAAAGTTGTGGCAATTTTTTTTTATAAAAATTACGAGGGTGTCAAACCCTAATATACGTTTAATTAATTTCTACCAACAGTGTTACATTTCATAGGATAGATTCAGTCTAGATTATTAATTAAATATTCTTAATCTAGTTCTAACATCATTTTAACTATCATCACTAAATAAGTGTCCATTAATTTCTCTTACTAGGTTAAATAGTTACCCACTTGGGGATTAACATTTAAAAAACCCTTATCCTTAGTTACCTTAGTTCTCTTAAATTATTTTCTTTAGTGTCCATTGAATCATTCACTAAAACCTACTAGAATGGTTACATTTTTAACTTAATACACTAGAGCCCTAAGTGGCCCCATTCACCCATTTGCACATATATTTGATTTATTCAAAAATTTGCAACCATAATATGAATATTCTAACCTAACAATTGTAGGGTTTATTCTTAACCCTTAGATCAAAACAATAGGGACCACAAGATTAGAGCTACCAAAAAGAATCCCTAATCATCCTTAAGGGATTATTCTCAAGCATTTCTTATCCTAAGCTCATTCATTTGTTTCTCTTTGTGTTGCGGGGTGAAGGAGTGGATGCCATCGATCAAGAGAAAATCATGAAGGAGTATTCTTGGATCCAATGTGCAAGAAGAAAGGGATTCCATCCATTTGGATCCTCCCTTAGAATAGTTGAATATTAGATTTAATCATGTATTCTTAATTATTTATTATAATGCAAACATCTATCGTAGACCTAGTTTGAGATCTGTTGTTGATTAGTTCTCCTTTTTTTGTTTTCATTGATAGGTAAAATCCCTAGTTTTTAGATCAAGAGTTTTATGTATTTAAATCCCTATATACATGTTGGATTATTGGTCCAAACAAGCATACACGTCGCACACAGGATGGATCTACATTTAGGTGAAGTTTCGATCCATAAGAGTCAGTGGCTTGGATGTAAATACATTTAAAAAAAAAAAAGTTCCACGCACATGTGACCGACGATGATCTCTTAACTGACCACAGTAACCATTGTGCTACCGATGTTGTTTCCACTACCGGAGAAAATTTCCTTTGTTAATGGTAAATTTTTAGAATATTGTTTTAAATGTAGTGGGTAAGAGATTAATTCCATGAGCAACATATTATTCAATCTAGTAAAGCATAATAGTCACAGAAGCATCTAATATCAAAAAGAGCACAACAAATGACTATCAAGTTTACAAAAATTAAATTTTTGCAGCATCTAGAAATTGATTTTGGTCATAGGAATACAGACATTGGCTCAGTGGCCAATGCCAGTTACTGTTGGATGAGTCCAATTTATAATTTTTGAACATATCTTGAACATTTTTTTATTCACACTTATCTCAATGACTTTTCCAACAATTATTCATTAAATTTAAGGTTGTTGTGCAAGTCATAATATCATTTAATTCGATAACTATACGTAACCAAAATTATAGGGTACTGCACCACCAGAACAACATTACATGTGCCCCAATGTAGATACAGGTCTCCTCGCAAGGTGTTCGGGATCTCGAAAATCTCTCCAAGTATGCATTAACATCTTGCATGTCCCATTTAGCTCCTGCGTGATTTGATTTTTCTTTCCCCCTCTTCTCCTTTTCTTTTCGGTCTTCAGTGACGAAACCGCCGCCTTGCTTGGGCAGCAGTCTCGTGACCACCACCCAGGTAGGGCAGCGGTCCTATAACTGCCGCCCTGCTCAGGGTGGCAGTTCTTCACGTGTTTTCCAGAATGTTCTTTTTAACACGACTAACATAAAATTTCAACGTTTACCAGCTTTTTTCACCGCCTTTGCTTGTATTTATGATTCTGGTTCCCTGGAATAGTGTTTTGGTATTGTTTATTGTTTAAGAGATCAATTTGGTTTTCACCTTTGGGTAAATGAGAACTCTATAAATAGCTGGCTTATGCTCAGAGCAAATAGGCCCCTCAAATTTGTCTCTCATTTTCTCATTTCAGTAGCTTAGTCTTTCAATTTTTCTTAGGAATTCATATTTTTATTTATTGCATGCATAGTTAGTGTTTTCTTGCTGGTAGGAAGCGACATAATCTTCTTATGCTAGTGTTGTTATTGTTTCATGCAATCAATTGGAGTAGGAAAGTTCTAATTTTCAGTGGGAAGCCATTAAAGTTGTAGGTTTTGTTCGTAAAAAAGAAGTAGTTTCAGGTTCTGGACGTTTTATGTTGTATGACTCTACAATAAATCCCACTAGGAATTGCATAAACCAAGCTCTGTTCTCTTGCGTTATCCCTCTCCTACTCGCATTGTATTCAGTCTACATCCTAAACTGCTATCATTTCGATACCAACTTCTATTGATGCTAACATCACATGCTTTTCTGGATTCACGTGAGCATAAAGGAATGAGGAGACCACACTGAGGGGATAAAGCCACACACCACTCGGATTCGCCACGGTTCTGCAAAATCCAGGTTCAAGCTTTCAAAGTTCTAGATAAAGAATATCAAATAGAGTAGTCAATAATTTCATTTCAGTTAATCTCACTTTTGATATTGCCAGGGAAGCTATGGGGATTGATAGTTTCTGAGAAACTATGATTCACTCCTCACTTCTGAGGTAGGATCAAGAGTCTTTCAAATAGATTAGATCAGTTATCTGGTTATTTAGAATAGATTCACAACTGCACAGGCAAGTAGCTATACTTGGGTGCTTTATTTGTTTTAATTTCATGTCATTAGTTTAGTTGTAAATTTTTAGATATATTAAATAATTGCTCTTTCAATTTATGTTCAATAGTTTATAAAAAAAATACAAAATTAGAGGAATATACATAGATATATCTTGCATAATTAGTTTATTCTGTCATTAGTTAGATTTATATCATTTCCTTCTTGCATGACAATCACGGGACCTAGGGAGCCCAGAGAATACGTATTCGAGCCAATAGTGCCTCAGCCCAAACTATCCCCTTGTTGTAGCAATAACTGATATAGACTCAGAATCTTAGAATCCAGAGTCTTCTGAAGTAACAACAAACTTACAACAGATCAGCTCATAGTTAAGAGGGTTAAACATAGAAGACGACCAAGAAGCGTACACGTTTTGGTCAAACCAAGCCACAACTATAGATTACCCTAGATAAATATCTGCATGACTGTAGAAGGGCTTGAAAGAGAGAAAAAATTCGGTTCTGACCCTTTGGTCCCATCAGTCAGACGCAGGAGACATTCTCACTGACATAGACACTAGCTTAAGAATTTAGGTTGCCAGAACACCTGTAAGGTACTTTGACAAGATTGCACAACTTGCAGTTCTAAATATAGAGGCTGAAAAGGAATACTGGCTTCTGGATACTAGGGATTAGGGATTGATTCCTCGTATGACCATAGGAGGTCCACAACAACCAAAAATCTATGGTTGTGATCCACAAATTCCACAACCCAATGAGTCCATAGGTCAGGCCGACGTTGATGCTGGTTTACACACATTAGCATTTAGATCCACTCCATTTCCACTGACCATTATTGCACAGTTATCCTTGTTAGATATAACAGCTGACGAAGCTAAGGATATTTCTGGACTAGACCGGAGAATCGACCATAGAATCCACTATACCCATAAATCCATCCTATGACCCTATCTAGAGATATACATGAGATAATTCTAGGTCATTTTCCCCGTATCCCACAACCTATAGACTGGATTACGCCAGAGCTTGATATTGATTGGAGCCTTCGAGCAGTCATCCTCGCTGACCGATCTATCATGCTAGTTCAGGTTAGGAGGGCCTTCTTTGCCTTAGATTCACAAATTCCATTAGTGCACGTCAAAGACATAAGATTGCCTAACTAGTTTGTCTACATCCCATGTATAGTCCATCCCCACTGACTGTCTCGGCATGACCTCGGGAGGTCAGGTGCGAGGAAGAGTTACTTGTAGATTCCCATGCTCGCTTGTCACTTTTCCATCATACAAAATTGGTGAACCCGACGTGAAAGGAACAGTTGCTTCACTCTCACCTTTTCCCTTTTAGTGTTTCATCTTCTTCCACCCACCTTCGCTCTTTCCCATTATTCTACGGGTATTCATATACCCATCGAATATGTCGGGATACAATGCATATGGCAGACCTCTCCTAGGTCTCAAAACTTACTATGATCAACTGAATAGTCATCCATCACCCTCGCTCTCAGAATGGGGTGACAATTATTCAACTAACTAGTTTTCAACACAAACTCCACCTCAAAGGACTAGATATAGTTCTTCTTTCCAAATAAGGGAGTTGGATAAGCTCACTCAAACACCACAATCAGAGCCTTCAGGCTCAAAGAACATTACACTCACTGGAGAATCCGGTTCATCTCCTCATGTGTTTCTAAGAGCGCAAATCAGTAGACAATTAGATCCATACCAGTTCATAGATGATGAACATTTAGTGCATTATTCCAGGAATGAAAAACATTCGCAGAGTATGTACCCACCTATAGGAAGTTTACAAACATAACCCGAGGTCTCATTTCAAGGAAACACCTCCATGCCACTACCTATAGGAAATGCCCTCGAGGAAACTTAGCAGGGCAACGATCAGTTCATAGCGGGATATCACATGCCTATACAACCTCAGAATATACAACAAATGCCACTAAGGCAAAATACTGTGACTTCATCAAATGAAGTCATTTCAACTTTAGTAGAAAAATTTAGAGGGTTAGAACTTTCTCAAGCAAGTCAAAATTCTCAATTCATGCAGGTAGGAAATTCCAATCCTCCACATCATTGTAGCCAAGTAGACCTCCTCACAGGAATAGGCACGTTGGGCATGCCTCTTCAGTATTCACAACAAACCCCAACTAGAACTGCCGTTTCTAACACCGTTCCAGTGGAGAATATGATACCTCCCAGTCTATTACAAAACAATCCATTCCTAGGCAATACTCCTTTATACTTAAATATGTATTCCAAATCACCACAAGAAGATATGTTCTCCTATCCTGGCATGTTTACTCAACCAAAGGGGTTTCCTTATGCCCCCGCAAATGCATACGCTACACCATATCAACAACCCATTCCACCTCCACCCCCTCAGCAAGCACCATCAATGGTCGAAACCTACGTGATAAGGAGTTATTCAGAATATTTGAAAGAGCCCTTAGACTTCACCATACGAAACGTCATGCTTCCAAGACCTCTCCCTGGTTTTCCCAAATACAAAGGGGAGGGAGACCTGAACGCACATATCAAGGCCTATGCCACAGCCATTCAAGAGCTGCTCCCTTGGGATGGGGTTGTTGCCAAAATATTCCCCAAAACCTTAGAGGGCATCGCCCTCGATTGGTATTGTAGAATACCTGAAGCTTCCATCCATTCGTTTAAACAACTCATTTCATAGTTCATTAAGGAATTTGACATGAACAAACTGTTGAGAACAAGAATAAGGGAATTCTTACACATTAAACAAGAACATAATGAATCTATCACTCATTTCATATAGAGATGGCGTACAGTCCTTTATTCTTTGGCAAGTGTTCCAAACATGGATCAAATGGAACTATGCGATTTATTTCTTCATTCTCTCAGTAGAGAGTTGAAGGAAGAAAACCAAAAGTTCCCACTAAGGACTTATGATGAAGTACTTGAGAGTGCCCTCTGAATAGATCAAGCGGCAATAGATAGCAATCGCAAGACGTATGGAACAAATGGGAGGTTAATCACCCCCAACACGAATACTATGACTTATCCTACTACCACAAATGTCAATCAAAGACCTAAAATCCTTAACAAAAATAGCGGTGCAACAACAGATGGAGTAACTGACCAAGATAAAAGGGAAAATGTTTTAAATACTCCACCACTGGTTAACAATCAACAAAACAACAATTTTACCCCAATAATTAATACAGTGGATTTTAACCATCCACAACAAAAAAAACAACAACAACGGCAGATCAAAACACAGGGTCCAAGAAAAAACTCAACTGGATATTAAAACCAGAACCAAAAACAAAAACAACAAATGCAAAACCTTAATCCTAATAGGCAACGGTTTGATCAAAGTTTTGGACCACAATATGCGCCAAACCAGCAAACTAGGAATTACAATCCTAACTCGTATTGTGGTTTCCAAACAATTTGAGGCCATGAGACTAGAACATGTCGTGATCACAATAATTTCATGCAACGTCTACCAGAAGAACAAAGAAAAATTTTCGTAGATATGTTCTTAGCAGATCCTTCATCACTAGCACCAAATACTGTTACAGGGGAAGTTTCCCCTCAAAATGCTGGACCCTCAAAATCTTTGACTATCTGCTCCCAAATCACAATAACAAAAAATTAAATCCAAATGGGATGAACAAGGGCATAATGACAGGAAACAATGATCATGAAGCCTCCACTTCACTAAACCCACCAGTTGCACCACAATTAGGAATTCAGCCACGACCCAAGATATTCGGTTTAGTGGAGTTAGACACCGAACTACACGTAGAAGCTATAACAAGGACACGAGAGTATTCCTCTTAGCCCAATCCAAGTTACCCGCTAGACACAGATAACATCCAGCACATATTAGTAAAACCCATAGGTGCCTATGATTTAAATAATGACCTAATAAAAACCTTCTCTCACATCTCCTTTTTGGACTTACTGAAGAACTCTCCTGCCCACAGGGCTGCTCTTTTAGAGGCATTAGGTTTAGGTCATTTAATCAACATCACTCCACCTCCCAAAACACAGGTAAACCATATAGACTTTGATATCCACCCTCCGGGGAAGCCAGATAGGGATATCGAGTTTATATTCGAAATAAAAAAATGCCAACAGACGCTGAGATTGCACATAGAAGTGATCCAACCTTACATTTGTAAGTATGGGTTTATAACAATTACGTTAAATGCGTAATGGTTGACGATGGGGTAGTGGTTAACATAGTCCCCTTCTCTTTCCTACAAAAGCTAGGGTACGGAGAAAAAAATTGTTCCAGGACTTGGAATACACTAAGAGGCTATGATAGCTGTACGTACCCAAAATTGTAAGGTACTATAATGCCAAAACAGTGTAACAAGTGCCCCAAAGATGATATAGGTCTCCTCGTAATGTGTTCGGGATCCAAAAAATCTCTCTGAGTGTGCGTTAACATCCCGCATGCCCCGCTTATCCCCCACGTCCTTTGTTTTTCCTTTTTCCTCTCTTTTCTTGTCTTTTTTGCTCTTCAGCAACAAAACTGCCACCCTGCGTGGGCGGCGGTCTCGTGACCACCACCCTGATCAGCGCAGTGGTCCTATAACCGCCACCCTGCTCAGAGCGGTGGTCCTTTACGCATTTTCCAGAAAGTGTTTTAATGCAACTCACGTAAAAATCAACATTTCACTAGCTTTCCTTGCCGACTTAGTCTTGCATTTATGTTTTTGGTCCCCTGGAATAGTGTTTGGCCATCGTTTATTATTTTAGAGTTTAGTTTGGTTTTGATCTTTGGGTGAATGAAAAGCTATAAATAAATGGTTTGTGCACAAACAAATGGTCTGCCCCTCATTCACTTTCATGCTCTGATTTTCACATTTCAGTCTTTTATTCTGTTTAGAAGCCATAGTTTTAATTCCTTACATGTTTAGTTAACATTGTTCAGCTGTTGGTAAGGCCACATACCCATCTTGTGTAGGAAGTACTGTTATTTCACCCAATCCATTGGGGTAGAATAGCTTAGGAAGCCATTAAAGTTACAGGTTTTGCTCTTCAAATAGGATAGTTTCAGGTTCTGGACACTTTATGTTGCATGACTCGCAGTAAATCCTGCTAGGAATTACATAAGCCAAGCTCTGTACTCTTGTGCTATCCCTCTCCTACTCACATTATATTCAGTCTGCATTCTGAGCTGCCTTTGTCCCAATATCTACTTCTGTTGATGCTAGCATTACATGCTTTTCTAGATTCACATGAATACGAAAGAACGAGGAGATCACACTGAGGGGACAAGATCACACACACCATCGGATTCGACACTGTTCTACGGAATCCAGGTTCTAGCTTTCAAAGTTCTAGTTAGAATCATATCAAATAGAGTAGATAATCACTTCATTTCAGTAAATTCTATTCTCAATATTGCCAGGGAAGCTGTGAGGATTGATAGTTTCTGAGAAACTATGATTCACTCCTCACTTCTGAGGTAGGATCGAGAATCTTGCAGATAGATTAGATGAGCTATTTTATTTGTTTAGAATAAATCTACAAATTACACAAGCAAATAACTACACTCGGTTATTTTGTTTGTTGTAAATTGTTATTTAGTTGTTATTTCTAGATATGTTTAAATAGCTGCTTTTCTTAAATTCTTAGAAAGTCTCATAGAAAAATAGAAGTTATATATGTTTTAGATTTATTCCACGCAGTTTAAATTTACTTTGTTATAGTTAGATTTACATTTTATTTTGTATGACAATCACGAGACCCCGGGAACCCAGAGAATACGTATTTGAGCCAATCATGCCTCAACCCAACCTCGTCACAGCAATAGTTGACATAGACCAGAACCTTAGAATACAAGTCTTTCAAACAACAACAGATTTATGACTAATTAGCTCTCAGTTGAGAGGATTAAATATAGAAGACGACCAAGCACACACGTTTTGGTCAAATCAACCGAACTATAGATTACCCTAGGTAAACATTCACATTACTGTAGAAGGGTTTGAAAGAGAACAAACCTTTGGTTGTGATCCTTTGGTCCCACAGCCAAATGCAGGAGACACTCTCACAGACATAGATACTAGTTTAAGAATCCAGGTTGCACGAACGCCTGTAGGATATTCTGAGAAAATCACACAATTATTGAGTCTAAATGTAGAAGCTGAGAAAGTGTACGATTACTGGATACTAGGGATTAGGACTTTATTTCATACATGACCATAATAGGACCGTAACAACCAAGAATCTATGGTTGTGATCCACAAATCCTGTAGCCTAACGAATCCATAAGTCAATCAGATATATACACTAGCCTACGCACACTAGTATTCCAGTCCACTCCACTTCCACCCATCATCATCGAACAACTATCCTTACTAGATATAGCAGCTAACAAAGCTAGAGAATTCTGGACTAGGCCAGAGAATCATCCGTAGAGTCAATTATATTCATTACCCACCATATGACCTTATCTGGAGATATACATGAATCTATCCCAAGTCATTTTCCACGTATTCCACCACCCATAGATTGAATCACGCCAGAACTCGATATTGATTGGAGCCTTCGAGCAGTCATCCTTGCTGATCGATCTATCACACCAGTCCAAGTTAGAAGGGCCTTCTTTGCCTTAGATTCAAAAATTCCATTAGTGCGTGTCGAAGACATTAGATTGCCTAACTAGTTCGTTTGCATCCCACGCATATTCCATCCCCACCGGCTATCTCGGCACGACCTCGGGAGGTCGGGTACGCGGAAGAGTTACCTGTAGATTCCCACACTCACTTGTCACTTTTCCGGCGTACAAAATTGGTGAACCCAACGTGAAACAAACAAAATTAGTGAAGCTGACATAAACTTCCTACTTTCTAATTCGAATTCATAGTATCACATGTTCTTCCAAGTTTAGTTTACTTTTCATCTTCTCCACCTCATTAGACTTTCACAAATCACCTTCGCTCCTTCCCATTATTCTGCGGGTATTCATATACCCCCCGAATATGTCGGGATTCGATGCATATGGCAGACCCCTCTTGGGTCTTGAGGCATACTACGCCCAGCAAAATAGGAAATCATCACCCTCACTCTCGGTATGGGGGGACAACTACTCAACTAATCAGTTGTCAACACAAACTCCAAGAATCAGATATAATTCATCTTTTCAAACTGAGGAGTTAGATCAAACCCCTCGAACGCAACAAACAGAGCCTTCAGGCTCGAACAATATGACGTTCACCGGAGAATCTGGATCATCTCCTCAGGTATTGTTTAGACCACAAATTAGTAGACAATCAGACCCATACCTGGTCTTAGATGATGAACAGTCAATACGTTATCCTAGGGGTGAACAACGCTCCCGAGGTATCTACCCACCTATAGGAGGTTTACAAATACAACCCGAGGTCTCTTTTCAAGAAAATACCTCTATGCCACTACATATAGGAAATACTCTCGGAGAAACTTGGCAAGATAGTGATCAGTTCATAGCAGGATATCACATGCCTATACAACACCAGGGTATACAACAAATGCCGCTAAGGCAAAGCACCGTGACTTCACCAAATGAAGTCATTTCAACGTTAGTAGAAAAAGTGAGAGGGTTAGAACTTGCTCAAGCAAGTCAAAATTCTCAGTTCATGCAAGCAGGAAGTTCCAATCCTCCATACCACCCTGGCCAAGTAGATCTCCTCACAGGAGTAGGCACATTAGGCATGCCTCCTCAGTATCCACAACAAACGCCAACAAGGCCCATCATCTCTAACACCTTTCCTCCCGATCTAGTATCAAACAATCCATTACTAGACAATACCCCGTCATACTTAAACATGTACTCCAAATCACCACAAGGAGATATGTTCTCCTCTCCCGGCATGTTTTCTCAAACGCAGGGACTTCCCTATGCCCCTACCAACGCATACGCTGTGCCGTATCAACAGCCCATCCCAACACCACTCCCTCAGCAACCACCATCAATGGTCGAAACCTATGCAATAGGGACTTATTCAGAATATCTGAAAGAGCCCTTAGACTTCACCATACGAAGCGTCATGCTTCCAAGACCTCTTCCCGATTTACCCAAGTACAAAGGTGAGGGAGATCCAAACGCGCATATCAAAGCTTACGCTACAGCCATACACGAACTACTCCCTTGGGATGGGGTTGTTGCTAAAATATTCCCCAAAACCTTGGAAGCCATCGCTCTCGACTGGTATTATAGAATACCTGAGGCTTCCATCCATTCATTTAAACAACTCGTATCAGAGTTCATTAAGGCATTCGACATGAACAAATTGTTAAGAATAGGAATCAGGGAATTCTTGCACATCAAACAAGAACACAACGAATCTGTCGCCCATTTCATCTAAAGGTGGTGTACAGTCCTTTATTCCTCGGCAAGTGCTCCAAATATGGATTAGATGGAACTATGTGATTTATTCCTTCATTCTCTCAGCAAAGAGGTGAAGGAAGAAGTCCAGAAGTTCCCACTAAAAACTTACGATGAAGTACTCGAGAGCACTCTTCGAATAGATCAAGCAGCGATAGATAGTGGCCGTAAAACATATGGAGAAAACGGGAGGTTAATCACCCCCAATCAGAACACTACAAATTATCCCACTACCACAAATGTCAATCAGGGACCTAAAATCCTTAATAAAATCAGGGTGTAACAACGGATGGAGTAACCGACCAGCCCAAGAAGGTAAATGTTGTCAATACTCCATCACAAACAAACAACCAACGAAACAACAACTTCACCCCGACAATCAATACAGTGGATTTTAACCATCCACAACAACAATAACAACAGCGAAGTCCCATACAAGGGCCAAGCCAAAACTCATTTGGTTATCAAAACCAAAAACAACAAATGCAAAACTTTAATCCTAATAGGCAACAGTTTGATCAGAATTTTAGGCCACAATATACACCAAACCAACAAAACAAGGAATTACAATCCCAATTCATATTGTGGTTTCCACAAGATTCGAGGTCACGATACTAGAACGTGCTGTAAGTACAACAAATTCATGCAACGTTTTCCAGAAGAACAAAGACAGTTCTTCACAGATTTGTTTTTGGCAGATCCCGTGTCACCGCCACCAAACAGGCTCGCAGGGGCAGTTTCCCCTCAGAATGCTCCCCTCAAGATCTTTAACGATCCACTCCCAAATCATGATAATAACAGGCTAAATCTAACTGGGACGAACAAGGGTGCAATGACGGGAAACAATGATCATGAAGCCTCGACTTCACTAAATCCATCAGTTGCGCCACAATTAGGAAATCAACCGAGACCCAAGATAGTCGGTTTGGTAGAACTAGATGTTGAACTACCTATCGAAGCTATAACAAGAACACGAGAGTATTTCTCTCAACCAAGCCCAAGTCATCTGCCAGAAATCAGATAAGAGTCAACAAATAGTAGAAAAACCCGTAGGTGCCTATGATTTAATTAATGACCTAGCAAAAACCTTCTCACACATTTCATTTTTGGACTTACTAAAGAACTCTCCTACTCACAGAGCTGCTCTTTTAGAAGCATTAGGTTTAGGTCATCTAATTAACATCACTCCACCTCCTGAAACACAAGTAAATCACGTAGATTTTGATATCCACCCTCCGGGGCAGCCGGACAAGGATGTCAAATTTATATTCGAAATAAGTAAAATGCCTACAGATGCTGAGATTGCACGCCGAGGTGATCCAGCCTTACACTTACAAGTATGGGTTTATAATAACTACGTAAAATGGGAAATGGTTGATGATGGGGCCGCAGTTAACATAGTCCCCTTCTCTTTCCTCCAAAAACTAGGATATGGGGAAACAAACTGTTCCACCACTCGAAATACATTGAGAGGCTATGATAGCCTTAAAGCCACTTCGATAGGAACTATAATACTACCGGTCACCTTAGGACCCAAAACAATCCTGACTGAGTTTTATATTATAGATCGGGAAACTAATTATAATATGATCCTCGGCCGACCATGGATACACCGAATGAAGGCAATCCCTTCTACTTTATTCCAAGAAGTAAGATTCCTGCATCTAGGAAAGGTATTTGTAGCCAAAGGCAATCCAAAACCTTTCGATATACACCTAGCTGACTTAAAGAAAAGACCAGGTGTGCACTCAGAATTTGAACTTCCAACAAACCAACTTAATAAACCCACTGACCCAAAACCAGAGGAGAAGTTGGTACCTACAACGGATCTTGAAACTATCAGCATAGCCAAAACAACCCCAACCCCCAAAGATAAGGCTAAAGAAATGGTATCGTTAGGGACTACTGCAAAAATCGTTGAGTTAATAGAACAAGATTTACCAATGTTCTTACCATTTGATTCAGTAGGCATAGGATATTCACTAGGTGTTGGTTCCCTTCCATCAGAGGATCTCTGCATGGTAGAAGTGGAGTGCGCAAATGCAGCAGATACCCCAACATCTATACTCCTAGCTAAGTATTGGACTCTCCATTTCGACGGAGCTAAATGCCGTTATGGAGCGGGGGCAGGTATAATTCTTACTTCGCCTGAAGAGAAATTCCTACCATTTTCCTTTAAGCTAAATTTTGAATGCACAAACAATGGCGCTGAGTATGAAGCCCTCCTCCTTGGCCTCACCTTAGCCAAAAGAATTGGCATTGATAACATCAGGGTCTTAGGAGACTCGCAATTAGTGACAAACCAGGTTTCTGAAGTATACGAAACCAAAGCCGAACACTTGCAGCTTTACAAAGAAGCCGTATTAGATTTAAGCAAGGCATTTAACTTCATATCCACTGAAGCGATCCCGCTAGAGAAAAATCTTCTCACCGATTCAATAGCAACTTCAACATCGCGTTTTACTCCAAGCAATGAGTTAGAAGATACTCATTTCATGGTGTCCATTCGTGATGAATCATTGATAAAAACAATGACAAATCCCCTTTCAAGTGGAAGTGAATCTATCATCCTAGACCATGTTGATAGTAACATGGCCACTTTGGATTACTTAAACACCTATGTAGCACTACATCTCTCCTATCATATGCTAGATTTGTCCATGATTCCACATTCATCTTCCTATTTCGGAAATCCCATGATGGATCTCCCCTCACAAATGGAACCTAGCATATACGCAGTAGAAAATGGGGATGATTTGGATTTGCCTCTAGCACCACCTGAGTTTGAAGAGGGTAACGCCTCTTTAATTGAGGAAACAATCGATGTCAACATCGGGACAGAAGATGAACCAAGGATTTTGAAACTAGGATCATCCTTAACCCCAGAAGTAGTGATACACACTCGGATCCTCAAAGAACATCAGAAGGCGTTTGCATTTAATTATAAGGATATGACAGGAGTCACACCCCACATTGCGGTGCATAACCTCGTCACTAAATCAGATGCAAAGCCAGTTAAACAAAAATCCATACCCATGAAGACCAAGGTAGCTCTCATGGTAAAGGAGGAAGTAATAAAACTCCTCCAAGTAGGATTTATCAAGCTAGTCGACTACTCCCAATGGGTATCGAACATTGTTCCCATTCTCAAGAAGAATGGAAAGATACGCATCTACATAGATTTTCGAGACATCAACAAAGCATGTCCTAAGGACGACTTCCCATTACCATCTATCGATGTCATTGTTGATGCAACAGATGGATTTGAACTTTTGTCTCTCATGGATGGATTCTCGGGATACAATCAAATCAAAATATCTGAGCAAGATCAAGCTAAAACTACATTTATAACTCCTTGGGGAACCTATTGCTACGATGTTATGGCATTCGGCCTCAAAAATGCTGGTGCTACATACCAGCGGGCTATGACATATATATTCCACGATTTAATTCATAAAATCATGGAATCCTATGTAGATGACTTTTTGGGTAAGGCCAAGAAGCGTTGTGACCATCCAGAAGTACTCCGCGTCATTCTTTCATGCCTAATAGAATACGGAGTCACACTAAATCTAGAAAAATGCATCTTTGGCGTAACAGGAGGAAAGCTCCTAGGTTACATCATATTGTCACGAGGGATAGATGTTGATCCAACCAAAATTTGGGCTGTCCTCGAAATGATCCCACCTTCAAATGAATCTGGAATTAGGTCATTTCTTGGAAAGCTGGGTGCAATACAAAGATTCATCCCAGACTTGAGCTTCACCGTTCATCCAATCAAAAATTTACTCAAGAAAGACTATAGCATTGATTGGACCGAAGAATGCAATGAAGCCTTTGATGCAGTTAAGCGTTTCTTGTTGTCACCACCTACGCTAATGCCACCTAAGCTAGATCACCCGTTAATTCTATATTCACGAGCTACCAATGTCTCATTAGCTTGTATGTTGGCCTAAGAGGACGATGACAAAAGAGAACATGTGATTTATTTCATTAGTCAAATGTTACTTGACTATGAAACACGTTATACACAGGCAGAATGAGAATACCTTGCCATAGTATTTGCTACTAAACGCTTAAGACACTATATGCTGAATCAAGAAACGAGGGTCATGGTAAAAACGGACCACTTACGAACTTTCCTCACACAAGGGTCATTGTCTAAAAAGGCTGGACGTTTTATAACCTTAATGGGAGAATTCAAATTAACGTTCATAAATCAGAAGTCAGTTAAGGGACAAATCATTGCGGATTGGTTAGCTAATAACCCATTAGATGGAGGTGATTTAGTATATTTAGACTTTCTAGATGAGTGTGTATACTACATCAAAACCTGACCCTCTATCTTTGAGTTTCCCTGGTACACTGATATCATTAACTATATCATAGACCATACATACCCAGAAGGAGTTACAACGCAACAAAGAAGGCGGTTACATATTATCGTAGCCAAATATGTCATTATAGAGCAAGTGCTCTATCGAAAAGAATTCGATGGAATGCTCCTAAGATGTGTCGACACAGAATAATCCAAGAAGATTATCCATGAATCCCACTGTGGAATATGTGGAGGCCACTTTGGTGGCCATGCCACCGCTCGAAAAATACATCGAATGGGCTATTTATGGCCCACTCTAGAACATGACGCAATAGAGTTTGTACGCAGGTGTCATAAGTGCCAAGAATTCTCCCATGAGATTCATATGCCGGCACAAGCTCTGCAACCAATCGCTACTCCATGGCCGTTTTCTACATGGGGCCTGGATTTGATAGGGAAATTCTCTCCCTCATCTACAAATGGCCACAATTTTATAATCATGGCCACTGAATATTTTACCAAATGGGTAGAGGCTATGCCTCTTACTACTTTACCTAGTTCTGTAATCGCCAAGTTCATTTTAAACCAAATCATTTGCAGATACAATATCCCACAAATCATTATCTCTGATAATGGAACTTCTTTTAAGAATGAAGAGGTTCGCGAACTATGCAAAAAATTTAAGATAAGCCATCATACGGCTTCCTTGTATTACCCTCAAGCCAACGGACAGGCTGAAGCGACAAACAAGACACTGAAAGCCATTCTTCTTAAAACTGTAAAAGAAAACAAACGAGATTGGCATTTGAAGTTATATCTGGCCTTGTGGGCCCACCAAACCTCAATAAGAACACCCACGGGAGCAACACCTTTTTCACTAATATTCAGGGCAGAGGCAGTTCTCCCACTCAAGGTTGAAATACCCAGTCTCCGCATTTCATTACAAGGGATTCTGGATGAAGACGCTTACAGAGAAGCACGTCTTTCTCAACTAGAAAGCCTAGATGAAACTAGGTTAGATGCTGAATAGAGACATAGAATCTATGCTAACTGGATGTGCCGGCAGTACAACAAGAAGGTCTATGAATGCGATATATATGAAGGGGATCTAGTTCTAAGACTAGACAGCCGGATCGACAAGAAGACCGGCGAGGGAAGGAAATTCTAGCCCAAATGGTTGGGCCCATACCGAGTCATGAAGGACTACAGAAACGGTGCATACCTCTTATGTACGCTAGAAGGTGAGGAATTTGGCGAAACAGTCAATTCCCTTCACCTCAAGTGGTTTTACGCATAAGCAGCTAGCACTACTTATATATATTTACATTGCATCTTCATATAGATTAAGATCATTTTGTCCACCTGTTCCTTACATAAATGGTGATCAAGGAATCTATTCTCAAAACAATTCATAGCAAACTCATGATGTAGTTGGCATAAACTCTTTAATCATACCTCTCCATTTTCATGATATCATCAAATTATCTCAGAATATTTTATCAAATAAAGTCAGACATGACAAAGTCTTAACGGTAACCATACCAAGATCTGCAAGTTTATTCTCGCTTTGATTTCTTCTTAGGGCAGGTGTCTTACCTATGGTTTGTTCTAGAAGCTTCATGGTGTCACATCTATCCCATATGTATATCTCTTTAGAAATAAATGCATACTGACATTTTACTCAAATAAACAAGTCAAAAAGTGATTAAACAGAAAATTTTAATTTTACACATTTCCTTGCCCCACCAACCTTCGGTGATGAGCTTGCATCTCTTACTAGTGACGTAGGGTTGGGAAGGGATGGAAATGCCCTTACTCGCCTATACCTTGCTCACGGTGATAAACCCACGCTTCTTACTAGTAGCATGGGGCAAAGTGTAGGGGGTCCTCTTGACAAATAAATGTAAATGATTATATGATAACAATTCAAAACTTTGAAACTTTGAGTCAAAAACAAACGAATCAGATGTTCAAAATTCCAAGAGAGTTAAAATCCTAAAAAACCAGATTTTGTCTACTATGTGGTCATCTACGGATCTAAGTCTAGATAAACCGCAAAGTAATTTGCATTCTAAGCTATGAAGTCACTCGGGTAGAGTAAGATTGTAGCTTCCAATTTGGTTCCACTAAATCTTTGTCTGTCTTTCATCACTATCATTTCAGCTACACCTCATAACTTGTGCCCTTTCTAGCTCTCAGTGATGAGCCCTCACATCTTACTAGTTGCGTGGAGTTAGAAGTGGGGCAAGTTAATCTGTTCATCATACTAGTTATATTCATCACTTTGCAAAAACAAACATGAGATATCAAAAATTGCTTACAGAAGCTAAGATTCAAAATCACATTATATCTACATATATTAGCATCATGAAATATACAAAAGGAAACAAACATTTGCATCATTTGTTCTCCATTGCATACATTCTAAAAATCATATAAACATACATCGTAGTATACACAAAGAAACTGGAAATATAAAGGAAACCATGAGTGCCAAGATTTTGATCCAAAACGAATGCATATATATAAATGATCAACATTTATATACAATGCCATCATGCACTAAGCATGGTCAAAACGCTCGAAGAGCCCGTGATATACAAAGAAATATATAATACAAAATACATGAGAGCCAAGTGGCCTCTCAATCCCTACGCGAGCCCTCTGAAGGTGCACACCCACGCCTAGGACTCTGGCTACGCGGCGCTATGAATGTACAGACGGCTCAAGATCCCGAGGAGCATCCGCGGTCTCACTGCGAGAATGGCTCCTCATAAGAAGCTCAGTCGTCCTATAGCCCGCTAGCTCGGTGCGAAGGGTCGATACCATCCTGGCCACATGCCAGACTGGGGAAAAAATGTCGGTATGCCTACCGGCTGCTGAAGGCTCCCTAGCATCTACGGATAGCTCTGCACATGTCCTATCCATGGGGATCATCAGGGAGTCGGTACATACCCTGTGGATCAAATCCCGCCACTCATCAACAGTCTCTGCAAACAAAGGATAAAACAAGTTATAAACCAAGTATGAAATTAGGAATACAAGATTGCAACTAAGGAGAGCCTACAAGTAAACATTAAAGGGAAGAAAGGGTAACTTACTCGGATCACCAGGCCTCCAGGATGGGTCGCTGGGGCCGGCACCTGCCGCAGATGCCACTGCCGACTGAGGGGCTGCTCCTGTGGCAGGAGCAACATGTCGCCCCACAACAGACTCATCCTCTCCACCATGGCCCTGGGAGAGGGGCTCCTCTAAAACTAGAGTATCCCTCTCTGCGCTCTGCTCATCCCTCTCTGCCTGCATGATATCCTGAGTGTCATGCCACTCAGGATCACTGTCATCGGTCTCCTCCTCTGTTCCTCCCTCTGTGAACTCCTCAGACTCGGAGTCAATATCAATAGGGTCATCACTACTATGAGCAGGACCCATAGCAATCTGAAGCAAAGGTGCCCGAGGTGCACTAGCTCTCCCTCTAGCACGAACTATCCTCCTGGCTGCAATAGGAAAGCCAGGAGTAATCACTGTCCAACCTCGGCCTCTAGGCCCCCCTCTGGCCTTGCGAAATGATCTGTAGACTGGCACCACTGGGGGAGGCATACCCGTGTATGGTAGGCCAAACTGCTAAGGAACTCGGCCAAAGGGGTGCACCTCCACTCGTCCCACTCGATCGATAAGCTGCCCTATGGTGGAGTAGGAGATCAAGGTAAGAGTCTCCTCACCCCATATGCCTGCCATGGTCTGATACGGTGTCGCCTCCATGTCGGCAGTAGTCAGGGAGGCAACTAGTTGATGAGGTGCTCTAAGCATCGACATGTCTGTCCATCTGGCTGCCCTAACAGCTCCAAGATCTGCCACCTCCACACCCCTATCATAAGGGATGAAATGCTCATAAACCCAACTCATGACTAGAGTCGGGTGGCTCAATGACTGTCCCTGTAAATGGACCACCCTATATAGATCATGGTAGGTGGTCCCAAGAATTTATGCTCCCCAAGTGTATATCCGGCCATGCCCCTCTATCTGTGTAATAATGGGGGCCCAACATTATAACAATGTGTCCCCTCCCTTGTCCCCGATCAATCTCGAGGCAAGGATCCCCATGATGGCCTGTCGAAATACGGGGATGGGCAAAGAAGGAATGGATCGAACTCTCACCCCCTTCTTCGACCCCGTGGAGATGGCTGCATCTCCCATATAAGTCACCCACTATGCAATCTGTGCCTGTGAGCCTGTTGTCTCTAAAGTGCGTCACCTCCCGATAATTAGGACCCCCAGAATGCGGTAGACATCCTCCAATGTAATGGTCCACTCATCACAGACCCCTGGAAATCAGAAGGTGTTCCGATCTGCATCCCAGTAAGAAAATAAGTCACAAAGTATGTGACTAGATGGTGCAACATGGGGCACGCGTGATATGTGCAGTATACCATCCCTCTGAAGTGTGTCCTCCTCATCCTATGAGAGGGCATCTAGTACCCCTGAGAGCCAATCACACTCTCTCTCTTTGCTCCATCGGATGTACTCCTCTCTCGCCTGCATACACCCAAAAACACATAAAAAAAAGTAAGTAAGCATCCTGGAAATGCTGAGAAAGACATAAAAACAAATAGAAATGCTAAAAATACAAACACAATCTCAAAAACAAGTTCTTTTTGCATTCTGTGCAAAACCACCACCTTAAAGGCGGCAGTCATGTAACCACCGCCATGAATAGGGCAGTGGTCATGTAACCGCCACCCTGGCTAGGGCGGTGGTCGTGGTCCGAAAACCCACGCGGGTTTTTAACCTAAAATGGCTTAAAAAGTGTAAAAAATGGCCTTTTAACCTAAAAATAACACCTACCCAGTAGGCACCCCCCCTAGGTGCACCTGTTAACACTAGCATTTTAAAAAATACCCCCCCCATTGCAAAGAATTTAGCATTTCAAAATTAAGGGGGGAAAAACAATAAACTGAAGAAAAATAACCTGTGATTGTTGAGGCCGATGTTCCACACGTGGAGACATGATCATGATCTCACTGCGAATGTTTTGACTCTACTCACGCAAGAAACCGTCACCATGGGTCCCAGAGCTCAAAATCAATCAAATCAAATCGTGCAAATGAATAGGAAAATGGTCCCACTTTCATATATATAGCACTCTGTTTCGTTTTAAAAATGACTTTTTCACAGGTTTGGAGTGCTGATGGAGGTAAGTTCCTATCCCCGCACAAATGGTACGTTCTCATTCCCTGTTATTCTTAGTGTTTATTTTTTAAACTATTGTGTCTATCTGCACTTGAGTTCTCTTTTCATTTTGGAGGTAGTGGGAATTTTGGATGGCGTCATTTCAACACACAGACGTGTCAGGTATAACTTCTAATTTCCAATTTCGGGATTGCCATACTCTGACCCACCATTTTACGCCTCTTCATGGATAAAATGCTTCTCTGAGGGGGCAATATGTATGTACCCAAAATTGTAAGGTACTATACTTCTGAAACAATGTAACAAGTGCCCCAATGATGATACAGGTCTCCTCGAAAGGTTTTCGAGATCCAGAAAAGCTCTCCAAGTGTGCGTTAACATCTGGCATGCCCCGCTTATCCCCCGCGTCCTTTGTTTTTCCTTTTTCCTCTTTTTTCTTTGCCTTTTTTCTCTTCAGTGACGAAACCGCCGCCCTGCATGGGCAGTGGTCTCATGACCGCCGCCTTGATCAGGGTGGTGGTCCTGTAACTACCGCCCTGCTCAGAGCGGTGGTCCTTTACGCGTTTTCCAGAAAGCGTTTTAACACGACTCATGTAAAAATCAACGTTTCACCAACTTTCCTTGCCGACTTAGGCTTGCATTTATGTTTCTGGTCCCCTGGAATAGTGTTTGGCCATTGTTTATTGTTTTAGAGTTCAGTTTGGTTTTGATCTTTGGGTGAATGAAAAGCTATAAATAAATGGTTTGTGCACAAGCAAATGGTCTGCCCCTCATTCACTTTCATGCTCTGATTTTCACAGTTAAGTCTTTTATTCTATTTAGAATCCATAGTTTTAATTCCTTGCACGCTTAGTTAACATCTTTCAGCTGTTAGTAAGCCACATACCCATCTTGTGCAAGCAGTACTGTTATTTCACCCAATCCATTGGAGTAGAATAGCTTAGGAAGCCATTAAAGTTGTAGGTTTTTCTCTTCAAACAGGATAGTTTCAGGTTCTGGATGCTTTATGTTGCATGACTCGCAGTAAATCCCGCTAGGAATTGCATAAGCCAAGCTCTGTACTCTTGCGCTATCCCTCTCCTACTCGCATTATATTCAGTCTACATTATGAGCTGCCTTTGTCCCAATATCTAGTTCTGTTGATGCTAGCATTACACGCTTTTCTGGATTCACGTGAATACGAAAGAACGAGGAGATCACACTGAGGGGACAAGATCACACACACCATCGGATTCGCCACTATTCTACGGAATCCAGGTTCTAGCTTTCAAAGTTCTAGTTAGAATCATATCAAATATAGTAGATAATTGCTTCATTTCAGTAAATTCTATTCTCGATATTGCCAGGGAAGCTATGAGGATTGATAGTTTCTGAGAAACTATGATTCACTCCTCACTTCTGAGGTAGGATCGAGAATCTTGCAGATAGATTAGATGAGCTATTTTATTTGTTTAGAATAAATCTACAAATTACACAGGCAAATAACTACACTCGGTTATCTTGTTTGTTTTAAATTGTTATTTAGTTGTTATTTCTAGATACGTTTAAATAGCTGCTTTTCTTAAATTCTTAGAAAGTCTCATAGAGAAATAGAAGTTATATATGTTTTAGATTTATTCCACATAGTTAGAATTTGCTTTACTACAGTTAGATGTACATTTTGTTTTGTAAGACAATCACGGGACCTAGGGAGCCCAGGGAATACGTATTTGAGCCAATCGTGCCTCAACCCAACCTCGTCACAGCAATAGTTGACATAGACCAGAACCTTAGAATACAAATCTTCCAAACAACAATAGATTTACGACTGATCAGGTCTCAGTTGAGAGGATTAAATATAGAAGACAACCAAGCACACATGTTTTGGTAAAATCAACCGAACTACAGATTACCCTAGGCAAACATTCACATGAATGTAGAAGGGTTCGAAAGAGAAAAAACCTTTGGTTGTGATCCTTTGGTCCCACAGCCAGATGTAGGAGACACTCTCACAGACATAGATACTAGTTTAAGAATCCATGTTGCACGATTGCCTGTGAGATATTATGAGAAAATCACGTAGTTATTAAGTCTAAACATAGAAGCTGAGAAAGCGTACGATTACTGGATATTAGGGATTAGGACTTGATTTCATACATGACCATAGTAGGACCGCAACAACCAAGGGTCTATGGTTGTGATCCACAAATCCCGCAACCTAACGAATCCATAATTCAATCAGATATAGACACTGGCCTATGCACGTTAGTATTCCAGTCCACTCCACTTCCACCCATCATCATCGAACAATTGTCCTTACTAGATATAGCGACTAACAAAGCTAGCGAATTCTAGACTAGGCCAGAGAATCATCCGTAGAGTCAATTGTATTCATTACCCACCATATGACCCTATCTGGAGACGTACATGAAACTTTCCCAAGTCATTTTCCACGTATTCCACAACCCATAGATCGAATCACGCCAGAACTCGATATTGATTGGATCCTGCAGTCATCCTTGTTGATCGATCTATCACACCAGTCCAGGTTAGAAGGGCCTTCTTTGCCTTAGATTCACAAATTCCATTAGTGTGTGTTGAAGACATTAGATTGCCTAACTAGTTCGTTTACATCCCACGCATATTCCATTCCCACCGGCTGTCTCGGCACGACCTCGGGAGGTCGGGTACGCGGAAGAGTTACTTTTAGATTCCCACGCTCGCTTGACACTTTTCTGGCGTACAATAGCCTTAAAGCCACTTCGATTGGAACTATAATACTACCAGTCACCTTAGGACCCAAAACAATCTTGACTGAGTTTTATATTATAGATCGAGAAACCAACTATAATATGATCCTCGGCTAACTATGGATACACTGTATGAAGGAAATCCCTTCTACGTTATTTCAAGAAGTAAGATTCTTTCACTTAGGAAAGATATTCATAGCCAAAGGTGATCCAAAAAAATTTGATATACACCTAGCTAAATTAAAGAAAAGGCCAGGCGTTCAATCTGAGTTTGAACTCGCAACAAACCAACTTAATAAACCAACTGTTGTGAAACTGGAAGAAAAATTGGTACCTACAATAGAACTAGAAACTATGAGCTTAATCAAGAATATCCTAGCCCTCGAGGATGAGGCTAACGTTGTCAAAACATTATCATTAGGAACTACTGCAAAGATTTTTGAATTGCTAGAGCAGGATCTACTAATCTTCCTACCATTTGATTCTGTAGGCATGGGATATACCCTAGGTGTTGGTTCTCTTCCAGCAGAGGATCTCTACATGGTAGAAGTAACCAAAACTTAAGAAGCTGACGTAGCAAATGTCCTAATGTCCATCTTCCCAACTAAATATTGGACTCTCCATTTCGATGGAGCTAGATGTTGTTATGGGGCTGGGGCAGGTATGATCTTTACTTCGCCCGAAGGAAAGATCTTACCATTATCCTTTACATTAAACTTTGAATGTACAAACAATGGCACTGAGTACAAAGCCCTCCTCCTTGGTCTCATCATAGCTAATAGGTTCATGGTTGATAACATCAGGGTGTTAGGAGACTCACAATTGGTAGCAAACCAATTCTCTGAGGTGTATGATACCAGAGCTGAACACTTACAGCTCTATAAAACAACAGTATTAACTTTAAGCAAAGAATTTGACTTCATATCCATTGAAGCAATCCCGCGAGAACAAAATCTTCTTGCAGATTCGTTAGCAACCTCAGCATCACGCTTCACTCCAAACAGTGAGTTGGAGGATACCCATTTCACAGTATCCCTTCATACTGAACTATTAGTAAAGAAAATGACAAATCCTCTCTTAACGAACATAGCCAAGAACAAATCTACTATCTTAGATCACATTGATAGTGATAGAGCCACTCTTGATTACTTAAATGCCTTATATCTCACCCATCACGTGGTAGATTTGTCCTTAATCCCACATTCATCTTCCTACTTCAGAAATCCCATGATAGAGCTTCCCCCGCAAAAGGAACTCAACATATACACAGTAGAGAATGGAGAAGATCTAGAACTACCTCCAGCCCCGCCTGAGTTTGAATAAGGTAACACTTCTTTAATTGAAGAAATGATTTATATTAACATCGGAACATAGGAAGAACCAAAGATCTTGAAACTAGGATCTTCGTTAACTCCAGAAGAAATAGAAATACACACTCAAGTCCTCAAAGAACATCAGAAGGCTTTTTCATTTAATTATAAAGAAATAACAGGGGTTGCACCACACATTGCAGTACATAACCTCGTCACCAAATCAGATGCAAAGCCAATTAAACAAAAATTGAGACAAGTGAAACCCAATGTAGCTCTCATGGTGAAGGAAGAGGTAATTAAACTCTTCCAATTAGGTTTCATCAAGTCAGTCGATTATTCTCAGTGGGTATCTAACATCGTCCCCGTTCTCAAAAATAATGGGAAGATACGCATTTGCATAGATTTCCAAGACATTAACAAAGCGTTCCCTAAGGACGAATTCCCGTTACCATCCATAGACGTCATCGTTGTCGCAACAGCTGGATTTGTACTTTTGTCTCTCATGGATGGATTCTCGGGATACAATCAAATTAGAATATCTGAACAATACCAAGCCAAAATCATGTTTGTAACTCCTTGGGGAACCTATTGCTACGCTATTATGCCATTCAGTCTCAAGAACGGTGACACTACATACTAGCGGGCAATGACATATATATTTCATGATATTATGCACAAAATTGTGGAATCATATGTAGATGACTTGTTGGCCAAAGCCAGGAAGCATTGTGATCACCCGGAAGTGCTCCATATCATTCTTTCATGTTTAATAGAATACGGAGTCACACTAAACGTAGAAAAATGCATCTTTGGTGTGACAAGAGGGAAGCTCCTAAGTTACATTATATCATCACGAGGGATCGATGTAGACCCAACCAAAATCTGGGCTGTTCTTGGAATGATCCCACCGTTGGATGAATCTGGAATCAGGTCATTTCTTGGGAAACTCGGTGCAATCTGAAGATTCATCCCATATTTAAGCTTCTCCATTCATCCAATCAAAAATCTACTCAAGAAAGATTATAATATCAATTGGACCAAGGACTGCAATGAGGATTTTGAAGCAGTTAAGCGCTTCTTGTTTTCACCACCTACGCTAATGCCTCCTAAGCCAGACCACCCTTTAATCTTATATTCGTGAGCTACCAATATCTCGCTAGCCTACATCCTTGCTCAAGAAGACGATGACAAGAGAGAACGTGCAATATATTTTATTAGCCAAATGTTGCTCGACTATGAAACATGTTATACACAAGTAGAACGAGAGTGCCTTCAATAGTCTTCGCAACCAAACTCTTAAGACATTACATGCTAAATCAAGAAACAAGGGTCATTATAAAAATGGACCATTTACGAACTTTCCTCACACAAGGGTCCTTATCTAAAAAGGTTGGATGCTTTATAACCTTAATGGGTGAATTTGAATGAACTTTTGTAAACTAGAAGTCTGTTAAGGGACAAATCATTGTGGATTGTTTAGCTGATAACCCATTAGATGGAGGTGATCTAGTAGATCTGGACTTTCCTGATGAATACATGTATTACATCAAAACTAGACCTCCCATCTCTGAATGTCCTTGTTATACTGATATTATTAATTATATCATGGACCGTACATATCCAGAAGGTACTACACCACAACAAAGAAGGTGATTACACATCATCATAGCTAAATATGTTAATATAGAACAAGTGCTCTATCGTAAGGCTTTTGATGGAATGCTCCTAAGGTGTGTTGACATAGAAGAATCCAAAGAGATCCTCCACGAATCTCACAGTGGAATATGTGGAGGCCACTTCAGTGGTCACGCCACCACTCACAAAATACATCAGATGGGCTATTTCTGGCCCACTCTAGAACACAACGCAGTAGAGTTTATATGTAGGTGTCATAAATGCCAAGAATTCTCCCACGAGGTTCACATGTCGGCACAAGCTCTATAACCAATCGCTACTCCATGGCCCTTTTCTACATGGGGTCTATATTTGATAGGGAAATTCCCTCCATCGTCTACAGATGGCCATAACTTCATAATCACGGCCACTGAGTATTTTACCAAATGGGTAGAGGCTACGCCTCTCCCCACTGTACCAGGTTTTGTGATCGCCAAGTTCATTTTGAACCAGATCATTTGCAGGTATGGTGTCCCACAAACCATTATCACAGATAATGGTACTTCTTTTAAGAATGATGAGGTTCATGAATTATGCAATAAATTTAAAATAAGTCATCATACAGCCTCCCTGTATTACCCTTAAGCTAATAGATAGGATGAAGTAACAAACAAAACTTTGAAAGCTATTCACCTCAAAATGGTGAAATAAAACAAACGAGATTTGAATTTAAAGTTATACCCGGCCTTGTGGGCCCACCGAACCTCAATAAGAACACCAACAAGAGCAAATCCTTTCTCACTAGTATTCGGAGCAGAAGTAGTTCTCCCACTTGAGGTTGAAATACCAAGTCTCCGCATCTCATTACAAGGGATTCTGGATGAAGACGCTTATAGAGAAGCATGTCTCTCCCAACTAGAAAGCCTAGATGAGGCCAGGTTAGATGTTGAATAGTGGCATAGAATCTATGCCTACCAGATGTGTCGGTAGTATAACAAAAAGGTCTATGAATGAGATATATATGAAGGAGATCTGGTTCTAAGACTAGACATCCGGATCGATAAAAATACCAGCGAAGGAAGGAAATTCTGGCCCAAATGGTTGGGCCATACTGAGTCGTGAAAGACTATGGAAATGGTGCATATCTCTTATGTACACTGGAAAGTGAGGAATTTGGTGAAACTGTCAATTCCATACACCTTAAACTATTCTATGCATAAGCAGCCAGCACTATTTGTATAAATATATCTACATTGCATGTTCATGTGGTTAGGTTCATTTTTTCCACTTGTTTCGTACAATTTTGTGATGAAGCAACTTATTCTCAAAGAAATGCATTACAAACTTATGATAGTATTGGCATAATCATTCCAATCATACTTCTTCATTTTCATGACATCATCAATCGTTTCAAAATCATTTCATCAAATAAAGCTAGATATGACAAAGTCTTAACGGTAATCATACCAAGGTTTGCATGCTTGTTCTCAATTTTGGTTTCTTCCTAGGATAGGTGTCTTGCCTATGGTCTGTTCTAGAAGCTTCACAGTTTCACATCTATCCCATACGTATATCTCTTTAGAAATAAGAACATGCTGACATTTATCTCAAATAAACAAATCAAATATAGATCAAATAGAAAATTTTAATTTTACACATTTCCTTGCCCTACCAACCTTCGGTGATGAGCTTCTATTTCTTACTAGTGACGTAGGGTTGGGAAAGGATGGGAATGTCCTTACTCACCTATGCCTTGTCCATGGTGATAAGCCCATGCTTCTTACTAAGTGGCATGGCGCAAGGTGTGGGGGGTCTTCTTGACAATAAATGGTGAAGGTCATAAGAAAACAGTTCAAGCAAACATTTGCAATCTTAAGTCAAAAGAAAATGAATCAAATGTCCAAAATTCCAAGAGAGCTCAAAACCCCGAAAACCAGATTTTGTATACCATGTGGCCATCTACGGATTTAAGTCTAGATAAACCACAAAGCAAGTAGCATTCTAAACTATGGAGTCACTTGAGTAGAGTAGGTTTGTAGCATCCTAAATTGGTTCCACCAAATATTTGTCTATCTCTCATCACTATTCAAAAAATTTCATAGCTTGTGCCCTTTCTAGCTCTCGGTGATGAGCCCTCGCATCTCACTAGTTGCGTGGAGTTAGGAGCGGGGCAAGTTCATCTTGTCATCATACCGGTTTATCATCTCATTTTGTCAAAACAAATATGAAGTACCGAAAAATTGCTTGTAGAAATTAAAGTTCAAGATCACATTGTGTCTACATTATCATATATCACCATCATGAAATACATAAAGAAAGAAAGCATTTGTATCAATTATTCTCCATTGCATACATTCTGAAAAGCATATAAAAAAAACATTATAGTTTACATGCGGAAACGAATCAAAAAATCATAGATACCAAGAGTCTGATCCCAAAAGAATATATATATATATATATATATAATCAAGTTTCCTGTACAATGCCATCATGCGCTAGGCATGGTAAAAACACTCAAAGAGCCCAAGAAATACAAATACATCATACAAACAATATAAGAAATCCAAGCAGCCTCTTAACCTCTATGAGATCCCTCTGAGGGTGCACGCCCACATCTAGGACTCTGGCTACGATAGTGCTCTGAGTGCACGGAGAGCTCGCTATCCCAAGGAGAAGCTGCGGCCTCACCATGAGAGTGAATCCTCATCAGGTGCTCTGCTGTCCTATATCCTACGAGCTTGGTACGGAGGGTAGTCGCCATCCTGGCCACATGACAGATAGGGGAAAAAACATCAGTATGCCTACCAGCTATTGAAGGCTCCCCTGTATCCACGGATAGCTCTGCATGGGTCTTCTCCATGGGGATCATTAGGGTATCATTACATACCTAGCATATCAGATCTTTCCACTCATCAGGAGTCTCTACAAGAAAAGGAGAAAAATGAATTAGAAATAATCAAAAGATAGAAACAAAAGTAAACAAAAGGAGAGATAGCAACTAAGGAAATCCTACACAACCATTAAAGAGAAGGATGATAACTCACTTGGATCTCCAGGCCTCCAAGAGGGATCCCTAGGGTCAGCACCTGCCACAGATTCCGCTGCTGACTGGTGTACTCCTCCTGTGGCTGGAGTGACATAACTTCCAGCCATGGACTCATCCTCTCCGCCCAAGCCCTGAGAAAGTGGATCCTCTAAAACTAGAGTCACCCTCTCCGCACTTTGCTCTGCCCTCTCCGCCTGTAAGATATTCTGAGTGTCATGCCACTCAAGATTAATGTCCTCCTCTCCACCTGACTCACTAACCTCAGCCTCGGTTTCCTCCTCCGTCTCTCCCCCTATGAACTCCTCAAACTCAGAGTCTATATCAATGGGGTTGTCACTGTTGTGGTCGGGACCAGCAGCAATCTGAAGTAAGGGTGCCTGAGGAGCATTGGCTCTCCTTCGAGCATGTACTACCCTCCTAGCTGCAATAGGGACACCAAGAGTAACAATGGTCCAAACCCGACCTCTGGGACCTCCCTTAGCCTCCCGAACTCATCTGTATACTGGCACCACTGGGAAAGCATACCCACATAAGGAAGGCCAAACTGCTGAGGCACTCGATGAAAAGGATGTATCTCCACCTTCTTCGTCCTGTCCACAAGCTATCCTGTGGTGGAGAAAGAGATCAAAGTAAGAGCCTCCTCACCCCATAACCCTACCATGGCCTGATAGGGTGTGGCCTCCATGTCATCAGTGGTGAAGGAGGTGACTGGCTGGTGGGGTGCTCTGAGCACCAACATATTTGTCCTTCTGGCTGCTCTCACGGCTCTAGGATCTGCCACCTCTACACCTCTCCCATAAGGGATGAAATGCTCATAGACCCATCTCATAACCAGGGTCAGATGGCTAAAATACTGCCCCTATAAATGAACCACCTGGTACAGATCGTGATAGGTGGTCCCAAGAATGCTGGATCCCTAGGCATAAATCTGACCATGTCCCTCAGTCTGTGCAATGATGGGGGACCAACAATAAAGTAAAGTGTCTCCTCCTTTTTCCCTGAACAATCTCGAGGCAAGGATCCCCATAATGGCCTGACGAATCAATGGGATAATTAGGCTAGGAATAGATCATACCCTCCCCCCCTTCTTCAAACCAGTGGAGATAACTGCATCTCCCATATATGAGGCCCATTGTGCTATCTGAGCCCGTGACCATGCTGTCTCAAGTGTGAGCTGTCTCCCGATGATCGGGACCTCCAAGATGCGGTAAACATCCTCCAAAGTAATGGTCCACTCACCCCTGACTCCTAGGAATCAAAAAGTGTTCCGATCCACATCCCAACATGAAAAAAAGTCACAAAGTATGTGACCAGAAGGTGCAACATGTGGGGCCCATGATATGCATAATATGTCGGCCCTCTGAAGAGTGTCCTTCTCGTCTTGAGAAAGGGCATCCAATACTACTGGAAGCCAATCACTCTCTCTGTCTCAGATCCATCGGATGTACTCCTCCTTCGCTTGCATTTACCCAAAAACACAAAAAAAAAGAGTAAGTTAGTATTCAAATGACATTACCAAAATCATGAAAACAGGTAAGAATGCTAGAAACGCAAAAATTAATTCAAATAAGTATTATTAAAGCATTCTATGAAGGACCACCACTCTGAGTAGGGCAGCGGTTCCATAATTGCCACCTTAAAGGCGGCGGTCTTGTAACCGCCACCCTAATCAAGGTGGCGGTTGTGTAACCACCGCCTTGTTCAGGTCGGCGGTCGTGTCCTGAATTTCCACGTGGGTCGTTTGCCCTAAAAAAACCTAAAAACACAAAAACATGACCATTTTGACCAAAAACAAAGCCTACCCATTAGGCGCCCCCCTAAGTGACCCTATTACAATTGACATTTTCAAAAATAATCCCACCGTGACAAAAATTTCATCTTTTTAATATTTTAGGGATAAAAATGATAAATCGAGAAAAACTAACCTGTGATCTCGCGGGTCAGTGTTCCACTCATGGAGGCATGATCACAATCTTGTCCCGAACGTTTTGACTATACTCTCGTCAAAAACCATCACCGTGGGCCCCAGAGCTCAAAATCAATGAAATCGACACGTACAAATGAATAGGAAAATGGGCCCTCTTTTACATATATAGCATACTGACTTGTTTTGAATGCGCTTTTAGCAGGTATAGAGTGCCGACGGAGGTAAGTTCTTATCCCCACGCAAATGGTACGACCTCATTTCATATTATTTTAATATTTATTTTTCGATTTATTTTGTCTATCTACAGTTGAGTCCTCTTTGCATTTTGCAGGTAGCGGAAATTTTGGATGGCATCGTTTCAACACATGGGCATATCAGATATAATTTGTAACTTCCCATTTCATGGCCAAAATGCTTCTCTGAGGGGGAAATATGTACGTACCCAAAATTGTAGGGTATTGCACCACCAGAACAATGTTACACGTGCCCCAAAAATGATACAGGTCTCCTCGCAAGGTTTTTGGGATCTAGAAAATCTCTCCAAGTATGCATTAACATCCCGCATGTTCCACTTAACCCCTATGTGCTTTTCTTTTTCCTTCCCCCTCTTTTCCTTTGCTTTTCGGTCTTCAGTGACGAAACTGCTACCCTGTTAAGGGTGGCGATCCTTCACGTGTTTTCAAAAATTTTCTTTTTAATGCGACTCACGTAAAAATTCAACGTCTACCAGCATTTTTCACCACCTTTTCTTGTATTTATGATTCTCATTCCCTGGAATAGTGTTTTGGCATTGTTTATGGTTTAAGAGATCAATTTGGTTTCCACCTTTGGGTAAATGGGATTCTATAGATAGTTCGCTTGTGCTCAAGAAAATGGCCCCTCAAATTTTCCTCTCAATTTCTCATTGCAATAGCTTAGTCTTTCAATTTTGCCTAGGATTCATAGTTTTGTTTATTGCATGCATAGTTAGTGTTGCCTTGCTGTTAGGAAGCCACATAATCATCTTGTGCTAGTGTTGTTACTATTTCATGCAATCCATTAGAGTAGGAAAATCTAATTTTAAGTAGGAAGCCATTAAAGTTACAGGTTTTATTCATCAAAAAGAATAGTTTTAGGTTCTAGATGTTTTGTGTTGCATGAATCGCAATAAATCCTGCTAGGAATTACATAAGCCAACCTTTGTTCTCTTGCGCTATCCCTCTCCTACTGGCATTGTATTAAGTCTGCATCCTAAGCTGCCATTATTTTGATACCAACTTCTGTTGATGCTAACATCACACACTTTTCTGGATTCACTTGAACATGAAGGAACGAGGAGATCACACTGAGGGGAAAAATCCACACACAGCCGGATTCGCCACTGTTCTGTAAGATCCAAGTTCAAGCTTTCAAATTTCTAGTTAAATCATACTAAATTGAGTAGTCAATCATTTCATTTCAGTTAATTTTACTTTCGATATTGCCAGGGAAGCTGTGGGGATTGATAGTTTATGAGAAACTATGACTCACTTCTCACTTCTGAGGTATGATCGAGAGTCTTTCAAATAGATTAGATCAATTATCTGGTTATTTAGAATAGATTCACAACTACACAGGCAAATAGCTATACTTGGTTGCTTTGCTTGTTTTAATTTCGTCATTAGTTTAGTTGTCAATTTCTAGATATATTAAATAATTGCTCTTTAAAATTTTGTTCAGTAGTTTATCAATAATATCAATTTTAGAAATATACATAGATATATGTTGCATAGTCAGTTTATTCTATCATTAGTTAGATTTATATCATTTCCTTCTTGCATGACAATCACGGGACCTAGAGAGCCTAGAGAATACGTATTCGAGTGAATCGTGCCTCAACCCAATCTTGTTATAGCAATAACTGATATAGACCAAAATCTCAGAATTCAGGTCTTCCAAGTAAGAACAGACCTACAAGAAATCAGCTCACAACTAAGAGGACTAAATGTAGAATACGACAAAGTGTATACGTTTTGGTCAAATCAGCCAAACTACAGATTACCCTAGATAAACATCCACATGACTGTAGAAGGGCTTGAAAGAGAGAAAACATTTGGTTGTGACCCTTTGGTCCCATAGCCAGATGCAGGAGACAATCTCACTGACATAGACACCAGCTTAAGAATTCAGGTTGCCATAACACCTGTAAGGTACTCTGAAAAGATTGCACAACTTGTAGTTCTAAATATAGAGGCCGAAAAGGAATATGACTATTGGATACTAGGGATTAGAGATTGATTCCTCGTATGACCATAGCATGTCCACAACAACCACTAATCTATAGTTGTGATCCACAAATCCCACAACCCAACGAGTCCACAGGTCAATCTGACATTGACACTGGCTTACACACATTAGTATTTAGATCCACTCCACTTCCACCAAACATTATCGCACAGTTATCCTTGTTAGACATAGCAGCTAATGAAGCTAAGGATTTCTAGACTAGACCAAAGAATCACCCGTAGATTCTACTATATCCATCATCTACCCTATGACCCTATCTGGAGATATACACGAAACAATTCTAGGTCATTTTCCCCGTATCCCACAACCTATAGACCAGATTATGCCAGAGCTCAATATTGATTGGAGCCTTCAAGCAGTCATCCTCGCCGACTGATCTATCACACCATTTTATGTTAGGAGGGCCTTCTTTGCCTTAGATTCACAGATTCCATTAGTGTGTGTCGAAGATATAAGATTGCCTAACTAGTTCACCTATACCTCACATATAGTCCATCCCCACCGGCTGTCTCGACATGACCTCAGGAGGTCTGGTGCGAGGAAGAGTTACTTATAGATTCCCATGCTCACTTCTCACTTTTCCATCGTACAATAACCAAACTAGGAGTTAACAATTTAAATACTATAATATGAAATAGTGACCGATTTAAGTACTGAGGAAACTGATGCCAATTAAGATTGACAAATTTCGGTCACTATGTAGGCCAAAGAACTCTAAAAAATGAATATATAAAAACACACATATATCAAAGGATAACTTTAACTTTAATTATATCAAAAGTAAAGAGTGTTTAACTGTTTCTACCAAGAAAAAGGTTGTGACAACCTCCCAATTCACATTATGATAAAAACATTAAGATTTGTAACTGTCTTTTCTTATTACACAAGGTAAAATTTAAACATGATATCTATTTAATTCATTCCTTTACATACAAATAGTTTTAAGAGAAACGAAAGACACATCCTTAAATGAACTTAGTTTAAATATGATACTACAACTTGGTAAATAAAACTTGCAAGGCAAATTTTCTTTTAAATAAAAATATAATTGTCTTCCACCTTAAGTGGGATTTATAAGAGAAGTTTTTATAAAGAAGGATTTCTATTGACTTCGACAAATTCTCCAAGTCCCAATTCTTCAACAAGATCTCCACCATTTATTTACTTTAATCACAATAATAAAAATGGGGGAGAGGAAACACTCTCCACACAACCAATAATCCAATGAGGAGAAGAGGATAACCTCCACATTGGCCCCTGAGCCCCAACCAAAATGTAATAAAGGTTTGATCCAACTCATGGAAACTATCACAAAGCTTCCACATCACAATAAAAAATTTCACAACCATTTCAAAACACATTTAATACAAGATGCAATCACAAAAAGGAAACTAACAAAATCACTTATGCTTCCCAATGGGATTAGGTGCCCACCTTAAAACCCTCCAAAATACATCTCAAACCCCTACAAAACTGTTATGCCTCCCTCAAGATCCTCTTATGCCTCCCACATTCTCTTATGCCTCCCTAAAATTTCTTATGTCTCCCTCAAGGGAACCAAGTAAGAAAGGCAAGAATTTTCCTATCCAAGGTGGGACAACCAACCCAATTCCCTCCAAAAACATGAAATAAACTCTTATGCCTCCCTAAATATAAGATCCCCATAGCCTTCTCCTACACCATACTTAGGCATTCTACCCAAGAACCCAAAAATCATCCAAACCCATCACTTACATACAAATATAAACATATAAAAGAAAACACATAAAACAAGGGTGTACTTTCTACCTTTCTATTATAGAACTTGGTCTAAGAGTCACCCTTAAAGCTCCTTCAACCTCAATCTAACTCTAACAAGTTCCAAATTTCAACAAGCACTCCAAAACCCTACAACTCCAAAAATACAAGAGCACAAATGAAATGAAGTAACCCCTAAACAAACAAATAAACTTGTACATATAGAAAATGGGAAGAAAAGGGTGAGGTGGCTCCATGTAGGATGCCACATCACTTATCCTCAACTCCACATCACAAGTCAAACCTCAACCCCAATTCACAATAAATTGGTGGTTGAGAGGAATGAGAAGCCTCGTACACACACAATCCAAACCCACACCTTTTGAGGAAAAAATTAAATCTGAAGTAAGAAAAGTACAATTAATGTCACTTTTTATCTTTAAAAACACCTGATGGGGTCTATTTTTTACCCCCCAATCCATAGGTAGGGTTGGTATATGAAATTAAAAGGTGTGGGACAAGCTTAAAAAAATTTTCCTTAAGCCCAAATCCGAAATTCCAAGGTAAGGTAGAGTGTACCACACTCAAAGTAACTTACACTTAATAAAGAAAAATACAAAACACCAATTATTCTAATAAATGGCCCCTTTTGTCACATCCCAATATAAATTAATAGCATGATTAAATTACTTAATAAAGGCACATTAATCAACAATGATTAAATAAATTACATCACAAATAAATCACATACTCAACAATAAATAAAATAAAAGGGAAAGAATTACACGCATAACCCACGGTCATAATTGGAGGTCATCCCCTGCATGGGGACCCCCTAACAAAATAAAACAAAAAAATCATTACACAAGTTTCCATTGTGACCTTCATTGTATCCATCTAGTATTCTGTTGGGGTTAGTCCCCAAACCCAATTTTTTTATTGTTGTGATATAATTACCTACAAAATCACACAATACCTCCTTCTTCCTCATGAATGCATGAAAACATCAAAGATAAAATATTCACACATAAATTGATAACCATCCGCATATAGCTAAATCATCGTCTCCACTAAATGATGCTATCATTTGTCTAAAATTTCAATAGCAACTCAATTCTATCTTTTATCAATATAAACAAGATCACAAGATTAGTTCAAATGCTACGTCATAGTCAACGTGATGAGAATCTCAAATGTCAGTAAATATATATGCTAACAACACATCATTCATAAACAATATAAAATATCTTTGTGCATCTCTAAAAAACCACATAAATCATACTATGAATCAAAATCAATCAATAGTCAGAATATCTCTATCATCTAACATCATGCTAACTAAAATGATACAATAATATCCATGTCTATAGTCAAGAGTAATCAAAATAAAAATATAATAAGTGTTGAAGAGGAGTGGGCACTACATCCCCCTCCCCTTAGACTCGACCTCCACCTGGAATTCACCGAAATAGGTGTGGAAACTAGACTCATAGTAATGTAGCATCCTCCCATGTAGCACCAATCTCATCATACCTATCCCATTGGACTTACACCTGATCAATCTATCGGCCTTAAAGGCCTATGATGCTACGCTCTAAAATACGCATTGGCTTCACCATCATTTTCCCCTGCTCCTGCACCTACACCTGCATTGTGGCCCAATCAAATATATGAGAAGGATATGGGATATATCTCCTAAGAACATATACATGGAACACATCATGAATGCGATACAAGCTCGGTGGAAAAGATAGATGATACACCAAGGGACCGATCCACTCTAGGATCTCAAAAGGACCTATGAATCTAGGAGACAACTTAGAGCCTTTTCAGTGATGGATAGGACTCTTATGATGTCTGACACAAAGGAATACCTTCATGCCCACATCATAACTACGATCAAATCTCCTCTTATTTGCATACTTCTTTTGGCTATCATGAGCCTCCTGTAACCTTTGTCAGATAAAAATAATCTATTGCTCCATGTCCTGTAATAAGGCTAGGCCAATAGATACTCTATTCTCAAGTCTTTACAAACTCAAAGGTGTCCTCCACTCCTTACCATAAAGTTCCTGAAAAGGTGCCATCCTAATAGAACTCTAGAAGTTGTTTTATGCAAACTCAACTAAATACAAGTACTCTTACCACTTCAACTAATGATCCATGACGTACATCCAAAGCATTTCTTCTAAAATATAATTCACCTGCTTCATCTGACCATATGTCTCTAGATGATATGTTATACTGAAATTTATACTCATCCCGAGGGCCTGTTGCATGGCAGTCCAGAAGTGTGATGTGTATAAGGGATCACAGTCATAGATGATCTTCTACGGAATCCCATGTAGTCTAATAATCTCATCCAAGTACAATCTCATTACTAGACTAACTATGTAGGTGGTCTTCACCAAAGAAAAATGAGCCACTTTCATCAATCTATCCATCGTGACCATGATGGCATCGTGGTGGTATATCAACTTCATTAGCCCTACTATGAAATCCATAGAAATGGTTTATCATTTCCACTCTGGTATAATATGTGGGTAAAGAAGGCTAGCTAGATGCTGAGGCTCGACCTTCACCCTCTGACACTCTAAATAGCGTGACAAAAATTGAGCTACATCTCTATGAATACCTCTCGAATGATTTAGTTGTCTCAAGGTGGCATGCATCTTCTTCACCCCTAGATGGAAAAAATAAGGTGCACGATCATCCTTTGCCAAGATATCCTATCCCAAACTGCCATCCCTAGGTGTATAGATCTGGCCTCTAAGTGTGAGAAGTCCATATGTCCCTAATTAAAAACCATTGAACTTCCCCTCAAGGGGTATCTAAGACTCAATCTCTAATCTAGCTGTAAGGTAGAAATTGTGGTGAGGAAGTTGACACAAAATCCTAATCCAAAAATATGTAGCCACTGAAGTAGGCATCGCCAAATGTATTCGTGTACTTAGAGCGTGTTGACAATTTTTGCACTTTGGACAAAGTTTTCATGATTACGAAACAAGGTACACATTTCTTGAAAAACAAGTACTTTCAGTTTGGAATATCTTTGAATCCCAAGAAGTCAATCTTTTTAGTAAATCGATGTAAATTACTTGGCCATATTGTTTCTAAGCAAGGTTTAGTAATTGATCCTTTCAGAATCAAAGCTATATCACATCTATCATCGCCTCATCATAAAAAGGCATTGCAAAGTTTTCTTGGAAAAATCAACTTTGTTAGAAGATTTATTCTAGATTTCGTAGCATTGGTTAAACCATTAACAGCTATGTTAAAGAAAGAGAAAACTTTCTCTTGGACCAACGAAGGAAGGGAAGGTTTTGAAGCAATAAAATCAGCTATCTCTCAGGCTCCTACTCTTACAAACCCAAATTTTGATAAAGATTCTACAATGTATGCACTTGCAGGAGCTAAAACAATCTCAGCTATTTTGACTCAGGTTAATGATGAAAATAGTAAGCAGCCAATTACCTTCCTTTCATAGAGTTTGCATGATTACGAAACAAGGTACACATTTCTTGAAAAAAATTACTTTCATTAGTCAAAGGACTAAAGAATTTGAAGTATATGCTTTTGAACAATAAAATCCATGTTCTTGTTTCTCATCCAAGTGTGAAAGCTTTCCTTTTAAATAAAGAATTGAATATAAAAAGAGCAGACTAGATAAAGAAGGTTACGGAATATGATGTTGATATCTGGGTTGCTAAGATGGTTCAAGGTAAAGGTCTATGTAAACATCTAATTGTTGATATGGAAAAACAACAAGCTGCGGAACTTGAAGATTTATAATAGCATGTTGAAATTTCATATCAGCAATCAAATATCATGGTCCAATAACAAAATCAGCAACCTAAACTTGCTCAAGAGATCCAAGAATCAATGTGGATGACTGATTTTGTTAACTACTTACAGCATGACACCTATCCGGAAGGTATGGATAAGATTAAATGAAGATATTTCAGATTACAAGCTACTCCTTATCTTTTTGTTGATGGTGTGTTATTCAAAAGGGATATAAATGAGATCTTGCTGTGATATGTTGATTACGATAAAATTTAGAAAATATTATTAGAATTCCATGAAGGACCTGTAGGAGGTCACTTCTCAGCACGTACTACAACTTTAAAAATTATGAAAGTAGGTTACTATTGGCCTAGCATATTCAAAGACTATTTTGAATGGATTAGAAAGTGTAAGAAATGTGCTTTCTTTGTTGGAAAAGAACATCTTGCTTCATTGCCTTTGTATCCTATTTCATCTTATCAGACTTTTATGCAGTGGGGTCTTGAATATATTCTCATGATAAACCCACCTTCCTCACAAGGACACAAGTGGATCTTAATTGCTACAGATTATTTCACATGATGGATGGAAGCAATAGCCTTGAAAGATGCTAATAAAGCTTCGATACTATCCTTTTATGAAGGAATAGTTTGTAGATTTGGTGTTCCAACAACTATCATATCAGATACTGCTTTAGCATTCATTGGTGTAAAGATAACAAATTGGGCTATCAACCATGGAATATATCTAAGTTCTTCATCTAATTATTACCCACAAGGTAATCGCTTAGCTGAAAGTACTAACAAACATCTGTTAAGAATCGTCAGAAGAACACTCAAGGATAATCAAAGAGCTTGGAATTTGATGTTGAATTCCGCACTTTGGGATAATAGAGTGACTCCTAAAAGATCAGTTGGTAATTCACCATACAAGCTTGTGTATGTAAAAGAAGCAAGAATGCCTATTTCAGTTGAGTTACCCGCATTAGATTTTCTGCATCAAATGAAGCTACTTGAGAATGGAACACTGTAGGTTCATTATGTAGAGTTAATGGAACTACAAGAGCTAAGAGATCAAGCTCATTCAAATATGGAAAAGAATCAAAAACAAATCAAGAAGGCTTTTGACAAGAAAGCCAAATTCAGAGTCTTCAATGAAGGAGATAATGTGTTAAAGTTAGATGTTGATTGTGCAAAGCCAGGAAGACACTCAAAGTTTGATACACTCTGGAGTGGTCCTTACATGATTTTAGCTTGCAAGGAACACAATGGTTTTCAGCTTTCAAAGTTGAATGGAGAGGAACTTCCCATTCCTGTGAATAGTATGTTTCTCAAACATTGTTTTTTTGGAATATATAGGGTAAAAGGAGGGTTTTATAAGGTCCCACAACCTTATACAATAGATCCCATCAGGCCAGATTTAGCAATAAAAAGTAGCAAAGAAAAAAATTACCCACGAAGATTCCAAAAAAGGAGGATGAAAAGACAAACAAAAAGTAAGAAGAAAACATCATAAGAGCTTTTTCAGCTCAGAGACTACAGTTCTAACTCTAGGAGAGCCTGAGTCATTTGCAAGTTGTTCAGCAAGATTGATAAGCTCTGAGCAATCATTAGCTATGGCAGTCTTGGTATATTCAGTGAAAGCCTCCCATGCTTTCAAAGCCTTGATGGCACGCTGAAGCTTGTTTAGAATAGAAGAAACCATGTGGACTTTGCAAGCATCCCTTTGAGTGTCAGTAGACTCAGTCGCAGCTGGGGTTGAATCCAGAATCGACGAGGAATGAAAAGTGTCAGCCGGAGGAAATTTGTCATCGAAGAGAGTATTGTTTCCCGTAGACTTAGTGATAGGATCTTCCACCAGTTGATTGATATCTAACTGTTTCGAGTCCGGGGAGTCAGGGTAGAGCTTAGCGAGGCCCAAGATATCAGCAACCAGAGAGGAATCAGGTCTAGAAATAGGGGAAGCAGCTTGGAAGTTGGCGTCAGTGCCTTCTAAAAATAAGCAAGAGAGGGGCGTAGGGAAAGTGGGGGTAGCAGGGGGCTGAGAGACAGCGAGGGGAGGACTCAGAATTGCCACATCAGAGTCGGAATTAGATGAGAGATACAGACGATGTCGACGCTGAGAAAAGTAAAGGGAGGTGGAGGAGTGGTGAGGGGAAGGCGAGGGGGAGCGGTGGTGACGACCCATTTTGGGGGGGAAGCAAAGAAGGTCAGAATGAGAAGCAGCAACACAGAAGAGCAGGTGCAGCAAACTCTGGTGAAGAATGGCACCTTCCCCATCACGAGCCAACTAAACCAAATGCTCTAAGGACTGAAACAGGAAAGCTGCCAGATTTATTTTCTTCCCCCATCGAAGATGAGAGAGGATGAAAAAGTGAGGGCCGTAAACAAGCCGATATCTACCATCAATGGTAAAATAACGCATTATGACCTCCGCGACTCTGTCCCAAGGAGGAGGAAGGGAGTCCTGAGTGTAACCAGAGAGGTATTTAACTGGTTTGTCCTGAGGAGCATTAAAATCCTGAATTTCCACATGCAGCAAGCACTTGAAGTAGATGTCTTCTGAAGTAGGTAGACCAGTGGCATCAGCTATTGCATTGGTGGAGATGGTAAATCAAGTGTTGCCAATCTGAACCTGACCCTTCGACCAGGAATTCGTAACTGCATACGAAACAAGAGCCGAATAACCTACCATTCTCTCTAGGAAGGTAGCAATTCCATTCTCCAGCATAATGTTCCAAACCTCCCCATCATTTTTTACCGAATCACAGTTATCAGGTTCAAGATGCTTCAACTGAACCCCCATGGTATGTATGTTTGAAAAAATGTAGAAGTGAGAGCAATAAGGGTCATTTAACGGCCCAGTCAGGGCGGGGGGGTCGTCGGCCAAGTTATCATTGCCCTCTCACCATATCAACAAATGATTAATGTGAGGGTATGTCCCATTCATGCGGAGATCCCCCGTATCATTACAAATCATCGTCATCAAAATGCTCTTCGTTAAGTGTCAAATCAATTAAATTCGACGTGAAAGCCACCGCCCTTTGAGAAGGCCATAAAGAATTTGCCTATACCCAAATCTGCCCACCATTCCGCCAATCAGTAATGGGATATATCATTTTGAGTGATTTGGCAGAGATCATCCGGGAAGTTGTCAGTCCAGCTTTGCTGATTCTCTAGGAGAACACCAATATTAGCAAGGTGGTCAGCCGCTTTATTACCCTCCCGGAGGACATGCTGGAACTGGATTTGCTTGAAAGATCTTTGAATAATTCTTATATCAGCAATGATATTCTGTATCGACCAAAGACCATAATCATTAGACTGCAAAAGCTTGATGATGTTGAGGGAGTCACTTTCAACTTGGAGGGGATCATCACAAAATTTGATAGCCATCTCAAGGCCTTTGAGGATGGCCAAGGCTTCTGCACGATGGTTGGTACCATAGTTGAGGTTATGAGTTAAAGCAGCAACAATATACCCCAAAGAGCAACGAATAATGGCTCCTCGACCAGAATTACTAGGATTTCCTTTTGAGGCCCCATCCGTGTTTAGTTTTTTCCAGCCCCTGGGAGGGGGAAGCCAACGAACTAAATCGCGAGCAGTGGAAGTGCCTTTACTTTGAATGGCCAACAACTTCTACCACTCTTGGGAGTTACATATTTGGATTTTTTGCTGATATTTGGTCCACATGAGCGAGTTGAGATTTTCTTGGAAAGCAAGAGCAATCTGAGTAGCCACCTAAACAGGTTCAAGAATTTTTTCTTTGAAAATTCTTCTGTTCCTTTCTTTCCAGATGCCCCATATTCCGTGAGGGAGGAGGAGTTTCCAAGCCAAATTCAGATTCGGATGAGTGAAAGGAGAGCTCCATTGAGAGAGGGTGTCCTGAATGGACTCAGGGAAGGTCCAAAACACTCCCATCCTCGATAAAAGCCACTGCCATATAACTTGCGAAAAGGAACAGTGGATCAAAAGATGGGCAGAGGATTCCACCTCTTTAGCACATAGCACGCATCTATTGGGGAGAGAAAAACCCCTCCTTTTCAGATTTTCCCCAGAAAGGAAAGAATTATTAGAAGAGAGCCGAGAGAAAAAACAAATTTTGGGAATGATCTCATTTGGCCAGAATTTGGAAAGCGGGGGACCAGAGTTAGCACTATGCATCTAAAGATAAGTAACCTTAACCGACAAAGAACCAGACAGGGAGAGGGGCCAAATAAGCTAGTCCTCATTTTTGGAGAATGGGTTGTATATGGAAGAGAGAACAGCTCTGAGTGAAGTCAGGAGCCTACTCTATAGATCACTAATATCATCCCAGACCTTTATATCCCATGTGGGAATGGAATTCACAATCTTCCAATAGCCCGAAACTAATCTTCCTTGCTTATTAATGATGCTTCTTTTCACAAGGTCCCAAGTAGGATTAAGATCAAGAGGCTTGTCCCCTATCCAAAAATCCCTCCAGAAGTCAATAAGATGACCATTCCCAAATCTCCATTTAGTGCCAGCCCGGATAATGGGGAGGGAGCTAATAACAGAATTCCAGATGGCAGAACCTCCAATTGGATTAGAAGTGAGCATATCTTCATTATTTTCCAGATATTTAGCTCTGAGTAGATGAGCCCAATTAGAGTCACCTTTAGCCACTTCCCAAGCAAGTTTGGCCAGGAGGGCCCCATTCGTGTCAGCCATTTTTCGAAGACCAAGCCCTCCATGTGAGGTAGGCTTACACACTTCTTTCCAAGCCACAACATGGATCCTCTTCCTAACCTCAGTCCCTGACCACAGAAAGTTCCTTTGAATTTTTTCAACGACCTCCCTCACTGAATTGGGGACTTTGAGAAGGGACATGAAGTAAGTAGGTAGGCTTTGAAGGGTGGCTTTAACTAGTTGGAGCTTGCCAGCCTGACTGAGCAGAACCCCTTTCTAGGCAGCCAGCTTTTTTTGATACCTTTCAATGACAGGATTCCATAGAATTTTAGATTTCTTACCTTGGAAGAGGGGGATGCCAAGATATGAGGTGGGGAGATCCACAATATTTCATCCAAAGATATCAACAATCTTTCTCTGAGTCCTAGGGGCCGTGGTGATGAAGGAGATGTTACTCTTGTTGAAATTGACAGTTTGCTGAGAAGCAGATTGGTAAAGAGAAAGGATATCCATTATAGCCCGGGCCTCAATCACAGACGCTAAACTAAGCAGCATAGTGTCATTAGCAAACTGGCTATGTGTGGCAGAAGGGAAGCTTGAGGTGATTTTCAGACCAGAAATGATTGATTGACTTTTAGCCACCTCCAGAGCTCTGCTAAGGGAGTCCGCCATAAGGACAAAAAGGAAAGGTGACAGGGGGTCAAGTTGCCTGATACCTCTGCTGCTTTTGAAGAAACCTGCTGGAATTCCATTGATAAGAATAGAGAAGCAAGGGGTCGCGATACAAGAGAAGACCCAGCTACACCACTTTTTGTCAAAACCAAAGTTTTCCAGGACCCTAATTAAGAAAGGCTAGTTGACTCTGTCAAATTATTTTTGCATATCCAATTTTAATATCATTCCTAGGGACTTCAAGTGAAAAGTTGAGTGAATGGCTTCATGAACTGTAATGATACCACCTTGGATGAACCATCCTTTTATGAAGCTATTCTGATTATGTGAGATGAGATCCTTCATTAGAGGTTTTAGTCTAGAGGCCAACATCTTAGTGATAATCTTATAAGCCGTGTTGCATAAAGTGATTGGCCTAGAATTTGAGACATATTTAGAGCTATGCACTTTTGGGGCAAGGGCAATGAAGGTGGTATTCCATTCCTTTAGCATATTTTTGTTAACCTGAAAATCATTCACTGCTTTGAAGAGATCCTGCTTGATGATTTCCCAGAACACCTGGAAGAAGGCAGTAGGAAATCCATCCGGGCCCGGAGCTTTGTCCCTCTTCATTGCAAAGATTGCTTTGTGAATTTCCTCCATAGCAAAAGGCTTGGTCAGATTGTTGTTCATCTCAGGTGACACTAGAAGCGGAATATGTTGGAGCATGGAAGTCATTGATTGCTCCAGAGGGGGCATGTCATCCTGGAGAATATTTAAATAGAATGAGACAAGCTCGTTAGAGATATCAGCCTCAGCAGTTAACAAGGTACCCGAGGATGACACCAACTCTCAGATCTTATCTCTAGATTTATGCTTGCAAGAAGTGATGTGAAATAATTTGGTGTTACGATCCCCTTTCTCGAGCCAAAGGGCTCGAGAGCATTGCCTCCAATAGGTCTCCACTTCTTGAAGTGTATTATGATAATCACTGAGGAGGGAGGTTTCCTATTGGTGAAGATGATCCAATCTTCCATCAATCTCTATTTGTTCATAGACTTTAGCCAAACACTGAGTTAGCTCTTGTTTGTGGCATTTTATGTTGCCAAAGACCGTCGACTTCCATATCTTTAGTTTTTTTTTAATTTCTTTGAGCTTGTTGGAAAATCTAAACATACTAGAGCCCTCAATATTGATATTCCACCAATTCGCAAAAAGGGGGTTCAGGTGGTTGTTTTCGAGCCAAGAAAGCTCAAACCTGAAGGGAGGATTCTTGATATTTATCTTGTGATTTGCACTCAACAGAAGATGGCTATGGTCAGAGGCAGCTCGGGGGAGGGAGTTGAGGTAGAAGTCAGGAAAGAGAGAAATCCAGTCCAGAGAGCCTAGAGATCTATCCAATCTACTTTGAATATGGTTCCTGCCCAATCTGTGGTTTGACCATGTATAAGATGATCCATGGAGATCCATATCCAGAAGTGAATTCTCCCTGATGAAGTCAGTCAGAGCCCCCATGTTGGCGGTCATGGCAGGAATACCTCCCTGTTTTTCCAAAGGATAAAGTGGACAATTAAAATCTCCCATTATTAGAATGGGAATATTACCACAAGTGATGATGAAGTTGGTGATATCTTTCCATAATTTACCATGATGAGTCTCCAAGTTGGGGGCATAAACATTGATAGCAATCCAAGTGGAGTCCGCTCCAATCTCTTGGAAGAGTATGCATAAAAATTTGGGGTGCTTGAACAGGAAATCCCCTTTGAGACTTTTGGGATCCCAAAAGGTACAAAGTCCCCCTAAGTTCCTTGTAGATGGTTGAGATTCAAAAGATGCCATAGGCTAGACTTTTTGGAGATGATCCTCTATTTTTAGTTTAGTTTCCTGCAACATTATGATATCAGGAGAGTTCTGGAATTTGATGTCTTTGATAACTCTTTGTTTTTGAAGAGAGTTGAGTCCTCTTATATTCTAAGAAATGATCTTCATTTCTTTGGTTTGGATTTTCTCCCCACCAACATGGGGATTGTGCGACATTAATAGCTGCTTCTTGCTGAAGTTTGATATTGCTTGGAATTCTCCCCCAAATTTTTTCCATGCTTATATCTGGTTTCTTGCTGCTACTTCTAGTAAAACGATGGTTGAAGCTATCATCAGAAGAATGACCCGAGGGGGAGGAAACAATGTCTAAAATAGGGGGAAAGAGGGGAGGTAGGGGGGAAAGAGTCAAGGAAGATGGGTCCGAGGGAAAGGGTGGGAAGGGAAGAGGAGAAGATAGTGGAGAAGGGGGAGGGGAGGAGGCAGCCAAGGAGAGGTTAACTTCTTTAGAGGAAGAGGTGGGGAGAGCCAAGGGAGACAGAGGGGTGATGAGAGATTGTATGGCCAAGGAGGGGGGGGATGACCTCAGAAACAGGATCAGAAGAAGTGTTGATTTCTCCATCTTCTAGGAGAGCAAAGGAATTTGATGTGGGGATGATCGGGATCTCAATAGAAGACATTTTAGGAATAAAGATTTTTTTATTTTTGGGGAGAGGATTTGGGACTTAGGTTTTGGTTGGGGTTTAGATGGGCAACCAGAGGCCCAATGACTGATGTTTTTGTAAAAGGAGCAGGCTTGTGGAATATATTCATAGTCAATGGGTTGTTTCCAATTCCCCAAGTCCGATAGAAGCTCTATCTCTTTTGGGAGGGGATAACTGACGTCACCATTTACACAGAATCGAGCATGGATGAATCTACTTTTAGCTTTTGTTGCTTGATCTATAGCAATTAAATATCCTATTGAGAGAGCAATACTTTCAATAACTGCCGGATGCCAGAACTCCAGAGGGAGCCCCGGGAGGCGAACCCAAATTGGGGCTTGAGTCATGGATTCCATGTGAGGGTTGAAACTAGGAGACCATTTCCTGAGGTAGAAGCCCCGCCTACTAAAAAACCACGGACCCCCTAACAGAGCTCTAGAAAAGTCTTCTTTCATGCTGAAGGAGAATAATATGAAACCATTAGGCATAGCCGCTATTTCAAGTGCTCCACATAGTTTCCATTTTAACCGAGCCCATTTTTTTGATATCTTCCAATGGGGGTCTAGGGCCCATCAGTGTACCCACCAAGGAAATATCACGAGAAGTAGCAGCATCCTCCGTGATGTGAGAGGGGATGTGCAGAGAGAAGGACCCATCTGACAGCGAAGGGGATAGCTTTTCTAAGCTAGGAGCGGATGTGGAACCCTCCACTATTTTTGTCCAAGCATCAGGTGGCTTTGGAGAGAGGGACCCTGACAAGAGGGACCCCTGATCTAGACCAGAGGGGTTCGGCATCTGAGCCAACACCAGGGACAGCAGACAGCAATAGGTGGTTTCAGTAGAGACCAAAAATGTGGGAGAGCAGCCATGGTGAATTTTTTTTTCTCAAACACTATTATTGACAATCTTATGTAGTGATTTTTAGAGTAGGATTTCCCTTCAATAAGTGCAGTTTCTACACATTGCATCATTTTTCAATTCAATAAGTGCATTCATGCAAATGATCTGATTTACCAGATCCTTTCCCATCTTTAGTTTGTTTTGGAAGGGTTAGACATTTCAGAAAAGGCATATTTTGGTTATATGCTTTGAACTCCATGCCCAATGGACAAGAGCAAGGCATTGGTATATAAGCTAGCAGGAAGCTTTCCCCACAGGATTGACAGAAATGTTGACAATTTTTGCACTTGTGTAAAAATGGGAAACTCAAAACTTTGTTACGATGGATAGCAATGGAAAAGTATACCTAAGCTACGGGAGATCACATCAAATTATGTCGTTACTGGTGATTTATTTAAAAGATTACATGAAATCTGTAACTATGTGTGTTGTTACAAAATGTCACATATTACATAGTCTGCAATTTCATGACCATCCTTAACAAAAGAACACAAGCCCCGAAGGATAGTTATGTTGTCTTGATGAGGACATCGAATTGCAGAGTAGGTGAAGTGTAAAATTTTGGAACAGCAAACATAAGTGCAGATCACAGAAAATCAGAGTTCATTAGTGAATGTTACAAGTTCTATTCAATGTTCTTTCCTTCATGATTAAGACATTCAATTATGTTACTAAGTTGTTTAGTTCATTATACAATCCATACAGAAAGCAGAAATGTAGAAAGAGATATACAACTCATTTACAGAATTCAATGTTTTATTCACAAGGAAAGTCAAATGTTTCCCACACAAGCTGTGGAATGTAACTGAAAATTAAATTATAGGTATTGAAAAGAAAGATACACATGCATGAAAGAGAAAGCAAAGGATTATGAGTGAAACCATCATTGCCTTGGGGTTTTTGTTCTTCATTTGAGGCATCTTCATCTCCATCTTTTGTTTCTCCTTCATCTTCATTATGGAAGCCACCATACTAGAAAAGGAAGAAAAGTCAACTGTCAGTTATGAGCTCAGGGATCAAACTATATTCCTACACTATCCTACTTCGTGCATATGAATCTTCCCCTAAACAGGAGATGTATTCTACTTGAAGGACGAACTGCATGCATGCTCTTTCACTCAAAAAGAAGAAAGTAAAATAAAGAAGAAAACATGGACATAAGAGAGGCCAAAAAGCCTAAATATTTCCTATCTGTTTTCCTAAGTGTGCAAGTACAGGTTGTATCCAAATAAAGAAAGAAATAAGTCATAAGTACATGCTAAGAAGAAGGAAGAGTGCAACTCAAAGTTCAACAAACATTCTACAAATGGAAGAAGTTAGAGCTCAAAAGAGAGAATGGAAGATAGAAATACATTTTTCAGTTTGCAAAGAAGAGGGAGAATCAAATTTCAAGAAGCTATAGCTAAAAGTAAAAGGGATTATAGCTGAAACAGGATGAGAGATAAGATTATGGGAAAATTTTGATAGGGCTTCGCCATGTAAAATGGACAGTTATAACCTTTTATCATGTTGTTTTAGTTACTACATGTTTTAAAAGAACTATTCAAATAAAATAAGTGATACAACAAGCAGAAAATCATCACATGATCAAGATAAACAACTAACATATTTTCAATTCTCAAATTGCTATATCATTTCAGCAAGAAAAGTGTTTCTCTCTGTATTCTGGGTCAGAAAATATAACTACTATTTCTAGAAAAAGCATTAAAGAAATGATTATGGGAAAAAAATTCGAGGGATTTGCAATGAAAAATCAACATTTCAAATTTTCCAGCAAGCATCTAAGTGAGAAATAGCTATAGAAAGGAAATAAAGCATTGGAAAGAAGGCTTGTGCCTGAAATAGTACTCATAAGCTTCAAATTAGAGCAATGATTAAGAACATAAATGATGTTGTATAAATTAGTATAGACATTAATGCAAGGAAGCATGATTTAAAAAACTTATTACTTCGAGCTCATTATTGCAAAGGAAAGATAACCACATTCAAGCAAAGGTCCAGATCCAAGGATATCAATGTGAAACATAGATGTTCATAAGAATATTTCTTTTGGACTACTACGAGGTTACAAAAAGACAGCAGGTTTACGATACAATGGTGGATCGACCATATACTCAAGATCTCAGAACAAAAATTATTCACAGATCAAACTGAGAGATTGTGATAAGAAGAATGAAATTTGTAGAAATGGGAAGGAATGAAGAAGTCCAAACACTCACATCAATGAGCCTTCACTCCTAATCATTTCAGAGCAAAAGAGGTACCCCATAAGCATTCAGATCATAAGCTTACAAAAAAAGGGACCTTGATTCAAAATTTCATGTGCATTCAAGCTAATGAAAGTTTCAAAGTTTCTTTCAGAAGTCAACATTCTCATTGAAAATATTTTTTAAGTTGCAGATCTAAGAGAGAAACTATAGTTTCTGTCTTTAACCAAAAAACTCATTATTGGGTATCAATTTTTTTTACAAAAGGTATATCAAATTTAAGACTTGAAGAGATTAGATCAGAAAATGATAAGGATCAAGCTCATCCAACTGAAGGAAATCTAGTTTATTAAACAATCATGCTTTGAAAGGATAAATCAAGAAGGTACAGTTGAATAATATAAGCTCTACAATAAATGACTAAATAAAAGATCAAAAGATGGAATTCCCAGAATGTAAATTATCTAGCAAATCCTCCATAGTCAGTTCGAATAAACTAACAGTGATAATCAGGTAAGCTATGGTGATACAACCTTATCAATATTAAGCAAAATGGAGTATTCATACCATAAGCACATTCAAAAATAGAGATAGAATCTCCAGCATCAAACTCAAGAGCTCAACAAATGTCACTGAGGTTTTAGTGAGCAAAGACAATCAATCACAATGACATATCAGAATCTCGAAATTTAAACAAGTAAAGTACATTTTTTTTTTCATATACCCATTAAGAGGTTGCCGAATCAAAAGGAGAAGTAAAAACTCACTGGTAAAATCAAAGCCGAGAAGACTCTTGAGATATCATCAAGTTCAGAACTAAAAGGAATAAACCCAGAATGAGTTCAACTCACAAATGACCAAGGTTATCTAAAAGATCACACCAGAAAAAGAAAAAGGAGATGGGTATTCGTTTTAAATTGAAGTGATAATGATCAAGTACCATCAAAAAACTCATAGACAAAACTTACCATATTTCAAATGCATTTTGCACAGTCAGCTCAGGAATAACAACGGTGGCTATAACCAGAGGAGTAATAAGAGGTTGCCAAGAGTAATGATGAGTGGCCAAAAAATATACAGAAATGTTGAGCTAAAAACCATCAATAGAGGCCAACAACTCAAAGGGATCCCAAAAATAGAGAGAAACCGAGCTTCGGAATGACCATGGGGCCATGTAAAGACCATAAGCCAAACAGAGCCGAGCTCGAAGTTCATAAGAAAGACGCAGCCATGACCACAATGCTTCATCTTAAAATCTTGGGACTGAGAAATCAAAGACCTCACAAAGTATACAGATGCTCGAAGGCTAAGAAGGCCAAAAAATGGACTGATCTGAGCTTCAAAATCTTCAGCAATGGTAGCCAAAATTTTTTTTCCAGGGCTTCGCCTACTTCACAAAAATTTGAATGAAATGATCATCAGGTTCAAGTTTTATTTTAGCATGTCAACTCAAGGGGAGAGTTAATAAAACCCTAACCAAGGGTCAAGCATCAACGATCAAGATTCGGCCAGGTACAAAGATCAACGGTCGGTGATCGTTCACCGAATCCAAATAATAACCAAAGTTAGTCACCACCGACCATGTTAAATGCAAAGCTTGAACCCTAATCACAGGTAAGAAATCGACGGCATCAAATTCAAAAGGTACAAAGATCAACGAACAGGAGCATCACTAACATCCAATGTAAACCCAAGAGTTAACAAACCCTAACTGCAGTTAGGTTGACTTTAAAAACATAGCCATCGATAAAGCGTATGAGGAGTGAGTCATCATGTAAAGGGGGCTAGCCCACATCATCAGATAAGATAAAATATCATTGCATTGAACTTTAAAAAATATAGTGCATGCTCAGAAATTCAAAAGGCCAACCAAATTACACACAATGATCACTGAAAAGTTAAAGTATAACCTTATTCCAATCAAATGCAAAAGGAGGGCCGACAGCTGTATAATACCATGATAAGAAAAGTGGGGGGGCATACCTTATAATATGCCTAAGTCCACAAAGGTGGAAAAATGTAACATGGTGCCCCTTGTATTATTTCAAAACACAATAATTTGCTAAGTCCACAAGAGTGGCCAAACCCAACGAAGGCAAAAGTTCACAACCACAAGTGGCCCCCACTGATGGTGATAGATTGTACATGAATTGGAATGCATTTTTCCATGTGATCACTAGAAAATACAATAAGTGTCAACATCAGAGACAAAGGTGGTCCCAATCAGGATTAATGTTCGGATGAATTATTTTTGCAAAGTATTGCAATTAATGTAATTATTTTTCTCACAGATAGGGAATTGATTTTTTGCATGTTTCACAAGAAACAGAACATAAAAGAAGACAAATTTGCATGCTGATGGAGGGAGACTTGCCTAGCAAGTAATTTTATTATTAGCAAATTATTCACCCATTCTTTTCTTAAAAATAGAACAGTCAACTTCAGTTTGAATGTATTGTATTTAAGACCATTAATGCGTATTTTTAACTACATGCTCTAGTTTGTATTATTTTATCCCTTTATTTATTATTAAATAAAGGATAAAATTAGGATGCATGGGCGAGTACAAGCCTTAGGCTATTTTTAGGAAGGGGTTGAAATTTATTTTGCTATATATTGTGTGCCTTTGAAAAGCACAAGGATTCGGCCTGGAGGACTTTTAAATATATGAGTACTGAAGAAAATTTTACCAATTTTGCCCTCTGAGTGTGAAGTATTTTCTTCCTTTCCAAGTTATTTTGCAGTCTTGTGTATGTTACATTAATCTTGTGAATGCAAATTCCCTGATCAACCACCTTACCCTACTACAAATTTCAATCCTTTGTGCTTAACTTTTAATGTGCATGTTAACTTATTAGTACTTTTGTGATCTTCCCTCAGTGCAATCAAGTGTTTTGAACTTAGATATTCTATAGAAAAACTATTAGTTCATGCATCAAGAATCCTTCACAGATCATTTGTTCATATACTCAATCAAATCCCTCACACAAATTTGGTGTATCACCTTAGTTTTAATCATTTTTACAGTCATCTTTTACTCTCAAACTCCCAGAAAGCAGTTTAGGATACACCAATAAGGAACTGGCCTTTATACTGGAGACTCAACTTGAAATAGGTATACCCAAAGACCTGAGGTGTTTCCATTGTATCTACGAAAGAGAGAGATCATTTGTGCAAGTTGAAAAAACCTACAGCCATCTCTCTACAGGGTGCACTTTGAACAGATAATAGAGTGTCGGCCAAAATATTCTCCTTCCCCTTCATATGATGTATCTCCTTGTCTTACTCACATAGCTACTCCATCCATCACCACTAACAATCGTTGAGATTGGGTTACATGAAGAGGTGACGTAAGATCAAATGGTCTATCCTGAGAATAAATCTTCTACTAAGAAGGAAATGTCTCCATCGAATCAAAGCATGTAAAATTGTTGTAAGCTTAAGGTCATGAGTCATATAATTCATCTCATGATCTTTTTGTTTACGAGACTCAAAGGTAACCGCATGACCCTCCTGCATCAATACCCCACCTAATCCTGCCAATGAAGCATCCGTATAAAGGAAAAAATATCCATGCGGATATGCCACAGTAATAATTGGTACTGACATAAGGCATCCCTTCAGTGTACTGAAGGCCTACTCACACCCATCAGAAAAAATAAAATTCTTCCATTTCCACAGAAGGGAAGTGATGGGGTGTACAATCTGAGAAAATTTCTAAACAAGTCTTCCATAGTAACCAGCCAACCGCATGAAATTGTGCACCTCGGTCACCCTAGTTGGCATGATCCAATCCATAATAGCTCAAATCTTGAAAGGATAAATGGAAATACCTTCCCAAAAATGATGAAACCCAGGTAATGCACATCTGATTGAAAGAATGCACACTTCTCCAGGTTCTTGTAAAGTTGTTGCTCACGAAGACACTGCAGAATCCTTTGAAACTGCTCCTCATGCATGCGTGAGTAGATAAAAACATCATCAAGAAATATGAGCATGAAGTGTTCCAAAAACTTATAGTATACCCCATTCATCAAACTCATTAATATTGCGGGGGCATTCAAAATACCAAAAGGCACTACAGTGCACTTGTAGTGGCCATATCACATACAAAAGGTTGTCTTATGAGTATCTGCCTCTGTGATCCTGAGATGATGGTATCCAAACTTAAGATATATCTTGGAAAATATTGTTGCCCCCTTCATCTAATTAAAAAGGTCATCAACATGTGGAAGGGGTAACGATTCCTGATGGTTACTTTGTTGAGCTGAATGATAATCAATACAAAAACGCAGAGATCCATCCTTCTTCTTTACAAAAATAATTGGTGCACCCCAAGGGGATACACTAGGATTGATTAGGCACTTTTCAATAAGGCCCTCTAGATTTAACATGAGATCACAGAGCTAAGGGGTAGTCATCCTATAAGGTTATCATGAGATATGCTCTGCTCTAAGAACCAAATCAATGTGAAAATATATCTCACATGGGGTAGGTAACCCATGAAGCTCCCTTGAAAAGACATCTAAGAAACTCCCTCAAGATATGATGGTCATCAAGTGACGAACCACTAGACTCATCCTCTGATCTATCACTAACTGTGACAACATACAACTTGCAACCTTGTCATTCACACCGCGTAATCTCCATAGCGGATATGGTAAAAATAGAGGTTAGTTTCTATACAATGGAAAAGTAACAAGCGAGCGTGGGAATCTATAAGTAACTCTTCCTCGCACCCGAACTCCTAAGGTCGTGATGAGATAGCCAGTGGGGATGGAATACGCGTGGGATGTGGACAAATTAGTTAGGAAATCTTATGTCTTCGACGCGAACTAGTGGAATCTATGAATCTAAGGAAAAGGAGGCCCTCCTAACCTGAACTGGCGTGATAGATAGATCGACTAGGATGACTGCTTGAAGGCTCCAATCAATATCGAGCTCTGGCATGATTCGATCTATGGGTTGTGGGATACGTGGAAAATGACCTGGGATAGTTTTGTGTATATCTCTAGACAGGGTCATAAGGTGGATGATGGATATAGTTGACTCTATGGGTGATTGTCTAGTCTAGTCCAAAATTACTTAGCTTTATTAGCTACTACGTCTAATAAGGACAATTGTTCGATGATGATAGGTGGAAGTGGAGTAGATCTGAATACTAATGTGCGTAAGCCAACATCAACGTCGTACTGACTTGTGGACTCGTTAGGTTACGGAATTTGTGGGTCACAACCGTAGACTCGTGGTTGATGTGGTCCTGCTATGGTCATATGTGGAATCAGTCCCTAATCCCTAGTATCCAATAGTCATATGCTTTCTCAGCCTCTATATTCAGAATTAATAATTGTGTGATTTTCTCAGAGTATCTCACAAACGTTCGTGCAACCTGAATTCTTAAGCTGGTATCTATGTCTGTGAAAGTGTCTCCTATGTCTGGTTGTGGGACCAAAGGATCACAACTGAACGTTTTCTCTCTTTCAATCCCTTCTACAGTCATGCGGATATTTTTCTAAGGTAATTTGTAGTTTGGTTGATTTGACCAAAACGTGTGTGGTTGGTCATCTTCTATGTTTAACCCGTGTAACTGGGAGCTGATTTGTTTTAAGTTTACCGTTGTTTGGAAGACTTGGATTCTAAGATTCTGGTCTATATCAGTTATTGCTGTGACGAGATTAAGCTGGGGCATGATTGGCTCGAATACGTATTCTCTGGGATCTCTAGGTCTTGTGATTGTCATACAAAAGAAGTGATACAAGTCTAACTAATGATAGAATAATTCAATTGTGTAAGATATGTCTATTTATATTTCTAAATCTGATAATTATGAATAAACTATTGAACAGAATTTAAAGAGAAATTTTCTAATATATCTAAAATGAAAACTAAACTAATGATGCAATTTAAAACAAACAAAGCAACCGAGTATGACTACTTGTCTGTGAAATTTGTAGATCTATTCTAATCAATGAAATAACTAATCTAATCTATTTGCAAGACTATAGATCCTACCTCAGAAGTGAGGAATGAATTATAGTTTCTTAGAAACTATCAATCCCCACAGCTTCCCTAGAAAAATCGAAAGTAAAATTAACTTAATTGAAATGATTGGCTACTCTATTTGATATGCTTCTAACTAGAACTTTGAAAGCTAGAACCTGGATTCTGTAGAATAGTGGCGAATCTGATGGTGTGTGTGGTTTTTTCCCCTCAGTGTGATCTCCTTGTTCCTTCGTGCTCACGTGGATCCAGAAAATCAATGCTAGCATCAACAAAAGTAGATATTGGAATAAAGAAAGCTTTAGGATACAACCTGAATATAATGCGAGTAGGAGAGGGATAGCGCAAGAGTATAGAGCTTGGCTTATGCAATTCCTAGCGGGATTTATTGCGAGTCATGTGGCATAAAATGTCCAGAACCTGAAACTATCTTGTTTGAAGAACAAAACCTGCAACTTTAATGGCTTCCTATTGAAATCAAACTATCCTATTCCAATTGATTTGGATGAAGTGATAACAGTAATTGCACAAGATGGATATGTGGCTTTCTAACAACAAAAAAATGCTTAACTAGGCATGCAATGGGTAACACTATGAATCCTAAGGAAAATAAAAGACAGAAATACTGAAATGAGAAATTGAGAGGTAAATTTGAGGGGCCATTTACTTAAGCACAAACCAACTATTTATAGCAGTTCATTCACCTAAAGGTAAAAACTAAATTGATCACCTAAACTATAAACAATGGAAAAACACTATTCCAGGGAACCAGAATCATTAATGCAAGACAAAGGTGGTGAAAAAAGGTTGGTAAACATTGAAATTACATGAGTCGTGTTAAAAAGAGAATTCTGGAAAATGCATGAAGGACCGCCGCCCTGAGCAGGGCGGCGGTTTCATAACTGAAAAGCAAAAAGCAAAGAAAAGAGGGGAAAAGAGAAAAACAAAGCATGCAGGGGCTAAGCGGGGCATGCGGGATGTTAACGCATATTTAGAGGGATTTTCCGGATCCCGAACACCTTGTGAGGAGACCTGTATCATCATTGGGGCATGTGTTATGTTGTTCTGGTAGTGCAGTACCCTACTATTTTGGGCACGTACATTTTGCCCCCTCAAAGAAGTGTTTTAGCCATAAAGAGGTGTAAAATGGTGGGTTCGAGTATGGTGGTCTTGAAATGGGAAGTTAGAAGTTATACCTGATACGTCCATGGTCAAAATGATGCCATCCAAAATTCCTGCCACCTACAAAATGAAAAGACGAATCAAGTGCAGATAGATAAAATAGATCAGAAAATAAATGCTAAAATAATGGGAAATGAGGATGTACCATTTGTGAGGGGGTAAAACCTTACCTCTGTCGGCGCTCCAAACCTGTGAAAAAGGGGCATTCAAAACAAGTCAGGTTGATATATATGTAAAAGTGGGCCCATTTTCCTATTTATTTATACGTGTTGATTTGATTGATTTTGAGCTCTGGGACCCACGGTGACGATTTCTTATGAGAGTAGAGTCAAAGCGTTCGTGACAGGATAGCGATCATGCCTCTGCGAGCAGAACATCGTCCTGCGAGATCACATGTTAGTTTTTCTCAATTTATCACTTTTACCCCCAAAATTTTAAAATGTTAAAATATTTGTCGTGGGGGGGTAATTTTTGAAAATGTTAGGTTCAAAAGGTCTATCTAGGGGGAGCGCCTACTGGGTAGGATTTGTTTTAGTCTAAAAGTGTCATTTTTCATGTTTTTGGGATTTTTAGGGTATAAAACCCATGTGGGTTTTTGGGACACGACCGCCACCCTGAACAGGGTGGCGATACGTAACCCCCGCCCTATTCAGGGTGGTGGTTACAAGACCGCTGCCTTTAAGGCGGCGGTTATGAAACCGCCACCCTGCTCAAGGAAGCAGTTCTTCACAAAATGCCAAAAGAACACTTGTTTGAAATAATTTTTGCATTTTTAGCATTTCTATGTGTTTTGATGATTTTTCTAATGTCATTTGGATGCTAACTTGCTCTGTTTTGTGTGTTTTTGGGTGTATGCAGGTGAGGGAGGAGTACATTCGACGGAGTCGAGAGAGAGAGTGTGACTGGCTCCCAGCAGTACTAGATGCCCTTTCGCGGGATGAGGAGGACACTCTTCAGAGGGCCGGGATACTATGTATATCACGCGTCCCACATTTTGCGCTATCCAATCACATTCTTTGTGACTTATTCTCATATTGGGATGTTGATCGGAACACCTTTCGATTACCAGGGGTCCGAGGTGAGTGGACCATCACTTTGGAGGATGTTTATCGCATACTAGGGGTCCCGATCATCGAGAGACGTCTTACTCTCGAGACAACAGGTTCACGGGCCTAGATAGCACAGTGGGCCTCTTATATGGGAGATGCACTTATCTCCACTAGTTCGAAGAAGGGGGTGAGATTTCGGTCTATTCCTAGGTTGCCCATCCCCTTGATTCACCAAGCCATTATGGGGATCCTTGCCTCAAGATTGATCCGGGACAAGGGAGGAGACACACTATTATATTTCTGGTCCCCCATCATTACACAGATTAAGGGACATGGTCGGATTTACACCTGGGGAGCGGACATTATTGGGACTACCTACCATGATTTTTACAGGTTAGTCCATTTACAGGGGTAGTCTTTGAGCCACCCGACCCTAGTTATGAGCTGGGTCTATGAGCGTTTCATCCCCTATGGCAGAGGTGTAGAGGTGGTAGATCTTAGAGCTGTGAGGGCTTCCAGATGGGCAGATATGTCGGTGCTCAGATCACCTCACCAGCCAGTTGCTTCACTAACCACTGATGACATGGAGACCACACCATATCAGGCCATGGCAGGTTTATGGGGTGAGGAGGCTCTTACTTTGATCTCCTGCTCCACCATAGGGCAGCTTGTTGATAGAGTAGGGAGAGTGGAGATGCATCCTTTTGGCCAAGTACCTTAGCATTTTGGCTTACCTTACATGGGTATGCTTCCCCTGGTAGTTCTAGTATACAGGTCAGTTTGAGAGGTCGAGGTTGGATAGTTGTTACACATGGCGTTCCTATTATGGCTAGGTGGGTGGTGCGAGCTTAAGGGAGAGCCGGTGCTCCTTAAGCACCCTTACTTCAGATTGTTGCGAGTCCTACCCATAGCAGCCATGAACCCATCGACATAGACTCTGAATCCAAGGAGTTCACAGGGGGAGAGACAGAGGAGGAGACTGAGGCCGAGGCCAGTGAGTCAAGGGGAGAGGAGGATAGTGATCCTGAGTGGCATGACACTCAGGATATCATGCAGGCAGAGAGGGTAGAGCAGAGTGCAGAGAGGGTGACTCTGGTTTCAGAGGAGCCACTCTCCCAGGGCCATGGTGGGGAGGATGAGTCCATTGCGAGACGCTACGTCACCCCAGCTACAGGAGGATTACCTCAGTCAGCGGCGGTATCTGTGGCAGGTGCTAACCTTAGGGATCCATCCTAGAGCCCTGGTCATCCGAGTAAGTTATCTTCCCTTTTCTTTGAGTTAGGATTGATTTAATTACAAACTCTCCTTTTATTTATATCTATTTATCTCTTTTTTTATTTATAATTCATTTTCTCCTTTGTTTGCAGAGACCGCCAATGAGTGGCGAGACCTGATTTGCAGGGTATGCACCGATACCCTGATGATCCCTATGGAGAGGACCCGTGCAGAGCTGTCTGTGGATGCAGGGGAGCCCTTAGCAGCTGGCAGGCATACCGACATCTTTTCCCCCGTCTGACATGTGGCCAGAATGGTATCTACCCTCCATACTGAGCTGGCAGGGTATAGGACAGCAGAGCACCTGATGAGGAGTCATTCTCATGGTGAGACCTCAGCTGCCCCTCGGGATCGTGAGCCCTCTGTGCATTTAGAGCACCGGTGTAGACGAAGTCCTAGGTGTGGGCATGGACCCTCAAAGGGATCTCATAGGGGTTGAGAAGCCCCTTGGCTCTCTTAGACTTTTGTATGATAGTTTTGTATTTCCTGGGCTCTTTGAGTGTTTTGACCATGCTTAGCACATGATGGCATTGTACAAGAATTTTTACCATATATATATATATATATATATATATACATTCGTTTTGGATCAGACTCTTGGCATCTATGACTTTGCTTCCATTTCCATTTCCATATGTAAACTATGATGTTATGCTTATATGTTTTTTAGAATGTATGCAATGGAGAACAAATGATACAAATGTTAACCTTCTTTTTGTATTTCGTGATGCTGATATATGATAATGTAGACACAATGTGATTTCAAATTTTAGTTTCTATAAGCAATTTCTAACACTTCATAGTTGTTTTGAAAAAGTGGTGATGACAAACCGGTATGATGAGTAGATAAATTTGCCCCACTCCTAACTCCACATAACTAGTAAGATGCGAGGGCTCATCACCGAGAGCTAGAAAGGGCACAAGTTATGAAATGTGTTGAAATGGTAGTGATGAGAGATAGACAAAGCTTTAATGGAACCAAATTAGGATTCTACAAGCCTACTCTACTCGAATGACTTCATAGTTTAGGATGCAACTTGCTTTGCGGTTTATCTAGACTTAGATCCGTAGATGGCCACATGGTAGACAAAATATGGTTTTTAGGATTTTTAACTCTCTTGGAATTTTGGATATCTGATTCATTTGTTTTTGACTCAAGACTTCAAGATTTGAACTGTTTGTTTATGACCTTTAACATTTGTTTGTCAAGAGGACCCCCTACACCTTGCTCCATGCTACTAGTAAGAAGTGTGGGTTTATCACCATGGGCAAGGCATATGCGAGTAAGGGCATTTCCATCCTTTCCCAACCCTATGTCACTAGTAAGAGACGTAAGCTCATCACCAAAGGTTGGTGGGGCAAGGAAATGTGTAAATTTAAAATTTTCTGTTTGATTCTATATTTGACTTGTTTATTTGAGAAAAATGTTAGCATGCTCTTACTTCCAAAGAGATATACATACGGGATAGATGTGACACGATGAAGCTTATAGAACAGACCATAGGTAAGACACCTATCCTAAGAAGAAACCAAAAGTGACAACAAGCATGCAGACCTTGGTATGGTTACCATTAAAACTTTGTCATTTCTAGCCGTATTTGATGAAATGATTCCAAAAATAGGTGATGATGTTATGAACAAGTATGATTAGAGCGTTTATGACAATACAATCAGAAGTTTGTAATGAATTGCTTTGAGAGTAAATTCCTTGATCACAAAATTGTACGAAACAAGTGGACAAAGTGAATCTAACTATATGAAGATGCAATGTAGATATAATTATACAAGTAATGTTGGCCACTTACGCATAGAATCGTTTAAGGTGTAGGGAATTGACTGTTTCACCAAATTCCTCACCTTCCAGTGTACACAAGAGATATGCACCATTTCCATAGTCTCTCATGACTTGGTATGGGCCCAACCATTTGGGCCAAAATTTTCTTCCTTCACCGGTCTTTTTATTGATCCGGCTATCTAGCCTTATAACTAGATCACATTCATATATGTCACGTTCATAGACCTTCTTGTTATACTGCCGGAACATCTGATCAGTATAGACTCTGTTCCGTTGTTCAGCATCTAATCTAGCTTCATCTAGGCTTTCTAGTTGGGAGAGACGTGCTTCTCTGTAAGCATCTTCGTCCATAATCCCTTGTAATGAAATACGGAGACTGGGTATTTCAGCCTCAAGTGGGAGGACTGCTTCTACCCCGAATACTAGCGAGAAAGGAGTTTCTCTTGTTGGTGTTCTTATTAAGGTTCGGTGGGCCCATAAGGCCAGATATAACTTCAAATTTCAATCTTGTTTGTTTTCTTTCACCGTTTTAAGGAGAATGGCTTTTAATGTTTTGTTTGTCGCTTTAGCCTGTCCGTTGGCTTGAGGGTAATACAGGGAGGCCATATGATGGCTTATTTTAAATTTATTGCACAATTCACGGACTTCATCATTCTTAAAAGAAGTCCCATTATCTGAGATAATGATTTACGGGACACCGTACCTGTAAATGATTTGGTTCAAAATGAACGTGGCGATTACAGAACCTAGTATAGTAGTAAGAGGCATGGCCTCTACCCACTTCGTAAAATACTCAGTGGCCGTGATTATGAAATTATGGCCATCTGTAGATGAGGGAGAGAATTTTCCTATCAAATCTAGGCCCTAGGTAGAAAAGGGCCATGGAGTAGCGATTGGTTGTAGCGCTTGTGCCAGCATGTGGATCTCGTGGGAGAACTCCTGGCACTTATGACACTTTCGTACAAACTCTATTGCGTCGTGTTCTAGAGTAGGCCAGAAATAGCCCATCCGATGTATTTAATGAGTGGTGGCATGGCCACCAAAGTGTCCTCCACACATTCCACTGTGAGATTCATGGAGAATCTTCTTTGATTCTTTTGTGTCGACACATCTTAGAAGCATTCCATCAAACGCTTTCCAATAGAGCACTTTCTCTATAATGATGTATTTGGCTACAATAATGCATAACTTCCTTCTTCGTTGTGGTGTTTTCCCTTCTAAATATGTATGGTCCATGATATAATTAATAATATCAGTATACCAAGGACACTCAGAGATAGGAAGTCTGCTTTAGATGTAGTATACGCATTCATCAGGAAAGTCCAGATCTACTAGATTTCCTCCGTCTAATGGGTTATTAGCTAGCTAATCTGTGATGATTTGTCCTTTAATAGACTTCTAGTTTACGAATGTTAATTCAAATTCACCCATTAAGGTTATAAAGCGTACAACCTTTTTAGACAAGGACCCTTGCGTGAGGAAAGTTCGTAAATATTCTGTCTTTACAATGACCCTCGTTTCTTGATTTAGCATGTAATGTCTTAAGCATTTGGTTGAAAAGACTATGGCAAGGCATTCTCATTCTACCTGTGTATAACATGTTTCATAGTCGAGAAACGTCTGGCTAATGAAATAGATCGCGCGCGCTCTCTTGTTATCGTCTTCTTGAGCCAGCATACAAGCTAGCGAGACATTGGTAGCTCTCGAATATAAAATTAACGGGTGGTCTGGCTTAGGTGGCATTAGTGTAGGTGGTGATAAAAGAAAATGCTTAACTGCATTGAAAGTTTCATTGCAGTCTTTGGTCCAATCAATACTATAATCTTTCTTGAGTAGATTGTTGATTGGATGAATGGTGAAGCTTAAGTCCAGGATGAATCTTTGGATTGCACCAAGCTTTCCGAGAAATGACCTGATTCCAAATTCATCCAAAGGTGGGATCATTTTGAGGACAGCCTAAATTTTGGTTGGGTCAACATCGATCCCCCGTGATGATATGATGTAACGTAGGAGCTTCCCTCTTATTACACCAATGATGCATTTTTCTAGATTTAGCGTGACTCCGTATTCTATTAGACGCGAAAGAATGATGCAAAGCACTTCCGGATGGTCATAAATCTTCTTGGCCTTGGCAAACAAGTCATCTACATAAGATTCCACAATTTTATGAATAAGATTGTGAAATATATATGTCATAGCCCGTTGGAATGTAGTACCAGCGTTCTTGAGACCAAATGGCATAACAACATAGCAATAGGTTCCCCAAGGAGTTATAAACGTGGTTTTAGCTTGATCTTGTTCAAATATTCTGATTTGATTGTATCCTGAGAATCCATCCATGAGAGACAAAATTTCAAATCCAGTTGTTGCGTCAATAATGTCGTCTATGGATGGTAACGGGAAGTCATCCTTGGGACATGCCTTGTTAATGTCTCAGAAGTCAATGCAGATGCGTATCTTCCCATTCTTTTTTAGAACGAGAACGATATTAGATACCCATTGAGAGTAATCAACTGGTTTGATGAATCCTACTTGGAGAAGTTTTATTACTTCCTCTTTCACCATGAGAGCTACCTTGGGTTTCATTGGTCTCAATTTTTGTTTAATCAGCTTTGCATTTGATTTAGTGACGAGGTTATGTACTGTAATGTGTGGTGCAACCCCTATCATTTCTTTATAACTAAATGTGAAAGCCTTTTGATGTTCATTGAGGATTCAAGTGTGTATTTCTACTTCTTCTGGAGTTAACAAGGACCCTAGTTTCAAGATCTTCGTTCTAATGTTAATATCAATTGTTGCTTTGATTAAAGAGGTGATACCTTCTTCAAACTCAAGCGGGGATGGAGGTAATTCCAGATCGTCCCCATTTTATACTGTGTATATGCTGAGGTCTTTTTGTGGGGGAAGCTCCATCATGGGATTTCCGAAGTAGGATGAAAAATGTGGGATTAAGGATAAATCTATCATGTGATGGGAGAGATGTAATGCTGCATAGGTGTTTAAGTAATTCAGAGTGGCCATATCACTATCGGTGTGGTCTATGATAGTAGATTTGTTCTCATCTTTTTTTGTTAAAAGAGAATTTGACAACAATTTTTTTACCAATGGTTCGGTATGAAGGGATACCACGAAACGGGTATCTTGGAATTCATTGTTTGGATTGAAGCGTGATGCCGAGGTTGCTATAGAATCGGCAAGAAGATTTTGTTCTCATGGGATTTCTTCAATTGATATGAAGTCAAAATCTTTGCTTAAATCTAATACAACTGTTTTGTAGAGCTGTAAATGCTCAGCTTTGGTTTCATATACTTCAAAGACTTGGTTTGCTACTAATTGTGAGTCTCCTAATACCCTGATGTTATTAACACCGCTCCTCTTAGCTAAAATGAGGTTAAGGAGGAGGGCTTCGTACTCAACGTTGTTGTTTGTACATTCGAAATTTAATTTAAATGTAAATTGTGGGACATTTCCCTTAGGGGAAGTAAAGATTACACCTACCCTAGCTCCGTAACGACATCTAGCTCCATTAAAATGGAGATTTCAATATTTAACTGGGAATATGGATGTTGGGATATTTGTTGTGTTAATGTCTTCTACTTCCACCATGCAGAGATCCTCTACTGGAAGAGAACCAACACCTAGGGTATATCCCATGCCTACAGAATCAAATGGTAGGAACATTGGTAGATCCTGTTCTAGTAATTCAATGATTTTCATAGTAGTTCCTAATGATACTGTGTCTAAAATGTTAGCCTCATCCTTGAGGGCTGGGATTGTCTTGACTAGGCTCATAGTCTCAAGATCCATTGTAGGCACCAACTTTTCTTCCGGTTTTACGTCGGTGGGTTTATTAAGTTGGTTTGTTGGGAGTTCAAACTCTGAATGAATGCCTGGTCTTTTCTTTAGGCTAGCCAGGTGTACATCGAATGGTTTTGGATCACCTTTGGCTATGAATATCTTTCCTAAGTGTAAAAACCTTACTTCTTGGAATAATGTAGAAGGGATTGCCTTCATACGGTGTATCCATGGTTGTTCGACGATCATATTATAGTTATTTTCCCGATCCATAATGTAAAACTCAGTCAGGATTGTTTTGGGTCCTAAGGTGACCGGTAGTACTATAGTTCCAATCGAGGTGGCTTTAAGGCTATCATAGCCTCTTAGCATATTTTGAGTTGTGGAACAATTCGTTTCTCCATACCCTAGCTTTTGAAGGAAAGAGAAGGAGACTATGTTAACTGCTGCCCCATCATCAACCATTGCACATTTCACATAGTTGTTATAAACCCATACTTGCAAGTGTAAGGCTGGATCACCTCGGCGTGCAATCTCAGCATCTGTTGGCATTTTGTTTATTTCAAATATGAATTCGGTATCCCTATCCGGCTGCCCTAGAGGGTGGATATCAAAGTCTATATGGTTTACTTGTGTTTCGGGAGCTGGAGTGATGTTAATTAGATGGCCTAAAACTAATGCCTCCAAAAGATCAGCCCTATGGGCAGGAGAATTCTTCAGTAAGTCCAAAAACAAAATGTGCGAGAAGCTTAAATCATAGGCACCCACGGGTTTTACTTGGACTTGGCTGTGAGGAATAATCTCGTGTCCTTGTTACAGCTTCTACGGGTAGTTCAACATCTAATTCCACTAAACTGACTATCTTGGGTCGGGGTTGACTCCCTAATTGTGGCGCAACTAATGGATTTAGTGACGTCGAAGCTTCATGAACATTGTTTCCTGTCATTATGCCCTTATTTTTCCCATTTAGATTTATCCTATTGTTATCGTGATTTGGGAGCGGATCATTAAAGATCTTAAGGGGTGCATTTTGAGGGGAAACTGCCCCTGTAAAAGTATTTGGTGGTGGTGACGTAGGATCTGTCAAGAACATATCTATGAAAATTTTTCTTTGTTCCTCTGGCAAATGGTGCATGAATTTACCGTAGTCATGACACGTTCTAGTGTCTGGCCCCGAATTTTGTGGAAACCACAATATGAGTTAGGATTGTAATTCCTATTTTGTTGGCTTTGTGTATATTGTGGCCCAAAACTCTGATCAAACCGTTGTCTATTAAGAGTAAAGTTTTGCATTTTTTGTTTTTGGTTTTGGTTTTGGTTTTGATATCTAGTTGAGTTTTGGCTTGGACCTTGTGTAGGGTTTCGCTGTTGTTGTTACTATTTTTGTGGATGATTAAAATCCACTGCATTGATTGTTGGGATAAATTTGTTGTTTCGATGATTGTTTATTAGCAGTGGAGTATTCACAATATTTATCCTTTTAGCCTGATCAATTACTCCATCTATCATCACTCTGCAATTATTATTAAGGATCTTGGGTCCTTGGTTGACATTTTTGGTAGTAGGATAAGTTGTAGAGTTCTGGTTGGAGGTGATTAACCTCCCATTTGCTCCATACGTCTTACGACCGCTATCTATTGCCACTTGATCTATCCGAAGAGCGCTCTCCAGTACTTCATCATAATTCTTTAGTGGGAACTTCTGGACTTCTTCCTTCACTTCTCTACTGAGAGAATGAAGGAATAAATTACATAGTTCCATTTGGTCCATATTTGGAGCACTGGCTGAAGAATAAAGAACTGTACGCCACCTCTGGATGAAATGAGCGACAGATTCATTCTGTTCCTGTTTAATGTGCAGGAATTCTCTGATTCTTGTTCTTAATAGTTTGTTCATGTCAAATGCCTTCATGAACTCTGAAATGAGTTGTTTAAACGAATGGATGGAAGCCTCGGGTATTCTATAATACCAATCGAGAGCAATGCCTTCCAAAGTTTTGGGGAATATTTTAGCAACAACCCCATCCCAAGGGAGTAGTTCTCAAATAGTTGTGGCGTAAGCATTGATATGCGCATTTGGATCTCCCTCACCTTTATACTTGGGTAAATCAGGAAGGGGTCTTAGAAGCATGACACTTCGTATGGTGAAATCTAAGCGCTCTTTCAAGTATTCAGAACAAGTCCCTATCGCATAGGTTTCGACCATTGATGGTGTTTGCTGAGGGAATGGTGGTGGAAAGGGTTATTGGTATGGTGTAGCGTATGCATTGGCAGGGGCATAAGGAATCCCCTGTGTTTGAGAAAACATGCCAGGAGAGGAGAACATATCCCCTTGTGGTGATTTGGAGTACATGTTTAAGTATGAAGGGGTATTGTCTAGGAATGGATTATTTTGTACTAGACCGGGAGGTATCTGAACGATGTTAGAAATGGTGATTCTAGTTGGCATTTTTTGTGAATACTGAGGAGTCATTCCTAACGTGCCTATTCCTATGAGGAGATCTACTTGGCTAGGATGGTGTGGAGGATTAGAATTTCCTTGCTGCATGAATTGGGAATGGTGATTTGCCTGAGAAAGTTCTAATCCCCTGACCTTTTCTACTAAAGTTGAAATGACCTCATTTGGTGAAGTCATGATATTTTTCCTTGGTGGCGTTTGTTGTATATCTCGATGTTGTATAGGCCTATGATACCCCGTTATGAACTGATCATTACCTTGCCAAGTTTCCTTGAGGGTATTCCCTATATGTAGTGGCATAGAGGTATTTTCTTGAAAAGAGACCTCGGGTTGTGTTTGTAAACTCCCTATGGGCGGGTATATAATCTAAGAGCGTTGTTCATTCTTGGCATAACGTACTGAATTTTCATCATCTAAAACTAGGTATGGGTCTGATTGTCTACTAATTTACGGTCTAAGCAGCATCTGAGGAGATGAACTATATTCTCTGTGAACGTCATATTGTTCGATCCTAACGGCTCTGTTTGTTGTGTTTCAGCAAATTGATCTAACTCGTCAATTTGAAAATATGAGTTATATCTAGTCCTTGGAGATGGAGTTTGTGTTGATAATTGGTTATTTGAATAGTTGTCACCCCATACTAAAAGTGAGGGCGATGATTGTCTATTCAGTTGAGCGTAGTATGCTTCAAGACCTAGGAGAGGTCTGCCATATGCATCGAATCCTGACATATTCCGGGGGTATATGAATACCTGCAGAATAATGGGTAAGAGTGAAGGTGGAAGAAAGAAGTGAAAATAAAAGAGGAATAACTGTTTGGTTCACGTCGGGTTCACAAAATTTGTACAATGGAAAAGTAACAAGGGAGCGTGGGAATCTATAAGTAACTCTTCCTCGCACCCGACCTCCCGAGGTCGTGCCGAGACATCCGGTGGGGATGGAATACACATGGGATGTGGAAAAATTAGTTAGGAAATCTTATGTCTTCGACGCGCACTAGTGGAATCTAAGGCAAAGAAGGCCCTCCTAACCTGAACTGGTGTGATAGATCGATCAGCTAGGATGGATGCTCGAAGGCTCCAATAAATATCGAGCTCTGGCGTGATTCGATCTATGGGTTGTGGGATACGTGGAAAATGACCTTGGATAGTTTCGTGTATATCTCTAGACAGGTTCATAAGGTGGATGATGGATACAGTTGACTCTATGGGCGATTATGTGGTCTAGTTCAAAATTCCTTAGCTTTATTAGCTACTACGTCTAACAAGGACAATTACTCGATGATGATAGGTGGAAGTGGAGTAGATCAGAATACTAATGTACATAAGCCAGCGTCAATGTCAGACTGACCTATGGACTCATTAGGTTACGAGATTTGTAGGTCACAAACATATACTCGTGGTTGATGTGGTCCTGCTATGGTCATGTGCGGAATCAGTCCCTAATCCCTAGTATCCAATAGTCATATGCTTTCTTAGCCTTTATATTCAGAATTAATAATTGTGTGATTTTCTCAGAGTATCTCACAGACATTCGTACAACCTGAATTCTTAAGCTGGTATCTATGTCTGTGAGAGTGTCTCCTGCGTCTAGTTGTGGGACCAAAGGATCACAACAGAACGTTTGCTCTCTTTCAATCCCTTCTACAGTCATGCGGATATTTTTCAAAGGTAATCTATAGTTTGGTTGATTTGACCAAAACGTGTGTGCTTGGTCATCTTCTATTTTTAACCCGTGTAACTAGGAGTTGATTTGTTGTAAGTTTACCGTTGTTCGGAAGACTTGGATCCTAAGATTCTAGCTTATATCAGTTATTTCTCTAACGAGATTAGGCTGGGGCACGATTGACTTGAATACGTATTCTCTGGGATCTCTAGGTCCCATGATTGTCATACAAAAGAAGTGATACAAGTCTAACTAATGACAGAATTATTCAATTGCGTAAGATATGTCTATTTATATTTCTAAATCTGATAATTATGAATAAACTATTGAAAATAATTTGAAGAGCAATTATCTAATATATCTAAAATGACAACTAAGCTAATGATGCAATTTAAAACAAAAAAAGCAACCGAGTATGGCTACTTGTCTGTGCAATTTGTAGATCTATTCTAATCAATGAAATAACTGATCTAATCTATTTGCAAGACTATCAATCCTACCTCAAAAGTGAGGAATGAATCATAGTTTCTCAGAATCTATCAATCCCCATAGCTTCCCTGGCAATATCGAAAGTAAAATTAACTGAAATGAAATGATTGACTACTCTAGTTGATATGCTTCTAACTAGAACTTTGAAAGCTAGAACCTTGATTTTGCATAATAGTGGCAAATCCAATGGTGTGTGTGGTTTTGTCCCCTCAGTATGATCTCCTCGTTCCTTCATGCTCGTGTGGATCCAGAAAAGCGTATAATGCTAGCATCAACAGAAGTAGATATTGGAATAAAGGCAGCTTTAAAATAAAGACTAAATATAATGCGAGTAGGAGAGGGATAGCGCAAGAGTATAGAGCTTGGCTTATGTAATTCATAGCGGGATTTATTATGAGTCATGTAGCATAAAACGTCAAGAACCTGAAACTATCCTGTTTGAAGAACAAAACCTGCAACTTTAATGGCTTCCTATTGAAATCAAACTATCCTATTCCTATTGATTTGGATGAAGTGATAATAGCAATTGCACAAGATGGATATGTGGCTTTCTAACAACAAAACAATGCTTAACTAGGCATGCAATGGGTAACACTATGAATCCGAAGCAAAAGAAAAGATAGAACTACTGAAATGAGAAATTGAGAGGTAAATTTGAGGGGCCATTTGATTGAGCACAAGCCAGCTATTTACAACAGTTCATTCACCCAAAGGTTAAAACAAATTGATCACCTAAACTATAAACAATGGCAAAACACTATTCCAGGGAACCAGAATCATTAATATAAGCCAAAGGCAGTGAAAAAAAGCTGGTAAAAATTGAAATTACATGAGTCACATTAAAAAGAACATTCTGGAAAATGCGTGAAGGACCGCCGCCCTGAGCAAGGTGGCGGTTACAGGACCGCCGCCCTGCTTAGGGCGGCGGTCACGAGACCGCCGCCCAGGCTGGGTGGCAGTTTCGTAACTGAAGAGCAAAAAGCAAAGAAAAGAGGGGAAAAGAGAAAAACAAAGCACGCAAGGGCTAAGTGGGGCATGCGGGATGTTAACGCATATTTAGAGGGCTTTTTCGGATCCCGAACACCTTGCGAGGAGACTTGTATCATCATTGGGGAACATGTTACATTGTTTTCGCAGTGCAGTACCCTACAATTTTGGGTAGGTACAGTCTCCTAACTCCCACTATCACTGACTCCACTCCCAAATCATCTACACATGATATTACCTTATTGTAACATTTAACCCTAACCCTATGTGTAGGTAACCAATCCATGCACAAAATAATCACATAGGAACCCAAAGGAAGGATACAAAGATACAAGGTTGTGGAAAAGGGTAATAGGTCAACTATGCACTCCTTCACTAAGGATTCCACACTGAGATTGGCTCCAGAATCCATTTCCACATCCCAACTATAAATTTTCCTAACTACCACTAGCCCGCATCGCTCTACTACAAATGGAGAAATAAAATAATATGAGCATCCTGAATCAAATAAAACAAGAATAGCAATGCCATCAATGCAACCTCTTACCCCAATCATCATTCTCTAGTGCTCTTCCTGGCAGTTCTCGACCATTGCATATATCTTGTGACTCCTAGCCATATCTTCTAGTGTAGGCTTTGAAACTAGGGCCTTACCCTTGTTATTAGGGTTCTGAGGGAACTCTTTGTTATCCAAATTTTATCCGTCAAGGTAATTTTGATAACATGCATCATATTCTTTAGTCCCGAGCAAGTAGAATTGATTCAAGGCCAAAATCATGTTTTTGGGATCCCCTTGGCTTCTCTCTAACTTCCCCATCCAAGAAAGAACCCAAGAAGTTAGAGAAAATTGGAAAAATCTAGAAAATGGGATCATTCTAGTTTTTTGTGGAAAAAAAAGACATTTTTGTCCCAGACGGTCAATGAGATAGTTAAGACGCAGGTATGCGTGGGACGCACAAAGCCGAAATCACCGCAGGGAGTAAAAATCAGAAAAAGTAAAAATTTTCAACTCACGTGGTCCACGGGACATTTGGGACACAGGTACACGCGGGGCACAAAAGCTGATTTTTCCGCAAGTCAGTATATTGTGGATGGTGTGGAGAAATGTGTCTGGGACAGTCGGGACAAAAGTACGCATGGGATGCAAAAAGGTGAAAAAACCACAAAAGGAACCATACATTGTGACGAATGTGGAAGTCAACGACCCTCACATCTCAGTCAATGGTGGACGCTCAAGCATAAAGAAGCATGAATTGGTTGATGTGGATATTTTTTTCCACGATGGCTGGGACACGCAAACCTGATTTTGTCAAAATATCCACAATGAAGAGGAAAAAGTCAACATTTAACCCCCTGAACTTCAAACGACCATAACTTTTGACTCGGAACTTCGATTTTCATAAAATTGGATTTTCTGGAATGAGAACAAAAATTCCTACCTTTACTCAGAAACATATTTTAATTTTAATGAGGGTATATATATTAAAATCAAATAAACATATTCAGCTCCAGTCAATTAATGCTCATTCCCGTCAAATGACAGAAAATGCCTGGCAGACCGAAAATAGCTTCCTGCACTCAGAAGGCCATATCTTTATTTTGTATTTCTCAAAAAAATTAAATGAAATTGGTACCATTGGAATCATGCTTCTAAGATCAACGTAAAAAAATCAAGAAATTTGGGTTTTGATGATAAATCTATGGATAGTTTTCATTAAACGTGGCCAGCTGCATGTCAGTGTTTAATTTGCTAGTTAGGAGTGCAATTAAGAGGTATGGTCATCATTATTTCTCTACTGCAACACATGGAATAGTATGGGGATACATTTTCAAGTAACATAAAATCATTTTACTCTATATAATGCCTCTTACAAGTGGTTGGAGGACAGATTTTGGGATTTCCATTTTCCCCTTCTCTCTCTCTTCTCTTTTTCTATAAATTAGAGTGTTAGGCTCATTGTAAAGGGAGGTAGTTTTGTTATAGAAAAGCTCTATCAAAATTTCTTTGTGAAGCCAATGTGTTGCAGGCCCTTGTAGTGGACTCATTACATGGTGATCCAGGCCCTTATCTTGTAATAGATTGAATTGTGCATATCATGAAGCAATAAAATACAAGTTTATGGATGCATCTTCCCCTGCTGTGTTTGTTTGCACTCTTCTTGCCCTTTCAACCTTCATTACAAGAATATTGTGTCTATTTTTATGCTCTTGTAAGGACTCATTATTATTGTGCATGTATGAAATATTGTTGTGAATGCAATTTCCAGATTGTGCAGAACTACTATCACCCCTTCTAGTATGCATTTTACTTCTATTTTTCACACATTGGAAGACTACTCCCACACCCCTCCTTTTCTGGTGTATCACCGTTTTAGTGTAGGCTCTATTTTTTCCCATTTTTTTCTCTCTTTATCTCCTTGGAAGTTAGATTAGGATTAGATTAGCTTGTCTACACAAAAATAGCTTGTGGTAGGTAGTTTAGGAAGAGGAACCAACCTTCTCTAGAGTGTCATTCCCATTTTCAAGTCCCACAGCTTGGGGAATGATCCAATGTTATGTAAATCACACCAAATGACCCTGCCTTAGAAAAGCATACCTTATAACTCATTTGGGGGTGCTGTGATTTCATACTAACACTCTCTCTAATGATTCCCATGTACACTACACATGTAACAACTACCAGGTCCCCTCCAATGAGAATTGGATCCTACAAGTACTCTAGTTGTTTGAGTCATAGATCCTGATGATATTGCTATACACTTCTATTTTCGCTACTGATCGGCTCCTGATAACTAAGCTCTAGGTGGTTCCTTAGTCCTGACTGGTCCCCTATGAGGAAGCCCCGTCGACACTAAAATTTTCCTCCGTAATTTCTATTTCATTAATGTATGTATTAGGAATAGGATGTTGTTAAGTATAATTAGTAGTAGCGTCTGATAGAAGATAATGGCGCCGTCAGTATGGTGCCGCCAATAATGTGGAGTACGGTAACAGTCAAAGTACAATAGGAATGTTGTAAAAAGTAAATATTTGTCGTAAGTGGTCCGGTAATGTTAAAATGTCAAAGTTTGGGTAATTAGAGAAGTAGGGTCTACATGATTAGGAATTAGAAATATTATATTGGTAATAAAGACAAGGAGTGAGGTCATAAATATTTTGTGTATTTTATTTGTAAAAAGTCTAAAAATGTGGAACCCATGTAAAATGATAAGGTTTATCTTATCTTAACAGATAAGCTTACATGTACAGATAAGAGTTAAGGTATGGAATATGATTCGTCAGAGTGGATTTCTTATCCTATCTTAGAGATAAGATGGATAAGCCTGGAAGTTCTATAAATAGAGAGGCCACCCCCCTCATTTAGCATAGAAGGAAGTAGTGAGAAATATTGTAGGAAGTGTGCGAAGGAAGCCATCAGTTTAAAGGTGTGTTGAAGAAGCCATTAAGAGGTGTAATTGTAAAGTTTCTCCCATAGTCTTGGTGAAAGGCAAGTGAAGTCAATAACACTTGAAGTACCTCATGGGTGAGATTATAACAGTTTCATGTTAATATTATAATTTATTTTGATATTTCAATGTTGTCATCATTCTGTCTTATCATAGTCGATGGTATTCTTGTGTTATGTTGTTGTTTTGTTTCTAGATTACATCCACCAAACTAAAGGCTGTGCATTAGTAAATAATCATAGCATGAGGAGTTCCCGGTGAAGAATTATCATAGTGCCGGATTGGTGTTGACATTTTGGTTTCGTTGCCGGGACCATTCCTCGTTGGTGGATTTTCTGGAGAGATATTCCCACTTAGTCAAAAATAAATTAGAGGGTAACCTTGTTTTTACTGTGCATAGTAGTTACCATGGTAAAGTCATTTTTGCTGGAATAGTATTTATCAAAGTAAAGTCACTTTTTACCGTGAATAGTATTTACCGCAGTAACTTCACTTTTTACCGTGAATAGTATTTACCGCAGTAACTTCACTTTTTACCGTGAATAGTGTTTACCACAGTAAAGTCATTTTTTACCGCAGTAAGTCAAGTTTTACCATAGTTTACCGTGGTCATTTCTATTTTACTGTAGAAAGGTGTAAATCCACTTTCTAGTATAGTGATTCCAATTATTTGTACACATAAGTCTTGTTGATTGTACTTGTGAGTTGGTATTTCACGGTGGTTACTTTTGAAAATGGGAAAGATTCCTATTTTTTCAGCTCAATCTAATGAAGATGCTTCTTCTTTCATTCAAGAGTTTAAGCGATCTTCTATTTGTAATGGCCTTATAAGAAGGGAACAATGGACTGAATTTTTTCCTACCTTTTTGGATGGTTTAACACTTAGGTGGTTTGAAACACTAGGTGATAATGTGAAAAATTCATGGGATTTATTAACTGAAAGTTTTCTTGAAGAATTTGGTGAACAACAGAAATATGCAGATCTTATGATCAAGATCACAAAGCTATCCCAAGGAGAGAAGGAGAAGATAAGGGATTATCATGCTTGTGTTCTAGAGCTAAGGAGGAAGCTCGATGCCTAGATCCGGAAGGAAGGACTAGCAGATGGGTTGATGAATGGCATGGATAATCTCCTTTGTAAGCACTTCATTCTTGGGATGAAGCCATAGATCAGACAACGAGTGAAGTATGACCACCCAGCTACCATTGAACAAGCAAAGGAGATTGCAAGAAGGCAAGAAGAAAGCATGGAAGAGGAGCCCAAAGAAATTGTTGCTAAAGTAGAGCCTACACCAACACCTTTGGTCCAGAATCCACAACCACTCCCGGTGAGCACAAATATTTCTCCTAGTACATCTACTGAGTATGAAGATCTGCTAAAAAAGATGGGTCAGTTAACTATTAATCTTCTTCAAGGAAAGGAATTTAGTTCTCAGGGAGGAGATAGAGGTCCAAAAAGAAATATTTCTGAAGTTATTTGTTATGGTTGTTATAAAAAGGTTCATTATAAGTATAATTGTCTAGATAGAGCTTCTACATCTGGTAAAGGAGATAATGATAAAGGAAAAGAACCTGTGAATTCTTTTGATGTAGTAGATAAGAGCAGAAATAATGAAGTAGATGTGTTTGTAACAAAAAGAAAGAAAGAAAAAGATAATCAAGATGGAAATGATCCTAAGAAGATGAAAGAAGAAACTAGTAAGAAACATAGGAGAAGAAAGTTGGGTGTGTAGGATTTTCTTATTTCACAGGGGCAAGGACCATACTCCATCTTGGAAGATCTGTCCAAAAGGCCTACAAATATTACATATGGTCAACTCTTGGCTATGTCTTCTGAGAAGAGGCGGGAGTTGCGAAGTGGACTCAATGCTCAATGAAGGAAGGAGGTTGAGGTCCCTGTTTTGGAGGCAGAGGTAGATCCCTATGCTCCACAAGCTGAGGTATTATGTAATGGTATTTCAATTCATGATGTCTTAGTTGATGGAGGTGCTGCAGTTAATGTAATGACTGAGTCTGTAATGAATATGTTGGGGTTAAAAATTGATCGCCCTTCAACACTTATGTTAAGGTCATTAAATAAAGGAAAAACTAAACCAAAAGGTGTAGTTTCAAATGTGGCAATATCTGTTATGGGTGTGGTATGTGTGGTAGACTTTCAGGTGATGAAAAATAGTACTGTTGTGTACCCAATGCTGCTGGGAAGACCATGGCTAAGGAGAGTTCATGCAAGAAACTACTGGAATGAAGGTTTCATGACACTTGGACGTGGTAGAGAGAGGGTGAAGATAAATGTGATCCCTCGACATCATAAGGTAGAACCTGTGGATTCAAGTGATGAAAATTATTATTAGACATCCTCTAATTACTCTAGTACCAGTGAAGTGGACACTGAAGATGAAGAAAGCGAGGTGGATGTTTCAGTCATGGATATCCTTCCAGTCACACCAACTCATGACCCCATAAAATTATCTGAAGAAGAAGTTGATGATCATCTCCAACAAATAAAGATTGGTGATGCTGTGATGGAGAGTGAGAAGGAATCCTACCTCCAGCTCTTTCAAAGGTACATACACCTATTCACTTTTGATTACAAGGAACTCCGTCAAGTAAGTTGGGTAGAACATTCTATTGAGCTGATAGATGGTGCTAAGCCCATAAAGCAAATGCCATATAGAATGAATCCTAATTTTTCCAAGACTGTAAAAGAAGAAATAGATAAGTTGCTTGATGCAGGATTCATATTTGCTGTGGAGAATTCAGAATGGGTTTCTCCCATTGTGATCTCAATAGAAAATAATGGGAAGCTACGCATTTGTGTTGATTACAGGAAGCTCAATAAGGCAACAAAGAAGGATCATTACCCTCTTCCATTTTCAGATCAGATCTTGAACGAAGTAGCTGGCCAGGAGTGCTATAGTTTTGCTGATGGATATAGCGGCTACAACCAAGTTCGTATAGTAGAGAAAGATCAGCTGAAGACCATGTTCACCACTCCTTGGGGAATGCTTGCTTATAGAGTTATGCCTTTTGGGTTGTGTAATGCTCTAGCAACATTCTAGCGTTTGATGAATATGGTGTTTGAACCCTACATTGGGACCTTCATCAGAGTATTTCTGGATGATTTTTGCATCTATGGGAGAAATTTGGACCACCTACACCAAATGGAGACATCATTTCAAAGGTTAGATGAAGCACAAGCCTCACTAAACCCTACAAAGTGTGTCTTTGGATGTTTTAAAGGTGTTTTGTTAGGGCATGTTGTATCCAGAGATGATCCTGATAAAGTTTCAAAAATCAAAGATTTACCATTTGCTATTAATAGAAGTAAGCTGAGATCATTTTTAGGCCATGTGGGTTACTATAGAAGGTTCATCAAGAATTTCTCAAAGATTACATAGCCACTAACCCAGTTCTTGAAGAAGGATGTTACTTATGAACCAGGAAATAAGGCGCATGAAGCTTTTGGACAACTGAAGGAAGCCCTGGTGTCTTCACCTATTTTGAAGAATCCAGATTGGAGCAAGCCATTCATTGTGTACACGGATGCCTCAGATGTAGCACTAGGAAGTACTTTGAGCCAAAAGGATGAAAATGGGAATGAACATCCAATTTACTTTGGGAGCAGACAAATGAGCAGTGCTGAGGTAAATTATACTGTAACTGAAAAAGAGGCTCTGGCTATCATTTTTTCTATAAAGAAGTTTAGAAATTACTTGCTAGGGAAAAAATTTCTAGTTGTAACAGATCATCAGGCTCTAAAATATATTGTAAATAAGCCTAACCCATCAGGGAGGATAGCAAGATGGATAATTTTGCTATAAGAGTTTGAATTTGATATTATAGATAGGCCAGCAAAGAAGCATGTCAATGCAGATGCACTCTCTTGAGCCTATGATGGTTTAGGATCATCTTGTGATGATGATGATTTCCTCGATGCAGCCTTGTTATCCCTTGACACAATTCCTAGTGAATACATAGATATTTGGAGTTATCTGAATGAATTCAAGTTTCCTGATGGTGCCAATGCAAAGACTAAGAGAAAGATTACTCAAGCCAGTCATCCATATTCTATTCTGCATGGAGTATTATTTGGAATAAGACCTGATGGATAGTACAAGAGGGCAGTTGGACGTGATCAAGGGAAAGAACTGCTAAAATAATTCCACAATGGTACATGTGGAGGGCACTTCTCTGGACAACTTACAGCAAGAACGATCTTGGATGCCGGTTATCACTGGCCCACTCTTTTTAAAGATTGTTATAATTATTGTAAGACATGTGATATTTGTTAAAAACATGGTAACTATAAGACTTCATCAGCTCCATTATGTCCTATTCTTCCCCTTGGTCCCTTTGAAATGTGGGGAATAGACATTGTAGGTCCACTTCCAACTACATCACGCCAAAATAAGTATATTGTAGTTGTCATAGATTATTTAACCAAGTGGGTTGAAGCTAGGCCATTGAAAACAACTTCCATGGATGAAGTGGCAAGGTTCATGTATGAATGCATTGTCACCAGATTTGGTTGCCCTTTAGAAATTGTAACAGATCAAGGAAGCCACTTCATTAATGAGGTGGTATAAGCCCTAGTCAATAAGTTTTCTATTAAGCACAGGAAGGCAACAACATACAAGCCAAGCACAAATAGACAGGTGGAACGAACAAATTTTTTGTTGTGTCAAATTCTAGTAAAAGATGCAGCCTTGCAGGTACATAAATGGGATAAAAGGATTCATGTAGCATTGTGGGCATATAGGGCAACATCAAAGTCAGCAACAGGATACTCCCCATTTCAGTTGGCCTATGGCATTGATCCAGTTCTTCCTATTGAGTTTGATATTCCCACTGTGAGAGTTATGAAAAATGAAAGGATGGATGAAAGTGATTCAGTAAAATAAAGGTAGGTACATCTTCATTTGCTAGAGGAAATGAGAGAAATAGCAAAGGATATAAGCCATAAGAAGAAAATGAAGCAGAAGGAATACTTTGATCAAAAGATCCAGTGGTCTCCATTTCATGTGAATGACTTGGTTCTAGTATATGATTCTAGATACAAAAAAAGAAGACAGAGAAAATTTCTTCCAAAATGGATGGGGCCCTACAAAATAGCAGCTGTGCATGAAAATGGTATGTACCGACTAGAGGAATTGGATGGCACTCCCATTACGAAATGGGTCAACCACGACAAGTTGAAGATTTTCCAAGCACCAGAATAGTCTACTCCGAGGACGGAGTAGAAGCAAGGAAGGGGGAAGATGTCGACACTAAAATTTTCCTCCGTAATTTCTATTTCGTTAATGTATGTATTAGGAATAGGATGTTGTTAAGTATAATTAGTAGTAGCGTCTGATAGAAGATAATGGCGCCGTCAGTACGGTGCCGCCAATAATGTGGAGTACGGTAACAGTCAAAGTACAATAGGAATGTTGTAAAAAGTAAATATTTGTCGTAAGTGGTCCGGTAATGTTAAAATGTCAAAGTTTGGGTAATTAGAGAAGTAGGGTCTACATGATTAGGAATTAGAAATATTATATTGGTAATAAAGACAAGGAGTGAGGTCATAAATATTTTTTGTATTTTATTTGTAAAAAGTCTAAAAAATGTGGAACCCATGTAAAATGATAAGGTTTATCTTATCTTAACAGATAAGCTTACATGTACAGATAAGAGTTAAGGTATGGAATATGATTTGTCAGAGTGGATTTCTTATCCTATCTTAGAGATAAGATGGATAAGCTTGGAAGTTCTATAAATAGAGAGGCCACCCCCCTCATTTATCATAGAAGGAAGTAGTGAGAAATATTGTAGGAAGTGTGCGAAGGAAGCCATCAGTTTAAAGGTGTGTTGAAGAAGCCATTAAGAGGTGTAATTGTAAAGTTTCTCCCATAGTTTTGGTGAAAGGCAAGTGAAGTCAATAACACTTGAAGTACCTCATGGGTGAGATTGTAACAATTTCATGTTAATATTATAATTTATTTTGATATTTCAGATTTGTCATCATTCTGTCATATCATAGTCGATGGTATTCTTGTGTTATGTTGTTGTTTTGTTTCCAGATTACATCCACCAAACTAAAGGCTGTGCATTAGTAAATAATCATAGCACGAGGAGTTCCCGGTGAAGAATTATCATAGTACCAGATTGGTGTTGATAGCCCCATGTTGCATCCCCTTTGAGCATCGAATCTCTGCGGAGGCCTAAATGGAGGACGAGTAAGCTAATGCTGCAAATGTGGATGTTGTGGTGGCCTGAATGAAGACTATATAGAACCATGTCCACCACATAGAGGAGGAGGATCTGACCCCCTTGACCTACTATCCTTCATCTATTGGATATAGATCCGCACTCTATCCTTGGCCTGTTGCATCTTCTGCTAGTCTCCTCCCTAATATAGGCCTTCTCAACAGCCTCTGCTAATGTCTTTGGGTAATGAATGCACACTGCCCCTCCAATGTATAGGTTTAGGCCCTTGATGAACCTATGGATCCTCACCTTATCATTATGCATGTAGTCTACATAGTGAAGTATGTTTAGGAAGTGACTCTCATACTCTGCCATCATCATAGATTCCCAACGTAGGTCGTGGAACTCATCTATCCTCTACTGAATGAACCTCTTGGACAAGTATCTACTCCTGAACCACATCTTTAAGATCTCCCAAGTGACTATCTCAAAATCCATATGGATCTTTTTCTCCTCAGTCCACCACTAAACCCCAGCTCTGTCTCTCAAAAGGTGGATGGCAAAACAAGATTTCATGTTAGTAGTACACAGACATATCTTGAAGCACCCACTCAAGATGACCAACCATTCCCCTACCTAAAATCCTCCTATGTCCCTAGTGAAATGAGATTGGTGGAGTTACAAGATCTCTCTGATGTGATATTCTATTGTAGACTGCCTTCCTTTAGGTCTTTCGACACAATCATCATGTTGTTTTGTTATCCTAGATCTATCCTTGTGTCATATAGCCCTTTCTGCATGACCTCTGTGTGGTTAATATCATCTAACTGACTCCACGTGGGAGTTCTCTACCCTATGCTCATCAGTATGTCGAGAAGGTGCACGAGCCTCTACTGATAGCTCTCTTTCATGTCTGATAGGTCTCCCTCATAGAGATCCTCCGCATATAGTGACATTAACATCCTTTAATGTCTCAAGTATCTGAGGAAATATTAATGGTACTACCTAATCTGGAGGTGGTAAGTCGAGGTCCATGGGAAAGAACCCCTCATCTGGTCCACACCTCTTGCACAGACCAAGGCGAGAGTTAGTCTATTGTTCTAGATTTTCTGTCAGTTTTCTAGGTTTTGTACATTTTAAAACATCATGCAATGTTGTGTGATCTAGGGTAACAAATGCGCTAAGTTTTCTTGTTATGTCTTATGTTTCCAAGTGTGCCGAGTGTCCCAACCTTGAACCCATGGCTCTGATACCAAATGTAGTGCCCATAATTTTGAAAATCTAAAACAACATTAATCCTTAATCAATTATCCAAAAATTTGTGGCAATTTTTTATTATTTTAAATTACAAGGGTGTCAAACCCTAATATACTATTAATTAATTTCTACTAGTGATGTTATCTTTCAAAGGATAGATCTAGTCTATATTATTAATTAAATATTCATAATCCAGTTCTAATGTCAATTTAATTATCATCACTAGATAATTGTCCATTAATTTCTCTTGCTAGGTTAAATAGTTTCCCTCTTAGGGATTAACATTCAACCCACATTTAATAAACCCTTATCCTTAGTTACATTAGTTCTCTTAAATTATTTTCTTTAGTGTCCATTGAATCATTCACTAAAACCTACTAGAAGGGTTACATTTTTAACTTAATACACTAGAGCCCTAAGTGGCCCCACTAACCCATTTGAACATACATTTGATTTATTTAAAAATTTATAACAATAATATGAATATCCTCACCTAAAAATTGTAGGGTTGATTCTTAACCCTTGGATCAAAACAATAGGGACCAAAAGATTTGATCTACCCAAAAGAAGCCCTAATCATCCTGAAGGGAGTCTTTTTAACCATTTCTTATCCTAAGCTCATTCATTTGTTTCTCTTTTGTTTGTAGGTTAAAGGAGTGGATTTCATGGATCAAGGGAAAATCATGAAGGAGTCTTCTTGGATCCAATGTACAAGAAGAAGGGGATTCTATCCATTTGGCTTCTCCCATAGAATAGTTGAATCTTAGATTTAATCATGCATTATTAGTTATCTATTGCGATGCAAGCATCAATCCTATATCTAGTTTGAGATCTATTGTTGATTAGTTCTCCTTTTTTGTTTTCATTGATGGGGAAAAACCCTAGTTTGTAGATCAAGAGTTTTATGTATTTAAATCCCTATATGCATATAGGATTATGGGTCCAAACAAGCATACACAGCCCTCACAGGCTGAATCTACATTTAGGTGAAGTTTTGATCCATAAGAGTCAATGGGTTGGACGAAAACATGTTTTTTCTATAAAAAAAGGATCAACGCACAGGTGACCAACGGTAGTCTCTTGATCGACTATAGCAACCACTGTGTTATCGATGTCGGTTCCACTACTAGCATTGGTTATTTTGTTAATGGTATTTTTTAAGAATATTTTTTAAATATGGGGGCAAGAGATTAATTCCATGAACAACTTCTTATTCAATTTAGGAAAGCATAAAGTTTCATAAGCATTTGATATCAACAAGGGCATAACAAATGACTGTCAAGTTTTCAAAAATTAAATTGGTGCAGTATCCAGTGACTAATTTCGGTCACAGGAATACCAATGGCAGTGTAACCACTGATGCTAGTTACTGTTGGATGAGTCTAATTTATAAATTTTTAACATATCTTCAACATTTTATGATTCACACTTATCTCAACGACTTTTCCAACAATTATTCATTAAATTGAAGTTTGTTGTGTAATTTGTGATATCATTTAAGTTGATAACTAGACTTGGAGTCAACATTTTAAATATTGCAATATGAAACACTAACCTATTTCCTTACTGAGGAAACTGAAGCCTATTTATACTAACTGGTGTCGATCACTGTGTAGGCCAGAGAACTCTGAAAAATGAATGTATAAAAACACATAGATATCAAAGGATAACTTTAACTTTAATTATATCAAAACTAAAGAGTGTTTAATTGTTTCTACTCAGAATAAGGTTGTGACAACCTCCCAATTCACATTGTGATCAAAACATTAAGACTTGCAACTTTCTTTTCTTTCAACAAAAGGTAAAATTTTAACATGATATCCATTTAATTCATTCCTTTACATACAACTAATTTGAAGATAATTTAAAGACACATCCTTAAATTAACTTCCTTTAAATATGATATTACAACTTGGTAAATAAAACTTGCAAAAGAAATTTTCTTTTAAATACAAATCCACTAGTCTTCCACCTTAAGTGGGATTTACAAGAGAAGGTTATATAATGAAGGATTTATTTTGACTTCAAAAAATGCTCTAAGTCCCAATTCTTCAACAAGAGCTCCACCATTTCTTTACTTAAATCACAACAAAAAAAATTGGGGAGAGGCAACACTCTCCACCAAACGAGTAATCCAATGAGGAGAAGAAGTTATCTCCCTCATTGGCCCCTGAGACCCAACCAAAATGTAATAAGGGATGGATCCAACTCATGAAAACTATCAAAAATCTTCCAGATCACCGTACAAAATTTCACAACCATTTCAAAACATATTCACCACAAGATGCAATCACAAGAATTAAACTAACAAAATACTCAAGGCTTGAAGATGCAAAGCCAATGGAGTAAGGATCTTTGGGGTATCATGTATGCCTCCCAATGGGATTAGGTTTCCACCTTAAAACCGTCAAAAATACATCTCAAACCCATACACAACTTTTATGCCTCCCTCAATATCATCTTATACCTCCCACATTCTCTTAGGCCTCCTTCCAATCTCTTATGTATCGTTCAAAAGAAACAAGTAATAAATGTAAGCATTTTCTTATCTAAGGTGGGGCCACCAACCCAACTCCCTCCTAAAACAAGACATAAACTCTCATTCCTGCCAATATATAAGATCCCCATAGCCTTCTCCTACTCCATACTTAGGCATTCTACCCAAGAACCCAACAAGCATACAAAACCTTCACTTGCATACAAATATACACATATACAAGAAAACAAATAAAATAAGGGTGTAGTTCCTACCTTTCCATGGTAGAACTTTATCTAAGAGTCACTCTCCAAGCTCCTTTAAGCTCACTCCAACTCGAACAAGCTCCAAAATTCCCAAGCACTCCAAAACCCTCCAACTCAAAAAATACAAGAGCACAAATGAAATCAAGTAACCCCCAAACAAACAGATAAACTTGCATATATAGAAAAAGGGAAGATGAGGGTAAGGTGTCTCCATGTAGGATGCCACTTAACTTATCCTCAACCCCAATGCATGATAAATTGGTGGTTGAGAAGAATGACAAGCCTCCTACACACATAACCCAAACCCACATCCTATAAGGAAAAAATTAAAACCCATATAAGGAAAGTTAATTTAATGTCATTTTTTGTCTTACAAAACACATAATGGGGTCTATATTTTACCCTCCAATCCATAGGTATGGTTTTTTATATGAAATTAATAGGTGTGGGACAGGCCTAGCTTGTTGCACAAGCCTTCAACAATGGGCCTTAAGCCCAAATCCGAAATTCAAAGGTAAGGTACATTGTACCGTAGTCAAAGTCATGTACACTTAATTAAAAACACAAAATCCAAAAGAAAAAATAATCTAATGAATGGCCCCTTTTGTCACATGCCCATATAACTTAATAACATGATTAAATTACTTAATAAAGGCACATTAATCAACAATGATTAAATAAATTAGATCACAAATAAATTACATACTCAAAAATAAATAAAATAAAAGGGAAATAATTACACACATAACCCATGTTCACAATTTGAGGTCATCCCCCCCATGGGGAGCCCCTAACAAAATAAAACAAAACAACAATCATTACACAAGTTGCCATGGTGACCTTCGTTGTATTCATCTAGTATACGGGTGTGGATGGTCTCCAATACCCCTTTTTTATTTTTGTGATATAATTACCTGCAAAATCACACAATACCTCATTCGGCCTCATGGCCACATCAAAACATCACTGATAAAATATTTGCACATAAATCAATAACCATCCACATATAGCTAAATCATCATCTCCACTAAACAATGTTTTCATTTGTCTAAAATTTCAACAACAGCTCAATTCTATCTTTTATTAATATCAACAAGATCACAAGATTAGTTCAAATGCTACGTCATAGTCAACATGATGAGAATACCGAATGTTAGTAAATATATATGCTAACAACACATCATTCATCACCAATATAAAATATCACTCCGCATCTCTAAGAAACCACACAAATCATACCATGAATCAAAATCCATTAATAGTCATAATATCTCTATCATCTAACATCATGCTAACCAAAATTATATAGCAATATCCATGTCTATAGTCAAGAGAAATTGAAATCAAAATATAATAAGTGTCGAAGATGAGTGGGCACTACTTCACAGGTCAAGGTGGAGCTCTAAGGGTGACTTATTTGTAAACAAGGCTCTAAAAGTAAGGAATGCTTACATATTACAAGGGAGTATAAATATTAGTCAATCCGTTGTGGTATGTAAAATAATAAAATATTCTACTCATTTACAAAATCTAAGTTTTGGGTACATAAGTGAGAAAGGATTAAATGCATTGAAAGATTGCAAGTTCATACTTTATTTAAATTTTCTAGACTTTAATTTTTACAAGCACTAAGTTTTCGGGAAAGAATGTATACAGAAGGCTAAAGCTAGATGTTATGTAAGTAAAATTATTTTTTGATTATATTCATTCCAATCTTCGAGGTCCAACACCTTTATTTTCATATGGAGGAACATTGCATTTTTTTCTTTTAACGATGATTACTTCAAGAAAATATGGGTCTACTTTTTTATGAGAAAAAATGATGTTCTCAGTAAATTTAGTTGAAAATTTAACTAGAAATTTTATCAAATGTTTAAGAACAAATAATCGAGGTGAATTCACATAATGGGAGTTCCAGAACTATTACAACGAAGCTAGGATTGAAAGGCATGATACCACCAGTTATACTCCACAAAAAATGGGGTTTCTGAACACATGAATAGGACTCTTTTAGAGAAAGCAAGGAGCATGCTCAAAAATGCAAAATTGGATCACATTATTGGGCAAGTCTGTACAACTTGTTATTTAATAAATGGCTCACCATCAGCTGTAGTAGACTACAAGATTTCTTAAAAGGTATGGATAGGTCATGCATGTGATTATTAAAAATTGGAAAAATTTGGTTATGATGCTTACCCTCTTACTAATAAAAATCACCGTTCAAAGATAGACCCAAGATATAAGATCTACAACTTTGTTGGGTATGGTGAAGTATATGGTGTTAAGGGATAAATAGTGTGGGATCCTACTATCCACAAAATAACCATTAGAAGAGATGTAAAGTTTGAATAATCTTCTCTACTAAAACCATATGCTAAAATCAGAGAAGAAAAATAACCTAAACATGACCATGTGAAGGTTGAAATTCATCCATATTTAGCCTAAAAAATAAGGAAAATGCACATTTGAAAATGTTGAAGACGTTGAAGATTCACAACTTAAGGAAACACCTGAGCATCCGATATGGAGGTCACAATAACATAAGGAAAGGCCTCCATATCTTGCTTTGAGATCTACACAATTTAGGAATCCTCTTAGACAATACAATCCCAATATTTCGATTTCTTTAATTTCTAATGATGGGGAACCTAGTTGTTATCAGGAATAATTAGAAGATGTGTATAGTACAAAATGGATAAGGGAAATGCTTAAGGAGATGGATGTATTGGAAAAAAAGATCATGGGATCTAGTAGAAATTCCAAAAGGCGGAAAACATCTTGGCTGCAAATGGGTTTACAAATGGAAGATAGGTGTTGATGACAAAAGTGAAAGGTTCAGGGATAGACTACTAGTAAAAGGATCTAAAGAGAAAACAAGTATTTATTGTTATGAAATATTTTCACTAGTTGTTAATCTTTTTTCAATTTGATTTGTCTTAGCACTAGATGCTTTACTTGATTTTTAGTTGGAAAAATTAGATGTTAAAAGAAAATTCTGACATGGAGATTTGGAATAGGATATATATATGGAACAACCTTAAAATTTTGTATAAAATAGAAAAACCATTTTTTTTTTACAAGCTTAGGAAATCATTGTATAGCCTGAGAAAGTCACCTAGGTACTGGTACAAGAAGCTTGAAGCTTTCATGATGAGCCAAAATTTTCTGAAAAACCATTTTTTTTTTACAAGCTTAGGAAATCATTGTATAGCCTGAGAAAGTCACCTAGGTACTGGTACAAGAAGCTTGAAGCTTTCATGATGAGCCAAAATTTTCTAAGGAGTGAGTATGACCATTGTGTTTATTTCAAGTACTTAGAAAATGGCTTATTCATTATATTGGTATTGTATGCAATGATATTCTTTTTGCAAGAAAAAACTTGATAGAAAAAAATAAATTAAATGCTCATTTGGCTAGGACATTTGATATGAAAGATTTGGGACCAAAAAAGAAAATATTAGGCATAGATATACAAAGAGACAGGAGAAATGGTAAGATTTTGTTATCACAACATAGATATTAGGAAAATATACTAACCAAATTTGGTATGAAAGATGTGAAACAAGTTAGAATCCCTTTCACATCCCATTTGAAAATTTCTTCAAGTTTATGTCCTATAGAAGAAGAAGAAAAGGAGTATATGTTTCATGTACCATATTCAACTGTTGTAAGATGTTTAATGTATGCTATGGTATGTACAAGGCTTAAAATTTCACATGTAGTTGGAGTTTTCAGTAAATTTATGGAATATCCATGTAGTGAACATTGGTTAGCTATGATATGGGTATTTTGCTACTTGTGAGGTAAGAGTGATTATTGCATCACCTATAATAATACTGGTGATTCTATTTGTGGATATATTTATACATATTTTTGAGCTGATTTGGAAAAAAGAGGATCAACTTCTGGTTATGTTTTTACACTTGCAAGTGGACCTATCAGTTGGATGTCAAATCTTCAAAAGATCACTATTGTGTCAACTAATGAGGTAGAATATGTAGCTTCCTAACATGTTTGTCAGGAGACAATTTGGCTAAATGGCTTATTGGATGGGTTTTTGAGAGATCTATAGTACAATATGAAGGTATTGTGTGACAATAAAAGTGTTATTTATTTGGCCAAGTATCCAACTTATCACATTAAGAACAAGCATATCATCGTTAAGTATCATTTTGTTAGACATGTTATTGATGAAGGGAGAGTAGCACTGGAAAAGTGTCACACCATAGAAAATTGTGTTGATATCTTCTCAAAACCAATAATATTAGAGAAGCTAAAATGGTGTTTTTCTTCTCTTGGCTTGCAGAAAAGGTGATAAGTTATTCGTGTAAGATATCAAGCGGATTTTTTTTCAAGGTGGAATAATTTTTTGAAAGGGACTATACCCTTATAGAAGAGGCTCACAAGCAATATATTACAAACACCCAAAATCAAAAGAAGATAAACATCAGGATGTTATAATAAATCCCAATATATCAGAATAGAAATTTGCTAAGAGAAGAACCAAAGCCAAAAGCTAACAACAAAAGCACAACAAAGAAACAATGCTGCAAAAATAATTAATCAACTCTTTGAGGGCAGAACAATCGTGATGTTTTCTTCTTGTTATGCACCATGATCCACTCATCAGGAATTTTCTAGAAAGGAATGATAACTTCCAAATCTGTGATCGAATGAAACTCGTTGTTTGTACAATGAGAATTAGGAGGGATATTCTCCTTGACCACTACATGCTCTTTTGAATTTTCCTTCCTCAGAGATTAACTCCTAGAAAGTTCCTTGTTTGTATGACCCACGATCTCTCTCAAGGGGGTTGCAAGGACTAATTTTATCCCAACCTACTCCTCAGCATCAGAATCAAGAATGTCCTTAGAATCAAAACCCAAATGTTCCGGAGGAGCATTTATCCACCAATTAGTCTTTTCATTCTTACATTTTATCATCTCGTAATCAACAGTAGAATGTCATAAAGAAAAGCACCTCCTCCATCTAAAAGGAAATCCTTGATAGTCCAAAGGTTGAGTCCAGGTACAATTTTGCACTTTAAGCTCATGTGGGCTGGAAGGTCCTTAGAAGTATTAATCTCAACTAGGATTCTAGCATAGGTTATATGTGTGAAATCAGAGGTTTGGGAATCAATATTAATGATGCTTCCCAAAGCATTTCTAATCGATATTAGGCAGCCTTGATCTCAAAATTGGAGGGGTAGGTGAGGTAATCTAATCCAGATTGGTTTGCGAGAGAAAGATTCGATGAGAAGTTTGAATGATGGAAACCAAGGTTTTATTATAAGATACCTTTTCTGAAAAACCCAAATTTGTTTGGAAATGATGTCCTTATCACCTATGGAAGTAAAAGAAACAATGGCAATTCCCTTAGCATAAGGGTAAATATCTAACCTTCCTTCAAACATCGAGATCCAATGCTTGGAGATCCAATCGTGGAGGACAGGGTGGCTAGCCCGGAGACCAGCGAATCTATATATCAAGGCATGATCTTGATAAAACAACTATGTTTCAAGGACTTCATCCCTAAATGTCACACTGGGCTTGTTCTCAGTGGGATTTATGGTCGTAATAACATTTTTCTGTTACAATATCTCACTAAATGAGTGATTAGCTTTAGCCTCAGCTGACGTACAGATGCCCTGGCCATGGGCAAGGGAGAGTTTGCCTCTCACTGGGTTCATATAATTTTCAATACCCCTGTTTTGCAGCACTAACATCAGATCCAATCTTTAGAAAAGTGCCATGATTAATCTTAAGCGAGTTTCCTACGATTTCGGGAAATAGATCCTTATGAGTCATTTTTTTCTACAACGAGGGCCTATGATCATCCCTATCATGGCCATCACTCTACAAGATCCTAGTGCTATTTCCACTACCATTCGTAGGGTTCGAAGGAGCACAGTTGGAGTTCTGGATGATTTTATTTTTGCTTAAATTGCTTGAGCCTCCATTTCGTCGGTTAGGGTAGACATTTTGCTTTGGACTTCGACCCTATCCAGCCGATTTAGTCACAACCTACTGGGAGGCTGTCTAATCCCCATTACCTACACGATAGCTCGAACAAGCGCTGTAAGGGTTCGCGACCATCACAGGAGGCATTGAATTTCATAAAAGGGTTTTTATTTTGACAACAAAGTTATTATCTTGAGTCAATCCCTTGTTTCTAGAAAGACAAATCCAACCAAATTATATTTTTATGAAGGAAAATCCAAATGCCATTCTTCCACCTTATTTTTAGGAGGAGGAACCTACCTGTACTTCGCAATTAGGTGTAATTATTTTTGTGGAGATCCAAATTAGCTCATAACGAGTTTTCCTATAATCTGTTCATCTTGATTTAGTATAAAATTGATATCTTGCAACTAGGATGTTTCCCTAAGCACTCAACTAGGGTTTTACCATGTAAATCTGGTTTTTGTCTCTTGCATGGTTGGAATTTTGTAAATTTATTGTATCTCTATTTTATATACTGTGATTTTGTTATTCAACGTTCTCTATATACATTGCTGCAAACTTTGGGGTTTCCTAACACAATGGTGCCCTATTGAAACTCTTTTGAATTTACAGTTGTATTGAATTTGGATGTAAAAAGGGATGCTTCCAACTGAAACCCATTTGAAAGGCTGGTACGGCAGGGCCGAGTCTACAGGGTGCAGGTCTAGCATTTGGATATGCCTTCAATTAAAAACAATGTCCCACTAAAGTGGGGAGAGATATTTTTACAAAGCTTTAAATATCTTTTCGAAATATAGATGCCCTACAGCTTTATATATGTAAATAAAAAACGTATGTATATTAGTTGATTTTTATTAAGATAAAATACCTTATTTTGGTTCGGGAATACTTTGCAGTGTTGTCACACATATAAATCCAATCTTCGATTCGAACTAAATTAAAACAATACAAATTTAGTGCCGTTGTAGTCGTTTGCGATGAGGGAAAATAAGTTACTGTATGAAGATATAGGTAATTATGTTTTCCCGTGATGTGTTGATATGTTGAGGTTCTCTTCAACAATTTATTTTACGTTCCGACAAGGGCGACAGATCTAATTGAAGAATTGATGGTTTGAAATCATTTTCCGACAGCACCATATTCTCATTTGGATGAGAGATTGGTACAAATTCTTACGATGTATAAGTTTTCATAATATTTATTTCTGACAGATTACAGAACCGAAAGAAAACTGTTTAATAATACGTATTGTGGAAATATGAACGCATTATTATCTAACATTGATCCGTATTTTGCAACAATAATCCCTATTCGAAACGGCTGTGGAGAGGGAAGGATTCCATTATCCATAGGGTGGTAAACTAAAGAAATCCTTGGGTCGTATCTGTCATTTAGGATGATAAATGCAAATAGTAGGGATTGTTCAACAATGGTTGATGATAGTGTGGGCAGAACCGATAAATATTTTAGCTTAACAAAGACAAAAAATTGCGAATTCTGCTTCTTAGAGCTAGTAGAATTACGAAGTCATATATTTCTCCCAAGTCTCTCTTCCAGATGGAATCCAGAAAGTTTCCCTCCCCTCCTTGGAAAGAGCAATCAAGAGTGGTTTCATGGGGTTAAAAAAAACACAATAATTCGTAAGAGTCATGTTGTTACAGGTTCGGCTACGTTTGATAAGAATAAGGTTAAGAATTAATTTATGCAATAAAGTAACTATACGAAGCGCTGTAGATAATTTTCAGAGTAACTTGGAGCATTTTGGCTTCAAAGAGGCATGAAAGGCTGAAAAGTTTGTGTATTTAGAGTCTAAGATGATTTCCGTCAAAGGATAATTTTTTAGCTAATGATATCTTATTCGCATTGCATGGATTTGTTTATTGTTTCACGTTACGTAGTGTTTCGGGCACTGTGCTATTTAATTTTCCTTATTGGCAACGCATTGTACTATTTAAATATCTCCTTGTAACTTTCAAAATCAATTCATTATCGTCAATCTAAATAAATCTATATTGTTTCACTTACTGAATAGTTATATATTGATTATCGATTCTATCACATTCGTTGTAAAGAATTTAGATGCCTGGGATGGATAGCCTCAATAGTTACACCACTTAATTAGCCCCATAAACTTTAAACCTTTATATGACTCTTATAAGGACATAATTTAAACTGGGATATTTGTATAGACATTTTGTTTTACTATGCCGAGCGACATCCTACAATTGCAACAAGGTGTATAATGATGTGAGTTGTTCATTTTTGTGGCTGACTTATAAAAAAAATAAATATTAAATATTAAATAAAATTAAAAAAAATAGTAATGCTCACTTACAAAAAGTAAACATTAAATAACGATATGCGTATATATAGAACAAATTAGTGAGTAAAAGTTAGCAAGTAAAAATATTTATCCATTGTTGAGATCTGTTAGGGTTTACAAGTCATATGCGAAAAGAAGGTTTGAGATTTGTTATGGTTTTGATTTCGTTATTGATAAGTTTTATTTTGTTCTATCTTATAGTAATACTAGCATACATATCTTAAATAAATCAATGTAAAATATGCCGAGAGGTATCATTCTTGAGGTACTGATTCCACTTGTCTAAAATATAATATAAACACCTCGAGAATGATACCTCTCGACATATTTTACATAGAATTATTTAAGATAGGTAGGCTAGTTACACTCCTCTTCCAACTCTCTTGAATTTCATGACTAGATCATTCCTACCAATGTAACTATCATGAATAGCCTAATTCTATTTATCTAATAAATACGTATAAGTATCAATCTTGAGCCATTTATCATGGATTTGACATATAATTATTTCACACTTTGAAAGTTTGCACATCGGACAACAAATCCAACACTTTGTTTTTAAATTGTTTACAAAATATTGTTATATGGATTTGGTCAAACATCAACCATGCATTGACATTGAACAAATATTCCCAAGAAAAAACACAATAGCTCCAAACTCCAACATATAATTAAGATAGCCAAATGTTTTATTGTCTTTAGCAAATAAAATGAAAAATTGTCATAAGGCATTAAAATAGTTTGACAATATTTTTTTATTAATGTCTTAGTACTATTACAATCCACCAATGTATAAATTTTCATACAAAATATTCTATATGGTAGATGCATACTATGAGAGAAAACAATCTGTAAAAAAATACACATACAATTATAGGGTAAATTACATCTATAATAATATTTCACTTTTTTAAAAATCCAATATAATAGTTTCATGTTTTCATACAATAGACTTAAACCACTCAACTTAAAGATCGTGAATGTTTACTTGCTAATTTTATTTTTACTTGTTTACAATTAGTGAGTCATTTATTGTTGCTATTGTATTTTATCACTTTTGATCTAATTATAAATGTTATGGTTAAAGAAGTAAGTTATCTTTTTATGTAAACCTACAATAATTAATCATAAATAATATAATAATATTTTTTTAAGCAATAATCAGAAAACAAAGGGACCCACTTCACCCAATAAGCATTATTTAATAAAGAGAGGAAGTGTTAATGTAGTACACCTCTGCCTAGACATTGATAGGCTACTGGCTGTATTTCATGTTTTTAGCATAATCTACAATCAAATTTTGAGATAACTCATAGAGAGTTACAGGCTATATTAAAAACTAACGCTTTTATTATCGTATATTTTATTAAAGTATAAAATAAATTGGAAAGAATATAGAGTAGCAAGAATTTAGAGGTAAAGCTATAAAAAAATGTTTAGATAGATTTTATGAGTTCGCACTATTATTTTTATATATAAATAAAACCAGTAAAAAATTAAAAAACAACACTAACTTGACAGCAATGGATAGTTTGAAATTCCAGGCCCGAATCCACCTATTTGTTTCTTGTCACCCTCTAGCCTCACAAACCTTCAAATCTACTTTGCGATCTCCGTTAAATACATACACAATCTAATATTATTATTATAAAAAATTAATAACATTTTACAACTCCAAAGTATGAGGTGTAAGACGAAAGAATAAAGCATGGATTTGTAAGACCATTTTTACAAGTTTTATTGAGAAAAGCATAATAAATTTTAAAGTTTTATATAAGTTTTAAATGAAATAATGATAGAATCTTAATCATACAAAAAGAAACAGAGTTTGATAAAATTAAAAGCACGTTTTCATTTATTATATATAATAAGAAAAACTGGGTGGAATGATATTACAGGAAATAATAGATCGACTTCGAGACACCTGGGCGGAATGATATTACTTTCTGAATAGCAGTTGCGTTGAAGCTGGTTAGGAGCAGCTCCGAGAAAACAAAAAATGCGCCAACAACATCCAGTTTCTTTAGATACCGTTCTTGTTATGAGTCCAAACAGACAGTCAGATTGGAGACATCGCCAGCCATGAATGCCATAATGAGTAGCACAGCCATTATGCAGATTGGAACCAGAAGAAAAACCAGAGGCGGCGGAGGTAGAGAAGGCACCATCAATGGAAGAATGGATAATGTGGCAGCCAGGCATAGCAGTGCCAAAACGGAGCCAATATCACGATATGGTACAGGCATGTTCGGCGACGTGCAAAAAGTGTTTGATGACAAAGGGAAATAATGGACAAATACATCGGAACAATGAGGTTGGCCATTGCCCAATGTAACCTAACAAACAATGATTAGGTCGCGTAGGTTGTATTTAGGTCAAGACAATTTGCGTGATTAATGACTCTGTTTTGACATTTGTCGTAAAAGTTCAATGTATATGCATTTGGCTGCCGACGTCCACTCAGAGTTCGGTACGTTAAATTCAACGTATACAAGACTAAATGCTCATTTGCATATAAAGCAGACTTAATTTATAGGATAAAATCCGATTAGAGATGATGCCAAGTCTGAGGCGGCTCGATTTATTCCTTGGTGGTTCCCACCAATAAAGACCATAGTGTAGTGAGCGATTATTTAATTCTATCTCACCTCTCGCTATAAAGATTTTGGTTTTTAGCTCTAATTCATTATATATTTGGGAGGGACTACAATTGGCTATGGTACGTGAAATGTATGATGGAAATTTAGAAGGGGATGGAGCAAATAATTAAAACTTGAGAAAGTGAAATAGTGGGAGAGGAAGGGGGCGATGTAGAAGGGGTTTGATGGAGGTTAATTGCAAGGGCAGGCAAAAAGATGCTGACAATCACTATATAACTCTTCTTTCCTACAATCACCTGCCATTTTTGTCAATGTTTTGAAGGGGAAAAGGGATGTAGTTTGCCAGTATTCGAGGCAACGTATATTAGAGATATCTCTTGAATGCAAAGAGTGGGTGATCAATAGTGTCAATGCTAGCAGTTGTTAGCAATTTCAACCCTTGTGTTTTATTAGTATCTGGAACACACATAAATGTAAGGGGAATTCACTTGCGTGTGTCACGGGACACATTAGAGTGAGGGATATGTGGATTTGACCATGCTTTGTAAAGTAGAAAATTCATGCCCAATTGCAATAGGGCTTCTCTTTGGCTATTAGGATAACATTAAGGGTTTCAATTTCTCTCCATCATTAAAAATGGGGAAAATACAATTTTTTATTGCTTCGAAACCCCAGTGCAATGCTTTCTCATTGTAGCACTTAGTTCCCCCCATTATAAGTTGCAAGCTCAAGTAATTGTAGGAAAGTAGGAAATATTCAAACAATCATCATTGATTAAAACTTACGAGTATTTACCCTAGTAGATGGAGGAATGTGAGAAAATGGTATCGGGTGGTCTTGAGCCTCCTCCACACATTGTTTGGCAAGAAGGTCAACCATTATCAGCATGGAGAAATTGAGTCTATATCCTTAATCCATGGCCACTATCTTATATACTTTGATTATAAGTAATGACAATTGTGCTTGACATGTGTCAGGGGTTGTCTAGGGAAAACAACACAATGAATGACATAAAATGGGATTTGTTGTTTGTTTTTTTCGGTGCAAGGGTTATGGAGTGGAAGAAATTTAATTTGTTAGATAACATACAAACATGAATTGAAAGATGAAATTAAAAGGTAGGATTCAAATACGTAAATGTCCCACATGTATTGCACTTTATTGTCTCGATCTACCTAAAATTACAACAATCATTTTTGATTGAGACCGTTTAGTTTAATCTGAAGCAATGCTGGGAAAATAAGGGATGCTCAAACAGACATGTCATATAAGTGGCAGGGAGATAGTATCTACCAATCAAAGCTTCCTTCTTTTCCTTACGACGTCAAGGTTTTTGATTGGAAATTTTTTGATTTGTTAGATAAAACAAATAAATAAATGGAAATTTGGATATAAAAAATTGAAAATTAAATGCATGTATGCACCACACCTTTATCATGGCAAAAACCATAACAACCAAATAATATCCTATAGTTATGTTCCTCTTTATCGTCTCTATCTAGCTTGCATTTTTCCAGATGATTCAAATTTGTACTTAAAGGGGACAAACTAAAATATTGGGGAAATCGAATAGGTTCCAAGTTCAAAACACAACTGAAATACTTGATTCTTGAAGCACATTGAAGCCCCCCTTTTCAAATTTAAGCTTGAGTAATTATAGGAAAAAGAGGATACACAAACAATAATAAATGAATGAGTTCCTCCAAGGGTTGGTAATACATGTCTGGCAAGAAGATGTTTTAGAATGAGACTATATTATTCACGTAATTGTAATTTGAGATTAAAGGGGTCAAAATATATTAATGGTGAAAGTTTGATAAATTTTGTTGACAATTTTTGCACTCATGCAAAAATGGGCAACTCAAAACTTTGTTACGATGGATGGCATTGCTGGAATGGACCTGTTGGTGCTCAAAATAGTCTCGTCCCATTTTTCTTTTGAAATCTATCGATTTACGACCTTTGCTATATTTTCTCCCCCTCATGTTGTGCCTAAGAAGTCCCTGCTTTCTTTTGTTTCCATAATTAATTTGTTCCTGGGTCGAAGATCATATATGGGTCCATTTATGTTTCCTTGTTTCTCTGTCCCTCTGAGAAGGTCTGTAATTTGGGTCTCTCGTTCTCTATTCATTCAAAAACTCAGGCTTTCCCGTTCTTTCCATTTTCCACAGTCAAGATTTGCTGCCCTTTTCATTTTTGCCCCAAGTACTTGATAAAAAATTAATAGATGTAGCTCTGAAGAGCATATTTGAGCCTTGTAACATTTCTAAATCCTTTGTCCTTGGAAAAAATTTCATCTCTGGGCTCAAACGGTCGTTTTTATGCATTTTATGGTTTTACGGGCATTTCTCCCTATTAAATTTGCATCATTGCATCTATAGGGAACGTGGCCTCTTTTGGTTGGATGCGGCTTGACGGGGTAGTTCATAATTTTATTAATCACCTCAACTTAAAAAGTATTCTATGTGGAGGAGTCGCACTCATTTGAAGATTTAATTTTTGGTTTGGCCTTGGAGTAGCACCGGGAGGACACGTGGAGGTCTCCACTGCTTCGCTTTGACTTAAACAAACTTTTGCATCTACTACAGTTTGACGAGATAGGGACACGTGGCGAGCCCATGCTCAGTCAGGGTCTCAAATTGTGGGGACCATCTCAAGGTGTGCCATTGTGACATGTGGCAGTTTGAAAATTCAAAAGGGGTGGGGAAGTGGACCATCGGGGGAAACTTGGAATTTTTTCCTCTCATTCACAAAAGGGTTGAAATACAAAAAATGGCCTACAAGCCCAATAAAGGAAGGGTCAAAGCTTGCTTGAGTCAATGGAGGAGGTGCGGACTATTGGGGGAAACTTGGAAAATTTTCCTTTTGGGAAAAAAGAGTTAAAAGTAAAAAGGGAAGCATGGTTCCGATGCGACCCACATTGGGACACATGTCAGTCCCATTTTTCAAGGGTGCAACTGTGAGGAAAACTTTGAAAATTTTCCCTTTTGCAAAAAAGAGGTGAAATGGAAGAATTTGGCCGTGGTTCCTTTGGGACCCACCTTAGGACACGTGTCAGGATCATTTTTCAAGGGAGGAGGAATGGAGCAAAATGTGAAATTTTTACATTGTTTCAAAAGTTGTAAAAAGTCAAAGGGAACTACCGGACCTGTTTCAAAATTGAATCTTCCACGTGGACGACCCAAATTCAAAGTAAAGATCAACCGTAGCTGTGAGTCTAAATCTGATTTTCCCCCATTTTACTAAAATGCTCGTGGAAGTGTGAGTCTTCATGATTTCTTGGTATTTCCTACACGCCAAACAAAGAGGAGAGTTAATTTTCATATCTAAGTTTGGTGGAGAAGATCTAGAGATGTCTTTCGCCATTAAAATGGTCTAGCTATTGCGCTCGATGTGATCTTCTGTTTTTCTACTCCTATGCATGAAAGAGCCAAATTTGGCAGATTAGGGGTGGAAGTGATTGGCGAGTAGATGGAAGAGTGATTTTCCCGAGAAAGGAGTTAAATGCATGAGATATTTAAAGAGATCTATCCCTTGAGCACCTAGCGAATTTTTGTAGATTTGATTATGGGAATCACGATCGTGATCATGGCAGGCACTGGTGGCACTCAATTTCTATATTTTTTGGGGAAAAGGGGTATGTTTTAAAGGTTATAAATGGCACAAATTTATCATGCAAATGGTGGGAGGTTAGAGGGTGAGAGGTCGAAGAAAATTCCTAAGAGGGAAATTTGACAAAGCCTGTCTTTTGAGAAGCCATCTGAGCTGGATATCTCTTTTGTTTTGAATCTGATCACGTCAAGGTGGTTGCGAGTGTAAAACCATTGACAAGCTTTGAGATTGTTCTAGAAACTTTCCCTTGCTGATAGATTTAATCAAACTTGAGTTATGTTGTGTTGATCTTCAACAAAATGTGTTTGTTTCATTTCTGAATGTCTGCAAATATTTTTTCTTGTTCTTGTTGCAATCGTGTATCAAAATATGTCTTAATCACAAATTTCTCAATCCTTATGATAGTTTATTGGTATCTACAATTTCATTTCTCAGAATAGCTTTCATTTGGGAGTGAAATAAATGATTTAAAATTAGTTTTCTTTCATCTGTTGATAGAGATTGTCTATAAGCATCTGGGTGTACCTCAGGCGTGATTGGCCTCAAATTTTGATGCTTTATTGGGTATTCCAACTCGATCCTTCATGTTAGAATCTCATATATTGTGTGAAAAGTGCTAATCTGGAGCTCCATTGAAGCACATATTCTTGCTAAAGGAACATTTCAGCTATTCTGAAGCATTCTCTTGTCTAAGCTTTCCATTTTGTAAAAAAATTCAAAAATCTAGAAAAACAAGTTCATTTTGCCTCACCTCCCTTCAAAAATTCATTTAAAACAACCAATCCTACCCATACTACCCCTGTTTTTCATGTATGTATATAAATACATAATTTTTACTACCAAAAAATATAGAACCAATCAGGATTCCAAATGTCTTTAGTGGCTTGAACCTTTCTTAAAGAATATCTCCACTATTTAGAGTGACAACTCGTGGGAGTTAGATTTTGTTGCATTGATCATATTTTCTTTAAGGAATCCTTAAAAAATTCATTAGGAAGGACATCTCTATCTCCTCCATAAACAACAGGCTCAAAAAGGGTTCTCTTACTTTGGTTGCAAGTCACAACCTAAAATAGTGAGGATAGATCAAATCCTCTTGAGGGTGCAACCCATTTCTCCACATCTGAGTGACAAAAGGCTAGTTAGATCCCATCCCTCGCTACAAAATGACTCATTATGATCTATCTATCTCTAAGCTTCTTGTCAATACTTGTGATGTTGCTCAGACATTGAGGAAGAATCAATTTGGGTACCAACATCTATGTGGCTCCGTTACTGGGGAAATAGTGATTGTGGTTCATGTTTAGACCCTAGTAAACACTTCTTGTATACTCAAAGTGCTAATATATCTTTTCAGGCATCATCTTGTGTTTAGGAATGTAATAAGTTTCAAACTTACAAATGATATGTGTAATATTTCCATTTTCTACAGTTATTGCACTAAGTTTCATTGATAAATATGAGTAAAGGAGAGTCATAATATTTCCATTTCCAGCTCCTAGTGTGGACAAACATTTGAAAGATCATATTTAGTGCAATCGCACAACTAAGGTGGAAATCCTTAGTGGTGAATCCCTGTTGATCTGATTCTTAATGAATATTAGTGTCCTAACCTATGTCAAGTGAGGTTTGTTACTAACCTTTGCAAAGTTGGAAGGAAGAAAGTCTTTCTTTTCTATGGAACCTGCTAAGACATTATTTCCAGAGCTAGGAAAAGAAAAATCAGAAGGAAGAAAATCCTGGAGAGTTGTGGGAGATCAATAGACAAGAAGAGGGATCTCCATTGATGAAAGTGACCGGCCTATCATTGAAGACTGTTATTCAAGTTCTTCTGAATCAGGTAGCCTCTTTTTGGAATTGAATTCTCCATCTAGAGAGGGGCCTTCATTTTATTTTGAGAAGTTTGTTTCTCATTCTACCCTTGTCTTTTCAGAATTTGATAGGGATTTCTAAGAAACAAGGTCTTTACGGGATATCCACTTTGAAAATTATACCCCTGTGTTTTAGATACCCTCTGCCACTTATCAATTTGTCACTTCTCTAGGCTCTCCTCCTCAAAACAACATGGCCCTGCCCCCACCCAAACCTCTATTTTTTGTAAATACCTTTGGACCTATAAATTTTGTAGGGATGGTTGGTTATCCAAAAGCGGTTCCTCAAGATGTAAGAAACAAATTACCAAAGTTCCAAGGAAACAACATTGTAACTGGTGATCAACATCTAAAGCTTTTTATCAATATGATGGAAGAATTTGATATTGAACATGAATATGTATATATCAAGTTGTTTATCCATACTCTGGAAGAGGATGCAGGGGATTGGTATAAAGATTTTCCAGATAACTCTATTGATTCTTGGACATAGATTAGCAATGCATTTAAATTGCAATATGGTGATAGAAGTGACCCTAGGTTTCTTTTGACATAATTTGAAAACATCAAAAAGAATCCTAATGATTCAGTACATGATTTCGACACAAGGTTTAACAAGACCTTGAGGATATTTGTTGTTAGGATAAGGCCATGTGATGAATCATGCTTGATCAAATATTCAGATGCATTTGATAAAAGGGCTTCTTACTACTTGAGGGACAAAAACCCTGCTAATTTGAGGAAGGACTTCACCATGGATCTGCAAATACAGAACAATATTAAGGAAATTGGAAAGCCTATAAAAAGTAAGGGAGTAAAGCTAATAAACCCAGAAAAACCTCAGATAAGCAAGGATGCTGATTTGGAGAAAGTTGTGAAAACATTGGCAGGGGCTGTCAAGGAAATATCATACAAAATAGCCCACGAAGAGAAGGGGATTGGGAAGAGATCACAAGGTCAACACAAGCAGCAAGGCCAAGAAATTTTCAAAAATCACCAAATATATGATGATAGAGGCAAAGGACCTATTGGATTTTGAAATAGGCAGCCCCAAGGTAGGGAAAATAGAATGGTGCCTGATCCTTTGGCTGTAAGAGTTGATGTTGTGGAGGAGACAGATGTCATTGATTTATGTGACAAATGTTTCATGCCCCATGCTCTCTGTAAGGAAGATCAACAACAAGAAGAAGCTTATGATGACAATGATGATGATGTCTTCATGGTGGGTTGCTCCACAAGCTCATAATAAGGGGAAACTTCAACTGAAGTGATAAGTGCCCAGACTGCTGCCACTTTTTGGGACTACATTCATAGGGTGCCTATTCTTCCTCCCTCTCATAATTTAGAAGTAGATATTGTACAATCTTTTGAATTTCCCAATAATGAATTTGAATATTTAAGGGCTTTAATGATAAAGAAGTATGATGGAGGAATCCCATCTGAGGAAGATAGATAGTTACTGATGAATGTTGTTGTTGCTCAAGAGAAGGAATATAACACAAGAAGTAAGGTTGTCAAAGGGACAGGGCCTCAAGCCAAGCCAAAAGCTCCCTTACTTTGAAACATTCCTAAAGAGGATCCTACGAAAGTTGCATTTGCCAAAATCCCTACAGTTCCAAACAAAAATCATACCCCTTCTAATGCCCAAGCTGTCAAAAATCCTATACCGCCTAGTGACTATGTTAGCTTTCCTTCCAATACTACCTTACCATCCAATGTTTCCTTGCCAAAGAATGTCCCATATGACATTGCCCAAGTTTTAAGTCAAGCCTAATTTTATGTTCCAATTGTTGAGTTGCTTAGGATTCTTGAGCACAAGAAAAGAGCATTTGAATACTTGGCATTGAAAGAAGGGAAGATTGCCCCAGGTAAAAATATAAACATTGTGGAGACTCCACCAGTCATAGACGAATTAGAGGCACCACCAGCATCAGAAGAGTTAGATGAACCATCTGAGGTTTATTGGGGAACATCCTTAGTAGTTTCTCAGCTAAAGGTGGACCCGTTATTCACTACCCTGATCATTAACGATAGATTATTACAGAACTATATGTTTGATTCAGGGGCATCATGCAATGTTATTCCTCTGGAAGTTATGAATGAACTAAATATCAAAGCAACAACTGCATATGGGAAGTGCACTACTGTGGATTCCAGAGAGGTGCTAGTTGTGGGGTGTGTGAAGGGTTTGGTAGTGTAACTTACAACCTATCTAGGTAGGAATTTGAAGCTTGATGTAGTTATTGTTGACTACCCAGCCAAGTGGGGTATGTTGTTATCTAGAAGGTGGGCTGTAAGTGTTGGTGGGAGTGTTCAAATGGATATGTCCTATGCCATCATCCCAATTGAGGGTAACCTTGTTAAGTTGTATGGGGAAAAGAATATGTTTCCCCTTATTGAAGATCCCAACAATGCATCCTATGAAGTATTTTACACAAGTGTTGATGCTAATAACTTTGTGGAATTTGCTGATGGAAAGGAGCACAAGATTGAGTAATGCAGGTGTCTTGAACAATCAGGCTCTCCTTCAACTCTATTGTTTGATGGACCTTGCTCCAAGTTTTGGAATGGTGCTGGTGTTGTTCTTCTTTCTCTAGGTCAGGAAAAATTTGTTTTTTCTTTCAAACTCAACTTTGAGTGCACTAACAACATTGTTGAGTATGAGGCACTGTTATTGGGTTTAAGAATTTCTTGGAAATATGGCGTCATAGACATCATTGTCAAAGGGGAATGAGAACTAATTGTAAAACAAGTCAGAAAACTCTATGCCACAAAAATTCAGTGAATGGAACAATACGAGCATGCAGTTTGAGATTTCATTGAGATGTTTGATTCATTCAACATTGTGCATCATGATCGGAAGTTCAATGATTTGGAAAACAAAATTGCAGTACTAGAATCTCAGTTTGATAATTGTGAAATGTCCCCATATTGTGATTATGATGTTGAAGTGCTAACTAGGCCATCTATACCTGATAATATTAAGCATTGGCAGGTTTTTGATGATGATGCTCAGGTCAGAAGATTTCTACAGAACAAAGAGGAGCTTGTTGATCAGAATATTGATTGGGAGCCAATGGTGTGTGTAGCAGAGGGTAAATAAATCTTGTTTGGTAAAGGCATCATCCAGCTAAAGACTAATACCATTCCCATACGGCTTCTTGCTCTTGAGTCCAATTTTGATAATATTGATCGCATTGTTAACAGATGCATGGCAGCCTCAAGGGATAGTGAGGACCATGAACTTGGCACAAAGGAGAAACCAAGGAAAATTTTCTTAGGCAGCAATCTCAGTAGGGAGGAGAAGCACTCATACATCCAATTGTTGAAAAAGTATCAGGATTGCATGGCATGGACCTATTCTGAACTAAAAGCATACAGAGAGGACCTGTTTCAACATGAGATTCCCTTGGAGTCTAATGCAAAACCATTATGGCAGAAATAAAGGCCAATCAATCCACTCTTATCTCTTAAAATGCAAGAGGAACTAAAGAAGCTAAGAGATGAAGGGATTATTCAGGCCACAAGGTATTCTTCCTGGGTTGCAAACCTAGTACCAGTAAGAGAGAAGAATGGTGATATTAGGTTGTGTGTAGATTTAAGAAATCTAAACATAGCATCAATGAAGGATAATTATCCTTTACCAAATATGGAAAACATGTTACAATTAGTGGCTGGTTCTAAATTTCTCTCCACCCTAGATGGTTTCTTTGGCTATAACCAGGTTGTGGTGAAGGAATAAAAAGGGAACAAGACAACATTTACTACTCCTTGGGGGATGTATGTGTATGTTAGGATGCCCTTCTATTTGATAAATGTTGGAGCCACCTTTGAAAGAGCAATGGATGTTTCTTTTGTTGGTTACATCAATGAGTTTATTACAGTTTACCAAGATGATGTAACTGTATTTTCTAGGAAGAGAAGTGATCACTTGCTACACTTGGAGAAGATGTCGATTAGATGTAGAGAATATGGAATCTCACTCAATCCAAAGAAGCACCATTTTGGATTGTAGAAGGAAATTTTTCTTGGTCACATTATGTCATAAGAAGGGGTGATGATTGATCCAGAAAGGGTGGATGCCATCGACAAAGTCCCAATTCCAAGAACCAAGAAGGGAATTCAGTCTTTCTTTGGGAAGATAAACTTCATCAAGAGATTCATATCAAACTTTGCTGAGTTGATCATTCCAATCACTTCCATGCTAAAGAAGGACCAGGTCATCAAATGGGAAGAGACTGCCATTCAAGCTTTCAATGAGATCTAGGAGGCATTAAATCATGCCCCTGTTTTAGCAGCTCCAGACTATAAGAAGCCTTTCCAACTATTTTCCTTTTCTGTAGAGAACACTATTGCTTCTATCTTGCTGCAAAAGGATGATGAAGGAGCTGAGAGGCCAATTTCCTTTTTCAATAAGGCCTTGCAAGGGGATGAGCTAAAGTACACTATCATGGAAAAATAGGCATTTTCCTTGGTAAAAGCAACAAATGTTTTTAGACCTTACATTATAAGTTCTAAAGTGGTTTCTTATGTTCCCCACACCATGGTAAAAGACATTTTATCAAAGATGGAAGGCTCAAGGAAAAGGTGCAGATGGGTGAACAAGTTGCAAGAATATGATATGGATATCAAGATCATGAAGTTGGTGAGAGGTTTGGGCTTGGCTAAGCTTATGGCTGAGAGAAACCTGCAAACTCTTGAGGTAAATGAGGTATAAGGATAAAGAGTAGGTGTTTTTGAAAGGTTGATGAGTTCTAAGTGGTACAAGGATGTGGTTTTTTATCTCAGATACGTATACTACCTTGAGTATTTAAGTAAGAACCAGAAAAGAGATCTTAAGTTGGCCTCCCAGAAATATGTCATTACCGATTATGGGTTATCTTGGAAAAAGCAAGAGGGAGTCCTCTTAAGGTGCGTTACTGAAGAATAAGCCCCCAAGATAATCTTTGATCTCCATGGAGGAGATTCTATGGGGAATTTTGCTGCAAGAGTCACAACACATAAGATCCTAAGGGCTGGTTATTGGTGGCCAAATATTTTCAAGGATATAACTCTTTTGGTTAGAAGATGTGAGAGTTGTCAGCGCTTCTCTAGAAGACTGAAAGCATTAGGCTCCCTTCCTTTGCATCCTGTATCAAATGAAGCCCCATTCAAGCAATGGGGAATGTATTTCATTAGTGATATTTCAGACCCTTCAAGTGTTGTCCAAAAGTGGCTTCTTATAGCCATTGATTAATTCACCAAGTGGGTGGAAGTAATCCCCACCAAAAGAGCAACACACCAAACTGTCATGGATTTTCTGTTGAAACATATCTTCTGCAGGTTTGGGGTGCCAGTCAAGATTGTTGCTGACAATGCCATGACCTTTAGAGTAAACCTTTGGTGGCAATGTGTAAATAATAAGGGATCAGCTAAAAATATGCCTCTAACTACAATCCCCAAGGAAATGGACAAGCTAAGTCTAGTAATAAAAACCTGCTGAAGATTATCATAAGAACCTTAGAAATGAATAAGAGAAAATGGGGTGAACAGTTGAAGTTCTTTGTTTGGGTTGATAGAATCACTATTAAAAGAGCCACTGGAAAGAGTCCATTTGAGTTGGTGTATAGAACTTGGGACCTACTGCCCCTGTATATACAACTATCCTCATATCAGTTCATCCAACAACTGGAGGATCAAGATGTAAGTCCTTATGATGCTCGCATTAACTAGATTGTTGAACTTGATGAAGAAAGGAGGGCATCCCACTAAAGGCATGTAAAGTTCAAAGAGAAGCTAAAGAAGTTATTTGACAAGAAGGTCACTCCCAGGGCTTTTAATATTGGAGATCTTGTGCTACTATGGGATAGTAATCATGAAGATAAGGGCAAGCATGGTAAGTTTGACTCATTATTGATGGGCCCTTACTCCATTGATATTATAATTGGTGAACATACCTTCTTCTTAAAGGACTTGGATGGTGAATTTCTAGAGATGTCTGTTAATGGCAAGCATTTGAAGAATTTCTTGGATTGATTCCCTAGAATCAAGGTAAACATCTTTTTTACAGTGTATAGATGTTTGTTTGTTTCCTATTTTTTGTGTTTCTGCTCGTTCTGGTCCTTGGTGACCTGTTTTTGTTGGTTTCTCTATTTTGTTTTTGGGACATGGCTTTCTTTTTCTACTCTGCAAGATGACTCCCTTGCCTAATGGATATTTTTTGTGCTTGGTCTACCATTGTTCTTATGGCACTCACATGGAGTACCCATCCTTGAGTTGGAGCCGATGTTAGTGCTCAAAATAGTCTCACCTCATTTTTCCTTTGAAATCTATCGATTTACAACCTTTACTATATTTTCGCCCCCTCGTGTTGTGCTTGAGAAGTCTCTAATTTATTTTGTTGCCATAATAAATTTTTTCCTGGGTCAAAGATCACGTATGGGTCCATTTTTGTTTTGTTGTTTCTTTGTCCCTCTAAAAATGTCTATAATTTGGGTCTCCCATCTCTGTTCATTCAAAAACTGACCCTTTACCATTCTTTCCATTTTCCACAGTCAGGATTTGCTGCCCTTGTCATTTTTGCCCCAAATACTTGATAAAAAATGAATGGATGTAGCTAAGAAGAGTGTATTCGAGCCTTGTAACATTTCCAAATCCTCTATCCTTGGAAAAAATTTCATCTCCGGGCTCAAATGGTCATTTTTCTACATTTTATGGTTTGACAGGTGTTTCTCCTAGTCTAATTTGTATCCTTGCATCTACAGGGAACGTGGCCTCTTATGGTTGGATGCAGCTCGGTCGGGTACTTCATAATTTTTTAAATCACCTCAACTTGAAAACCGGTCTACGTGGAGGAGCGGCGCTCATTTGAAGATTTACTTTTTGGTTTGGCCTTGCAATAGTGTAGGGATGACACGTGGAGGTCTCTACTGCTTCACTTTGACTTAAACAAATTTTTATGAAGCTAATATAGTTTGGTGGGACAGGGACACGTGGCGATCCCGTGCTCATTCAGGGTCTCAAATTGTGGGGACCATCTCAAGGTGCACCATTGTGATGAGTGGTAGTTTGAAAAGTCTAAAGGGGTAGTGTTATCCAAAATTCACCCCTCAAGGTAATTTTGATAACATGCATTAAATTCTCAAGTCCCAAGCAATTATATTGATTCAGGGAAAAAATTCATGTTCTAGGGTCCCCTCATATTTGTCTAACTCCCCTGTCCAAGAGGAAGAGAGTAAGTTCTGAGAAAATGTGAAAAAAAAGGGTTCAAGAAGGCAAATAGGTCGATCCAGGAAAAATCATGAAAATTGGCTAAGTCCTGCTCAAGGTCGCCTCCGGGACGTGTGGGACAAAAAGGTCCGAACCGGCCGGTTCGGCCGAAATTAGCACAAATAGTCCGAAACGCAGCAAGGACAAATGGGACAAAAGTACGCGGTGGGTGCGAAATTCCGGTTCGACAGAGAAAAAATCGACTAACTGCTGAGAGGGTCGCCTTTGGGACAAGTGGGCCAAAAGTACGCGAACCGGTCGGATTGGCCGAAATGAGAACTTTTGTCCCGGAACAAGCGGGACAAAATAGCGCGAATCGGCCGAACCGGGTGAATTTGTCCCAGACGGTCTGAAAGCAAATGGGACATTTGGGACAAATGGGCGCGAACCGGCCGGTTCGCCCGAAATCAGCACAAGGAGCACTGTGCTAAATAGGACAAAGGGACGCACGGGACGCGAAAATCCGAAATGGCATAAGGCAGGGAAGAAAAGTCAACGTTTGGTCTGGAAACTTCAAACGGCCATAACTTTTGACTCCAAGCTCCGATTTTCATAAAATTGGACTTTCAGTCAATGCTCATTCCCGTCAAATGACAGAAAACGCCTATCAGGCCCAAAACAGCTGCCCGCACTCAGAAGGCCATAACTTTTGCATTTCTCAACGAAATCACACAAAATTGGTACCGTTGGAATCGTGGTTCTGAGCCCGATGCACAACAATCAATAAATTCCAGATTTTATCATAAATTGATTGATACTTTTAAGAAAACGTGGCCGGGTTCAGAACAGTGTTTTATTTGGTAGCTGGGAGTGCAATTAAGAGGCATGGTCATCATTCCTTCTCTGCTGCAGCACATGGGACAGTATGGGGAGCCTTTTGCAAGTAATGTATACCCATTCCACTCAATTTAATGCCTCTTACAGGTGGTTGAAGGACAGATTTCGGGATTTCCATTTTCCCTTCTCTTTTCCTTCTCATTTTTCTATAAAATGAAGTGTTGGGCTCATTGTAGAAGGGAGAGTTTTTGGGTAACAAAGCTCTGTCAAAATTGCTTTGTGAATCCAGTGTGTTGCAGGCCCTTGTAGTGGACTCCTTGCATGGTGATCCAGGCCCTTATCTTGTAATAGATTGAACTGTGCATATCATGAAGCAATAAAATATCAGTTTGTGGATATATCTTCCCCTGCTGTGTTTCCTTGCATTCTTCTTGCCTCTTTAATCTTTCTACAATTATATTGTGTCTATTTATTATGTTCTTGTAGGAATTCATTATTATTGTGTGTGCTTGGAATATTGCTGTAAATGCATTTTGCTGGATTATGGTGAACTGTCATCACCTCTTCTAGTGTGCACTTTGCCTCTGTATTTCACACATTTGGAGATTACTCTCACACCCTCTTTTTCTGGCGTATCACCACTTTAGTGTAGGCTTTCATTTTATGCATTCTCTCTCTCTGGTCCCTTGGAATTTTAGGTTAGAATAGCTAGTTTCTCCTGCATTAGAGTAGATTGTGGCAGGTAGTTTAGGAGCAAGAACCAGCTTTCTCTGGAGGTCTATCTCAAGTAGCAAGTCCCACAACTTGGAGATAGTACCCATGTTATCCAATCACACTGGATGCTTAGAGTGATCAAACTAGAAATCTGATCAACATCCAGGGGTGCTGTGATTCGGTGATAATAGGTAGGGAAGTGGACCATCGGGGGAAACTTGGAATGTTTGCCTCTTATTCTCAAAAGGGTTGAAATACCAAAAATGGCCCTCAGGCCTGATAAACGAAGGGTCAAAGCTTGCTTCAGTCAATGGCAGAGGTGTGGACTCTTGGGGGAAACTTGGAAAATTTAATTTTTCAAAAAAAAGAGTTAAAAGTAAAATGGGAGGCGTGGTTCTGATGGAACCCACATTGGGACATGTGTCGGGCCCATTTTTCAAGGGCAAAGCTGCGGGGAAAACTTTAAAAAAATTCCTTTTCCAAAAAAGAGGTGAAATGGCAGAATTTGGTTCTTTTGGGACACACCTTAGGATACGTGTCAAGATCATTTCTCAAGGGAGGAGGTGCGAAGAAAAATGTGAAAATTTTACATTTTTTCAAAAGTTGTAAAAAGTCAAAGGGAACCTTGGGCCTATTTTAAAATTGAATCTTCCACGTGGATGACCCAAATTCAAAGTAAAGATCAACGACAACTATGAGTTTGAATCTTATTTTCCCCCCATTTTACTGAAACACTCATGGCAGTGAGAGTCTTCATGATTTCTTTGTATTTCATACACGCCAAATAGAGAGGAGAGTTAATTTTTATATCTAAGTTAGGTGGAGAAGATTCTAAGACGTCTTTCGGCATTAAAAATTTTTGGCTATTGGGATCGATGTGATCTTTCATTTTTATTCTCCCGTGCACAAAAGAGAAAAATTTGATAGATTAGGGGTAGAAGTGGTTTGCGAGTAGATGGAAGAGTGATTTTCTAGAGGAAGGATTCTTGGAATCACGATCGTGATCATGGAAGGAACTGGTTACACTCAATGTGTGGATTTTTAAGGGAAAAGGGGTCTGTTGTAAAGGTTATAAATGGCACAAAATTTATCTTGCAAATTTTGGGAGGTTAGAGGGTGAGAGGGTCGAAGAAAATTCCTAAGAGGAAAATTTGACAAAGCTTGTCTTTTGAGAAGCCCTTATATCTATTTTTTAAAATCCGATCATGTTAAGGTGGTTACAAGTGTACAACCATTGAAAAGCTCTAAGATTTTTCTAGAAAATTTCCCCTACTAATATATTAATCAAACTTGAGTTATTTGTGGTTGATCTTGTGAAAATGTGTTTGTTTCATTTCTGAATGTATGCAATAGTGTTTCTTGTTCTTGTTCAATCGTGTATCAAAAATTTTCTTAATCACATAGGGTATCAATCCTTGTGATAGTTTAAATGGCATCTGCAATTTCATTTCTCAGAAGAGATTTCATCTGGGGAGTGAAATAATGATTTTAAAATCACTTTTATTTCATCTGTTTGATAGAGATTGCTTATAAGCCTCTGGGTGTACCTTAGGCTAGATTGGCCTCAAATCTTGATGCTTTATTTGGGACTTCCAACTGATCCTTCATGGTGGAATATCATAGAGTATGTGAAAAAATTGCTAATCTGTCCTCCATTAAAGTACATATTCTGGTTAAAGGAAAATTTCGCTATCTAAATCATTCTCTTGTCTAAGCTTTCCATTTTGTAAAACATTTCAAAAAATTTGGGCGAAACAAGTTGATTTACTACCTCACCTCCCTCCAAAATTCATTTAAAACAACCAATCCTACCCATACTACCAACCCCTGTTTGTCATGTATGTATATAAATGCATATTTTTACTACCAAAAAACATAGAAACAATCAGGATTCCAAATGTCTTAGTGGTGTGAACCTGCTTAGAGAATATCTCCACTATCTAGAGTGACAACTCATGAGAGTTTGATTTGTTTGGCATTGATCGAATGCGGGAGATATTCAAAGAGATCTACCCCCTGAATACCTGATGACTTTTTGAAGATCTGATTCTTGGAATCACGATCGTGATCATGGAAGGAACTGGTTACACTCAATGTGTGGATTTTTAAGGGAAAAGGGGTCTGTTGTAAAGGTTATAAATGGCACAAATTTATCTTGCAAATTTTGGGAGGTTAGAGGGTGAGAGGTCGAAGAAAATTCCTAAGAGGAAAATTTGACAAAGCTTGTCTTTTGAGAAGCCCTTATATCTATTTTTTTAAAATCCGATCATGTTAAGGTGGTTACAAGTGTACAACCATTGAAAAGCTCTAAGATTTTTCTAGAAAATTTCCCCTACTAATATATTTAATCAAACTTGAGTTATTTTGTGTTGATCTTGTGAAAAATGTGTTTGTTTCATTTCTGAATGTATGCAAATAGTGTTTCTTGTTCTTGTTACAATCGTGTATCAAAAATTTTCTTAATCACATAGGTATCAATCCTTGTGATAGTTTAATGGCATCTGCAATTTCATTTCTCAGAAGAGATTTCATCTGGGAGTGAAATAAATGATTTAAAATCACTTTTATTTCATCTGTTGATAGAGATTGCTTATAAGCCTCTGGGTGTACCTTAGGCATAATTGGCCTCAAATCTTGATGCTTTATTGGGACTTCCAACTTGATCCTTCATGGTGGAATATCATAGAGTATGTGAAAAATTGCTAATCTGGTCCTCCATTAAAGTACATATTCTTGTTAAAGGAAAATTTCAGCTATTCTAAATCATTCTCTTGTCTAAGCTTTCCATTTTGTAAAACATTTCAAAAATTTGGCGAAACAAGTTGATTCTACCTCACCTCCCTCCAAAAATTCATTTAAAACAACCAATCCTACCCATACTACCCCTGTTTGTCATGTATGTATATAAATGCATATTTTTTACTACCAAAAAACATAGAAACAATCAGGATTCCAAATGTCTTTAGTGGTGTGAACCTTGCTTAGAGAATATCTCCACTATCTAGAGTGACAACTCATGAGAGTTTGATTTTTTTGCATTGATCATATTTTCTTCAAGGTTTCCTTAACAACTTCATTAGGAAGGAAATATCCATCTCCTCCATAAACAACACACTACAAAAGGGTTCTCTTACCTTGGTTGCAAGGCACAACCTAAAATAGTGAGGATAGATCAAATCCTCTTGAGGGTGCTACCCATTTCTCCACATCTGAGTGACAAAAGGCTAGTTGGATCCCATCCCCAGCTACAAAATGACTCAATATGATCTGTCTTTCTCTAAGCTTCCTTTCAATACTTGTGATGCTGCTCAGACATTAAGGGAGAATCAATTTGGGTACCAACAGGACGTAAGCTAGGGGAGGTTCAGTCAGTTTAATATTTGTTTTGTTGCACTAAATTAATGATTACATGTAATTTACAACTATGTGTGTTGTTAAAAAATGTAGCAAATCACATAGTCTATAATTATGTGTTTGTCTTCAACCATGGGATGTAACACAAAATCCCTAAGGATAGATGTATCAGCTTGATGAAGGCCAAAATTACAGAGTAAGTGGAAAGTTAATTTTTGGAACAACAAACAGAGTTGCATATTACAGTATTTGAAATTTCATTACTAAATTCAAAGGTATTTTAAGGTTCTTTCCTTCATGATTAAATACATCCAATTATGTTATTGATTTTTTTAGTTCATTATACAATCCAAACATAAAATTGAAATGCAGAAAGAAGTACACAACTCAGTTCAAGAATTTGATATTTTATTCATAAAGGATTTAAATGTTTCCCACAAAATCCATGGGATGTAACTCAAAATTAATTCATAGCTACTGAAGTAGATGGTATATGTGCATGAAAACAAAAGTAAAGGAGTAAGGAAAATCCCATCATTTCCTTGATTTTATTTCATCTTCATTGCTCCACTTCCATCTCCAACTTTACTTTGTCTTCATCCTCGCTATGCACATTGGCATTGTACCTAAGAAACAAAAGAAGAGGATTGTAAATCATGAGCTCAAGGTTTTGATCCATATTCCTCAACTATCTAATTTCATGCATATGGATCTCCTGACATTAGGAGGTATGAGTTACATGCATAAGATACATCAGAGACAGATATAGAATTGACAAGAGTAGTATACTACATCAGCTAATATAATTCCTAGAAATCATTTCAAGAAAGAAAAGATAAAAGAAGAAAACTATATAACATGAGAGAGGCCAAAAAACCTAAATATTTTCTAATTATTTCTTTAAGGGTGCAATTACAGGTAGCAGACTAGAGAGAAGAATTTTTTTTAAAATAATTACTATGCAGAAATGAAATACTTGCTGAAAGAATCTACATCATACAAATTTATGAGTTGTCCTAAAAAAAGGAAGATACATATAGAAGATGTATAAGAAGAAATACATCAAGACACTAAAATCAGAAGTGAGGAAGCAAGATACAAGTAACAGTTCTTAATGATAAAAAGTCTTTATCAAAAAATAGAAAATGAGCAAGGGTATCTTGGAGTTTCATTAACAAACCTCTACCAGAACCCATGAAGAGGATAGTTACAGGAGATACCACAAGAAAGCAAACTTTAAAGAAGCCATTATAAAGGAAAAAAAATATTTCAGCTCAGAATCAAAGCTAAAAGATCAAAGTAGAGATGTAAAGAGGCCTTTAAAGGGTTGTTTCAGAATTCAATAAAACAAGGAAAGTACACACTTTAAAAGTTTCAAGTGCAAGTACAAAATATTCAGTTATTAAAGTTAGCTGCATATATAAAGACCAATTTCATCATTTTTTTCAAAAGAATCATGGACACACAACTACAAGGAAGCCTTTAAAAGTTTCAGTTTTTTAGAGCCTGACTTTATAATTGATCAAGTACAGAAATACAAGAATTGAAGAAAGTCTAACAGGAAGTCGTGAAGTGCATCTACAAACATCAAGAAGGATTCTAGACTTTGGATGCATGTTGAATGAAAATTAAAAATTTCTACATCATAATCATGCATAGAAAATCATATGTGTGTGAATATATGCTTCCTTATAAGAAGCCTAAAAAGCTAAATATAGATAATGGTAAAGTTACAAGTTTCATTTCCAATCAATATCAAGGCTTATTGGGAATCTGAAACATGGATCAATCAAATGTAAATCAAGTTGCCTCAACACTAGTTTGAATAGGAACAAAAAAGCTTGCAATACAACTACTTATAGACATAGTCAAGAAAAGAAAAATTTCAGTCAATTACAACAATTGTAAAACTCAAATAGAAAATCAAGGTTCACCAGTAATACGTGTAAAAATGGAACAAATTACTAGTATCTCATTACAATTTTTGTCTTCCAATGATCATCAACAACTAGGGCAGGGTTTAGGTCTATTTATGAAGAAGTTGGGAATGATAAGAATTACAGAGAGCACACCTAACTAAAGGAGTTAAGAGAGTTCACAATTAGACCTACGAAGCTATAGCTCAAATACAACATTTTCAGCCAAACAGATTTAAAGATAATGACATGTTTACTGCTCTTAATTACATGTAGAATGATTTCATTTCCCTTACATCATTAAAATTATGCAAAGACTCAGATGGCAGATGTAAAGATTCTTGGATCATGATAATAGTTCTGTTTATATATACAAAGATTGAATTACCAATAGCACATTAAACTTTTGATATAAATTTCAAAGGATGAAAAGCATAGATACAGGTAATACTTTCAAATTTGCTAGGTTTTACAGAATGGTGAAGCTACATGTAATTGTAATCAATAAAGTATATAACTATATAGGTGAAGGATTTCAGTGCATGATTTCCAAAGTCCGCGAAGAATGCAAAGTTTCATAAATAAACAAGCCACAGTCCAATAAACACAATGCAACCAAAATCTTAAATAAATTGTTTGCAAAAGATATGATGTTGGCTCAAACAGAAAATACACAAAATTTCTTAAAGGAAATACTAACTAAAGTTTGCGAACAAACAACAATGCATACCAATTCATAAGGTGAATCATAGGAAGCACTTTTTCAAATAAAGCAGGTCCAAAAATTAAACAAGGATCCCAAAGCATCGAGTTCAATTGAGAAGGATTAAAACAAAGTGGAGATACCCAGAATTATAGATAAAATGACCAAGGTGGAAAAAAATAAAGCTCAAGTTCCTTGAAATAGAGTTACAAATGACGAATGTAGCTATTGAAATTACAAGAGATGATAAACACATAAGTGGAATAGTTCTCAGAAAAATCATCAATGGCAGTCACTCTAATGGAAACATGAAATGGCGTAAGGAATGACAACTCTTAAAACTCTCATAGTAATAGAGAATGCATAAGATCAAATCCATAAGTCTATTTTCACAAAAAATCGAGCTTCAAATCAAAATATTGGAAAATACAAAGCTTAAATCTTGCAGAATAATAGAAAAAGATGTATTATTATAGGTTATAACTCAAAAAGTTACAGGTAAAGTTGTAAAACATTTAACATATTTTGCAGCGGAACTCAGAAGATGATCTTGGACTCACTAGATTTCAATCAGGTTTTCGAAACCCTCGAAGGATCACAAATACAAGCCAAACTAGATGTACCCAGAATGATTTCAGGCTCAAAAATACCTTAGATCCGTAAAAAAAACAAAGGACCAAGTCGATACATATGCATTTCAATAAAGTTAACAGAGCATAAAATTCATGTAGAGAGATATAAAGTTCAAATACTGGCTATGTGCAAAGATGCAAGAAACAGAGAAGAAAATCACGTAAAATCAACAATGCAGATTGAAATCCTCAAAGCTTTGAATCATATAAGCAATATGCCATTAGTTAAGCACTAAGACCCTCGATGTAATGAGATTTATAAGGGAAGCATCAGAAAAAAGATGAACACAAAGCTCAGAAACTAGCTCGAAACGATAAAGGTGGTGGCACGAGCTAAGGAGATTTCAAGGAAATAGTACAGAAGCTCGTGAACCATGGGTATTACTTCCATGAAAGCTTCAAATGAACAACTTTCAAGCTTAGAGAATAACGCAGAGAGCCCAAAAAAAATACCTGCAACCACCTCCACCAAATCATGTTCTGAGTTCTAACAAACAAAAATGGAAGGGATTTTCATGATTTAAAGCTTCCCCTAAAATGAATTTGTAGAGAAAATGAACTCAGGAGCACACATCAATGGTGGCCTAAAGAAAATTCACCAGGGATTTGCCCTCCAAAATAGAGATTTCATGTAAAATGGTCAAAATCAGATCAAAAATAAACTTGCTCAACCAACCCATGGTTACCAAAAATTAATAAAAATTAATCTCAATGTCTTAGATCATCGAAGTACTAAATCGATGATGCCATATGCTAACTCAGGATAACTACATTGTTAGATGGAGTTAAAAAATCAATAGTTCCAAACCATCAAATACCATGATTGAATGGCTACGAAGTAGTTGCAAGATCAACCAAGCCCATAATCAATGCAAATTCAGATTCTCAGATATCGACGGTGTAGATTTGATAAGTACCTCAAATCAACAGTTGATAGAAATACGAGAGATTCAAGATAAATTCTTCCACAATTACCCATAACTCGACCAAGGTTCAGAATATGCCAACATGTTGAGCCTTTAAAAAACCGTAGCTAACTCAAGGTTATCATATTTTCCATCGACAAAAGGAAGGGTTGAGTCTTCATATATGGGGGACATACAACATATTAATCAAACAAAAAAATCATTACTATTGACCAATTAAGGGTCTAAAACCTTATTGTTTTGAAAAACCAAAAGCCGACACCATGATGATCTCAAAAGAGGCCAACATAATTATACATGCTTAGGTCATGGTGAAACCAAATGCTTTACCAATGATTAAATTCAAAGACAAAAAACCATAGTCTATGTGCCAATTAACAAAAGGTGAACCTTATGTTATTTGTCATCAGCCTCCCCATTAAATGTAATCAATCATTATGCCATTTAAATTTGTGTTTTCTGACCAAGTGAAGGTATGAATAGCTTATACAATATAATGACTACCCTAAAGGGGGTAAATAATCCTTTGAAACAAAGTTTGCACACATTATGGGTGGTCCCCACAGTGGGAAGGTTTCAAAATGATCAAATTATATTTGCACATGAGTCAAATTTTTATGTGACCAAAAGAAGACAGAACAATTGTCAGCATTAGAAGTAAGGGTGGTCCCCATCAGGATGAATGCATGGGTGAATATTTTACCAAATATTACAAATAAAGTAATTATTGTTTCTCACATAGAGATATTTTTTTTTACACGTGCATCCAAGGGGCAAGATTAAAATGCTAATTTTATCATTACAAGTGGCTCAAATTGTAAGTGCCACATCAAGCACTAGAAGACAGAGATTGCACGCACATTGGAGGAGACATACTCAGAAAGCAAGGGCTATTAATAGCCAGGTTATTCATCCAACCTTATTATAAATAGAACAGTCAACTGTAGTTTGATTGGGATGTATTTTTGTAACCAAGGCTATTAGTGCCTCATTGTATTAGCATGTTTATTTTTATTTCTTTATTTATTTATGATAAAGGATAAAAAATAAGATGCATGGGCGAGTAAAATTTTAGCCTATTGTTAGGATGGATCGGATGAATAAAATTGCTATATATTGTGTGTAATTGCAAGGCACAAAGGAGGAATTTTTGACATAGGAGTGTTGAAGCAGATTTTACTATTTTATCCCTTTGAATGAAAATTGATTTATGCCTTTCCAATTATTTGCAGTGTTGTGTATACCTTATTATTTCTTGTGAATGTTAAATTCCTTGATTAATCATCTTATCTTGCTGCAAATTTACTAATTTCTTCATAGTATTACTTTGCATGTTATCTTAACAATATTGTTATCAATCATTTTCTCAATATATAAAGTGTTTTTCCTTAATATTGTGATGAAAGCTATTGGTTTTTGCATCCAGAATCCAGTCTCAAGTTATTTGTGCATGTACTCAGTCAAAGCCCTCAACAAGTTTGGTGTATCACCCCAGTTTTCAATTCATTTAGAATCATCTTTTCTACCCTCAAAACCCCTTAAAATTAGTTTAGGATACATCAAGAAGGAACTGGCCTTGATACCGAAGACTCACCTCAATAATAGGTATACCCATAGACCTGACGTGTTTCCATTGTATCTATGAAAGAGAGAGATCCAGAGAAATCTTAGAACCCCTAAAGTCATCTCTTTACATGGTGCAATTTCAAGAGATAATAGTTTTTGGAATGCCCGGTGGGACCACAAATCAAATATGTGAGCAAATTACAACAATTTATAGCATATTCACAACAAAGAAAAGTTACTTTTGAAGCAACAAGCCACAAAAACTTATTCTAAATATTAAAATATTTATTTGGTGACTCCGTAAGGGTGATTTGAGACTAGTTTTATAGCATGTTCCGTGCCTAACTTGACTACAAGATCATCGGTAAGAGGAATTCCTTCTAAATTTATTTCTTTACCTTTGAATTCTGCAAGAAGAAGAAGAGTTGGCAACACCCTACCTTATAGTAGGCCTGGTTTTGATAACCCTCCTACTAATATTCCATCACCACATATTAATCTATTTGTTCAAATTCCAGTTATTCCAATGGTTATTCAACCACCTAGGAAATTTGTAACCTTTACTAATGGCACTCCATTAGTAATCCCATTTAATCATGATATACTCAATGCTGCCATGAAAATTTTACCTTCATTCACTGGTGAAAATCAGGTTACACCTACAGAGCACATCAAAGATGTTGCAGTCCTTTGTGCTATTCATAATATAACTAACAAAGATGTAGCTTTCAGACTTTTACTTGCATCCTTTAAAGGGAAAGCCTTGCAATGGTATAGAACCTTAGAGATTGGGAGCATAAGAACTTGGGATGAGTTAGGTGAGAAATTTCTCAAGTAATTTCAAGACGATTTTGATCATCTATCCCTTATAGAACAATTATCTACAATTAAGAGAGTTCCTCATGAGTTTATGGCTAGTTTCAACATACGTTTTTCAAGAACTTGGGAAAGAATTCCGGCTAGTGTCAAGCATCAAGCTATCCATGCTTTTATTTATTATCTTAGAGACTTAAATAGTGATATCTCAACTATGATTTAGTCTATGGGAGGTGACACTCTCCCAATAGCTTATGATATTGCTATAAAGGCTGAAAATAGTCTTATTCAAGCCAGAAAATTAGCACCAAGGCCTTCAATGCCTTTTATAGCAGATTTGGCACATATCCCACAACTTATTACAATTTTGGAGCCTGCTATTGCAGCCCCATTAGATGATGTGTTTAATGCTTTTTATACTATATGAAACAAGCTAACTTTGATTGAAAATAGACTGACATTACCTAACAAGCCTTATCAATCTCCTTATTAGGAAAACCAGCATAATAGGTAACGTTATCAGCAAAATCATAATTATAAACAACAATATTAGCTAAGGCAATTTGACCAAAAGCCTCCTATATCATCCAATGCTTTAGTCCTAGTTAATATGGCTATAGAATAATGGTGCCAACCTTGTAATCAACCTCATATAGTTGCAAATTGTCCAAACACATTCCTGAATATGAGCCTTGTTGCATAACCTTAACCTAAAACATTGTTCATGCCTCAAATGGAGTGTGGGCAGCAAGAAGCTAATAGTCAGAAACCACCATAACAAAATTTGGTTGGCTTCGGAGAGGAAGAATTTATTGTAGTCACAACTACATCCAAAGAAAAGGCTCAAGAGAGAAAAAAATAGAAAAATAGGCCTTTTTGCCCACAGTCACTGATAAAACAACTACATGTCAAAAAATAGCTAACAGTTCTATTGTTCCTCAGAAAGCATCTAGCATTTCTGCTCAAAAGGACCAATAAATATAATTACAGCATGATCCTAAAAGACTCTTCATACCTCAAATTTCAAAAGTTGTTGAAGCAAAGTCAGTTTTCACCAAAGCCTATGCTAAAATAGTAGAATCAATTTCCAAATTAGTTGTTTATTTTAACATTCTTGACATAATGAAAAAGCATAATGTTAACATCTCAATGTGAGATGCTCTAAGTATTCCAAGACAATAGGAGCTGCATTCTCATGAACTTGTTAAGCTACAAATTTCCTCAAAACTGGTAGAAAAGGAACTCCAGAAAATAGACATGGTCCTTGGAACAGTGGAACATAACAACATTAAAGAAGTTAAATGGATGGTTCAAAATGTCTTAAATGCTCATGATATCAAGAATACACCACCTTTTTATTTATCTCTGATTATTAGAGACCATTTAGTTCATAACTGCATGTTTGATAATGGTGCAAGTAGCACAGTTATGCCAAAAAAGATTATGGAAATGTTGGGCTTGTAGTATGAGCCTACATAGAAAATCATGTTGCAGCTAGACAAGATAGTAGCCAATACAATGTGTATTATTAGAAACTTGGAAGTAACTTTACATGCTTGTCCCAATGTTACAATTTTTCAAGATGTGATTGTTGTAGATTTTCCTCCCTATTTTACCTTATGTTTATCATGAGATTTTACAGCAAAAATAAGAGGTTATCTTTCTTCAGATTGGTCATTTTAGTTCTTTACCAAATTATATGGAACTAAGGTTACCATAAATTTAGAGCCTCTGGCTACATTTCATATTGAGCCTCATGCTTCAAACGCTGCAGTAAATTACTCAGTTTTAGAGTAGTCTTATTTTTATGTTACGGCTCATGTTTCCACACTAGATGGTGTTTCTAATATTTTCATGGATGAAAAGACTCAAGAAGAACATGCTTATGACCCCTTCAATGAAGTAAAAGAAAATTTGTTTGGTGTTTATTGCTTGCATGAAGAAAATGCACCAATTCTCTTGTTGTCCAAGATAGAAGAAGCATTAGAAGGGATATGGAATCTTCACTTCGATGGAGCTAAAAATAAGAAGGGACAAGGTGCAGGTTTAATACTTACTTCCCCCATAAATGAAAGGATTTTTTCAAATTAAAGTTTGTAGTTTTCTTATACTTGTAACGTAGCTAAATACAAAGCGTTAATTTATGGCTTACAATGGGTTAGAAAGATAGTGTTATCCCAAATTCACCCCTTGAGGAAATTTGGATAAATTTCATAATTTTTTCAGGCTTGAGCAAGTAGAATTGGGCTTGAGCAAGTAGAATGGCTTACAATGGGCTAGAAAGATAGTGTTATCCTGAATTCACCCCTCGAAGAAATTTGGATAACTTTCATAATTTCTTCAGGCTTGAGCAAGTTGAGTGGGTGCAAGCCCAAAATTAGGTTTTGGGGGGTCCTTTTGACATTTCTCTAACTTCCACATCCAAGAAAAAAATTCAAGGAGTTAGAAAAAATTGAATTTTTTTGACAAAATGGATTTTTTTAGTGTATTGCAGAAAATGTGGAAGTTTTTGTCCTAGGCCGCACAAGTTCAACTGTGAAAGTTGGGCTCTAAAAAGGAAAAATAGTCAAAAATCTATGGAAATAATGTATTTCAAAAAAAGTGGAAAAAATATTCCTAGCTGGCTCGTGCAAAGTTGAGACATTTGGGACCCGATAAACCAATTTCTCCAAAATAGCATAAAAAGAAGGAGGCTTATGTGTGGAGCATAGAAATTGGTTTGGGGAAGTTGGGACATCGGTACACATGTGACGCGAAAATGTGAAATAGCTGCAATAGAAGGGAAAAGTCAATGCCTTACCTTTGAACTTCAAACGACCACAACTTTTGACCCAAAGCTCCGATTTTCATGAAATTTGACTTTCTAGAACATGCATGACGTCCTCTAAAAGAAATAGCTCCAGCTCTATAAAATAAAATTCCCAATCCCATTAAATGATATAAATCCTTGGAAAACCCAAAACAACTACTTACACTCAAAATGCCATATCTTTTGCAACTCTCAACGAAAACACACAAAATTGGTACCCTTTGAATTGTGGTTCTGAGCCTAACGCACAGAAATCAAGAAATCTAGAATTTAATAAAGAATTGATGGAGATTTTTTTAAAAACGTGGCCACATTCAGAATAGTGTTTTATTTGGTAGTTGGGATGCATTGAATGAAGCATGGGTAGACTTTTCTCACTGCTACAAGTTATGGGACAGTATGCGGGGCCTTTTCCAAGTAACATAACATCATTTCAATCCATTTATGACATCTTGCAAGTGGTGGGAGGACATATTTCAGGATTTTCATTTCTCTCTCTCTCTCTCTCTCTCTCTCTCTCCCCCCCCTCTCAAAATTCTATAAATTGGAGTGTTGGGCTCATTGTAAAGGAGATATTTTTTAGATAGTAAAACTCTGTCAAATTATATTTGTGAAGCCCATGTGCTACAAGGCCTTGTAATGGACTCCTTACATGGTGATCAAGGCCCTTATTTTGTAATAGATTAAACTATACATATCAATGAAGTAATACATACAAGTTTGTGGATGTATCTTCCCGTGTTGTGTTTGTCTGCATTCTCTTTGCCTCTTCAACTTCACTACAAATATATTGTGTCTATCTTATGCTCTGCAGGGATCCAATATCATTGTGTGTGTGTGAAATGTTGTTGTGAATGCATTTTTCTAGACTTTGGAGAACTGTTATCACCCCTTCTAGTATGTTTTTTGCTCCTATTTTTCACACATTGGAAAGCTATCCTCATTCCCTCATTTTTTGGTATATCACCGCTTTAGTGTAGGATTTTTTTTCATGCATTCTCTCTCTTTGATCCCTTGGAATGTGAGATTAGGACAAGTTTTTTTTTCTTTCATTAGAGTAGACTGTTGCAGGTACTTTAGGAGAAAGAACCAACTTTCTCTGGAGGTGTATCTCAAGAATCAAGTCCCAAATTTTTTGAGATAGTATTCATGTTATCGAGTCACACTGTGAGCTTAAGCACACACACTTGTGTAAACCATATGGTGTTGTGATTCGGTGATGATAAGTCTCTAGTACGAAAATGCCCAATTCCAAGCCCAACCACTGTGATTAATGAAGTATGGCACCCCATTTATTCTTCCAGAAGCTAAAGTACGTGGGGGAATGATTTTTAAGGATTCCCATACCTTTTTCAGACCATTTAATGAAAGTTTTGGTGGGTGAGAGTAGAAATACAAGTTTCACTTTTTCTCTCTTCTCTCATTCACTTATATATATTGTAAAAAATTCTCATTTTGGAAGGGGGAGATATTCTGTGATATGGGGAAACTCTGTAAAATTTTTTTCTTAACACCATTGAGTTACAATCCTTATCAAGGGTCTGAAAATTTTATTTTTGCATCTATTTCAATAATGTAATGTACTGTGCATATTCTAAGAGTAATAAAATATGTGTTTGTGGTGTTATTTCAACCCTTGCATCGTTTAATTATATGTTGTTGCCCCTCTATATTTATTTTGTTTTCTTTCAGTGTATGTTTGTCTCATTTACAAGTGCAGGATGTTGTGTTTCACGGATACTTGGAGGTAATTTAATATCTGGGTTTGTGTCACATTTGATTTGGCCTCTCTCAACTCCATTTTCTTTTGATATTCTCCCTTAGTAGTATATTTTACTCCCTATTCTTGGTACTGTCACCTATGTAGTTAAGGATTTCTTAATTTTCATGCTCTCTATCTCTCCCTGGTCTCTTGGAAATGTTAGATTAGGAGTAGATAGTAACATTTCCTTCCTTAGATGTATTTTAGTGCTATTATTAGGTAGATGAACCAACCTTCTCTTGAGGTCCATCTCAAGTAGAAATTCCCACAACTTGAGAGATGGTCCAATGTTACCCAAAAAAACTAGTTTCTCATTCACATAGGCATGAAAAATTGGAGGGTGTTGTTTTTTTGTGATAACAGTTCTAGCATGCCCGGTGGGATAGGTTTGAAGCACCTTACAACTTAATTTCATCAAGTTTTTTTTGTTCTTGAGGATGTCTAGTTTTTTTTGCATAGAGGATGTCATACCCTTTCCTAAAAGTCAATTTTTTTCAATATCGGAGCTTTAAGTAAAATGTTGTGCCCATTTGAAGTTTAGGGGTCAAGCATTCCACTTTTCCTTTAGGTCGTTGGTATTGCAATTTTTTGGGTAACTCACTTCCCCACGGTACTTGGACCTTGCGGGCCTCCTTTCTCTCTGTTTCCCGACTAGAGAATTTCTATCCTTGTGTGTCTGCCATTGACCGGGCTAGGTGGGCTGTTGACTCTCGACATATCTGCATTACTTTGAGTGCAGTGATTTTAGGTATGTGTGTCCCAGCTGTCCTGAATTTTTTTTCTACCATCTTTGTATTGAACTTGCTGTGACAAAATCGACATTTTGGGAATTTCAGGTATTTTTGTTCCAGCTGTCCTATGGACCACCTGGGACAAAATATTCCTCTTTTTCCATAATGAACTATTTGTGGCTATTTTGGATTTTTGGGGCCCATGCTTTTTGTCTCAACCGTCCCACAGACCACTTGGGACATTTTATCTACTATTGCCATAGTTTTTGAGCTCCTTCATTGATTAGTGACTTCGACGATGTGGGGAACTAGTGCACCGACTAAACCTATGTGGCCTGGGACACCGGGAGCTGACTTAGTTGTAATGCACTACTTCCTTTACGAATCAGATCCAAACTAGGTACGACGAACCCTGACACAATTCACATTGGTTTCATCTACACACCCCAGACCCAATTTTTACTAAAATACGCCCTTGACTTCATTTTTTCATTTTTTCTGCAAATTTTCACTAACTCCTTGGATTTTTCTTTAGATAGGGCAGTTAGAGAGAAGCCAAGGGATCCCTCAAAATGTGATTTTTGTCCTAACACCATTTCTTCTTTCTCAAGCTTGATGAAATTGTGCAAGTTATCAAAATCACCTTGGGGGGTGAATTTTGGATAACATAAACCCTACGAAAAAAATAAAATGGAGTTTCCCATCCATGGTCACCCATGTAGGGAGAATGAACAAACCAAAACAATACTCCATTTCCTTCACTAAAATCCTTATATCTCCTTCTCCTGGTAGTTGACCTAAGGTAAAAGAGAGGAACGAAAATAACATAATAAAAACAATAAAGGAAAAATATTATGTTCAAATTAGCATGATATTAAATTTCTCCTTGAGCATCTTAAATCCTAAGGTCCATATTTATAAAATCGAAGGACCACAAATTTATCCGCTTACTTTAGATTATTGGTGAGAAGTTATTAAAGATGAATTAAAATAAATTATTAAAACCCCTAAGGATTGGGAATAGACAATATTTATAATTATAAGGTAGGGATGGAAATGTGTGCGCATGGGATTTATTTGGTTGGGTCAAATGGAATCCCATGCCCTTTTTTCTCTCATAATTATTTAAAATAATGATAATTAAATAGAAATATACAAAATTAAAATCATGTTAATAAATAAGATAAAGGAAGTAAATGAATTAAATATTACTAGCTAAAGTAACTTCGAAAGGTTATTCCACTTTCACTGTTGATTACCATTGTGATATGGTGAGCTAGGTTTGAATATACCACATAGTTATATTAGGAAAGAATCAATACCCATGTTGTCACTATAACTGAATTGTCGGCCGCATTATTTTTGAAACTCAACCTACTTTTAAAACTTACTAGCACGGATAACATTATCAATGTAAGCATGTAATGGATAATTAATTTATTAATTAATTAATGTTGTTGCATATGAGATTTAAACCCAAACAAAAAAAATTCCCATAAAATTTGGATTCATGTATGTTGTTTTGTCTTGGATTTTATTTGAATAAAAGTTTCCTCAATACCACATCTAGGGCAAAGGGTAAAGGAAAAATAAAAATTCTAAACTATAATAAACAAAATCAAAGATATAAAACAACCATTTCAGAATTAGGATATAGGATTAAGGTTATAGGGATGGGAAAGAATAAAATTACAATGACATAGAAAACCTTATGGTCTAATATATTTTAGTTCGCTTTCTTGTAATTGTATCATTGTTGTGTAAGTCTAAGCTTTCTGCAATTGAGTTAAATGTATGGTTTAAAAAACTTGGTTGAAAATTACTGTAATGTGGCAGGATGACATAAAATTAAATCATAAGAAAATTGAAATATTAGTAACTTTAGAGGACCATCGAGTTAGAGTTCTAAAGGAGCTCAAAATTAAACTTGTGGGTTTAATGGAAGAGATCCTAAAGTCAAAATTAAGCAAGTTATGTGTAATAAAACCCTCAAGTAATAGTAGTCAAAACCTTCCAATAAAAAAAAATATGCACCATCAAGAATATTTCTATGTAATTATAGAATATCAAGAACCTCAGTATCATGATGGTGGGTAATGGAGTGATTTTCTAGTAATAATGTATAGACACATGTACTTACATACTTTTCTACAATTTTCTATTAGCATTTTCTTACAATATTAAATATAACAGTAATGGATGTACATGTATTTTTAATAATTTAAACTTAATAAATTTAGTTAAATTAGTATGACAATAAGATCATAACTTAGTCAAATCAATATCTACTACTTAGTGAATAGATAGATAATTTATTTTATAATTTTGTAGGTTAGAAAATTATTTTAGTAAAATTAAAATAGTAGTAATTTCACCTACGCTCAAGAAATTATTGCATGTGATTATTTCCTATGATTAGTGGAGTTGAAAAAAACATTTGCTTTTATTGAAAGGGATAGTATTCCTGCAGCCAGGAGCAACTAATAAAAAAAGGTTACATAAGAGAGTGATTATCAGAGTGGGTTTTATTAGCCAAAGTGATGGTTGGAACTCTTGTAAGTGTCTTGGTTGAGCTTCTAGCTTGTACATTGATTAACGATGTAACATGGCATAAACATGAGAGTACAACTTAGAATACCATGTGCCAACATAAATGGCATATTGTAAAGTATGTCAAAATCCTGTTGATGTTTTGAGACACTATGATATCAACCAAGATAATGCAATGGATTTTGTTACACTGTAAACAATATAGCATATCTAACTGTATTTGATACAAGAATGCAAAATTTATGAGTTTTGTAGTTTTCTATTATGATACTATAGAATCTACGAGAACTACAATGGGGTTGTGTTGCATTAATACAAGGTAATTATTATCATTTATAATTAGACACAAATAATAGTTTTTTGTTTGAATACATTAATTTTATATGTCTTAATTTAAATCAGAAAATTTGATTTTAGTATAGTTCATAATTTTAGTAAAAATATAAATAAAACAATTAAATCTGCATGATATGTTGTAAGAATGCTCTGTTTTGCAATTTTTTTTTACTTTTTATCATGTCCTATTTTATTAGAAAGACCTCTATTTATATGAGGTAGTTATAATCAATTCATTAATGAAGCTAATAGGTTGTAAGGATAAATTGTAGCGCACAACAATGTTGTCCTAAATTATTTTCTGATTGTATTTGAAGTTTTAATTTTTGTATGTATTGATTGTATCTCCAAATTTTATACAAATTGGCATCAGAGATTTTTTTTGAAATTGACATAAATTTGATGAAATATATATCTAGATCATCGTTATCAATTTTATAAAATCCTCAATTCATAATTTTTTTAATGAGTATTAGTCTCCAACAATCAAGAAATCATTAATATTTTAGGATGTTTGGGAAATTGTTGATACACGATACATAAAATCAACAACATATACTGCATACTTACATGCAAATAATATTATCTTGAAGGATCAGAGAAAGAAAGACACAAAATCCATCTTCTAAATACATCAAGTTATGCATGAAAGTATCCTTCCTAGAGTGGTAGAAACCAATCAAGAAAAATAACTATACAACACTCTCTAGGTTGCATGTCAAGTTAAGGAGAAAGTTAAAACTGAAAAACTATAATTGTTTAGAAGATATATATATATATATATAATAATTAGACTATATAGAGTGTTTTTTTACTTATGTAGTTAGCCTACTAAATCAGTTAAAATTTGATGGAGAAATATTTGAAGATAAATGAATAATTTAAATGATCTTTAGTAGTTTACGTACAATATTTGATATCTTGGTTGTAGACATAAAAGAAACAAAGGATATGAAACAAATTTCAATTGGATAATTGCATGGATCTTTAATAAATCATGAGAAATGGTTGAATAAATCACATATAATTTTAGAGAAATATTTTTCATCTCATACTTCAACAAGTCGTGGCAAAGGTAGAGTTAGGTTCAACTCAGGAGAAAGAGGATGAGGTCCATCTAGAGGATGAAACACCAATACAAAAAATTAAAGTGGGAGAAGACTGAGTCAAGAACACTGGAATAATTAATATTCTTGTCAGACACATGATAAGACTCATGTGCAGTGTCATTACTTCAAGAAATATGTGCACTATTCTTATGAGTGTAGGAATTTAAGAAATTTGATTATAAAAGACAATCAAAATCATGGTGCCATTTCTACACCAATCTCCATATTTATTGCAAGCACAAGTATTGATGATAAAAATATCTCCTATATCACTAATTGACTGTAATTATTTCTCAAGAGAGTCCTTGTGATATTTGGTATTTGGATTCTTGTTGTAGCAATCATATTTTGAGAAATTTACATTTATTTTCTAGTTTGGATGAGTTAGTAGAGGATGAGGTTACTCTTAGAAACAATAATAAAGTAAATGTAATGGGAAAGGGAACAACCAACATTCTAATCAAAATGGGGGAGTAGAATATTATTCACGATGTTTATTATCTTGTAGAATTAAAAACTAATCTAATGAACATTGGTCAATTTGTAAAGAAGGGATATAGATTATATAATTAATACAATGAATGCACGATAGTGTATAAAAAACCAAGTAATCAGCTAATAGCTAAAGTGAAAACAACAAGAAATAAAAAAATTTCCTTATGATTAACACCAGTTATAAAATTAGATCATGTCTTTGAGTAGTATGAAGCTTCCATTAAGGAATATTTTATTCAATTTGGAGCTCATGTTGTATCTCAATCCGGAGCCCATTCTTGAGTTTAGTCCAAAGCTCAATCTAAAGACAAGTCTAAAGTCCTGTTCGAAGCCAAGTCTAGAGTTAAGTTTGGAGCTAAAGAATTAAAATCAGATTTTCCTTCAGTTGTGAAAGATAAATCATGTCAATGGCATTTTTTTTTGGGTATTTATATATTTTTGGTTTAAATTTGTTTCATAAAAATATGGTAGAATGATTTCCTTTAATTTAGAATCCAGAAATAATTTATGAGGGATGTATATTTGGAATGAAATATAGAGAAAAATTTCCAACTGGAAAATAATTAAGAGCACAAGAATCACTTGAAACTTTTTATTAAAATTTATTTAGACAAATTATGTAAACACCTTCGATTGGAAGTTTTTCATATTTTTTTTCTAACATAAATGGATACACCAGGAAGACATGGATGTTCTTATTGACAAACAAATCAGATGTAAATGATAATGGTGTCAGCTAGTAGAAATTATCGGCTAACAGGACCTAATGATGTCAGCCGGTTGAAATTGATGATGGTGTTAGCTGATAGAAATTGTTGGCTGAAATTATATGTTGTCAATTAATAGTATATGTTATCAGCCATCAATATATGTAATTTTTGAGAATTTTTTTTTGACAATAGCAATTAAAATGACTGTCTCAATGACAAATCTATCCTAAAAATATGGCGCAAACAAAAAATGCAAAAAGAGATTTTTGTGGAAATAAGTATATTTTGCCAGTTTTGTATGGAAAAAAATGTTTATTTGAATTGTTTTTTATTTTAGAAGTTAAAATGATTGTCCCAATGAGAAATATTTCCTCAAAAAATATGGTGTAAGAAAAAAAAAAACCATATAATAAAAATATTTGATATATGCTACCAGACGGAACCTTAAACATATGCTACCAAATGTTTCTCACCTTTACAGTATATAAAAATTCACCAGAATAACATATTAACTAATAAAATACCTTTAAGGTTTTAGGGTTGTGGTATGCATTCGATCTCTATCACCAATACATGTAGAACACCAAGTAAGGGTAAAGGAATTGTGAAGAAAAATTGATGTGTAATTTATATCCTACATTGTATATTTGTAACCACTATATATATATGACGCTGAATTATACAAATTTAAATTTCATGCTAGTGGAAATTTGAATTAATAAATTCATATATTGGTGTAAATGGTTGGCGTACCAACCCCTAAAAGTAACTTCAACCCATAAAATTTAGGCGATATAGTTTTATTCCTACAAATTAAATTTTTCTAAATGCAATTTTCAAAAAATGAAATATTCAAGTGAATTAACAAAGATTCACAAATAAAATTTACTCTATTTTCATATACAAAGAATATTAAATATCAAAACATTTTGTTCATGGAAACATTTATCTCTGGGAATATTTATTAGTTACTAAATTTTTAATAGTGTTTTCAATTATTTCACTCATTTAAATGACCTCAGCATTATACAGGTTTTGTTTTAAGAACCCACCTCTGAAAAATTATTTTAGAATGGGTGGTGAATCTCCAAAATCAACTTTTGAGTCGATTTGGAATTTTCAACAAAATGTTTCGTGGAAAAGGTGATTTGGTGGGGCACAATTTTCTTTGATTTCTCATAATTCTAATGTTTTTAGATGACTCTGCATTGTCTTCCATATGAACCAGGTTGGACAGTTGTCTAACCTGGGTTGTGTGGCACACAATGGATGACTGTTCAACCTGGGTATGGAAGACAATGGACAACCATCCAACTTGGGTTAGATGGAAGGAAATGGATGGTCAACCACTCTTTTTTGGACATCTATATAAAATCCCCCCTTGCAACCCCCCAGGATATGTATTATACATCAATGAATATTTTCTCATTTTGATTAAAAATGTTGGCGAAATACATTCATAAGTTAATTTTTACATATAAATAGTAGGTGAATTGAACCATACAAATGATTTATCGGTGGAAATTTTAGGTGAATAGGGTGGCAACTGACTACTGAAAATTCACCATTTCCAATTTCCAAAATCCCGAATATTCACGAGTTTACGAAAATTCACCATTAAAATTTTCCCTGGCATTATAAAATGTGTTTTCCTTTAATTTTTCTATCTTATTCTATGAATTTGGAAAATACTCCTTTACATCACTCTTATCCCCATACTATAGAATCATATTATAAGATAATGGGGATGTGAAAATAGAAATTTATTTCTTTTGATAGGGTATATATGTGCTTCTATCCTATAACTCCTGACATGGGGAATTGACACTATTTTATTCATTCCTAGGAAGAGAAGTCTCTTTGTGAAGCTATTGACAATTTTTACACTTGTGTAAAAATCAACAACTCAAAACACCATTAACATGGGTGGAATTGGTGAAGTGAACCTAATATAGGGGAGATTCTTTCAGTTTAATATTTTTTCTATTGGATTAATTAATGACTACATGTAATTTGTACTTATGTGTGCTAATACAAAATGTAACAGATCACATAGTCTGCAATTTCATGATTGTTTCCAAAAAAAGAACACAAAGGCCCTGAACGACAAATGTATAATCTTTATGAAGACTTAAAATGCAGAATAGATGAAGTATTATGTTTTGGAAAAACAATCATAGTTACAAATTACAACAATATCAAAGTTCATTTCTAATGTTACAGCTATTTTAAAATTCTTTTCTTCATGATTAAATACATTCAATTATGTTATTGAATTTTTTAATTCATTATACAGTCCATATACAAAGTTGAAATGCAGAAGGAAGTGCACCACTCAGTTTCAGAATTCAATGTTTTATTCATACGGAATTTCAAACGTTTCCCACACAAGCCATGGGATGTAACTCAACTAAACATCATAACTACTAAAATAAAAGGTGCATGTGCATGAAAATAAAAGCAAAATAAGATGAAGGAATCCATCATTTCCTTATTTATTTTGTCCCGCTACTCCATCTCTGCTCCATCTTTTGCTCCATCTTCATCCTTTCCATTCAATACTACACTTAACCTAAACAACAACAGGAAAAGAGACCGTTAGTGACGAGATCAAGATTAAATCATGTTCTTGTACTATCTATCTTTATGGAAATGAATCTCTTGATATAAAGAGGTATGATTATAGAAAATATAAATGCATAATAGGAAAGTAACAATATTCTACATCAGTACATATGATTCTCACAATCATTTCAGAGAGCAAAGATAAAAGAAAAAACTATGGAACAGAAGAGACGGCAAAAATCCTAAATGTTTTCTAACTAGTTTATCTAAATGTGCAGGTACATGTAGGAAGAAGGAAATAAACACTAATTGTTTTGTTTATATATCAAAAGTATTACATTCTGTAATTTGAATTAGAAAAGTACATTTATTTAAGTTCAAACTAAAGGCTGAAATACATAAAGATGTGCCTTTACTAATCCCTAAAAGAAATGGAGGTTTAGTGCTTCAGATTCTAATAAATGGAATGAGAGAAAATTGCAGCTGAAACATAATGGAAAAGTTAATCTGATAAAAATTTGACAGGGCTTCGCCATGTAAAATGTACATTTTATATCTTTCCATCATGTTTTTTTAACAACTAATTCGTCCTTTAAAGTTGTACTAATCAAATAGTAAGCAAGAAAGGAGATAATACATTGTATAGTAAAAGCTACAGATTCAGATAAATACAAGTTACTTCATGATAAATAATAACTTTAGTTACAATACAAATAAGGATGCATAGGGTGATTCATGATGAAGGGATACAGTACACAATGCAACCAACTCAATACTTAGAAGGTTACAAAAGAAGTGAAGAAATAAAGATAGAGCTTTAAAAATTAAAAGTAAATACAAAATCAAAGTTACAAAATAGAAACAACAATAACTTCTTCTTTTAATATAACATTATTGAACAAGTTTGCACAGTAAGGTTTTCAAAGGGTAACATGTTCCTGTTCATAAAGAAATATTTCAGTGCTGCTATAGGATGTATGAGGAGTACAGAAACAAATCAAGGTGCTACATCACTTGTACAAAATACAACTACAAGTTACAAAGGATCAATCCAAAAGGTGAACTAAAGATAAAGGTACATAACTGAATGTGTAGGTAGAACTATTGAAAACACAATAAATCACCAAGAATAATTTAAAGATCTCAGAAAATCACCAGTTCATCATTTAGAAGTGCCAATAAGAAATTAGTAGCTACAAGAAGAGTAAAAAATCCTTCAACAAGCATGAGGGAATATCAGAATACTATAACTCAAGGAACCATTTAGATTGAAGCACACAACTATAGAGATTTGTAGCATGAAAAGTGATAGGAATTTATGAAAATGCTTCCTAGATTCATCACTCAAGTATATTACAGAGTTCAAAAAAATTATGCATAAATGGAATGTGGTTGGATTTACAAATTTTCTTGACTTACATGACCGTATCATATCATGAGCCTATATTACAACTTTCCATATATGTTTCTACCAATAACATATGCTTAAGGATGATTTTCGAAGAATAATTGGTATATAGTATTACTTATTGCAAGAAGTAGACAAGTTGAGTTTAAATTTGTTGAAATATTTCAAATCCTTGTGTTAAACAAGATGGATAAACAAACTCAGCTGCTTCACTATATATGTACACAAGGAAATAGTGCAAATTACAATACAAATTGGGTTTTCAAGCACGAAAAGTTAGAATGAAGCATGGTCATCAACAAACAAAAAGGATAGAGCCAAATTATGGCCAAATCATCTCAAATCACCAAGAAGACAAGAATAGTTTCAAGGTTTTTACTCATGGCAATAAATACAGAAGTCTAAGGTACCCTTAGCAAAGCCAATCCTGATAAACCCTCGACTCATTTTTCTAAAACTTAGAACTCAGCCATAAAAGCACGAGTTTGAAAGGTTGGCTCAAAAAACATCAATGCCATTAATATAAATCTGAAAGTTCTTAATCTACAACAAAATCTGAGCTAGCTTGAAGGATAGGGAAGAAAATTTTAGAATACTCCATTTACTTTCATTCTTCAAACCACTTCAGGTGACTTAAAATAGGAGAATCCACTCAAAGCACAAACACAGAGGTAGTAGAAACAAAATATGCAGTTCCAATTTTGAATTAAAAGTTGTGAAACCGTAAATGGGTATTAAAAAATTAAGAGCAAATAATGTCAAATACACATTTAGAATAGCAGGGAACACCTCAGACAAAAAATATGAAGCATTAATTTTAGGAAGAGATCATGCCATAATATGGTGAGCAAGGAGAACAAAAATTAATGTGAAAGAATAGAGTTCTCTACCAATCAATGAAATTCACACAAATAGAGGTCTCTTCTATCTTTAAGTATAGACAAAACATAAACTCAATGCACTCCATAAAAAGACAGCAATGTTACAGCTCAAGCAAACATGTCCATGGACAAGAAACACATAATGTACCAAGGAAAGAGATATTTGAAAAGAAAATGAACCCATTAGTGGGTATTTCGAGAGCTCATTTTTATTACACACAAAAGTATTAATATGGAGGGAAAAAATTACTAGGGAAGCTCAAAGTTGTCAAAACCATCAAAATGATCAGGTCCAAAAGAAAAAAAATGATCACCCAAATGTTTTTTGAAGCTCAGAGATCAATGTTACACTAAAAAATACAAAGAAAAAAAAGGGTCTTGAGTTATTAGTGTTAATAAAGTTGAAACGACAAGGAAAAGGTAGTTACAGAGTTTGAAGATGAAGTCCTACCTTCTCAACAATGGCAACTATGTAATGCATAATATAAAGGGTAGTATACAGAGCTCAAGGCCTTCTTTTCATGGCTTGTCAAATTCTCCATATTCAAACTTTAAATGGAGAGAAAACAAATTAGTCATGCAAAAATCAAGAAAATGGAAGAAAAGATATAAATTAGAGCCACAAAATCCAACCAGGGCCTTCAAAAAATGACCAAGAATGAAAACCTCATTAGAGAAGGTTGTTTCGTAGAGAAAAGAGCTCGATGATACTCGAAACCGATGACCACAGACCTCACAAGAGATAAATAGTGAGCATGAAATGGTAAAATAATGATAATATCACACTTTAGAAAGATCACAGAGAACTTAAAATCCGTCAAAGAAACCAAAAAATCCTTCAGAACTATCTTGAAAGAAATTCGATGGCAGCCACTTTAGAAAACATGAACAAAGAAACTTGCAGATCCCTTCTCTACAAATAGAATGAGATCTAAATCTCAACTATTGGCGGCCAGGATATTGTAGAGAATAAACAAATATATGCAATGAGCTTCAGAAGATTGATTTATCAGAAGATATCGAGCTCAAGAAAATTCAACAAAGGTATCTTGAGGAAATTTTTCTAGGGCTTCGCATGCAGAGTGAAAAATGCATAATGAACAAACATTGGGTTTCTTTTCCTTTTACCCAACTCGAAACTCAACCTCTCAAACCTAAGTCTACCATATTTTTCATCAATGGTGGAGAATTAAAGGTACACAATCCAACAATTAGAAATGATAACCCAAGCCATCTAGCAAGTAATGCATCAATGACCCATATCAAAGGTGACAAAAGATCAATGACATAAAAAAATTCCAACTCCAACGTAGGTTCACATTTATTAAAGAAAGAGGATCAACGAAAAAAAAAATCAAAGGTAAATAGATCAATGACCTGTAGAGCACCGACTATATTTATTAATAAATGTAAGCCCAAATAATAGATTTGAAGATCAACGATAGATATCAAATGGTACAGGTAATCAAAGATCAAAGTCAAAGTCCCACTTTCCTATGCAAATCATAGTTAAAACAAATGCCACTGATATGTATCCATGGGGTGAGTCATCGTGGGAAGGGGGCAGACCACGTCATTTAATTAATCATTGATTTGAACTTGGTTAAGATAATATAACATATGCAAAAATAATCAAATACCGACAACAAATCACAATGTAATGATAATAAAAAAGGTGGCCGAGTGTATAGTATGACATTATTTCAAAAAATGACCCCTTGTTTATTTTAAATCATAATAATATGCCAAGTCAACAAAGGTGGTCAAATCTAGAATGAAGACAAGTGTTCACCTCAAATTGGTCCTCACAGTTGAAGTTTTATGAAGTAGACAATAGCATTATGTGTAAAAGTGCAATTCTTCATGTGACCACAAGAAGACAAGAAAAAGTCAACATCAAAGTACAAGGAGCCTTTTTTGGAGGCCTATTACCTTATTTTTCACCAAAATAAGAGTATTATTTTATTGCACATGTGCTCACAGTGGTACCCACAATGGGTGATATGGAATTGAATTAATTTTTACATGTGCATCCAAGAGGCAGTTTAAAATGCTACATTTGCAATTACAAGTGGATCAAGTTGCAGATGCAACATCATCAACCAGAAGTTTGAATGTATTGGAGAAGACTTGATCATCAAGCCAATTTTATTATTAGCAAAATTATTCACCCAACTTTATTAAAAATAGAATAGTTAACAATAGTTTGACTAAGTTGTATTTTTGTAAACAAGGCTATTAATGCCTCATTATATTAACATGCTTATTTTTATTCCTTTAATTATTCAAGATAAAGGATAAAAATAGGATGCATGTGTGTGTACAATTTTAGTTTATTTTTAGGAAGGGTGGGATGAATAATTTTTCTATATATTGTGTTCATTTCCAAAGCACAGGAGAGGACTTTTGGACATAGGAGTGCTAAAGCAGATTTTGCCACTTTTGCCCTTTGAATAATAATTATATTCTACCTTTCCAATAAATTTTGGTCTTGTTTATGTCTTATTAATCCTTGTGAATATCAAATTACCTAGTTAATCATCCTGCCCTAATGCAAATTTAGTAATTTCTACATGATATTAGTGTGCATGTGTATCTTAACAATATTGTTGTGAAATTTTCCCTCAATACATCAAGTGTCTGCCTTAATATTCTATTGAAACTATTGGTTTATGTATTTAGAATCCATTCTCAGATATTTGTGCATGTACTAAGTAAAATCCCTCAACAATTTTGGTGTATCACTCCAGATTTTCATTTAATTTATAGTCATCTTTTTACCTTCAAAACCCCAAAAAATTAGTTTAGGATACATCAAGAAGGAACTGGCCTTGATACTAGAGACTCACCTCAACAATAGGTATACCCATAGACATGAGGTGTTTCCATTGTATATAAAAAAGAGAGAGATCCAGAGCTTAGAACACATGCAATCATCTCTCTACAGGGTGTACTTTTGAGAGATAACACAACCCTTTGAAGATGTTATACTCAATAGTCAATTATATCTAATCTAATTTGTCATAAGATTTTGACAGAAATTTTGAGGATGCATACTAGGTATATGAAAAACTTTCAATAAAAGTATTCACTCACGATAAACCCTAAAAACACATGGGGGATTCTCAATCAAAAGCTTGACCTATCATGTGAATTCATATATATATTTTTAAATATTATTCAAAATGGACCCAATATATTTCCCCATATGAATAGGTATAAGTGGTTAAAGAATAAATGTTTCTAAAAATATATTAGGTGTAGGGTACTTGAAATGATATGGAGGAGAGAGGAGGAATAGTTATGGGTAAGTTGAAGAATCCCAAATTTTAGATCATTTTCATTATGGTTTTTTCAAACTATTTGTGGTTATTTTTAACAGAAAAAATGTACTTCAAAAGTAATTACACAAGATAAATGTCAATAGTTCAGTCACCCATAATAGTATCATTTCAAAGGTATAGTTTTTGTGATTGGTATGAAAATTTTAAGGGTAATGGATGAAATGAAGATTAATAAATTTCACTAAGAAGAATGAAACCTTGTATAACCATTCACATTACTTTACACTAAAAAATTAGAAACAAATGTAGATAGAGAAGAAAGGAAGAGAGATATCAAATTTCACATAACCAAGTCTTTTACATTTTAGGTTCAACATGAATTTGATAAATGTTTTAAGTAGATATATATTTTAATTTTCTATGAAAATGTAACATATTCATTCCAACATTAATGATATTGAAATAAATAGGGATATTAAAAACATTAGACAGAAAATGGGTAGTTTTTATATATTGTAGAATAAGAGGTTTTTTATAATATAAAGTTCTATTGGAAGGGGTATTAATAACTTGTTGGTATCCAAATTTGTTCTTGTTTTCAAGATGAGCAACATTACAGATCTGACATGGAGCGTAGAGACAGATAGATCATAATGTGTGTCATTTTGTAGCCGGGAATGAGATCTAACTGGCCCTTTGTCACTCCAATTTATGGAGATATGGATAACACCTTCAAGAGGATTTTACCTATCCTCGCTACTTTAGGTTGTGCCTCTTCAACCAGGGTGAGAGGACCCGTAATGTAACCTCTGTTTGATGAATGAGGTGGAGATATCCTTATTTTTCACAAATTTTATGAAGAAAACCTTGGGAAAGTATGATCAATACTCCATAATTTAACTCTCAAGATTTTTCACTTCTAAAATATGGAGATACTTTCAAAACAAGGCTAAGGTTACTGAAGACATTATGGGATCTTGATTGCTCTGCATATTTTAGTAAATAGATTTAGTTCCTTTGTGGACATATAAGGAAAATAGGGGTGGTTCAGGATGGATTCATGGTTTTTGAATAATTTTGGTGGGTGATTAAGCAGGATAAAGTTGATTATACCATATCTTTGAGAGACTTCTTAACAATTGGAAAGCTAAATGATAGAAAGCTTCGGAATAGCTAAGATATTCCTTCAACCAGAAGGTGTTCATTAATGGAGCCCTAGATCCACATGGTTTCACATAATATTTTAGAATATAGCATGAAGGCTCAAGTTAAAATACTAAATTAAACATCAAAGACCCCTGGTTCCTCACACCTAAGATACACTCAAAGGATTACAGACAATCTTTATCAAAAAATAGCATTGAAATGATTTTAAATTGTTTATCTCATCACAAGATGAAGGATCTTCTTGAAATGAAATTGCAAACTCCACTAGACTATCATAGGGACGAGATCCTATGTGATTTAGAGTGACTTTAACACAATATTATAATAGGAACAAGAAAAACAACTTGGAGACATTTTGAAACAAAGCAGACACAAATTGCTCCAAGATTGACACAAATTAACTCGAAATTGAGTAGTTTCATCAGCAGGGGAGAGTTTCTTTGAACATTCTCAAAGCTTTTCAATGGCTGTACACTCGCAACCAACTTGACATGATACAAAATCTAACACAGAAGAAATTAACTAGGTATCTTAGATTGGTCTCTCAGAAATACGGGCTCTCTAAAATTTTCTCTTAAGAATTCAACCCCTGACCTTTTGGAAGAGTATTTTCATTGCATTTATACATTTCACTTGCTTACTCATCCCAAATTTTCCCCCAAAAAGAAGAATATTTGAGGGACCTTTGTTTGTTACCAATTTTCCTTAGAAAGCAACATTTAACAAATTCACATCCGAAAGCTGCCAGGTGTACCAATTATGAATTGATCACATTTCTCAGACCATCGACTAATGACTAGGATGCCATGCCAAAAAAATTTGGTAGTTCTTCTAATCATTCTAATTCTCTTATGTGAGAAATCCCCATTTTAATCATTTTCTTGAGGCTCTGTACAGCTGTATCTAACAGGTAATCTTTTTTTCCCTCGAGGAAACACCTTTTTCATCTTTTGTGCCTGTAACCTCCATCATTTCATCCTTTTCCCTCTCTTTCCTCTACAACTCTACCCCGCATCCATCTTCTCTGGTAACTCACATTTTTACAAGTGCCTGAGCAATTCCAATTTCAAAATGTCAACCTTAACAATTATTGGATTCATAAATTAAGTTCTAAATCCATTCAATGGCACTTTGTAGACAAAAATGACAAGGAATTTAATCAAAAATGATGAAAATAATTGCGTATTCATATCTTCAGGTCTCTTGGAGAAAAAATGGAAGAAAAAATAGGTGAAATACACAACCATTTATTTTGCACCTTCTAAACTCTAGATTAGAGTCGTCCACATGTTTTCTGGGTGTAACTGCATGATAGCATAAGACATAATAATATTCAATGTATTCAATGTACAAATGAGCACAGCCTCAACTATAAATCTTGCAGGAGGAAGAAAGAGAGAAACATTTAAATAACCGTTCAAAAACAAATGAAACTAACAATGTATTAAAATAACTAATGCTAACATTCCCCCCCTTATTACATTTTTCATACAAACATACATTTCCTGATACTGGATGTCCCCCCTCCTTAATGAGAACACCACAAAGAGGGTCTTCACACAAGCATGTGCCTACATGGTCTTGATACACATGGTTTTTCTAAGGTTGACCATAAACCTAAAGGGATAGGAGAAATTTCTGACTGTTCATCTCGGTGGTTTTATAGGATTACCACGAACCAAGAGGATGATACCTCGGTGGTTTTACAGGTTTACCATGAACCAAGAGGATTTTGCCTTAGTGGTTTTATAGGTTTACCATGAAACTAGTGTAAGTACCATGTGCTGCTTTCAGTGCTTTTCTGCTCCCCATGACACTCTTAAGTTTGGAGGTCCCAAATAGGAAACTATGCACCATATGCACTTTATTGAACAAGCAAACAACATAGGAAAAACAACAAACAATACTGAAAAGTATTTCACATTCACTTCTAAGAATCATAGCAATCATGTTCTTAGTTGTAGCCACTGATATCGATTGTCATTTAACCAATCTTCAATAGTAAAGGAAACAAATCACTGCCACTAGATGTTGCCCTTGACTAAGTTGTTTTCACCCATAATGTGAAATATGAATACTGAGAAAGAAACTACATCAAGAAACATGCTATCAACTGGATCTCACCACTTAGACCTTGTTGCAAATGGTTAATGTTGCAAGTGAACATATTCACAAGCGAACCATCTTATTTTCGAAGCACAGAACTCAGAGGATCAATTAAAAATGAATAACCAATGGCAAACAACTCTGCTTCAGAGTAATCAATTTTCAGCATCTAATCACAAAACAACAGAACACGGAACAAAATAGAAACTGAAATAAACACAAACCAAAAATTGAGGAATTTGGTCCTTAATACCTTTTTCACCACAATATCTGTCAGCGGCCTCGTTGCTTGCGGCTTGCAAGAGGTCATTAGATTTCCTCCAACCTCCATTTTTAGACATCAGAAGTAAGAATACAACAATCATAAGAATTTTGATCGAAAGAAATTATAACAAGATGATTCAAAAACACACCAAGTTCTTCCCCAACATGAAAGCTCTCTAGGAAAAATCAAGCATAGAGTTTGGTATTGTGCACGCCTCATTTAATGTAGTTATTATAACTATCTTATTAACCGTAGAAGCCTTTTTTTCTTGACTGCCTAATGCTGCGCTTGCCATAGATGATAGGATCCTCATTCTAAACAAAAACATGCCAAACAACTACTTTTTATTATGCGCGCAGATCAACAATTTCAGAGAAAGAGATACTTTCTAGGGCTACTAATGATTTTACTCCTTCAACAACATCATCTTTGTCATGATAACCCTTGAATGTGAAGGATGAGATGGAGTCTTTGGTCGGCTTTATATATTAAGTGGAGAGACAAAAGTGTATACATCAATCAGAACATGCCAATATTGGAAACGATCCACTCATGTCACTTTTACTGTTACATACACTTGCATCATGAGTATTCCTCCAAACAGTGTATGCTTTGATTTACCACACTGGTCAAGTGTTTATTACTGTCGTGGATGTGTTGATAATTTGAGTAAGAGCATTAAATAGTTCTAGGAATGCAAGACTGGCACGCCTTATCGGCTCTGATTTTAATGCCTCACAAAACTCTACAATGCAGGAGCCAAAATATTCTGGTTTCTTTCACACGTTTCCTTCACATTCTCTAACTTAGTGAACGACAGTCACTACGGACTTCTAGCAAAACACCAAAGGAGAATGCTATGCTCCAACAAAATGCAAAACCATAAAAGTACAACTGCCAAATGAGATTTCCACACAGGAAGGGAAGTAGAGTTTTCAAGCAATGACATACTAACCTTTCTCTACATGCTCTCATGCTCCCAATTCCATGCCACTCTGATACCAATGATAGTAGAAGACATAATAATATTCAATGTACAAATGAGCAGAGCCTCAAATATAAATCCTATGGGAGGAAGGAAGAGAGGAACAATTAAATAACTGTTCACAAACAAATGAAACTAACAATGTATTAAATTAAATAATGCTAACACTGCAAAGGTGAGGTACAATGGCCATTTTCCAAACAAGGGTGGGCCTTCCACGTGCCTTGGGTGCAAGAAAAATGTGTTTTGGCCTTTGAAAAATCCCAATTTAAAAAGGAGTCAACAGAAGCCTCCACATGTCTCAATGGCACACTTTGAGATGGTCCCCAAAAGTGGAGACCCCAAGCAAGTGTGAGCTCAACATGTGTCTCAGTCTGGTAGATTTGTTTGAAAAAGTTGAAGGACCAGTGGAAGGCGCCATGTTTCTAGGGTCTGAGACAATTTTCTTTGGCTGTTGAAAATTCCAACCAAGGGCAAAGTTAGTAGAAGCGTCCAAGTGTCCTCCTATTGCTTCTTCAAAATAAAATATAGGGGATGGTCCCCAAACAGGTGTGGTCCATCCATATGTCATAGGCCTTAGAAAATTGCTTTGAAAAGTTTAAGTATAGAGTGGAGCCAAAGGAAGCCTCCACGTGTCCATGGTCTGCCAAAGTTACAGCGGCCGCATGAAAAAATTGTCTAAGTCTGGGCAAGGCAGCGGAAACCTCCACGTGCCTCTTCGGCGCAACGCCAAGGTCATGAAACGAAAAGGTGAAATTTTAGAGGAGCATCAAACCTTCACGTTGACAAGTTTTGAGTTGAAGTCGTCCTTAGATTTTTAAAGTGCCCTGCCAACCCACATCATACTAGAAAGGGCCACATTTCCACATATGCTAAGATATAAGTTTGACATGGAAAAACACACCCGTCAAACTATCAAATGAAGGAAAATCATCTTTTGCGCTTGGAAACGAATCTTTCTTCAAAGAAAGAGAATTTGGAAATGATATAAGGCCCAAATGTGATCCTCTGAGACACATCCAATCATGTTTCCACATATATTGGGACAAAAATTGATAGGAAAACAAAACATGACTGTGGAAAATAGAAGAAAGGGAAAAAACCTAATTTTTCACCCAAGTTACAGATCTTTCTCATGGACAAAGGAACAGAAAACAAATTATGGATTTAAAGTGATCCTCGACCAAAGGAAGGGACTGGTCATGGCAACCAAATGGAGGACAAATTTTTCATGCATCAATACGAGGAGATACAAAAGATGACAGAGCCCGCAAACTGAATAATTTCAAGGACAAATGGGCCGAGACCAAATTGAGCACGAACTTAACTGAATATTTATATCTAGATTTTGAAATAGTTTTATTATTTATTATCCTAAAATGCACATAATAGGAAAAAAATTAACATAGTCATTCCTCCATATGAATATAATAACAAACTCTAATAAATCACCAAAAAATAACACCATACAAACAACCTAAACAGTGTTGTGGCACCCTTAACATTAGAGAAAACACTAATTTCCCTAAACACTAAATAATAATTATTCTGAACCATAAATAATATACACAAACCCTACAAAAAATACCTAAATACTACACTGCAAACACTTGACACAAACCGTGAACCCTAAATGTAATCATGAAACCCTAACAACTCATTTAGAACTCTAAATAATATTATTAAGCATTGTTGGTTCATCATAAATAATGCAATCATTGCAATGCAAATACTAATATGACGCCATAAACACTCATATCACACCATGAGCACGAATGAGTTAGGATCTTGATAAAAATACTTATATGACTTCCATAATTAATAAATGAAAAAAATAACCCCTAAACCATAGAAAAATAAACTAAACCCTAAATAATAATCTATAAACCATAAACCCTAGAAAATACAATAAACCTTAAACACATATAAAATCAAAAACATTGATAAAATATCCTAAACAATAATATGAAACTGTATACTAATATTGAAACTTAAACAATAATGGGACATGTAAACACTTGTGTGACATGTTATGTTCTCTACTATGACAATAAAAAAAATTTATTTATAATTTCTAAACAAACATTCTTATAGTTTAGAGTTTACAACTAGGGTTTAGGGCTTGAATTTAAAGTTTATGACTTTTTTACATTTAGAGTTTAATGTTTAGGGTGTCACAATACTATTTAAGTATTCATCATTATCTTAGTTAGGATTAAACATAAGTGTTTAGGGTGTTATTTAGGCTACCTCATGAGTTTATAGAGTTTAAAATTTTTATTAATGGTTTAGGTTATGTTTTTAGGGTATAGGGGCTAGTTTTGAGGATTTGTGTTCAAGGTTCGTATTTAAGGTTTATATATGTGTGTGTTTATAGATTTAATTTTTACATTTCTGTATAAGTAATTTTGTTATTTAGGGTGTCTCATTAAAACTTAGGGTATACCATGAGTGGTTAGGTTATTGTATTAATATTTATGTAATTATGACTCTCCTATTTTTATTCACCCAATTTTTTTTAGGTTTTTACTTAGTTTTTTCCTTCAATGTTTATTGTATGATTTATTGGTTAAAGTTTACAAATCTCACATTAAAGGTTTGTGTGAAAGGTTTACATTTTCCTATTTATTTATTATAGTAGGGCTTATTATTATAGTTTAGGGATTAGGTTTTCATGATTACGGGTTTTAATTTAGAGTGTAGGATGGTTTGTGTTTGGTGTTTAGGGCTTATGTTTAGGGTTTATGGTGTAAGGTTAATTATTTAATATTTAAGGTGTCACATTAGTGTATAAGTTGACATCATTATATTATTTAAGATGAGAAATTAGTTTTTAGGGTGTTATTTAAGGTCTACCATTATTGTTTGTGGTGTCTCCTTTACAATAGGATTCGGTTTTGAGTTAAGGGTTGAGGATTTAGAATTTATAAAATCTAAACAATAATATATGAAAAGAGTATTTTTTATAATTAGTAAGAGGATTATTTTTCCAAGGTCCCTTCCCTATTAAAGACAAGGATCTACCATCTAAATAAAGTAACGAAGATTACAAGGAGGTGGACTAAAACCAAACAAAAAGAACTAGAACATTCAGTCCAAGAGAAGTCAGAAACAAGAATAAAACCAAGGGAAAACTTAGGCTAGACTAGAAAACGAACTCAATGAAGAGACGCATAAGATTTCGCAATACGATTATGATTCTCTCTCACAGAGTGATAAAAGGGACATCGATGTTTTATTTTTGACCTTTATCCATCCTTCTTCACCCTTCTTTCTAACATCTATCTTTCCAAAAGTTTTAGAGAACACATAGATTATATTTACGTTTTCACTATGCTTTAATTCTGTCATGATTCCTTGCATGGAGATAAAATCATTAATGTATTGTTCCACCAAAACAACGTCGTAGGTAGAATTTTCATACTTTTCAAGGTTGATATGTTGTTTGGTAAAAATTTTCTTACGGATTCTGTCCCACCCAACCAACAGCCAAATATTCTCCACGTGTCTTATCAACCTTGTAAATTGGTCTAGTCAGAATATTACATGATAATGGTGATTCTCAAAATTTCCTTGGGTGGGATAAACTCCACCGCCAACTCAATCTGACATCTGTACGTTGTAATATCTCCCATGTGTTATAGATTTGAAATGGTCTCCACGTCATCATTTTTTAATACAGGATCCAACGCGGAACTCTGTTCGAAACTAGTCACCAAACCAGCTAGAAACAAATCTACGACCAACTAATTGTCAGCTTCATTCTTCTCTGTTTGGGTGGCCATGTTCGCAGCCAGTGAGGCCACAACAGCAGGGGACTTCATCCTCCCACACGTAGGTTTTGAACCAGTCTCCTCGACAAGCTCATGGTCGATCAACTATTCCAATGTCTCAGTATCTACATGTTCACACGTATGTTGTGCTAGTGGATTTTTTTTCATTGCAACCATAAGATCCAAGACACACTTTCCAACACTTACGGCAGAACACATGTGAATCCTCATATATTATTATTTGCATCCAGACTTCATTTTCTAGACTCCAAGTTTATGGCCTCCGGAGGTGAAGAACCCACAGAGATGCCAATACACATTCTTGTTGCAATGAATGTGGACCTAGCTGATATGGTTGGATCAAGATCAATAATATCTCCCATCAATTTAGCTATTCCTTCTAACACATCCACTTCCCAGAACCCGCCTTACCCAAACAGGAAATGTTGTCAGAGTGTAGGTTTTAGCTCCTGGCTTCCATCTAATTATGGAGAGAGTGGTTCTCTCATAGAACCAAGCCCCACCCTGCACAACATGATTAAGGTCTTCTTCAAGGGAGAATAAAAATAGAAAGATTTTCTCAGATAGGGAAAAAGTATTAAGTTTCCCCAAAATCTTTCATTTCTTCCTGCTAAAACTCCTTACGTGATTGATATTTTTCTTTATCCCAAGGAAACACCCCATTAAGGAAATTTGTACCTGCCACATGCTCTTTCTATAATTTTATCTGGAACCTTCAGCTATGGCGAGTCCTGATTCCATTTGGGATCTTTCCTTTGCAATAGTTCCTTCGGTTCTTTCCTGAAGATATTTGAAGCCCATGAGCTCTCCTCCTCCGCATTTTCCACTTCTGCTTCCAGGCCTTTTTTCATCGATATCTTAAAAGAGTGTTATTTAGGGTACCACATGAGTGTTTAGGATTTTTGGTTTAATTTTATGATTTGGTGTTTTTTGTTAAGGGTTTATAAGGGTTCAATTTTAAGGAATTATGTTTAGGGTTTAGATTATTTATTTTAATGTTTATTTTTAGTAGTTTTGTTTAGGTTTTATGGTTTTAGGTTTAAGATGTCATATAAATGTTTTTCATATTTATGGCAACCCATTATATTTTAGGGTGTTAATGTTATCAATGTTAATGTTATTTATCACCAATCTTACAAAGATCTAGATAAGGTACATGTCATTATGAATTTCCATAATATATTTTAAATACTAACGTGATGGTAAATGTTATCTCATAGAATGAGCTAGGGATATCTGATCCTTGTATTATTTACAAATTTTTCCTCAGATGACTTTGAAACCCTTCTTGAAAACCTATATATTTTACATCCAAGGCACAAAATGAAATGGCACATTATATTAAGGGATCATAAGGGACTGCTATATAGTGAGACAATTGATTCTGAAAAAAACTTCATCATAGGTTAAATGCCTTTTAATTTAATTCCAATCTTTTGAAAATATTATGAGAATAAAAATACTGACTATGTAGCATGGACCTCTTTTAGTAATAATAATTAAATATTCAAATCATTCCATGCTTCACTTCGTTTCCCATAGGGATACAAATTGTGTTGGAATTTAAGACATTGAATTTCTAGGATTCATAACCTTAAAGGGCTCAAATTATCTATTTGATACATAATATGTAACCTTGGGTTTGAATATCAAATATATCAAGTCCACCAAGATTTTTAAGTTTGTAACATAGATCCTAAGTAACTATATTAACATCATTACCACACTTAAAATTGGTCTAGAGAAAGTCATGTGGTGCTAATTTAAACTAGCTTATGTTGACTAGTAAATTGTTTTATGTATAATTCATTAAACATATAAATTACTTTCTTGACAAATCTTCATGTCACAACTAGATTATGATTCATTTCACTCAAATTTTATATGATTAAATCTATATTTCTTATTAATATATAAATATGAACAATCTTTTTTTTGTTGAAGGCCTTGAATTAATCCTATCCCCATTACCTTAGATGTCAGGTTTCAGGGGTATCCATTCCACCAAAGTCACCTGGGGTACGACCCCGCCCTCATCCCTTTTTAATACTAGTGTCTCTTAGGAATGGAATCCTGGTGGATGGGAAACATCTCTTACACCATCATCTGCACCGTTGGACCATAAGCCATTCAATATATGAACAATCTATTCAAAATTACAAACGTGGCAATTAATTACAATAAAGAAAATGATAATCTACTATTTAATTGTAGAATACTTAACACCATATATTACATGTGCTTAAAATAAAAAGAAAACACTTACAAATTAAATAATACCCATATATACAAAGATTCAAAAAGTTCATTTCACTTTTTGTTTGCATATAAGATGTTGGTTTTTCAACTCGGACAGAAAGCTTGAAGGGTGGAATAAGGTATGCTTTAATGCACTTATATTATCCAAGAATGAATTTTTAGAAATATATATATAGTTGTCTATCTTCTTTAAAAAATTAGTGTAGGATATATTGTCCAACGGTATATAAGTTATTTCTACATCTACATGTAGCTTTTGATTGGTGTATAATGATTAAGAAGTACTTAAGTTTTGATGTTTAAGAAGTGCTTAATTTTTATTTATTTTTAGATTGAAATCTGGTAGGTTCATGGATTGCCTTCCCCCCTGGTGAAGTGGGCAGATTTCTTAGGCTAAGCAGTCAAGGACTGAGTAGTATTCATTCCGTCAAATTCACCCGGGGCACGATCCCGGCCTCATCCCTTATTACAGTGTATCTCCTGACTTCGCTTGCAACGTGAATTGAACCCTTGTGGACTCTTTAAGAGCCAAGCATCTTCACCATTGAGTCAATAGTCATTCATGAATAGCTTAAATTTTGATGTTATATTCTTAAACCTATATGTAAACGCATGTGTGGATTGTAATTTAGTGTAGGCTTTGACTTTACTCTCATTATAACTTATAAATAAATTATTGTTTCAAGTAAATGTATCTTATGATTGATATTATAATAGACAAATTACTAACCTCGTAGAAAAACAAATTCGTTTGGAATGGTGAATTTGGCGAGATGAAAATATATTATGCAATTGTGAAAAAGGGAGACGTGAATAATTGATCGGGCAATATACAATATTCGATGAATGGAGATTTCCGATGTACTGTCGTTCCATGCAAATAATTTATCAATTAATTTTGAATTCCTTACTTTTCAATTTTACTGTTCGTTGCCTCGTTAAGATAGAAAATGTTAGTAGATGTTTTAAAATTATATTTAGGTAATTATTTCGTATTGATTTTTTATTAGTATATTGAAATGTCTAAATAAATAGATTTTTTTATTAATATATTTGATAGTGGAGTTAGTATTTAAGTTGGGCGGCATTTGACAATATGAGAGTGTAATGATATGAGTTATTCATTTTTATTTTAAATATTAAATTTTATGTTTATTTTATTTTTACATGATAATTAATTTTTGATTTTGACGTTTATTTGAGAATTACTAAAAAACAATTGTTTTTTTTTAAGAAATCAATGAAATAATAATAATATTTGGTCTCATTATTCTCTCAAATATTTTTGAGACCAATCAAATGTTGCAGCTAAATTAACACTATTTTTCACATATCAATAGAAAATTGATATACAATATAATGAAGTTACTGATCGGTGTGGAATATGAAAATCTAAGATAAGAACCTTGAAATTGATATCTATCGGAGTAATTCTAATATTTATATATTTATTATATTATATTTAAGATACTATATTTATTTTTTGATATATTTATATTATGTTAACATAGACATTTTAAATACAACTAGCTGTAATACATCAAGAGATATCAAACTAAAGGCACTAATCTAACATATGTGACAAAGTAAGTATAGGTTCTTTGAGATTGATATGGGTCACCATATTTTAAATAGTTATATTATAGATATGTGTATTAGTTTATCTCAATTATGTTAAGAAGTGTTCTTAGGTAGTGTAATAGCATGAAGTCACTTTTATTTTTAACATTAAGTTTGATGTCTTTTTCGCTATCAGGTAACAATTTATCATTTAATAAGACATCTAACATAAAAATTCATCCTTAAATTTGATATCCCTTTAATATCAGATTTGTCATAGCTAAATAACACATACAATTGTTATTGTTAGCAATACTGTAAGTGAATGTTAAATAGTCTAACAGAATTTAACATTGAAATATAAAATTGCAGGTACACACACATATATATATTCACAAAAATATTGATATCTTTTTTTGAAATTGAATGCTTAACCATTACAATCGACACTGAGTTGCATGAAAAGTCCTCATCTCTAACGATATTTAAGAGGAAACTTGTGAACAGGAGGAAAGTTATGAACATATGAGGAAATGTACGAACATGAGTTGCACACACCTTTGACAAATAATATTGCGTGGTAAATGAGGTGTAAATGTATTAACAAAAAATAAAACGACTGCTCGAAGATTTAAATATGAGAAAACCGACTTTGGAGTAAGAAATTATAACACAAATTGCACCGAAACAAAACAAATTTCTAGTTTTTACGTACAGTGTTTTATTTATCAAGATTTTCATCCGAGGAACACCCACGTCTGTGTATTGTTTTTGAACGAGGGAATGCTGGTCAGACTGCCGAGACTTCCATATTTTCGACATTGAATGGCATGAGAGCCAATACAAGCAGCACTACGAGTATAGTAAGAGGAACACACATTAATATAATCAGAGGAGGCGGCGGCAATGGTGGGAGAATCAAAGGGAGTAATAATAATAAGACGCCCAGGCAAAGGAGTGCCACAATAGATTGAATACTCAAATAGGGTACAACATATGAACCATTATTTTGCCTTAATTCCGCAAATGAAACATTCCAAGGAATTTTCATTTTGTTCCCCAAATACTCTGTTCAAAGGATTTACAGGCGTGGGAACCGTAAGATAAATAAACAATACAGGCCAGAAACTAAAACCAAAAGTAATCCAGTGATAATTCATTATATTTCTATCATCAGAGACGGCCGTATGGTCCAATTTCAAAGCTTGACAGTCAGCCGTAGATTTTTTTTGCATTGAATGTTTACTTCAAACACTTCCTTCAAGTCTGCCGTCCGACAGAATTTCACCACCAGGATGTTTCTTGTGGAAAATATCGAAATAAAAGGGAGAAATGCATTTTATTCTGTCTTTTGCTTCTTTTTGTTTCCAAACATAACTAAGAGTCGGTGTCTTTCATGTACACAAAGTCGGAGTAGACTTCTCTCTTGTCTTTTGCTTTTCCTGTTTTCCCTTTCACGTTCCAAACATAAATAAGACTTACTAGTATTTTTATTTTTTGTTTTTAAATATTTGTTCGTATAAGTTTTTTTAATTTTCAATTAATAATAAATCTAAGGATTGGAATCTGCAGCACATGATTGTTTTATATGTGTTATTATTAGCAATTGTATATGAGTTGTAAAGTATGTTGAAGGGTTATAAACATAAAGTTAAGTCATTTTATAATGTATATGGTAATGTAGTTTTGTTTTTTTATGTTGCAATGCAAATTATTGAAGATTGATGAATAAGGAAAATTGTGAAAGTGATGTGAATCCAGTTGTAAGAGGTTGAAATACCTCCAAAACACACATAAACAACTTTGGAAATAAAAACATTTCACATGCTTTATATTATAAATACTATCCATCCCAAGAGTATTTGGTTCATGAGGTAGGAAATGTAGATAATTGTTGGATGATTTTATTTGTGAAAGGGTCATGTTATTATTTCTAATATATTTCTTGCATCAATTCAAAAATGGGTAATGATAAAGCACAAATTGAGGCAGTGACATCATATTTATGAGATATTTTATCACATCCACATCCCCCTTTCCCTTCTTATATGGTTATAATCATACCCCATGAGTTTAGTGATCCATTGTACTAATCTGGGAAGGATACCCTTTATTAAAATAAGTATTTGAGACTATCATGATATATTTTGATATAGAATTTTCATCCTACTAAATACGTAGAACACTTATAACTACATACAATATGCATTCACGGAAAGCTGCATATCCCCTGAAATACACCAAAAAAAATGGAGCTGCTATTAAAGGTAACCTCGGCCCTTCCTTTACTATTGTTGCTTCTAAAGATAATAGGATGGGGAAAATATTAAACCCTACTAGCAACATCCTTGTGTTGAACTTTAACGAAGCTCTACTCTTTAAAGTTCATGAATGGGAGAAAGGATATAGTGAACCAAATCTCATATGCCGCTTCAACAACCTGTGGCCCAAGCTTTATGATCTTCATGGGTGGATTTTTAAACACTAGGTCACTAGAGTATGAGAATAAATGGTTAGGTAGAGCTATTTCCCTATGCCAGAGCTTATTTTATTGTTTTCTTTGATTCTTGTGAAGACTGTGATATTATTCACAACACATATTGGGTATGGGGGGACCACGGGCTATTGTCTAAACCTCGGTTCCCTAATTTCAATCCTTCACATGATACCTTTAAAACCCTCCCTATTCGGATTCACTTTCTCAGCCTTCCACTCCAACTTTAGAATTATCCATGCCTTAAAGCCATTGGGAATACCTTGGGGACATTTTTCAAACTATATGATGCTAATGTTGATTTCTTCCATACTACCTATGGAATAATATTAGTGGACCTAGATGTGTCAGTAGATATCCCAAACAATATTAACCTTCAGATTGGAGACATACTATTGATTCAATGGTTTGACTATGAACAACTAGCTTTATGATGTCATAGATTTTTTGCCACTAGCCACTTGATGAGTGGTCATCCAAAACTAATAACAGAGTGAATGAAATATTGTGTCATCCAAAACGTAATAACAGGCAAACTCAGAGTGTGGTGGAAAGACTCTCTACCTTCATACTTCATAGTTGATGTAACTATTGAGTTGTTTGAGGATTCTTTTTCAAACAAGAGCCCCTCTAGGGTTGATACTACCCCTATTTTGGAGGATCCTATTTTGGATTTACAACAAATTCCTACTCTGGCACCTTTACTTGTTCCTCTAGAGATGGTTATGTAGAGGGAATCCCCCACTTTGGATGTCATTTCCTCTCCTCTGGTGAATCAACTTGGTGTTTACAAGGAAAAGTTATAAATCATCATTTTACTTCCCAAGGAAAATGTAAATCCTAACAATGATGATGCTTGGTCTACTATGGGGAAGGAAAAGAAAAAAGCAAGTGTAAATGAGCCCAGTAAAATGCATTTAAGACTGCATGGGAAGGATCCTCAAATATGAGGTGTTTGGTATTTCTTTTTGTTTCTCTTAGATGCTGGTAGAGGCCTTTTCATTTGCTATTCATTGTAATATATTTTCTACACTTGTATTTGTGGGTTTTTTGGTCCCCTCAAAACCAAACTATTTACCTTATCTAAAAAAAACATACAATATGGATTATCATTTATTTTTCATAGGTGGGGCATACCAAGTTTCACTCTAAGAGGGAATTTTTGTTAGAAGTGATGTGAGGATGGCATTGAGTCCATTTCCACATGTATTTCTTTCACTAATGAATTTATCATAGAAATTTGTCCTTACTAAAAAACATGTAATATAGTAACATGTTTTGGTGCATTAAAATAATTTCTATTGGTTTTCACCAATAAAACTATTTAGCACTATATTGAATAGGGAAAAGCTTTTTTCATAGTTCTCAACAATATTTTAGTAATATCTAGTGAGAACCATAAATTCATGAAGATTACTGGGTATCTTGGGATTTGGCTGATTTTTCATGACAACAATTTTCTTTGGGTTGAATTTAAATTCTACTATTGAGATGATATTCCTAGGGTACTCCACTTTCTTCTAACCAAATTCTTTTGAACTTGATATTTTTAGAACATAAGTTGTCAAAATAAATTGTAATTCCATGTCAAGGTGATGTAAATTATCATCCCAAGTTTTGTCATATACCAAGATATTATTACAAGTTTCTAACGAAATAGTACAAAATGTGTGTTCAAAAATCCCTAAAATGTTGATGGGACTTTAGTGATCCCAAAGGGCATGACTAAAATATTATAGTGACCATAATGAGCATGGAAATATATTTGTGGGATATTGTATTCCTTGATGCATATTGACTGATACCTAGAACATAAATCTAGTTTGGATAATAATTTCACACAATGAATCTCATCCAAGACTTCACCAATGATCGTAATGGGGAAATTTTATTTAAAATAAATTATTTCATTTCCCAAAAACTATTGTAAAGTTTTCAAGACACGTATTTTTTATATTGAAGAGTGTGAACTTCTATTTGGGTGAGTCATACCTTCCTTTATGATATCATATACCAACTTTTCAATTTCTATTTTCTGAAGTAAGGTGTAGTAGTATAGCTAAATATTTTAGGGTACTCTCCCTCGAAGGATATCTATGTGAGGTAATTTAATCCATCGAGGTAAAAATAATATTATAACTTCTAATATAATCACATATTTCACTAAATGATCTTACAATTTATTGAGTTAGTTGGAATCGATAGGTTTACCCTACTAAATAAAATCAAGTTAGGACATGAAACTAGATATCCATTTTAAAGGATATTCTCCATGCAATACAGATTGTTATTACTATTTAATCCAAATAGGTTCCCTTCAATGTGCAATTTTACCTGTTACCCATTAAATGCATCCATAGTTGTGAGTGGTCTAATTGGTCCAAGGGTGCATAGTGATTGAAACCCAAGAATGGCATAACAACCTTCTAAAGGGGAAAAAACATGTATAATATAAGGTTAATGTATCCCACTGAAATACAAATATTGCGTAATGTCTCTTTAAAAGGAAATTTTCTCCCACTAGAAGTGATAACTTCAAATATTTAATAAGGATTCAAAAAAAAACTAGCTTGTTTTTCTATCCAAGGGTCAAATAAATAATAAGGTCTTCCAAAGTAAATTAGAATAGTGAGATATTTCTTCTTGAAATATCCTTTGATTTTTATTGTTGTAAATTATTTAACCATGTTAATATATCAAAAGAAATTTTAAGATGGTGTCCATAAATTTGGAATCTTCTATGTCTTTTTTCATCTTCAGGGTAAGTGCATGAAGTTGGTGGACAATTCTGTGGACATAAAAACCTGAAATTCAGGAACCGCGATTGCGGTTTATATACTGTGATCATAGTTTTAAACCATGATTGTGGAGCTATTTTTAGCAGGTTCGACAATAACCGAACCTAAAACCACTATCGCAAAACTCTGAGACAAAAACAACCAGTCCCGCGAGTCCTCATTTTCCCCATTTTTCATTTCAAACCACGATTTCTCCTAGAAGTTTTTCACTGGAGATTTGAATACCACCTCAAAATTCAAACTTCTGGATCATGATAGATTCAACCATGTCGCCAAGACGAGGAGGTAAGCCCCGATTTTAATCATTTTTTTACATTTTAGGTTTTTTTTGCATTTTAGGTTATTTTTTTGCATTTTCATGGGTTTTTTGAAATTTTTGTTTATGTATACAATTTTCTTATTTTTTCAGTTGGTCGGCAAGCTTGAAATCATGTAAACCATCAAAACATTCCTCAAAACCCTCCTCTAAACATAGATCTGCCACCTGTGGCTCCTTCTGTCCCCACTGAACCAACAGGAACACAAGATAATATCGTTGGAAGAATCCAAGAAAATAAAATTGTCATTGAGAACCTTATTCAAACTATAAAACAAAAACATGCCAAAAATCCGTCCCTCATTACTTTAGCCAACACATTACAAACATTTATTAGTGAAGTCGACTTCGCAACCAACTAAATACATAGATGGAATGTCTTTAGAGGTTATTGTAGGTGGTGGTATGTAGATAAATTATCCCATGCGGCCGTAAAAGAATTTTTTTTTGGAAAAGACCTCATTTGTGTATTATTTATTTACACGAGAACTAATGCCCCTCGCAGCTACTTGCAAATGGTTCCCAATCCATTGGTGCCACGATGATTGGCTTAAAAACAATTTTTGGGACTGATGGTGGATGGTTTTTGATTATCCACTATGCAACAACAATGAGGTTCCTCTCTATTTTTTGATGAAATTATATTGTGAGTTTGTGCTTAATGAGGTCCCAAATTATTTTGACTTTTCTGACTTTTTTGGGCGAGGAGATGGCTCTGCAAAGAGTAGACCTGGTGCATGCATTGGTCAATAAGGGATCCCCCATGCCCCAAAACCCCCACTACCTTTAGTTATCCCTCCTACAGTGAAGGAGGTTGTGGAGATTGACACACTGCATGCATTGAGGGAGCTCACTTACACTCTGACCCATCATAGTGACTAGATTGCATCTGGTGATGTTGGTAGAGGCACCATTTCTAGCGCACCACACCACTGTGGATCATGTGGTGTTATATGCACTTCAGGAGAGACATCATTTGCTGGTTCACATGATTTCTTTTCTATAGATGAGATGTTGGGGGATGTTTTTGGAACTGGTGCCACTGATATTGGTCTTTCATAGGTAAATTTTAAATAAATATAAATTATATATATATATATATATATATATATATATATATATATACAATCGTTTAATTCATGTTTAAGATTTTAATATATATGTATTTTATCGTACGTCATTTACATACATGTAAAAACTAATTTTTTATTTTGTTTTAAATAGCAAGAGCCGGTGAAGGAAACATCTGGCGTCGACATACTAGCTACTACAGTTGGGCGTGTTTCAAACATAAGTTTCAAGTTGTGCAACCTTACATTTTTAATTTCATTTGATTGCACTCTTATTATTACAATGTTTCACGTGTATGTTATAAATATTAATATGTTTTTATTTTATAAATAGGAGCCTGGTGGATCATCATCTACTCTGGGAACTAAGGCTACTGACACGCCTCACATGAGTTTTACGCAGGTTAGTTTCTCTTTACACTTTGTTTCTAATTGTGGAAGTTCACATGGATTACATGCTTTGGACCTCTGTTATGTGGTGCATTCATGTAGATTAATATTGATTTGTACATGTTTTTTGGATTTCTTATGACTACCAGAGAGACTCCTCCATATATGCAGAATATGGAGGTTGTTGTAGATACTCCCATAGCATCTGCAAATCCAATAACTGCGGTACAATTTTTCAAATTTGTTAAATTTTGGAGGTTCACTATTTCTTATTACTCAAATATACAATATCAATTTTTTTATGTATGTGAAATATTTAATTTGAAAATTAAGTATTTGTATGTATCTTACCCCTTGTGAGTCTAATGTTGTCCCTGTGATGTGTCAACGAAAAATTGATAGGGATCATGACATTGCTATAATATTTCACATGCATTTTAACTAAATTGTACAAGTTTCAAAATTTTGGGTGTTAAAAACTTGTTGTTTATGAATGTGCAGGTTAGGTTGCAGACTTGCTTAGAGATGCCTAGGACCACATGGACGAAATCCGTAGTGACATCTTGCTCCACTACATCCCCAAGTTTTGGACGTGTTACTTCTAGCAGGGTGAAGAGAGGGAAGATGTTTCATGATTAGATTCATAGTCCACATGGATGTACATAGATATATATATGGGCCATCTGGTCCTAGTGAACATGTTTATTCATATAGTCTGTTGTATATATATAGCCTATTGCGACCGCATGTGGTCCTATATGTATGACACACTTAGTTTGAGATGTACACATGTTATGAACTTACATATTTTAGACATGCGTCTGGAGCACACTTTGTTTGATTCTTATATATCCATGTGTGTTGGTTTTCATAACGATATTACTTCTATATGTTTGATTAAATTTCATTGCATGTAAGATATTCTTCTATGCATGTTTTCATAACCATTTATTAGTTCTACATATGCATGTTTGATTTAAAATTAAAAAACCATGTCCCAGAGCACTACATGGTACAATTGTTAAGAAAACCTATTCCACTAAGCAAAACCATGCTAGGTGAACTACAAAAGGGCAATACGTAATTACTTTTTTTTCTTTTAAAGCTAACACTCATCTTTTGCATATCAACTAATTCGAACATTGATAGAAATAAGCGAGGTATAGTTCATCTTAAACTATATGAATATAATGTTACTTATGGTACAACATTTCATGGTACAATTGTTAAGAAATTAAAGGAAGCATTTACATTGTTTTAGAGAAAATTAAGGAAATCAATAGATGTACACACCTTATCTCTTTATAATTTGGTGCTATATGAAAATCAACTATGAAGTTAAATATTCAATTTGATAATCATTTAAAGTAGATTCACTTCTCTCTTTCTTCTTGGACTTACCATCCTCTCTTTCCTTTTATTTGCTATGTACATTCAAGGCTTCTTTCTTTCTCCTTCTTATTCTGCCACTGTTCAATCTTTTTTCTCTTGACTTGTCTCTTGTTGCTTTGAATATCCTATCATAAATATATCCTCAAGCCTTTGTATTTCCTCATGTACAACAAGTATTCACTCTCTCCTTCACTTTCTTCATTTATTGATCACAGCCATTACATGCTTGCCTCAAACTGAAATTTGACCTTTTCTCACCACTTTCCTCTTGTTTCCCATTTCATATTGAATGAGTACCTATTTATTCTCTAAGCATTTCATTTTGCACTTCCTTTCTCCTCCATTATTCTTATTTCGTGCTATATTCTCCATTATGAGAATTCTTTTCTATTCTTCATGTTTCTCATGCATGGAAACTATTTTCCTCTTATTCCTTCATAGGCTCTCACTTATTTGTTTCCTTCACTTCTTTTAGCATGCTTCATAAGTGACGATTGGCCGCTTCACTCTCCTTCTAAAATTCCATCCAAATATGAATACTTGAAGCTACTTGCCTTAGCATTTTATTGATAATCTTATCCATATGTTCACATTCTCACCATACTATTAGAAACAATGAATAAATGCATTTCATTCCTTTAACATGACTTACCTTTACTCACCACTTTTCACTAGTTCTTACTTCACTAGCAATTATGGCTCATTTAATTTCAACTCCATTTAGTATTCTTGACCTATATTCAAATACTTAATACACTATTAGAATAACAAGGGAATGATTTATTCTTGTCAATATTCAAAGCATGATAATTAGGGTATTAGATACCCATTAAGGGATGAAAAGTATGTAAAAAGTTTCGCGGTAGCCAAGAGCATGACCATATTACAATGCAAACATAATGAGCATGTAATCACATAGCTGGGGCAGCAGAGCATGGAGAGAGATCACCAAAATAGAATCAGCTCAAGAGAGAAAAGAAAGGATAGTGATGAAGCACCTAAGAGGACAGAGGAAACTCCAAAGAGAACAAGAGAGATGGAAGGTAAACAAGTGGATAGTGATGAATGCACCTAAGAGGACAAAGGAAAGTCCAAAGAGAACAAGAGAGATGGAAGGTAAACAAGTGACATTGAATGTTTTGAGTCCTAGGAAATGAACGGAGGCTAGGAGTGAGAAGGCATTCCTGAGGACATCATGGTAGTGAACCAACTACACCAAAACATTTGGGTGGCCAGGTGAATACTAGAGGAGGCATTGTTTCAGGTGCGCGACAAAGTCATTGCTTCCGAGCTACTTCGTTTGGGCATAGTCCCTTAAGAGCCCTAAGACCAAAATATCGTTCAACTTCGACGGGTGACTACTCAGACTCTGTGGCACCTAGATATGTCTTGTTTGATCCAACACCTCCATGTAGGGAGCCTCTACAATCTCATTTTTTTTCCTTCTAAGATTAGTGCTCTCGCTGCCCTATTGTTTGCAAACGCATGAAATAGTGCAGTTTTGAGCCAGTGTAAGGTTGTCAAAAGCTATATTTTACAAACGGTGGGGTTGTGTCAGTGAACCGACTACACCAACACATTTGGGTGGCTAGGTGAACTCTAGAGGAGGTGTTTTTTTGATGCGTGAGAAGGTCATAGCTTCCGCGCTACTTCGTTCGGGCGTAGTTCCTTAAGAGCCCTGAGACAAAAATATTGTTCAATTTCGACGGGTGACTACTCAGACTTCATGGCACCTAGAGATGTCTCGTTTGATCTGAAACCTTGGTGCACGGACCCTCTACAATATCCTCTCTTGGTTTTTTCCTTCTCAAATTGGTGCTCTCGCTGCCCTATTGTTTGCAAATGCGCGAAATAGTGTAGTTTGATCCAGTGTAAGGCTATCAAATGCTATATTTTGTAAACAATGGGTTATGTTACCAAAATGAATGCACCGACACATCTAGGTGGGTAGGTAAATTCTAGAGGAGGTGTTGTTTTGGTGTGCAAAAATGTCATTGCTTCCTGGCTAGTTTGTTTGGGCGTAGTCCCTTAAGAGCACTGAGACCAAAATATTGTTCAACTTCGATGGGTGACTACTCAGACTTCATGGTACCTAGAGACATCTCATCTTATCCAAAACCTTGGTGTAGGGACCCTATAAAATAGTCTCTCTCATTTTTTTTCCTTCTCAGATCGGTTCTCCCACTATCCTATTGTTTGCAAATGCGTGAAATAGTGCAGTTTGAGCCAGTGTATGGCTATCAAATGCTATATTTTGCAAACATTAGGTTGTTCCACTAAACTGACTACTCTGACACATCTAGGTTACTAGGTGAACACTAGAGGGAGGCATTTTTTCAGTGCACAACAAGGTCGTTGCTTCCAGGCTACTTCATTCGAGCGTAGTCCCTTAAGATCCCTGAGAAAAAAATATCATTCAACTTTACCGGGTGACTACTCGAACTTCGTGGCACTTAGAGATGTCTCATCTAATTTAAAACCTCACCATAGGGCCCCTCTATAATAACCTCTCTCAGTTTTTTCCTTCTCATATCGGTGCTCTCACTGCCCTATCGTTTGCAAAAGCATGAAATAGTGCAATTTGAGCTAGTGTAAGGTTGTCAAATGCTATATTTTACAAACTGTGGGTCGTGTCGCCAAACCGGCTGGGTCAACAAGTCTGGGTGGCTAGGTGAACACTAAAGGAGGCATGTTTTCAATCTGCAACATGGTCGTTGCTTCCGAGCTACTTTGTTTGGGCATAGTCCCTTAAGAGCTCTGAGACCAAAATATCTTTCAACTTCGACGGGTGACTACTCGGACTCTGTGGCACCTAGAGATGTCTCATCTGATCCAAAACCTCAGTGTAGGGACCCTCTACAATAAATCTCTCATTTTTTTCCTTCTCAGATCAGTGCTCTCGCTGCCCTATTGTTTACAAACATGTGAAATAGTGAAGTTTGAGCCAGTGTAAGGCTGTCAAACGCTATATTTTCCAAATGGTGAGTCGTGTCACCAAAACGAATACACCAGTAATGTCTGTGTGGCTAGGTGAATGCTAGAGGAGGATTTTTTTTTGGTATGCAAAAAGGTCGTTGCTTCTGAGCTACGTCGTTCAGGCGTAGACCCTTAAGAGCCCTGACACCAAAATATCGTTCAACCTCGACAGGTGACTACTCGAACTCTGTGGCACCTAGAGACATCTCTTCTAATATGAAAGCTTAGTGTAGGAACCCTCTATAATATCCTCTCTCGGTATTTTCCTTCTCATATTGGTACTCTCTCAGCCCTACTATTTGAAAATGCGTGAAATAGTGCAGTTTGAGCCAGTGTAAGGTTATCAAACGCTATATTTTACAAATGGTGGGTCGTGTCACCGAATTTACTACACTAACATGTTTGGGTGGCCAAGGTGAATGCTAGAGGAGGAATTGTTTTTGGTGCGTGACAAGGTCGTTGCTTCCAGGGCTACTTCGTTCGGGCGTAGTCCCTTAAGAGCCGTGAGACCAAAATATCATTCAACTTTGACGAGTGACTACACAGACTCTGTGGAACCTATAGACATCTCGTTGGATCCCACACCTTAGCGTAGGGACCCTCTACAATAGCATCTCTTAGTTTTTTCCTTCTCATATCGGTGCTCTCGCTGCACCTATTATCTGCAAACGTGTGAAATAGTGTAGTTGGAGCCAACGTATTGGTTATCAAACGCTATATTTTACAAATGATTGGTCATGGCATCAGAACTGAATATGTTGAAACATATGTGTGGCTAGGTAAAAATGTTAGATTAGGTGGTGTTTTTGTGCGTGACAAGGGTTGTTTCTTCTAGACTACTTCGTTCGAGCATAGTCCCTTAAGAGCTTTGAGACCAAATTATTGTAAAACTTTGATGGGTGACTCCTCGGAACTCCATGTTGCACCTAAAGACAGCTCATCTAATATGAACATCTTGGTGTAGGGACCCTCTAAAAAATCTTCTCTCAGTATTTTTCCTTCTCTTTTCAGTGATCTCGCTGCCTTATTGTTTGCAAATGCGCGTGAAATAGTGCAGTTGGAGCTAGTGTATTGTTTGTCAAACACTATATTTTGGAAACAGTGGGTTGAGGCACCGAACCGACTACACCGACATGTCAGGGTGGCAAGGTGAATTCTATAGAAGGTAGTGTTTCAGTGCGTGAAAGGGTCGTTGCTTTTGGGCTAATTTCATTTTGAGCTTAATCCCTTAAGAGCCCTGAGACCCAAATCTCATTCAACTTCTACGGGTGACTACTTGAACTCCGTGGAAAGCAAGAGACACCTCGTCTATTCCAACACCTCGGTTTTAAGGGACCCTCTACAAAATCCTCTCTCGGTTTTCTCGTTCTCATAGATCAGTGCTCTCCCCGCCCTATTGTTTACAAATGCGTTTGAAATAGTGCAGCTCGAGCCAGTGTATTGGTTGTCAAATGCTAATATTTTACAAACCATGGGTCATGGAACTGAATTGAATGCACCAGACACATCCAAGTGGTCAAGGTGAATGCTAGAGGACGTGGTGTTTTAGTGTGTGAGCGAAAGGGTTGTTGCATCCAAGCTACTTCGTTCGATCGTAGTCCCTTATGAGCTCTGAGACCAACATATCGTTCAACTTCTACAGGGTGACTACTCAAACTTCGTGGCACCTACATATGGCTCGTCTGATCCGATACCTCGGCCTAGCGACCCTATAAAATAGTACTCTCTTTGTTTTTTCCTTCTCATTTCGATGCTCTCATTGCTGTATTGTTTGCAAACGTGTGAAATAGTGCAGTTTGAAGTCAGTGTATTGGTTGTGAAAAGCTATATTTTGCAAACGGTAGGTCATGGCATGGAACTGACTATGCGCTAACACATATAGGTGGCTAGATTGAACACTAGAGGAGGCTGGTGTTTCAGTTTGCAAAAGGTTCGTTTGCTTCCAGGATACTTCATTTGGGCGTAGTCCCTTAAGAACCCTAAGACCAAAATATTGTTCAACTTCTATGGGTGACTACTCAAACTCAATCACAGCTAGAGATGCCTTGTCTGATCTGAAACCTTAGCGTAGGGACCCTCTACAATATAATCTATCAGTTTTAACCTTCCTAGATCCGTGCCCTTGATGCCCTATTGTTTGCAAATGTGTGAAATAGTGTAGTTGGAGCAAGTGTAAGGTTGTCAAACGCTATATTTTGCAAATGGTGGGTCGTCGCACTGAACCAAATGTACCAAAACATCCGGGTGGATAGGTGAATGCTAGAGGTCATTTTTTGGGGTGCAACAAGGTCATTTCTTCTGGGATAATTCGTTCGGGCATAGTCCCTTAAAAACACTGAGACCAAAATGTCATTTAACTTCTACGGGTGACTACTTAGAACTCTGTGGCACCTAGAGATAGCCTCATGTGATCTGAAACCTTGGTGTAGGGAATCTCTACATTATCCTTTCTCAATTTTTTCCTTCCCAGATCGGTGCTCTCGCGATGCCCTATTGTTTGCAAACACATCGAAATAGTGCAGTTCGAGCAAATGTATTGGTTGTCAAACGCTATATTTTTCAAACAATGAGTCATGGTACCAAACCAACTACACTGCCAAAAGATTCGAGTGACCAATTGAATGCTAGAGGAGGTGGTGTTTTGGGGCGTCACAAGGGTCATTGCTTCCATGGGCTACTTCGTTCGAGCGCATAGTCCCTTAAGAGCCTTGAGACCAAATTATCGTTCAACTTTGATAGGATGAATCCTTGGACTCTGTGGCACTTACAGATAAGGCTCATCTAATCTGAACACCTTGACGAAGGGACCCTGTACAAAATCCTCTCTCATTTTTTTCCTTCTCAATTTTGGTTCTCTCGCTACCCTATTGTTTACAAACGCATGCGAAATAGTGCAGTTCGAGCTAATGTATTGGTTTTCAAACACTATATTTTACAAATGTTGGATCAGTGGTACCAAAACCAATGTGCATCGAAAATGTCTGGGTGGCCAGGTGAATGCTAGAGGAGGTGGTGTTTTGGTGCGTGAAAGGGTTCATTGCTTCCGGGATACTTCCATCGGGCGTAGTCCCTTAAGAGCCCTGAGACCAAAATATCATTCAACTTCGACGGGTGACTACTCCAGACTCCATGGCACCTAGAGATGTCTTGTCTAATCCAAAACCTCAGGCGTAGGGACCCTCTACAATATCCTCTCTCAAGTTTTTACCTTCTCAGATTAGTGCTCTCGCTGCCCTATTGTTTTGCAAAAGTGTAAAATAGTGTAGTTTGAGCCAAGTGTAAGGTTGTCAAATGCTATATTTGGCAAACAGTGGGTCATGGCACCAAACAGAATGCACCGACACATCTGGGTGGCTAGTTGAATGCTAGAGGAGGTGGTGTTTCGGTGCTTGACTAGTTCGTTGCTTCCGGGCTACTTCGTTCGGGCGTAGTCCCTTAAGAGCCCTAAGACCAAAATATCGTTCAATTTCAACGGGTGACTACCTGGACTCAGTTGTAGCTAGAGACATCTCATATGATCTGACACCTCGGTATAGGGACCCTTTACAATAAAATCTCTCTCTATGGATTTTTTCTTTCTCATAATCGGTGCTCTCGCTGCCCTATTGTTTGCAAAAATGCCTGAAATAGTGTAGTTTGAGCCAGTGATAAGGTTTTCAAACGCTATATTTTGCAAACGGTGGGTCTATGGAACCAAACCGAATGTGCCGACATTTACAGGTGGAAAAGTGAACACTAGAGGAGGTGGTGTTTCGGTGCATGACAAGGTTCATTGCTTCTGGGCTACTTCTTTCGGGCGTAGTTCCCTTAAGAGCCCTGAGACCAAAATATCGTTCAACTTCGACAGGGTGACTACTCGGACTCCATGGAACCTAGAGACACCTTATCTTATCTGACACACCTTGGAGTAGGGACCCTATACAATATCCTCTCTCATTTTTTTCCTTCTCATATCGGTGCTCTCGCTGCCCTATTGTTTGTAAACATGGCGAAAAATAGTGCAGTTTGAGCCAGTGTAAGGTTGTCAAACGCTATATTTTGCAAACGGTGTGTCGTGGCCACCAAATGCCGACACATCTAGGAAATGCTAGAGGAGGTGGTTTTTTGGTGCATGAAAGGTTTGTTGCTTCCGGGCTACATGTCTGAGCGCTGGCCAGAATATCGAACTGCTACAGGTGAGACTCCAGTCACCTAGACATGGTGTTTTGGTGCACGACAAGTTCTCTTGCTTCTCATTTCGGACCCTACTTTTGTAAACACGTGAAATTGCAGTTTAAGGTGTGATTGTAGTATATTTTGCTTAAGAGCCGGCTGAGACCAAAATATCGTTCAAAGGGTCGTCGATTCCGGGTAACTACTTCGAGACTCCATGGCACCTAAGACCAAAATATCATTCACGTCTATCTGATCTGACTCCGTGACACCTACCTCAAGCATAGGGACCCTCTACAATACGCCTCTCTCACATTTTTTCCTTCCTAATATCGGTGCTCTCGCTGCCCTATTGTTTACAAACACGCAAAATAGTGCAGTTAAAGCCAGTGTAAGGTTGTCAAACACTATATTTTGCAAATGGTGGGTCATGGCACCGAACCGAACTACACTGACACTGTCAGGGTGGCAAGGTGAATGCTAGAGGAGGTATGTGTTTCGGTGCATGACAAGGTCATTGCTTCTGGGCTACTTCTCTTGAGGCTTAGTCCCTTAAGAGCCCTGAGACGAAAATATCGTTCAACTTCTGATGGGTGACTACTCTGACTCCGTGGCACCTAGAGATGCAGCTCGTCTGATCCAAAACCTTTGTGAATGGGGACCGTATACTAATAGCCTCTCTTTGTTTTTTCCTTCTCATACCGGTGCTATCGCTGCCCTATTGTTTACAAACGTGTAAAATAGTGTAGTTTGAGCCAGTGTGAGGTTGTCAAACGCTATATTTTGCAAACGATGGGTCGTGGCACTCGAAACTGAATCCACCGAAGTCGGCATGCTAGGGTGGCTACAAGGTGAATGCTAGAGGAGGTGGTGTTTTGGTGCACGAAAGGGTCGTTGCTTCCGAGCTACTTCGTTTGAGCGTAGTCCCTTAAGAGCCCTGAGACCAAAATATCATAAAACTTCAACGAGGTGACTCCTCGATTCCATGGCACCTAAAGATGTCTCATCTAATCTAACACCTTGGCGTTAGGGACCCTCTACAATAGCCTCTCTTAGTTTTTATCCTTCCCAGATCGGTGCTCTCGCTGCCCTATTGTTTGCAAACATGCTTGAAATAGTGCAGTTTGAGCCATGTAAGGTTTGTCAAATGCTATATTTTGACAAATGGTGGGTCGTGGCACTGAACCGGACTGTGCCAACATGTGTGGGTGGCAAGGTGAATGCTAGAGGAGGTGGTTTTTTGGTGTGCAACAATGGTCGTTGCTTCCAGGCTACTTCCTTCAGGTGTAGTCCCTTAAGAGCCCTGAGACCAAAATATCGTTCAACTTCGACGGGTGACTACTCGAACTCTGTGGCACCTAGAGATGTCTCGTCTGATCTAACACCTCAGTGTAGGGACCCTCTATAATAGCCTCTCTCAATTTTTTTCCTTCTCATATTGGTGCTCTCGCTACCCTATTGTTTGAAAATGCGTGAAATAGTGCAGTTTGAAGCCAGTGATAAATTGTCAAATGCTTTATTTTACAAACCGTGGGTCATGGCACTGAAACCAAATGCTGCCAATACATCCGAGTGGCAAGGTGAACGCTAGAGGAGGTGGTTTTTTGGTGCGCGACAGGGTCATTGCATTTAGGCTACTTCATTTGGATCTTAGTCCCTCAAGATCCCTGAGACAAAAATATCGTTCAAGTTCAACGGGTGACGACTCAGACTCCGTGGCACCTAGAGACGTCTTTTCTAATCCAAAACCTTGGTGTAGGGACCCTCTACAATAGTCTCTCTCATTTTTTTCCTTCCCAGATCGGTACTCTCGCTGCCCTATTGTTTGCAAACGTGTGAAATAGTGTAGTTTGAGCCAGTGTAAGGTTGTCAAACACTATATTTTGCAAACGGTGGGTCGTGGCACTGAACCAAATGCACCGACACATCTAAGTGGCTAGGTGAATGCTATAGGAGGTAGTGTTTTTGTGCGCAAAAAGGTCGTTGCTTCTGGGCTACTTCGTTTGGGCGTAGTCCATTAAGAGCCCTGAGACCAAAATAGCGTTCAACTTCGACGGGTGACTACTCAAACTCCATGGCACCTAAAGATGTCTTGTCTGATCCGACACCTCGGTGTAGGGACCCTCTACAATAGCCTCTCTCGGTTTTTTCCTTCTCATATCGGTGCCCTATTATTTGTAAATGCGTGAAATAGTGCAGTTTGAGCCAGTGTAAGGATGTCAAACGCTATATTTTACAAACGGTGGGTCATGGCACCAAACCAACTGTGCTAACATGTCTGGGTGGCTAGGTGAACGCTAGAGGAGGTGGTTTTTTGGTGCATAACAAGGTCGTTGGTTCTGGGCTACTTCGTTTGGGCGTAGTCCCTTAAGAGCCCTGAGACCAAAATTATCATTCAACTTCGACGGTTGACTACTCGGACTCCGTGGCAAGCTAGAGACGTCTCGTCTGATCCAACACCTCGGGGTAGGGACCCTCTACAATAGCCTCTCTCATTTTTTCCTTCTCATATCGGTGCTCTCGCTGCCCTATTGTTTGCAAACACGTAAAATAGTGCAGTTTGAGCCATTGTAAGAGTGTCAAATGCTATATTTTGTAAATGGTGAGTCATGGAACCAAACTGAATGTGCCAACATATCCGAGTGGCTAGTTGAACTACTATAGGAGTGGTGTTTTGGTGCACGACAAGGTCATTGCTTCCAGGCTACTTCGTTCGGGCGTAGTCCCTTAAGAGCCCTGAGACCAAAATATCGTTCAACTTCAATGGGTGACTACTCAGACTCCATGGCACCTAGAGATGCCTCATCTGATCCAAAACCTTGGTAACATAGGGACCCTCTACAATAGCCTCTCTCAGTTTTTTCCTTCTCATTTCGGTGCTCTCGCTGCCCTATTGTTTGCAAATGTGTGAAATAGTGCAGTTGAAGTTAGTGTAAGGTTGTCCAACACTATATTTTGCAAATGGTGGGTTGTGGCACCGAACCAAATGCACTAACACGTCTAGGTAGCTAGATGAATGCTAGAGGAGGTGGTGTTTCAGTGTGCGACAAGGTCGTTGCTTCCGGGATACTTCGTTCGGGTGTAGTCCCATAAGAGCCCTGAGACCAAAATATCGTTCAACTTCGACAGGTGACTACTCAGACTCCATGGCACCTAGAGATGTCTCGTCTGATTTGACACCTCGGTGTAGGGACCCTCTACAATAGCCTCTCTTAGTTTTTTCCTTCTCAGATCGGTGCTCTTGCTGCCCTATTATTTGCAAACGCGTGAAATAGTGCAGTTTGAGCCAGTGTAAGGTTGTCAAACGCTATATTTTACAAATGGTGGGTCGTGGCACCTTGAACCAAATTATGTCGGCACATCTACAGGTGGCCAAGTGAATGCTAGAGGAGGTGGTTTTTGGTGTGCACAACAAGGTTGTTGCTTCCTGGCTACTTCGTTCGGGCATAGTCCCTTAAGAGACCTGAGACCAAAATATCATTCAACTTCAACGGGTGACTACTCAGACTCCATGGCACCTAGAGACATCTAGTCTAATCCAACACCTTGGTGTAGGGACCCTCTACAATAGCCTCTCTTGGTTTTTTCCTTCTCATATCGGTGCTCTTGTTGCCCTATTGTTTGCAAACGCACGAAATAGTGCAGTTCGAGCCAGTGTAAGGTTGTCAAACGCTATATTTTGCAAACGGTGGGTTGTGGCACCAAACCGAATGTGCACCAAAACATCTGCAGGTGGCCAGGTTGAATGCTAGAGAAGTTGGTGTTTTGGTGCGTGACAATGTCGTTGCTTCCAGGCTACTTCGTTTGGGCATAGTCCCTTAAGAGCCCTGAGACCAAAATATCATTCAACTTTGACGGGTGACTACTCAGACTCCGTGGCACCTAGAGATGTCTCATCTAATCGAACACCTTAGCAGTAGGGACCCTCTACAATAGCATCTCTATTTTTTTCCTTCTCATATCAGATTCTCTCCCTGCCCTATTGTTTGGAAACGCGTGAAATAATGCAGTTTGAGCCAGTGTAAGGTTATCAAACGCTATATTTTACAAATAGTTTGTCATGGCACTGAAACTTGAATATGTCAACACATGTCTAGGTGGCCAGGTGAATACTAGAGGAGTAGGTGTTTTGGTGTGTGACAAGGTCGTTGCTTCCGAGCTACTTCGTTCAGTTGTAGTCCCTTAAGAGCCATGAGACCAAAATATTATTCAACTTCGACGGGTGACTGCTCAGACTTTGTGGTGCCTAGAGATGTGCCTTATTTGATCCAAAACCTAGGCTGTAGGGACCCTCTATAATAGCCTCTCTCAGTTTTTTCCTTCCCAAATTAGTGCTCTCGCTGCCCTATTGTTTGCAAACGTGAAAATAGTGCAGTTTGAGCCAGTGTAAGGTTTGTCAAATGCTATATTTTGTAAACGGTGGGTCATGTGGCACCAAACCAGACTATGCACGGAAAATCTGGGTGGCTAGGTTGAATGCTAGAAGAGGTGGTGTTTTCGGTGCCCGAATAGGGTCGTTGCTTCCGGGCTACTTCGTTTGGGCGTAGTCCTTAAGAGCCCTGAGACCAAAATATCGTTCAAACTTCAATGGGTGGCTACTTAGACTCCGTGGCACCTAGAGACATCTCATCTAATTTGGCACCTCGACATAGGGACCCTCTACAATTAGCCTCTATGGAGTTTTTTCTTCTCATATCGGTGCTCTCGCTGCCCTATTGTTTGCAAAAATGTGTGAAATAGTGTAATTTAAGCCAGTGTAAGGTTGTAAAACGCTATATTTTACAAACGGTGGGTCGTGGCACCAAACTGACTGATGCTGGTACATGTCCAGGAGAAAAGGTGAATACTAGAGGAGGTGGTGTTTCAGTGCGTGACAAGGGTTGTCGTTCTTCCGGGATACTTCATTCGTGAGTAGTCCCTTAAGATCCCTGAGACCAAAATATCGTTAAATTTCAACAGGTGACTACTCAGACTCCGTGGAACCTAGAGATGTCTCATCTGATCTCAACACCTCAGGAGTAGGGACCCTCTACTAATAGCCTCTCTCAGTTTTTTCCTTCTTAGATATTGGTGCTCTCGCTGCCCTATTGTTTGCAAACGCGCGAAATAGTGTAGTTTGAGCCAGTGTAAGGTTGTCAAATGCTATATTTTTCAAACGGTTGGTCATGGCACCAAAACAAATGCACCGACATATCTTTGTGGCTAGATTGAACGCTAGAGGAGTTGGTGTTTTTAGTGCACGACAAGGTCTTTGCTTCTAGGACTACTTTGTTCGGGGCGTAGTCCCTTAAGAGCCATGAGACCAAAATATCGTTCAACTTCAATGGGTGACAACTCAAACTCCATGGAACCTAGAGATGTCTCGTCTAATCTGACACCTTGGCATAGGGACCCTCTACAATATCCTCAATTGGTTTTTTCCTTCTCATATCGGTGCTCTTTGCTGCCCTATTGTTTGCAAACGTGCGTAAAATAGTGCAGTTTGAGCCAGTGTAAGGTTGTCAAACACTATATTTTACAAACGGTGGGTCGTGGCACCGAACCCAACTACACCAACACATGTCAGGTGGCAAGGTGAATGCTAGAGGAGGTAGTGTTTCGGTGTGCTGGAAAAGGTCATTGCTTCCGAGGCTACTTCGTTCAAGCGTAGTCCCTTAAGAGCCCTGAGACCAAAATATCGTTCAACTTCGACGGGTGACTACTCGGACTCTGTGGCACCTAAGACATGGCTCATCTAATCCGAAACCTCAGTGATAGGGACCCTCTACAATAGCCTCTCTAAGTTTTTTCCTTCTAGATATCAGTGCTCTCACTGCCCTATTGTTTGCAAACGCGTAAAATAGTGTAGTTTGAGCCAGTGTAAGGTTGTCAAACGCTATATTTTGCAAACGGTGGGTCGTGGCACTAAACCAAATGCACTAACATGTTTGGGTGGCAAGGTGAATGATAGAGGAGGTGGTGTTTTGGTGCACATTAAGGTCATTGCTTCCGGGCTACTTCGTTCGAGCATAGTCCCTTAAGAGCCCTAAGACCAAAATATCGTTCAACTTCAAGACGCCACTTCTGATCCAACACCTGACTACTCCTCTCTTAGACTCCTTCCCAGATGTGCTCTCACCTAGAGATAATGCAGTTTAAGACAATCTGATCCAAAATTGTGGGTCGTGGCATAAAACTGACTGCACCAAAATGTAGGGCTACCCTTGCTAAGCTAAGGCGTATTCAAGAGCCCTCTATCGTTTAGCTTTGATAGGTGACTACTCAGACTTCCATGGCAGATACAGTGCTCTCTGATCTAACACCTATTGTTTATTATCTCTTTTTTTTTTCCTTCTCAAACTCGCGCTGCGATTGTTTGTAAATAGTGCAGTTTGAGCCAGTGTAAGGTTGTCAAATACTATATTTTGCAAACAGTGGGTCATGGCACCAAAGCAACTATGTGCCAAAACATCTTAGGTGGCTAGGTGAACACTAGAGGAGGTGGTGTTTAGGTGCGTGACAAGGTCGTTGCTTTTGGGCTACTTCATTTCGAGCGTATAGTCCCTTAAGAGCCCTGAGACAAAAATATCATTCAACTTTGACGGGTGACTACTCGGAGCTCTGTGGCACCTAGAGATACCTTGTCTAATCCAAAACCTTGGTGTATGGACCCTCTATAATAGTCTCTCTCAAATTTTTCCTTCCCAGATCCGTCATCTCGCTACGCTATTGTTTGTAAACGTTTGAAATAGTGTAGTTCGAGCCAGTGTAAGGTTGTCAAACGCTATATTTATGCAAATGGTGGGTCTTCACACCAAATTGAATGCACCAACACATATGGGTGGCTGAGGAGAATAGCTATAGGAGGTGGTGTTTCGGTGCGCGAAAAATTCGTTCTTCTTCCGGGCTACTTGGTTCGGGCATAGTCCTTTAAGAGCCCTGAGACCCAAAATATCCTCTCAAATTCGATGGGTGGCTACTCAAACTCTATTGAACCTAAACACGTCTTGTGTGATCCTACACCTCAGTATATTGACCCTCTATAATAGCCTCTCTGGATTTTTTCTTTCTCATAACGGTTGCACTCTTGCTGCTCTTTTGTTTGAAAATGCGTGCAAAATAGTGAAGTTCAAGCCAGTGTAAGGTTGTCAAGCGCTATATTTTGTAAACGGTGCATCATGGCACCAAATCGAATGTGCCAACATGTCTAGGGTGGCTAGTTGAATGCTAGAGGAGGCATTATTTTGGTGTGCATGATAAGGTTGTTGCGTCTCGGGCTACTTCGTTCAGGCTTAGTCCAGTAAGAGCCCTAAGACCAAAATATCGTTCAACTTCGACGGTTAACTACTCGGACTCTATCGTAGCTAGAGACGTCTCGTCTGATCTGACACCTCGGTGTAGGGACCCTCTACAATTTGGTTTCTTAGTTTTTTCCTTCTCATATCGGTTCTCTCGCTGCCCTTATTGTTTACAAACATGCGCAAAATAATGCAGTAGGAGCTAGTGTAAAGTTATAAAACGCTATATTTTGCAAACAATGGGTCGTGGCACCAAACCGAATGTGCCGACACATTTGGGTGGCTAGGTGACTACTATAGGAGTTGATTTTTTGTTGCATGACAAGGGCGTTGCTTCTAGGCTACTTCGTTCAGACGTAGTCAAATAAGAGCCCTGAGACCAAAATATCGTTCAACTTTGACGTGTGACTACTCAGATTCCATGGTACAGAAAGAGATGTCTCGTCTAATCTGGAAACCTTTACAGTAGGGACCCTCTACAATATCCGTCTCTCTAGTTGTTTACTTCTCTAGATCGGAGCTCTTGTTACGCTCTTGTTTGCAAGTGCGTGAAATATTGTAGTTCGAGCAAGTGTAGGGTTGTCAAACCCTATATTTTACAAATAGTTGGTCATCGGCACCGAACCGAATGCAGCTAACATGATCTAAATAGCTAGGTGAATGCTAGAGGAGGTAGTTTTTCAGTGTGGGACAAGGCCATTGCTTCCCTGGCTACTTCATTTAGGTGCTAGTCCCTTAAGAGCCCTAAGACCAAAAATATCGTTCACACTTCGACAGGTAACTACTCGACACTCCATGGTACCTAGTGACATCTCATTCTGATCCAAAACCTTGGCTTAGGAATCCTCTACAATACCTCCTCTCTCAGTTTTTTCCTTCTTAGATTGGTACTCTCGCTACCCTATTTGTTTGTAAACGCGTGAAATAGTGCAGTTCGAGCCAATGTAAGCTTGTCAAATGATTTATTTTGCAGATGGTGGGTCGTTGCACACCAAACCAAATATGCCGGCACATGTCTGGGTGACCAGGTGAACAGCTAGATGAGGTAGATGTTTTCAGATGCGTAACAAGGTCGTTGCCTTCCTAGGCTACTTCGTTCAGGCGCATAGTCCCTTAAGAGACCCTGAGACCAAAATATCATTCAAATTCGACTAGGTCGACTACTCACGACTCTGTTGTACCTAGAGATATCTTGTATGATCCAACACCTTGGAGTAGGGACCCTCTTTAATAGCATCTCTCGAGTTTTTTACTTCTCAAATCGGTGCTCTCCTCTGCCCCTATTGTTTGCAAAAGCGTGAAATAGTGCAGTTCGAGCCAGTATAAGGTTGTCAAACGCTATATTTTACAAACAGTGGGTTGTGGCACCAAACCGAATGTGCCAAACATGTCTTGGTTACCAGGTTAATGCCTAAAGGAGGTGGTCTTTTCACATGCGTGATAATGTTGTTGCTTCTAGGATACTTCGTTCAGGTGTATTCTCTTAAGAGCCTTAAGGCAAAAATATCGTTCAACTTGGACAGGTGACTACTCAGACTCCGTGGAACCTAGAGACATCTCATCTAATCCAAAGCCTTGGCATTGGGACCCTCTATAATAGCCTCTCTCAATTTTTTCCTTCCTAGATTGGTGGTCTCGTTGCCCTATTGTTTGTGAACGCGTGAAATAGTGCAATTTGAGCCAGTGTAAGGGTTGTCAAATGCTATATTTTGCAAATGGTGGGTCATGGCACCAAACCGAATGTGCCTACACATCCAGGTGGCTAGGTGAACACTAGAGGAAGTGGTTTTTTGGTTCTCGACAAGGTCGTTGCTTCTAGGCTACTTCGTTCAGTCATAGTCCCTTAAGAGCCCTAAGACCAAAATATTGTTCAACTTCGACGGAGGACTACTCAGACTTCGTGGCACCTAGAGATGCCTCTTCTGATATAAAACCTTGGTGTAGGGACTGTCTACAATAGCCTCTCTTGGTTTTTTGCTTCTCATACCGGTGCTCTCGTTGCCCTATTGTTTGCAAATGCACGAAATAGTGTATTTTGAGTCAGTGTAAGGTTGTTAAATGCTATATTTTACAAACAATGGGTTGTTGCACCAAACTGACCACGTTGACACGTACGGGTGGCTAGGTGAATGCTAGAGGAGGTGGTGTTTCGGTTCGTGACAAGGTCATTGCCTTTGGGATACTTCGTTTGGGCGTAGTCCCATAAGAGCCCTGATACCAAAATATTGTTCAACTTCGAAGGGTGACTACTCGAACTCCGTGGCACATATAGATGCCTCGTCTTATCTGACACCTCGGTTTAGGGACCCTCTACAATAGGCTCTCTCAATTTTTTTCCTTCTCATATCGGTGCTCTCGCTGCCCTATTGTTTGCAAATGCATGAAATATTGCAGTTTGAGTCAGTGTAAGGTTGTCAAACGCTATATTTTGCAAATGGTGGGTCATGGCACAGAACTGAATTCACCGAAACATTCAAGTGGCTATGTGAATGCTAGAGGAGGTATTTTTTTGGTTCGTGACAAGGTCGTTGCTTCCGGGGTACTTCGATCGGGCATAGTCCCTTAAGAGCTCTGAGACCAAAATATCGTTCAACTTCGATGGGTGACTACTTGGGCTTTGTGGCACCCAGAGTCACCTCGTCTAATCTGATACCTCAATGTAGGGACCACATACAATACCTTCTGTTTGTTTTTTCCTTTTCATATTGGTGTTCTTTCTGCCCTATTGTTTGCAAACGATCGAAATAGTGTAGTTTAAGCCAGTGTAAGGTTGTGAAATGCTATATTTTGCAAACGGTGGGTTGGTGCATTGAATCGAATGCACCGACACATCCGAGTGGCTAGGTGAATGCTAGATGGTGTGTTTTTTTTATTCGTGACAAGCTTATTGCTTTCGGGTTACTTCATTCGGGCGTAGTCCCTTAAGAGCCCTAAGACCAAAATATCGTTCAACTTTGACGGGTGACTACTCGGACTCTGTGGCACCTAGAGATGCATTCTCTAATCATACACCTTGGCGTAGGGACCCTCTACAATATCCTCTCTCAAATTTTTCCTTCTCATATCGATGCTCTTGCTGCCCTATTGTTTGCAAATGTGTGAAATAGTGTAGTTTGAGCCAGTGTAAGATTGTCAAAAGCTATATTTTGCAAATAGTGGGTCGTGGTGCCAAACGGAATACACCGACACATCCGGGTGGTTAATCGAACACTAGAGGAGGTGGTGTTTTAGTGTGTGACAAGTTTGTTGCTTCCAGGCTACTTTGTTCGGGCGTAGTCCCTTAAGTCGGAAAAGTGACAGGCGAGCGTGAGAATCAACAAGTGACTCTTCCGCGTACCCGACCTCCCGAGGTCGTGCCGAGACAGCCGGTGGGGGTAGAATATGCAGACAAACTAGTTAGGCAATCTAATGTCTTCGACACGCACTAGTGGAATTTGCGAATCTAAGGCTAAGAAGGCCCTTCTAACTTGGACTGGTGTGATAGATCGATCAGCGAGGATGACTGCTCGAAGGCTCCAATCAATATCGAGCTCTGGCGTGATTCGATCTATGGGTTGCGGAATACGTGGAAAATGACCTGGGATTGTTTCGTGTATATCTCCTGATAAGGTCATATGGCGGATATAGTTGATTCTATGGACGATTTTCTGGCCTAGTCCAGAATTCCCTAGCTTCGTTAGCCGCTATATCTAGTAAGGACAGTTGTTCGACGATGATAGGTGGAAGTGGAGTGGACTGAAATACTAGTGTGCGTAGGCCAGTGTCTATATCTAACTGACTTGTGGATTCGTTGGGCTGTGGGACCTGTGGATCACAACCATAGACTCTTGGTTGTTGCGGTCCTGTTATGGTCATACGTGAGATCAAGTTCTAATCCCTAGTATCCAGTAATCGTATGCCTTTTTCAGCTTCTACGTTTAGAACCAACAGTTGTGCGATCTTCTCAGAATACCTTACAGGCGTTCTTGCAACCTGGATTCTTAAGCTGGTATCTATATCTACGAGGGTGTCTCCAGCGTCTGGCTGTGGAACTAAAGGATCACACTCGAATGTTTGTTCTCTTTCGAGCCCTTCTACAGTCATGTGGATATTTTCTAGGGTAATCTGTAGTTTGGCTGACTTGACCAAAACGCATGTGCTTGGTCGTCTTCTATGTTTAATCCTCTTAACTGTGAGCTGATCAGTTGTAGATCTGCGGTTGTTCGGAATACTTGTATCCTGAGATTTTGGTCTATGTCAACTATTGCTGTGGCTAGGTTTGGTTGAGGCACGATCGGCTCAAATATATATTCCCTGGGCTCTTGAGGTCCCGTGATTGTCATACAAAACAAAATGTAATCTAACTGTAATGAAATAAATTCTAACTATGTGAAATAAATCTAACATATATAACCTTTATCTTTATAAGAAATATTCTAACAATTCTAAGGAAAACAAACTATTTTAAGCGTATCTAGAAATAATAACTAAACAATAATTTAAAACAGACAAGATAACCGAGTGTGGTTATTTGCCTGTGCAATTTGTAGAATTATTCTAAATAAATATGATAGCCTGTCTAATCTACCTGCAAGATTCTCGATCCTACCTCAGAAGTGAGGAGTGAATCATAGTTTCTCAGAAACTATCAATCCCCACAGCTTCCCTGGCAATATCGAGAATAGAATGAAATGAAATAAAGCGATTAACTACTCTATTTGATATAAATCTGACTAGAACTTTGAAATTTAAAACCTGGACTTCGCAGAACAGTGGTGAATCCGATGGTGTATGTGATCTCGTCCCCTCAGTATGATCTTCTCGTTCTTTCGTGTTCACTTGGATCCAGAAAAGCGTGTACTGCTAGCACCGATAGGAGTAGATTTTGGGACAAGGACAGCTCAGAATGCAGACCGAGAATGCGAGTAGGAGAGGGATAGCGCAAGAGTACAGAGCTTGGCTTATGCGATTCCTAGCGGGATTTTACTGCGAGTCATGCAACGTGAAGCGACCAGAACCTTTGACTATCCTATACGAAGAGCAAAACCTGCAACTTTAATGGCTTCCTAAGCTATTTTGTTCCCAAAATAAAGACACTGCTTGCACAAGTTGGATATGTGGCTTACCAACAGCTGAATAAAGCTAACCAGGTATACAATGAATTGAACTAAGAACTCTAAGTCACAGTAAAACAAATTTACAGCAAAAGGAATTCAGAGGCAAGCTTCTAACCGGATTGGATGGAGCAACAACACTGCCTGCACAAGATGGGTCTGTGGCTTACCAACAGCTGAGCAATGCTAAACCAAGTATGAAGTAAACTATGCTATCAATCCTAAGCAAGCTAACCAAAATACTAAAAACCAGAAGACTCTAACAAGGAAAAATGGTGATCAAAACTCCAGCTCAAATTCTTCACACAAACTCAGCCAAAATTCAGACCAAAATCAGACCAAAATTTTGCATGTACACAAACCATGCATTTATAGGAATTCAAACACCCAAGAATCAAAACCAAATTGAACTCCTAAACAATAAACAAAGGAAAAACACTGTTCCAGGGGACCAAAAACATTAATGCATGCTCAAGTCGGCAAAGAAAAGCTGGTGAAACGTGATATTTCACGCGGGTCACGCCAAAAGGGCGTTCTGGAAAACGCGCCCAGGACCGCCGCCCTGCTCAGGGCGGTGGTTACAGGACCGCCGCCCTGTTCAGGGCGGCGGTCACGAGACCGCCACCCTGCAGGGCGGCGGTTTCGTCACTGAAGATCAAAAGGGGCAAGAAAAGAGGGAAAAAGGGGAAAACAAAGGACACGGGGGCTAAGTGGGGTATGCGGGATGTTAACGCATATCCGAAGAGCTCTTTCTGGATCCCGAACACCTTGCGAGGAGACCTGTATCATCATTGGGGCATTTATTACACCGTTCCGCAGTACAGTACCTTACAATTTTGGGTACGTACATATTGCCCCCTCGGAGAAGCGTTTTAGCCATGAAAGGGCATAAAACGGTGGGTCCGAGTATGGCAGTCCCGAAATGGGGGGTTTAGAAGTTATACCTTACACGTCCGTGTGTTGAAATGGCGCCATCTGAAATTCCCGCTACCTGCAAAATGAAAAGAGATCTCAAGTGCAGATAGATACAATAATTTGAAAAATAAACGCTAAAATAACAGGGAAAGAGGACGTACCATTTGTGCGGGGATAGGAACTTACCTCCGTCAGCGCTCCGAACCTGCGAAAAAGTCATTTTAAGACGAAATAGAACAATATATATATGAAAGTGGGCCCATTTTCCTATTCATTTGCGCGAGTTGATTTGATCGATTTTGAGCTCTGGGACCCACGGTGACGGTTTCTCGCGTGAGTATAGTCGAAACGTCCGCAGTGAGATCGTGATCATGCCTCCACGTGCGGAACGCCACCCCGCGAGATCACAGGTTGGTTTTCTTCAATTTTGCATTTTTCCCCCTTCAAATTTGAAATGGCAAATTATTTGTAATGGGGGGGTTATTTTTGAAAATGTTTGGTTCAAAAGGTCCATCTAGGGGGGGCGCCTACTGGGTAGGCTCTTTTTTTAGCTAAAATGGTCTATTTTTGCGTTTTTTGGACTTTTTAGGGTTAAAAACCCGCGCGGGTTTTCGGACCGCGACCGCCGCCCTGGCCAGGGCGGCGGTTACACGACCGCCGCCCTGATCAGGGCGGCGGTTACGAGACCGCCGCCTTAAAGGCGGCGGTTACAGAACCGCCTCCCTGCTCAGGGTGGCGGTTTTGCACAGAATGCAAAAGAACCTCTTTTGAAAACTTACACTTGTATTTTCTTGCATTTCTGTATGTTTTTATGACTCTCCCTGCATTGATTAGATACTAACTTGCTCTGTTTTGTGTGTTTTTGGGTGTATGCAGGCGAGGGAGGAGTACATTAGATGGAGCCGGGAGAGAGAGTGTGATTGGTTGCCTGGGGTATTGGATGCCCTTTCGCCAGACGAGGAGGACACGTTGCAGAGGGCCGGCATATTGCGTATATCGCGTGTGCCCCATGTTACGCCATCGAGTCACATCCTTTGTGACTTATTTTCTTATTGGGATGCAGATCGGAACACTTTCTGACTGCCAGGGGTCCGCGGTGAGTGGACCATCACTTTGGAGGATGTTTACCGTATCCTGGGGGTCCCGATCATCGGGAGGAGGCTCACACTGGAGACAGCTGGGTCCAGAGCACAGATTGCACAGTGGGCAGGTTATATGGGGGATGCAGCTATTTCCACGGGGCCGAAGAAGGGAGTGAGAGTTAGATCCATTCCTTCTTTGCCCATCCCCGTATTTCGACAGGCCATCATGGGGATCCTTGCCTCGAGACTGATCGGGGACAAGGGAGGGGATACATTGTTATACTGCTGGGCCCCCATCATTGCACAGATAGAGGGGCATGGTCGGATATATGCCTGGGGCGCAGATATTTTGGGGACCACTTATCATGACTTATACAGGGTGGTCCGTTTACAGGGACAGTCTTTGAGCCACCCTACTCTAGTTATGAGTTGGGTGTATGAGCGCTTCATTCCCTATGGCAGAGGCGTGGAGGTGGCAGATCCCGGGGCTGTGAGGGCAGCCAGATGGTCAGACATGTCGGTGCTTAGAGCACCTCACCAGCCAGTAGCTTCCCTCACCACAGCAGATATGGAGGCCACACCGTACCAGCTCATGGCCGGCATTTGGGGAGAGGAGGCTCTCACATTGATCTCTTGCTCCACCACAGGGCAGCTTATTGACCGTGTGGGACGGGTGGAGGTACATCCTTTCGGCAGGGTCCCTCAGCAGTTCGGCCTCCCATATGTGGGCATGCTTCCTCCAGTGGCACCAGTCTATAGATCAGTCCGGGAGGCTAGAGGGGGGCCTAGAGGCCGTGGTTGGACAGTGGTCACTCCTGGTATTCCTATTACAGCCAGGGGGATTGTTCGGGCCAGAGGGAGAGCTGGTGCGCCTCGGGCACCTTTACTTCGGATTACTGCGGGTCCTGCTCATAGTAGCGATGACCCTATAGATATTGACTCCGATTCTGAGGAGTCCACAGAGGGAGGGTCGGAGGAGCAGACGGATGAGAGTGATCCTGAGTGGCATGACACTCAGGATATCATGCAGGCGGAGAGGGAGGAGCAGAGTGCAGAGAGAGAGACTCTGGTTTCCGAGGAGCCACTCTCTCAGGGCCATGGTGGAGAGGATGAGTCTGTTGTGGGGCGACATGTTGCCCCTACTACAGGAGCAGCTCCTCAGTCGGCAGCGGCATCTGCAGTGGGCGCTGGCCCTAGTGACCCATCTTGGAGGCCCGGTGACCCGAGTAAGTTATCCTCTCTCCCTTTCAGTGTTAGTTTGATTTAGGACTTGTTTCAACTGCTATCTCTCCTTATATTTGTATCTTGTATATTTTAGCCTCTTGCCTAGTTTCTAATTCATTTTTCTTCTTTGTTTTGCAGAGACTGTTGACGAGTGGCGGGATCTCATCCGTAGGGTATGTACTGATTCTCTGATGATCCCTATGGATAAGACCCGTGTGGAGCTATCTGTAGATGTCCGGGGAGCCCTTCAGCAGCTGGCAGGCATACTGACGTCTTCGCTTCCGTTTGGCACGTGGGCAAGATGGTGTCGACTCTCCGTACAGAGTTGGCAGGCTATAGGACAGCCGAGCGTCTTATGAGGAGCCATTCTCGTGGCGAGACCACGGCTGCTCCTCGGGACCCTGAGCCCTCCGTCCATTCAGAGCGCCAGCGTAGCCGGAGTCCTAGGCGAGGGCGCGCACCTTCAGCGGGATCGCGTAGGGGTTGAGAGGCCACTTGGCTCCTATGCACTTTTTGTATTATAGATTCTTTTGTGTATTACGGGCTCTTTGAGCGTTTTGACCATGCCTAGTGCATGATGGCATTGTATACAAACATTGATTATTTATATATATGCGTCGATTTTTGGATCAAAACTTGTCACTCGTGTTTGTCCTTTCTATTTCCAACTATTTCGTGTATACTACGATGTATGTTTTATATGCTTTCTAGAATGTATGCAATGGAAAACAGACGATGCAAATGTTTGCTTTCTTTTTGTGTTTCATGATGCTGATACATGATATTGTAGATATACTGTGATCTTGAATCTTAACTTTCTGTTAGCAATTTGGATAACTCATGTTTGTTTTGGCAAAGTGATGAAAATAACCAGTATGATGAACAGATTAACTTGCCCCACTCCTAACTCCACGCAACCAGTAAGATGCGAGGGCTCATCACCAAGAGCCAAGAAGGGCGCAAGTTATGAAATATGGTGAAATGATAGTGATGAAAGACAGACGAAGCTTTGGTGGAACCAAATTGAAAGCTACAAGCTTACTCTACCTGAATGACTTCATAGTTTTGGGTGCAACTTGCTTTGCGGTTTATCCAGACTTAGACCCGTAGATGGCCACATAGTAGACAAAATCTGGGTTTTAGGATTTTTAACTCTCTTGGAATTTTGAGCATCTGATTCATTCGTTTTTGACTCAAAGTTTGAATAGTTTGTTTATGACCTTTTAACGTTTTGCATTGTCTAGAGGACCCCCTACACTTTGCCCCATGCTACTAGTAAGAAGCGTGGGTTTATCACCGTGGGAAAAGCATAGGCAAGTAAGGGCATTTCCATCCTTTCCCAACCCTACGTCACTAGTAAGAGACGCAAGCTCATCACCGAAGGTTGGTGGGGCAAGGAAATGTGTAAAAATAAAATTTTCTATTTAATCACTTTTTGACTTGTCTTTTTGAGTAAAATGTCAGTATATGCTTGTTTCCAAAGAGATGTGTATATGGGATAGATGTGACACCATGAAGCTTCTAGAACAGACCATAGGCAAGACACTTATCCTAAGAAGAAATCAAAGCGAGAACAAACTTGCAGATCTTGGTATGGTTACCGTTAGGACTTCGTCATGTTTGATTTTATTTGATAAAAGATTCCAAGATGACTTGATGATACGAAGATGGAGAGGTATGATTAGAAAGTTTTGTGCCAATCAACATCATGAGTTTGTAATGAATTACTTTGAGAATAGATTCCTTGATCACAATTTGTGTAAGAACAAGTGGACAAAATGATCCTAATTTATATGAAAATGCAATGTAGATAGTTATATAGGCAGCGCTTGCTGCTTATGCATAGAAACGTTTGAGGTGGAGGGAATTGACTGTTTCGCCAAACTCCTCACCTTCTAGCGTGCATAAGAGATAAGCACCATTCCCATAGTCCTTCATGACTCGGTATGGGCCCAACCATTTGGGCCGGAATTTCCTTCCTTCGCCGGTCTTCTTGTCGATCCGGCTGTCTAGTCTTAGAACTAGATCGCCTTCATATATGTCACGTTCATAGACCTTCTTGTTATACTGCCGGCACATTCGGTCAGCATAAGCTCTATGCCGCTGTTCAGCATCTAACCTAGTTTCATCTAGGCTTTCTAGTTGGGAAAGACGTGCTTCTCTATAAGCGTCTTCATCTATGGATGGTAATGGGAAGTCGTCCTTAAGACGTGTTTTGTTGATGTCTCGGAAATCTATGCAGATGCGTATCTTTCCGTTCTTCTTGAGAACGGGAACGATATTAGATACCCATTGGGAGTAGTCAACTGGCTTGATGAATCCTACCTGAAGGAGTTTTATTACCTCCTCTTTTACCATGAGAGCTACTTTGGGCTTCATGGGTCTTGATTTTTGTTTAATTGGCTTTGCATCTGATCTAGTGACGAGGTTGTGCACCGCAATGTGGGATGCGACTCCCGTCATCTCCTTGTAATTAAATGTAAACGCCTTCTGATGCTCTTTGAGAACCTGAGTATGTATTTCCACTTCTTCTGGGGTTAACGAAGAACCTAGTTTCAAGATTCTCGGCTCGTCTTCCGTTCCGATGTTGACATCGATTGTTTCTTCGATTAAAGAGGCGTTACCCTCTTCGAACTCAGGTGGTGCTGGAGGTAAATCTATATCATCCCCATTTTCTATTGCGTATATGCTAGGTTCCCTTTGTGAGGGAAGACCCGTTACGGGATTTCCGAAGTAGGAAGATGAATGCGGAATCAGAGATAAATCTAGCATGTGATAAGAGAGATGTAATGCTGCATAGGCATTTAAGTAATCCAAAGTAGCCGCATCATTTCCAACATGGTCTAGGACGGTAGATTCACTTCCACTTGAAAGAGGATTTGTCATTGTTTTTATCAATGGTTCGTTACGAATGGATACTGTGAAGTGAGTATCTTCTAGCTCATTGCTTGGAGTGAAGCGTGACGCTGAGGTTGCTATCGAATCGGAAAGAAGATTTTTCTCTCGCGGGATCGCTTCAATGGATATGAAGTTAAACGCCTTGCTTAAATCTAATACAGCGTTTTTGTAGAGTTGTAAATGTTCGGCTTTAGTTTCATATATTTCAGAAACTTGGTTTGTTACTAATTGCGAGTCTCCGAGGACTCTGATGTTATCAATACCAATTCTTTTGGCTAAGGTAAGGCCAAGGAGGAGAGCTTCGTACTCAGCGCCATTATTTGTGCATTCAAAGTTTAACTTAAAAGAGAATGGGAGGACCTTCTCCTCGGGCGAGGTAAGAATTATACCTGCCCCTGCTCCATAACGGCATTTAGCTCCATCGAAATGGAGAGTCCAATACTTAGCCGGGAGTATAGATGTAGGGGTATCTGCTGCATTTGCACACTCTACTTCTACCATATAGAGATCTTCTGCTGGCAAGGAACCAACACCTAGGGAAAATCCCATGCCTACTGAATCGAATGGTAAGAACATTGGTGAATCTTGTTCTATCAACTCAACGATCTTCGCAGTAGTCCCTAATGATACTGTTTCTTTAGTTTTACCTTTAGGGGTTGGAGTTGTTTTGGCTATGCTGGTTGTTTCAAGATCCGTCGTAGGTATCAACTTTTCCTCTGGCTTTGGGTCAGAGGGTTTATTAAGTTGGTTTGTTGGAAGTTCAAATTCTGAGTGCACCCCTGGTCTTTTCTTTAAATCAGCTAGGTGCAAATCGAAAGGTTTTGGATCGCCTTTGGCTACGAATACCTTTCCCAGATGCAAGAATCTTACTTCTTGAAATAGCGTGGAAGGGATTGCCTTCATTCGATGTATCCAAGGTCGGCCGAGGATCATATTATAGTTAGTTTCCCGATCTATAATATAGAATTCAGTCAAGATGGTTTTGGGCCCTAAGGTGACCGGCAGTATTATAGTTCCTATTGAAGTGGCTTTAAGGCTATCATAGCCTCTCAAGGTATTTCGTGTAGTAGAACAGTTCGTTTCTCCATATCCAAGTTTTTGGAGGAAAGAGAAAGGGACTATGTTAACTGCGGCCCCGTCGTCAACCATTGCCCGTTTTACATAGTTATTATAAACCCACACTTGCAAGTGTAAGGCTGGGTCACCTCGGCGTGCGATCTCAGCATCTGTGGGCATTTTACTTATTTCGAAGATGAATTCGACATCCTTGTCCGGCTGCCCCGGAGGATGGATATCAAAATCTACGTGATTTACTTGTGTTTCAGGAGGTGGAGTGATGTTAATTAGATGGCCTAGACCTAATGCTTCTAAAAGAGCAGCTCTGTGAGGGGGAGAGTTCTTTAGCAAGTCCAAGAATGAAATGTGTGAAAAGGTCTTTGTTAGGTCACTAATTAAATCATAGGCACCGATGGGTTTTTCAATTATTTGTTGACTCCTATCTATCTCTGGCAGATGACTTGGGCTCGGTTGAGAGAAATACTCTCGTGTTCTTGTTATAGCTTCGATAGGTAGTTCAGCGTCTAATTCTACCAAACTAACTATCTTAGGTCTTGGTTGAGCTCCCAACTGTGGCGCAACTGACGGATTTAATGAAGTCGAAGCTTCATGATCATTGTTTCCCGTTATTGCACCTTTGTTTGTTCCGGTTGGATTCAGCCTATTGCTATCATGATTTGGGAGCGGATCGTTAAAGATCCTGAGGGGAGCATTCTGAGGGGAAACTGCCCCTGCGAGAGTATTTGGTGATGATGAGACGGGATCTGCCAAAAACAAGTCTGTGAAGAACTGTCTTTGTTCTTCTGGAAAACGTTGCATAAATTTATTGTAGTCACGGCACGTTCTAGTGTCGTGACCATGAATTTTATGGAAACCACAATAAGAATTGGGATTATAATTCCCGTTTTGTTGGTTTGGTGTGTATTGTGGCCTAAAATTCCGATCAAACTGTTGCCTATTAGGACCAAAGTTTTGGAATTGTTGTTTTTGGTTTTGACTTTGGTTTTGGTAACCAAATGAGTTTTGGCTTGGCCCTTGTATGGGATTTCGCCGTTGTTGTTGTTGTTGTGGATGATTAAAATCCACTGTATTGACCGTTGGGGTAAAATTGTTGTTTCGTTGATTGTTTGTTTGTGACGGAGTATTAACAACATTTACCCTCTTGGGCTGGTCGGTTACCCCATCCGTTGTTACCCCACGATTTTTGTTAAGGATTTTGGGTCCTTGATTGACATTTGTGGTAGTTGTAGTATTTTGAGTGGAGGTGATTAACCTCCCATTTGCTCCGTAAGTCTTACGACCACTATCTATTGCTGCTTGATCAATTCGCAGAGCGCTCTCAAGTACCTCATCATAAGTCCTTAGTGGGAACTTCTGGACTTCTTCCTTCACTTCTCTGCTGAGAGAATGAAGGAATAAATCGCATAGTTCCATCTGATCCATGTTTGGAGCACTTGCTGATGAATAAAGAACTGTACGCCACCTCTGGATGAAATGAGCGACAGATTCATTGTGTTCTTGTTTGATATGCAAGAATTCCCTGATTCCTGTTCTCAGTAGTTTGTTCATGTCGAAGGCTTTGATGAACTCTGACACGAGTTGTTTAAATGAATGTATGGAAGCCTCAGGTATTCTATAATACCAATCGAGAGCGATGCCTTCCAAGGTTTTGGGAAATATTTTAGCAACAACCCCATCCCAAGGGAGTAATTCTCGTATGGCTGTAGCGTAAGCTTTGATGTGCGCGTTTGGATCTCCCTCGCCCTTGAACTTGGGAAAATCAGGGAGAGGTCTTGGAAGCATGACGCTTCGTATGGTGAAATCTAAGGGTTCCTTTAGATATTCTGAATATGTCCCTATTGCATAGCTTTCGACCATTGATGGTGGTTGCTGCGGGAGCAATGGCGGAATGGGTTGTTGATATGGCATAACGTACGCGTTGGCAGGGGCATAAGGAGGTCCCTGCATTGGAGCAAACATGCCGGGAGAGGAGAACATATCCCCTTGTGGCGATTTTGAATACATGTTTAAGTACGAAGGGGTATTATCCAGGAATGGATTGCTCTGTACTAGACCTGGAGGAACAGTGCTAGCGATAGTGGGTCTAGTTGGCACTTGTTGAGGAAATTGAGGAGGCATGCCTAACGTGCCTACTCCTGTGAGGAGATCTACTTGGCCAGAGTGGTATGGAGGATTGGAACTCCCCGTTTGCATGAACAGAGAATTTTGATTTGCTTGAGCAAGTTCTAACCCTCTCACTCTTTCTACTAACGTTGAAATGACTTCATTTGGTGAAGTCACGGTACTTTGCCTGAGCGGCGTTTGTTGTGTACCCTGGTGTTGTATAGGCATGTGATAGCCTGTCATGAACTGATTGCTATCTTGCCAAGTTTCTCCAAGAATATTTCCTGTAGAGGTATTTTCTTGAAAATGGGTCTCGGGTTGTGCTTGTAAACCTCCTATAGGTGGGTACATACCCCGGGAGCGTTGTTCACTCCTAGGATAAGGTATTGATTGTCCATCGTCTAAGACCAGGTATGGATCTGATTGTCTACTGATATGTGGTCTGAGTAACATTTGAGGAGATGAACCAGATTCTCCTGTAAACGTCATATTGTTGGAACCTGAAGGTTCTGTTTGTTGGGTTCGAGGGGGTTGATCTAACTCCTCGGTTTGAAGAGACAAACTATATCTGGTTCTTGGGGTTTGAGTTGACAACTGATTAGTTGAATAGTTGTCACCCCATACTGAGAGCGAGGGTGATGATTCCCTATTCTGTTGGGCGTAGTATGCCTCAAGACCCAGGAGGGGTCTGCCATATGCGTCGAATCCCGACATATTCGGGGGGTATATGAATACCCGCAGAATAATGGGAAAGAGCGAAGGTGAAAGAGAGAAGATGAAACTTCTCAAAGAGAAGGTGAAATAATTGTTTGATTCACGTCGGGTTCACCAATTTTGTACGTCGGAAAAGTGACAGGCGAGCGTGAGAATCAACAAGTGACTCTTCCGCGTACCCGACCTCCCGAGGTCGTGCCGAGACAGCCGGTGGGGGTAGAATATGCAGACAAACTAGTTAGGCAATCTAATGTCTTCGACACGCACTAGTGGAATTTGTGAATCTAAGGCTAAGAAGGCCCTTCTAACTTGGACTGGTGTGATAGATCGATCAGTGAGGATGACTGCTCGAAGGCTCCAATCAATATCGAGCTCTGGCGTGATTCGATCTATGGGTTGCGGAATACGTGGAAAATGACCTGGGATTGTTTCGTGTATATCTCCTGATAAGGTCATATGGCGGATATAGTTGATTCTATGGACGATTTTCTGGCCTAGTCCAGAATTCCCTAGCTTCGTTAGCCGCTATATCTAGTAAGGACAGTTGTTCGACGATGATAGGTGGAAGTGGAGTGGACTGAAATACTAGTGTGCGTAGGCCAGTGTCTATATCTAACTGACTTGTGGATTCGTTGGGCTGTGGGACCTGTGGATCACAACCATAGACTCTTGGTTGTTGCGGTCCTGTTATGGTCATACGCGAGATCAAGTTCTAATCCCTAGTATCCAGTAATCGTACGCTTTTTCAGCTTCTACGTTTAGAACCAACAGTTGTGCGATCTTCTCAGAATACCTTACAGGCGTTCTTGCAACCTGGATTCTTAAGCTGGTATCTATATCTACGAGGGTGTCTCCAGCGTCTGGCTGTGGAACTAAAGGATCACACTCGAATGTTTGTTCTCTTTCGAGCCCTTCTACAGTCATGTGGATATTTTCTAGGGTAATCTGTAGTTTGGCTGACTTGACCAAAACGCATGTGCTTGGTCGTCTTCTATGTTTAATCCTCTTAACTGTGAGCTGATCAGTTGTAGATCTGCGGTTGTTCGGAATACTTGTATCCTGAGATTTTGGTCTATGTCAACTATTGCTGTGGCTAGGTTTGGTTGAGGCACGATCGGCTCAAATATATATTCCCTGGGCTCTTGAGGTCCCGTGATTGTCATACAAAACAAAATGTAATCTAACTGTAATGAAATAAATTCTAACTATGTGAAATAAATCTAACATATATAACCTTTATCTTTATAAGAAATATTCTAACAATTCTAAGGAAAACAAACTATTTTAAGCGTATCTAGAAATAATAACTAAACAATAATTTAAAACAGACAAGATAACCGAGTGTGGTTATTTGCCTGTGCAATTTGTAGAATTATTCTAAATAAATATGATAGCCTGTCTAATCTACCTGCAAGATTCTCGATCCTACCTCAGAAGTGAGGAGTGAATCATAGTTTCTCAGAAACTATCAATCCCCACAGCTTCCCTGGCAATATCGAGAATAGAATGAAATGAAATAAAGCGATTAACTACTCTATTTGATATAAATCTGACTAGAACTTTGAAATTTAAAACCTGGACTTCGCAGAACAGTGGCGAATCCGATGGTGTATGTGATCTCGTCCCCTCAGTATGATCTTCTCGTTCTTTCGTGTTCACTTGGATCCAGAAAAGCGTGTAATGCTAGCACCGATAGGAGTAGATTTTGGGACAAGGACAGCTCAGAATGCAGACCGAGAATGCGAGTAGGAGAGGGATAGCGCAAGAGTACAGAGCTTGGCTTATGCGATTCCTAGCGGGATTTTACTGCGAGTCATGCAACGTGAAGCGACCAGAACCTTTGACTATCCTATACGAAGAGCAAAACCTGCAACTTTAATGGCTTCCTAAGCTATTTCGTTCCAAAATAAAGACACTGCTTGCACAAGTTGGATATGTGGCTTACCAACAGCTGAATAAAGCTAACCAGGTATACAATGAATTGAACTAAGAACTCTAAGTCACAGTAAAACAAATTTACAGCAAAAGGAATTCAGAGGCAAGCTTCTAACCGGATTGGATGGAGCAACAGCACTGCCTGCACAAGATGGGTCTGTGGCTTACCAACAGCTGAGCAATGCTAAACCAAGTATGAAGTAAACTATGCTATCAATCCTAAGCAAGCTAACCAAAATACTAAAAACCAGAAGACTCTAACAAGGAAAAATGGTGATCAAAACTCCAGCTCAAATTCTTCACACAAACTCAGCCAAAATTCAGACCAAAATCAGACCAAAATCAGACCATTTGCATGTACACAAACCATGCATTTATAGGAATTCAAACACCCAAGAATCAAAACCAAATTGAACTCCTAAACAATAAACAAAGGAAAAACACTATTCCAGGGGACCAAAAACATTAATGCATGCTCAAGTCGGCAAAGAAAGCTGGTGAAACGTGATATTTCACGCGGGTCGCACCAAAAGGGCGTTCTGGAAAACGTGCCCAGGACCGCCGCCCTGCTCAGGGCGGCGGTTACAGGACCGCCACCCTGTTCAGGGCGGTCACGAGACCGCCGCCCTGCAGGGCGGCGGTTTCGTCACTGAAGATCAAAAGGGGCAAGAAAAGAGGGAAAAAGGGGAAAACAAAGGACACGGGGGCTAAGTGGGGTATGCGGGATGTTAACGCATATCCGAAGAGCTCTTTCTGGATCCCGAACACCTTGCGAGGAGACCTATATCATCATCGGGGCATTTATTACACCGTTCCACAGTACAGTACCTTGCAATTTTGGGTACGTACAGGACCCTCTACGATAGCCTCTCTCTATTTCTTCCTTCTCATACCAGTGCTCTCCATACCCTATTGTTTCCAAATGCGTGAAATAATGCATTTTGAGCCAGTGTAAGGTTGACAAAAGCTATATTTTCCAAATGGTGGGTTGTGGCACTGAACCAACTACTCTGAAATATTCAGGTGGCTAGATGAATGCTAGAGGAGGTTGTGTTTTTGTTCTCGACAAGGTCATTACTTCCGGGCTACTTCATTTGGGCGTAGTCCCTTAAGAGCCCTGAGACCAAAATATTGTTCAACTTCGATGGTTGACTACTCAGACTCTGTGGCACCTAAAGATACCTCATCTGATATGAAACCTAGGCATAGGAACCCTCTACAATATCCTCTCTTTCTTTTTTCCTTCTCGTCTCGGTTCTCTCGCTGCCCTATTGTTTGCAAACGCTCAAAATAGTGCAGTTTGAGCTAGTGTAAGATTGTCAAACACTATATTTTACAAATGGTAGGTCATGGCACCGAACCAATTGTGCCGACACATCCGGGTGGCTAAGTGAACGCTAGAGGAGGAGGTGTTTTAGTTCTTGACAAGATCGTTTCTTCCAGGCTACTTCGTTCATGCGTAGTCCCTTAAGAGCCCTAAGACCAAAATAACGATCAACTTCGACGGGTGTCTACTCTGACTCAGTGGCACCTAGAGATGCCTTGTCTAATCTGACACCTTAGTGTAGGGACCCTCTACAATAGCCTCTCTCAAGTTTTCCTTCTCATATTGGTGCTCTCGCTTCCCTATTTGGAAATGCGTGAAATATTGCAGTTTGAGCCAATGTAAGATTGTCAAACACTATATTTTTCAAACGATGGGTTGGTGCACCAAATCGATTGGATCGACATGTTCAGGTTGCCAGGTTAATGCTATAGGAGGTTGGATTGGATCGATGAACTTTCATGGGTGACTACTCGGACTCTGTGGCACCTAAAGATGCCTTGTCTGATCTAACACCTCAGCGTAGGGAAAATCTACAATAGCTTCTGTCAATTTTTTCCTTCTCATATCAGTGCTCTCGCTATCCTATTGTTTGTAGACTCGTGAAATAGTGCCATTTGAGCTAGTGTAAGGTTGTTGAATGCTATATTTTGTAAACGGTGGGTTGGTGCACAAAATCGACTGCACCAACACGTCCTGGTAGCCATGTGAACTCTAGAGGAGGTGGTGTTTCAGTTCATGACAAGGTCATTGCTTACGGGCTACTTCGTTCGGGCGTAGTCACTTAAGAGCCCTGAGACCAAAATATCATTCAACTTAGATGGGTTACTACTCAGACTCCATAGCACCTAGAGATGACTCGCCTGATCCAAAACCTCTATGTAGGAAACCTCTACAATAGCCTCTCTGAGTTTTTCCTTCTCATATCGGTGCTCTCATTTCCCTATTGTTTGCAAACGCGCGAAATAGTGTAGTTTGAGCCAATATAAGGATGTCAAACGTTATATTTTATAAATGGTGGGTCGTGGCACCAAACCGACTGGACTGAAACATCCGCGTGGCAAAGCGAATGCTAGAGGAGGTTGTGTTTTAGTGCACGATAAGGTTGTTGCTTCTAGGCTACTTCGTTTAGGTGAAGTCCCTTAAGAGCCCTAAGACCAAAATATCATTCAAATTCGACGGGTGACTACTCAGACTCCGTGGAAACCTCTACAATATCCTCTCTCAGTTTTTTCCTTCTCATACCGGTGCTCTCACTGCCCTATTGTTTACAAACACACGAAATAGTGCATTTTGAGCTAGTGTAAGGTTGTCAAACGCTATATTTTGCAAATGGTGGGTCGTGGCACTGAACCGACTATGCCAAAACATCTAGGTGGCTAGGTGAATGCTAGAGGAGGTGGTGTTTTGATTCTCAACAAGGTCGTTGCTTCCGGGCTACTTAGTTTGGGCATAGTCCCTTAAGAGTCCTAAGACCAAAATATCAATCAACTTCGATGGGTGACTACTCGGACTCTGTGGCACCTAAAGATGTCTCGTCTGATCTAGCACCTCAGCATAGGGACCCTCTACAAAATCCTCTCTTAGTTTTTTCCTTCTCATATCGGTGCTCTCGCTTCGCTATTGTTTGCAAACACGTGAAATAGTGCAGTTTGAGTTAATGTAAGGTTGTCAAACCCTATAGTTTATAAACAGTGGGTCGTGGCACTAAACCAACTACGCCAAAACATCTAAGTGGCTAGGTGAATGCTAGAGGAGGCAGTGTTTTGGTTCGTGACAACGTCGTTGCTCCCGGGCTACTTCATTCTGGCGTAGTCCCTTAAAAGCCCTAAGACCAAAATATTGATCAACTTCGATGGGTTACAACTCAGACTCCATGGCACCTAGAGATGCCTCATCTGATCTGACACCTCGGCATAGGGACCCTCTACAATAGTCTCTCTTAGTTTTTTCCTTCTCATATCGGTGCTCTCGCTTCCCTATCATTTGCGAATGGGTGAAATAGTGCAGTTTAGTCATTGTAAGGTTGTCAAACGCTATATTTTACAAACAGTGTGTTGGTGCACCAAATCGACTTCACCGACACATTTTGGTGGCTAGGTGAACACTAGAGAAGGTGGTGTTTTGGTTCACGACAACGTCGTTGCTTCTGGGATTCTTCATTTAGGCGTAGACCCTTAAGAGCCCTGAGACCAAAATATCCTTCAACTTTAATGGGTGACTACTTGGACTCCATGACACCTAAAGATGCCTCGTTTGATCCGAAACCTCCACATAGTGACCCTCTACAATATAATCTCTCAATTTTTTCTTTCTCATATTGGTGCTCTCGTTGCCCTTTTGTTTGGAATCGCAAGAAATAGTGCAGTTTGGGCCAGTGTAAGGTTGGAAAACGCTATATTTTACAAACCGTGGGTCGTGGCACCAAACCGACTGTGCCGACACATCCGAGTGGCCAAGCGAATGCTAGAGGAGGTGGTGTTTCAATGTGTGAGAAGGTCATTGCTTTCGGGCTACTTCGTTCGGGTGTAGTCCCTTAAGATCTCTGAGACCAAAATACTGTTCAACTTCTACGGATGACTACTCAGACTTTGTGGCACCTAGAGATGCCTTGTCTGATCTAAGACCTAGACATAGGGACCCTCTATAATAGCCTCTCTTGATTTTTTCTTTGTCATCTCGGTGCTCTCGTTGCCCTATTATTTGTAAATGCACGAAATAGTATAGTTTGAGCTAGTGTAAGGTTGTCAAACACTATATTTTCAAAACGGTGGGTCGTGGCACCAAATCGACTTTGCCAACACATTTGGGTGGCCTAGTGAATGCTAGATGAGGTAGTTTTTTTGTGCGGGATACTTCATTCGGGCGTAGTCCCTTAAGAGCACTGAGACCAAATTATTGTTCAACTTCGATGATTGACTACTCATACTCCGTGTCACCTAGAGATTCCTAATCTGATATGACACCTTGCTGTAGGGACCCTCTGCCCTATTGTTTGCAAACGCGTGAAATAGTGCAGTTTGAGCTAGTGTAAGGATGTCAAACGCTATATTTTACAAATGGTGGGTCGTGGCACCGATTCGACTATGCCGACACATCTAGGTGGCAAGGTGAATGCTAGATGAGGTGGTGTTTTGGTTCTTAACAAGGTCGTTGCTTCCGAGATACTTTGTTCGAGTGTAGTCCCTTTAGAGCTCTGAGACAAAAATATCGTTCCACTTCGACGGCTGACTACTCGGACTCAATGGCACCTAGAGATGCCTCGTCTGATCAAAAACATTGGCTTAAGGACCCTTTACAGTTGCCTCTCTCAGGTTTTTCCTTCTCATACTGGTGCTCTCGCTGCCTTATTGTTTGCAAATGTGCGAAATAGTGTAGTTTGAGCCAATGTAAGGTTTTCAAACACTATATTTTGCAAACGATGGGTCATGGCACTAAACTGACTATGTTGAAACATCTGAGTTACTAGGTGAACACTACAAAAGGTGTTTTTTTGGTTCGTGACAAGGTCATTGCTTTTGGGCTACTTTGTTTGGGCGTAGTCCCTTAAGAGCCCTGAGACCAAAATATTGTTCCACTTCGACGGGTGACTACTCGGACTCCGTGGCAGCTAGAGATGTCTCTTCTGATTTGACACCTCAGCATAGAGACCCTCTATAATAGCCTCTCTAGGGCTTTTCCTTCTCATATTTGTGCTCTCAATTCCTTATTGTTTGCAAACGCATGAAGTAGTGTAGTTTAAGTCAGTGTAAGGTTGTCAAATGCTATATTTTGCAAACAGTGGGTCATGGCACCGAACCAACTGTGCTGAAACATCCAAGTGGCCAGGTGATTGGTAGAAGAGGCATTTTTTTTGTTTGCAACAAGGTCATTGCTTCTGGGCTACTTCATTTAGGCGTAGTCCCTTAAGAGCCCTAAGACCAAAATATCATTCAAATTCGATAGGTAACTACTCGGGCTCTGTGGCACCTAGAGATGCCTCGTCTGATCTGATACCTCAGTGTGGGGACCCTATACAATAGACTCTATCAGTTTTTTCCTTCTCATATTGGTGGTCTCAATGACCTATTGTTTGCAAATGCGTGAAATAGTGCAGTTTGAGTCAGTGTAAGGTTGTTAAACACTATATTTTGCAAACAGTGGGTGGTGGCACTGAACCAACTATGCCAACATGTCTGGGTGGCCATGTGAACACTAGAGGAGGTAGTTTTTTGGTTCCTGACAAGGTCGTTGCTTTCGGGCTACTTCGTTCGAGTGTAGTCCTTTAAGAGCCCTAAGACCAAAATATCGTTCAACTTCGACAGGTGACTACTCGGACTCTATTACACCTAGAGATGCCTTGTCAGATCTAACATCTCAGCATAGTGACCCTCTACAATATCCTCTCTCAGTGTTTTCCAAAGTAGCCCAGAAGCAATGACCTTGTCACGAACCAAATGCTATATTGCTTCTGGGCTACCTTATACTTTGCTATTGTTTGTAAACGCGCGAAATAGTGCTATTTGAGCCAGTGTAAGGTTGTCAAATGCTATATTTTATAAATGGTTGGTCGTGGAATTGAATCGACTGTACATACATATCCTTGTGGCCAGTTGAACATTAGAGTAGGTGGTTTTTCTATTCGCGACATGGTTGTTGCTTCTGGGCTACTTCGTTCAGGCGTAGTCGATTAAGAGCCCTGAGACTAAAATATCATTCAACTTTGATGGGTGACTACTCAGAATACGTGGCACCTAGATATTTCTCTTCTAATCTAACACGTCATGTAGGGACCCTCTACAATAGCCTCTCTTATTTTTTCCCTTCTCATACTGGTGCTCTCGCTGGCCTAATGTTTCTAAATACGTGAAATAGTGCAGTTTGAGCTAGTGTAAGGTTGTCAAAAGCTATATTTTGAAAACAATGAGTCATGACAATGAACCGACTACGTCGACACATTTGGGTGGTTGTGTGAACACTAGAGTAGGTGGTGTTATGGTTCCCGACAAGGTCGTTGCTTCCGGGCTACTTTGTTCGGGCGTAGTTCCTTAAGAGCCTTGAGACCAAAATATCATTCAACTTTGACAGGTGACTACTCGGACTCCTTGGCACCTAGAAATTCCTCGTCTAATTTGACACCTTGGTATAGGGACCCTCTAAAATATCCTCTCTCAATTTTTTCCTTCTCATGTTGGTGCTCTTGCTGTCCTATTTTTTGTAAACGCGTGAAATAGTGAAGTTTGAGCCAGTGTAAGGTTATCAAACGCTATATTTTGCAAATGGTAGGTCATGGCACGAAACCGACTACACCAAAACATCCACGTGGCCAATAAAACACAAGAGGAGGTGGTGTTTCAGTGCATGACAAGGTCGTTGCTTCTGCACTACGTCATTCAGGCGTAGTCCCTTAAGAGCCATGAGACCAAAATATTGTTCAAATTCGACGGGTGACTACTCAGACTCTGTGGAACCTAGATATGCCTCATCTGATCCAAAACCTCAACATAGGGACACTCTACAATATCCTCTCTCATTTTTTTCCTTCTCATATCAGTGCTCTCGTTGCCCTATTGTTTGCAAACGCGTAAAATAGTGCAGTTTGAGCCAGTGTAAGGTTGTCAAACGTAATATTTTGCAAATGGTGGGTTGTGGCACAAAACCAACTACACTGACACATCTGGGTGGCTATATGAATGCTAGAAGAGGTGGTGTTTTGGTTCTTAACATGGTCGTTGCTTCCAGGCTACTTCGTTCGGTCGTAGTCCCTTAAGAGCCCTGAGACAAAAATATTGTTCAACTTCAACAGGGGACTACTCAGACTTTGTGGCACCTAGATATGACTCTTCTGATATGAAAAATTGATGTAGGGACCATCTAAAATAGGCTCTATCAGTTTTTTCCTTCTCATACCAGTGCTCTCACTGCCCTATTGTTTGCAAACGCGTGAAATAGTGTAGTTTGAGTCAGTGTAAGGTTGTCAAATGCTATATTTTGTAAACACTGGGTCGTGGCACCGAACCGACTTTGTCGACACATCCGGGTGGCCAGGTGAACACTAGAGGATGCATTTTTTTAGTTTGTGACAAGTTCGTTGCCTTCTGGCTACTTTGTTTAGGCGTAGTCCCTTAAGAGCCCTGAGACCAAAATATTGTTCATCTTCGACGATTGACTACTCAGACTCTATGGCACCTAGAGATGCCTCATCTTATCTGACACCTTGGTATAGAGACCCTCTATAATAGTCTATCTCACTTTTTTTCCTTCTCATATCGGTGCTCTCGCTGTCCTATTGTTTACAAACACATGAAATGTTGCAGTTTGAGTCAGTGTAAGGTTGTCAAACGCTATATTTTGCAAATGGTGGGTCATAGCACTGAAGCAGCTTCACCAAAACATTCGAGTGGCTAGGTGAATGCTAGAGGAGGTATTGTTTTGGTTCGTGACAAGGTCATTGCTTTTGGGCTACTTCGTTCGGGCGTAGTCCCTTAAGAGCCTGAGACCAAAATATCGTTCAACTTCGATGGGTGACTACTTGGGCTTTGTGGCACCCAGAGACACCTTGGTTGATCTAACACCTCAGTGTATAGACCCTATACAATAACCTCTGTTAGTTTTTTCCTTTTCATATTGGTGCTCTCGCTGCCCTATTGTTTGCAAACACGCAAAATAGTGTAGTTTGAGCCAGTGTAAGGTTGTCAAACGCTATATTTTGCAAACGGTGGGTTGGTGCACCAAATTGACTTTACCGACACATCCAAGTGGCTAGGTGAATGCTATAGGTGGCATTTTTTTGATTCGTGACAAGGTCCTTGCTTCCGGGTTACTTCGTTCGGGCGTAGTCCCTTGAGAGCCCTGAGACCAAAATATCATTCAACTTCAACGGGTGACTACTCAGACTCCGTGGCACCTAGAGATGTGTTCTTTGATCCTACACCTTGGTATAAGGACCCTCTACAATATCCTCTCTCAATTTTTTCCTTCTCACATTGGTGCTCTCTTTGCCCTATTTTTTGTAAATGCGTGAAATAGTGCAATTTGAGCCAATGTAAGATTGTAAAAAGTTATATTTTGCAGACGGTGGGTCGTGACACCAAACGGAATTTGTTGACACATCTCAGTGTCCAAGTGAACACTAGAGGAGGTTTTGTTTCACTGTGCAACAAGTTCGTTGCTTTCGGGCTACTTCGTTCGAGCGTAGTCCCTTAAGAGCTTTGAGACCAAAATATCATTCAAATTCAACAAGTGACTACTCAGAAACCGTGGCACCTAGAGATTCCTCATCTAATCTGAAACCTCAACATAGGGACCCTCTACAATAGCCTCTCTTAGTTTTTCCTTCTCATACCGGTGCTCTCGCTGCCCTATTGTTTGCAAACGTGTAAAATAGTACATTTTGAGCCAATGTAAGGTTGACAAAAGCTATATTTTGCAAATGGTGGTTTGTGTCACTGAACTAATTGATCCAAAATGTTTGGGTGGCTCGGTGAACACTAGAAGAGGTGGTTTTTTTTTTTCTCAACAAGGTCGTTGCTTCCGGGCTACTTCGTTCGGGCGCAGTCCCTTAAGAGCCCTGAGACCAAAATATTGTTCAACTTCGACGGGTGACTACTCAGACTCCGTGGCACCTAGAGATACCTCATCTGATCCAAAACCTAGGCAAAGCAACCCTCTATAATATCTTCTCTTGGTTTTTTCTTTCTCATCTCGGTGCTCTCGCTGCCCTATTGTTAGTAAACGCTCAAAATAGTGCAGTTTGAGCCAATGTAAGATTGTCAAACACTATATTTTACAAATGGTGGGTCGTGGCACCGAACCGATTGTGCTGACACATCCAGGTGGCTAGGTGAATGATAGAGGAGGTGGTGTTTCAGTTCTCGATAGGGTTGTTTCTTCCAGGCTACTTCGTTCGAGCGTAGTCCCTTAAGAGCCCTAAGACCAAAATAATGATCAAATTCGAAGGGTGACTACTCCGACTCCATGGCACCTAGAGATGTCTTGTCTGATCTAACACCTCAGTGTAGGGACCCTCTATAATAGCCTCTCTCAGATTTTTCCTTCTCATATTGGTGCTCTCGCTTCCCTATTGTTTGGAAACGCGTGAAATAGTTCAGTTTGAGCCAGTGTAAGGTTGTCAAATGCTATATTTTCCAAACGGTGGGTTGGTGCACCAAATCGACTGCATCGACATGTTCAGGTGGCCACATGAATGCTAGAGGAGGTGGTGTTTTGGTTCACGACAAGTTCGTTGCTTCCGAGCTACTTCGTTTAGGCGTAGTCCCTTAAGAGCCCTAAGACCAAAATATCGATCAACTTTCACGGGTGACTACTCGAACTCTGTGGCACCTAAAGATTCCTTGTCTGATCTGACACCTTAGCATAGGGAAAATCTACAATAGCTTCTCTCAATTTTTTTTTCTCATATTAGTGCTCTCGTTTCCGTATTGTTTGCAGACACGTGAAATAGTTTAGTTTGAGGCAGTGTAAGGTTTTCAAATGCTATATTTTGCAAACGGTGGGTTGGTGCACAAAATCAACTGCACCAACATGTCCTAGTATCTAGGTGAATGCTATAGGAGGTGGTGTTTTGGTTTGTGAAAAGGTTTTTGCTTCTGGGATACTTCGTTCGGGCGTAGTCACTTAAGAGCCCTGAGACCAAAATATCGTTCAACTTCGACGGGTTACTACTCAGACTCCTGGCACCTAGAGATGTCTCTTCTAATCTGACACCTCTATGTAGGAAACCTATACAATAGCCTCTCTAATTTTTTCCTTCTCATATCGGTGCTCTCGTTACCCTATTGTTTGCAAACGCGTGAAATAGTGCAGTTTGAGATAGTATAAGGTTGTCAAATGCTATATTTTACAAATGGTGGGTCGTGTCACCAAACTGACTACACTGACACATCTCGGTGGTAAAGTGAATGCTAGAGGAGGACGTGTTTCAGTGCATGACAAGGTCGTTGCTTCCGGTCTACTTCGTTCAGGCGTAGTCCCTTAAGATCCCTAAGACAAAAATATCGTTCAAATTCGACGGGTGACTAGTCAGACTCCATGGCACCTAGAGATGCCTTTTCTGATCCAAACCTCAGTGTGGGAACCCTCTACAATATCCTCTCTCAGTTTTTTCCTTATCATATCAGTGCTCTCGCTGCCCTATTATTTACAAACGCACAAAAATGTTCTTTTTGAGTTAGTGTAAATGGTGGTTCGTGGCATTGAAACGACTATGCCGAAGTGTCTAGGTGGCTAGGTGAATGCTACAGGAGGTAGTGTTTTGGTTCTCGACAAGGTTGTTGCTTCTGGGATACTTCGTTTGGGCATAGTCCCTTAAGAGCCCTAAGACAAAAATTTCAATCAACTTCGACAGGTGACTACTCGGACTCCGTGGAACCTAGAGATTCCTCGTCTGATCCAACACTTTGGCATAGGGACCCTCTATAATAGCCTCTCTCAGTTTTTTCCTTATCATATCGGTGTTCTCATTTCCCTATTGTTTACAAACTCGTGAAATAATACAGTTTGAATCAATGTAAGGTTGTCAAACCCTATATTTTTTAAACAATTGGTCGTGGCACTGAACCGACTACGCCAAATTGTCTGAGTGGCCAAGTGAATGCTAGAAGAGGTAGTGTTTCGGTTCGCGACAAGCTCGTTGCTTCCGTGCTACTTACTTCTGGCGTAGTCCATTAAAAGCCCTAAGACCAAAACATCGATCAACATCGATGGGTGACAACTTAGACTTCGTGACACCTAGAGATGCCTCGTCTGATCTGACACCTTGGCATAGGGACCCTCTAAAATAGCCTCTCTATGTTTTTTCCTTCTGATATCGGTGCTCTCTCTTCCCTATCATTTGCAAACGCGTGAAATAGTGCAGTTTGAGCTAGTGTAAGGTTGTCAAACGCTATATTTTACAAATGGTGGGTTGGTGCACCAAATCGAATTCACCGAAACATTTGGGTGGCTAGGTGGATACTAAACGAGGTGGTGTTTTGGTTCACGAAAAGGTTGTTGCTTCCGGGCTACTTCATTTGAGCGTAGTCCCTTAAGAGCCCTGAGACCAAAATATCATTCAACTTCAACGGGTGACTACTCGTACTCCATGACACCTAGAGATGCCTCGTCTAATCCAACACCTCCACATAGGGACCCTCTATAATATAATCTCTTGGTTTTTTCTTTCTCATATCGGTGCTCTCGTTGCCCTATTGTTTGAAAATGTGAGAAATAGTGCAGTTTGAGCTAGTGTAAGGTTAGAAAATGCTATATTTTACAAACTGTGGGTCGTGGCACCAAACCAACTGTGCCGACACATCCGGGTGGCCAAGTGAATTCTAGAGGAGGTGGTGTTTCATTGTGTGACAAGGTCGTTTCTTCTGGGCTACTTCGTTCGGGCGTAGTCCCTTAGAGCCCTGAGAATAAAATATCGTTCAAATTTGACGAGTGACTACTTGGTATCCGTGGCACCTAAAGATGCCTTGTCTAATTTTAAACCTCAATGTAAGGACCCTATACAATATCCTCTCTTGGTTTTTCTCTTCTCATAGTGGTGCTCTCACAACCATATTGTTTGTAAAAACTCGAAATAGTGCAGTTTGAGCCAGTGTAAGATTGTCAAACGCTATATTTTGTAAATGGTGGGTCATGGCACCAAGCTGACTATCCTAAATCATCTCGGTGGCTATGTAAATGGTAGAGGAGGTGGTGTATCAGTTTTCGACAAGTTCATTGCTTCTAGAATACTTCATTCGTGCATAGTCCTTTAAGATCCCTAAGAAAAAAATATCATTCAACTTCGACGAATGACTACTCAAACTCTATGACACATAGAGATTCCTCATCTGATCCAAAACCTTGGCATAGGGACCCTCTATAATATCCACTCTCAAGTTTTTCCTTCTTATTTCATTTCTCTCGCTGGCCTATTATTTGCAAACGCGTGAAATAGTGCAGTTTGAGCCAGTGTAAGGTTGTCAAACAATATATTTTGCAATTGGTGTGTTAGTGCACCAAATCGAATGCACCAACATGTCCAAGTGGCCAGGTCAATTCTAGAGGATGAGTTTTTTTAGTTTGCGACAAGTTCGTTCCGTCAGGGCTACTTCGTTCGGGCGTAGTCACTTAAGAACCCCAAGACAAAAATATCGTTCAACTTTGACGGGTGGCTACTCAGACTCCATGGCACCTAGAGATGCCTCGTCTAATCTGACACCTCTATGTAGGGACCCTCTACAATATCCTCTCTCAGTTTTTCCTTCTCATATCAGTGCTCTCATTGCCTTATTGTTTGCAAACACGTGAAATAGTGTAGTTTGAGCCAGTATAAGTTTGTCAAACGCTATATTTTACAAATGGTGGGTCGTGGCACCAAACCGAATGGGATAACACATATGGGTGGTGAAGAAAATACTAGAGGAGGTCATTTTTTAGTGCGTGACAAGGTCATTTATTTTGGGCTACTTCATTCAGGCGTAGTCCCTTAAGAGCCCTGAGACCAAAATATCATTCAAATTTGATGGGTGACTACTCAGACTCACTGGCACCTAGAGATGCCTCATTTGATCAAAAACTTCAGTGTAGGGACCCTCTACAATATCCTATCTTGTTTTTTTCCTTCTCATAATGGCGCTCTCGCTGCGCTATTGTTTGCAAATGCACAAAATAGTGCATTTTGAGCCAATGTAAGGTTGTCAAACGCTGTATTTTGCAAATGGTGGGTCATGGCACCAAGCCAACTATGCCAACACATCCAGGAAGCTAGGTGAATGCTAGAGGAGGTGGTGTTTCGGTTCTCGACAAGGTCGTTGCTTTCGGGCTACTTCATTTGGGTGTAGTCCCTTAAGAACCCTAAGACCAAACTATCGATCAACTTCAATGGGTGACTACTTGGACTCCGTGGCACCTAGAGATGCCTCGTCTGATCTGACTCCTTAGCGTAGTGACCCTCTAAAATAGCTTCTCTCAGTTTTTTCCTTCTCATATCGGTGTTGTTTCTACCCTATTGTTTGCAAACATGCGAAATAGTGTAGTTTGAGTCAGTGTAAGGTTGTCAAACGCTATATTTTGCAAATGGTGGGTTGGTGCACCAAATCGACTGCACCGACACGTCTGGGTGGCCAAGTGAATGCTAGAGGAGGTGGTGTTTTTGTTCACAACAAGGTCGTTGCTATCGAGCTACTTCATGCGGGCATAGTCCCTTGAGAGCCGTAAGACTAAAATATCGTTCAACTTCAACGGGTGAATACTCAAACTCCGTGGCACCTAGAGATGCCTCCTCAGATCTGACACCTCCATGTAGGGACCCTCTATAATAGCCTTTCCTTGTTTTTTTCTTCTCATATTGGTGCTCTCGCTGCCCTATTGTTTGCAAACATGTGAAATAGTGTAATTTGAGCCAGTGTAAGGTTGTCAAAAACTATATTTTACAAACGGTGGGTTGTGGCACCAAACCAATTATGCACACGCATAGGTATGGTCTTGTAAACACTCGGGGAGGAGTCATTTTTAAAATTTACAAATTTTTCAAACAATAAAAGCTTCTCTTAGCTTCGAGAATTTAAAATTCTGTAATAATAGTGCCAACCATGTGAAGGTGGAAGCTTTTCTGGCACCACTAACCTGAACATAAAAGTGTTAGTCAAAGAAATTTAAGTTTCCAATCAAAACCATATACTAGATATATACAAAATACACAAATTTAAAATAAAATATATGAACTTAAATCTAGATGTAACTAACATATTTATATATATATCAAAGAAATTATATATATCAGACACGAGCATTGTAAATTCATTCCAATGAATCATCAGGATCGGATCTACTCTGAATATCAGACAAGATTGCTTCATGATCTGACTCTCGAACCTTCGAAAGAATCTTGTTATTAGGCCTTCCTCGATATCTATACACCTAAATATTTGTTGTTAGAACTAGATGCGAATATAAGAGTATTTTTCTATGTGTCTCAAAGTCTTCAAACACCCAAACAAATTATTTTTTTAATGGATACCGTCGAAGCCAAGTTCCAGTAACTACCACTGACCATGCAGTATACTCAATATCTTTGCCATCTATAATAGGAGAATTCAATTTATTTCTTTCCTTAATGCAATGACATAAGAAATAGTCTGTTCCTTCTTCATTGTATTCTGTCGCAATAACTCCAAACACGTGTCCTATAAAAAAATAAAGGTTGAACAACTCAAATTTAAATTACATATTAAAATTTCAATGGACATAACTCAATATAAAAATTAAAAAAATAGCCATTAATACCTTGTCGCACCAAAATAAAAATTTCATCAAAGTCCTTGGATGTTGCAACTTCATCTACAGAAACAAGTCGTAATGCTTATGGAGGTTGATAACTAGGAAGTGGAGTTAGAGGCCTACAAATCCATCCATCCACCCATTCTTGTGAATCACACTCAATAGTGAAAAATTCGATACAAGATGCACAAAAATGTGTCAACTTTCTTGTCCATATGGCGCACAAAGTAGCGTCTGAGCTACAAAATGAGTGCATTTTACTGGACCCAGTGAGTGTCATACAATCCTCGTAGTTAGCAATTTGTTGTTCCTCTATTAGCCAAAAATATCTATGAACTATGGAATTTTATTGAGAACCTCGAGCCATGTTGTCGTTACACCATTCCACTATGCTCTTTGCATCTTTTAATTTAGCACCATCTTTGTACTTCAATTCTTCTCTTGCAAGAGATCTTTTCACACATGCCCCTGCACCGTCATGCTCTCCTTTTCCATGTCCAACCTTAGTGAAACTCCAAATATGTTGCACACCCATCTTGACATGCATTCTACTCATCAATAAAATATTCATGCATTCTTAAACTGAGACGTGTAATTATCTGACCATAAATAATGTTGTTTGAAGTGGATGTCCCTACCAAACAAGTTTCCATAAAATAATTGGAAACACCCTTGCACAAATTCAGTAGAATGAGTACGATCATCACTGATATAAAAGTGGTACTCTCTTAAAAAATTTCAATCATTTTCTATACTGTCAGGAGAATGTAGAAGTACTATATGCAAAAAAAGGACAACTTGTACTGAGTTGTAACAATTGCAATTGAACCTTCATTTATGGTTGCAATGTGTAATTCTCTGAAAAATCGACCACTGAAACAATAGTACCAATAGGAAATGCGTCCTTACCTAGCTTGAACTATTCATCCAACCATCAAGCTCTATGTGTATGCCTAGCATACTCATAAACAATTTCATCCTTAAATTTTCTCAAAAATTGGAAAAGAGGCATTTGTTCTATAACTAGCTCACACCGTCTAGACTCTTTTCCATATTTCCACTGGTATGCAACTGATTTATATTTATTAAAATTAGCTAAATTATGTCCTATTGTACCTTCAATTTTCTCATGGATGTAACTTTCCAATTTAGGTAATCCGCCGCATGTACTATAACTTCCATCTAAACAATCTTAACTATAAAAAAATTTTCCAACTTATTTTTCATAAAATATACTAGTAATGAAATCCCTGGAAGGTATTGGTGGAACTTGAACACCACATTCCAATAACATAGTTTTAGAATGAAAAATAGAATGAATACATAAAAATTTAGCATAATGCATCACAAATTCAACATGTTTCCTACAACAACAAGTAGTGCGAGCGTGGTTGATTTTCACATAGAATGGTTTTAACATTTCAAAAACATGTTTAGTAATTTTAATTTCTAGAATCTCTTGTTCAAACTTACGAAAAAATTGAGTTTGAGTCATATCTAAGAAATGCTTTCGATGTGGCTAACCATTAGTAGAACCAACTCTCTGTTTTATAACATCTCTTGTATTAGGTGAAACTCTAGTGTTATCATGCCAAAATTTAATAACAAATTCTCTTGTAGCATCAAAATTATTTTTGTCCTTACGCGGTTGTTCTAGTAGAAAATGCCCAAAAATTGGCATTATTGAGTGATTGAAGGATATTATATCTTTCAATTGCTTTCATTAGAGTTTTTCGATCAACTTGGAACATTCGACTTGTTTGCGTAATCAAATTTTGTTTTTTTATTGATTCACTTACAACACTAGTAGCAAGTACAGGATGCACAATATTACTATTCCTAGTGCGTCTCTTGACACCGACAATGTGATATGCATCATGAAGGTTTTTAACAATTGTAGAGGTTTGACCACGTATATTAGATGTTGTCAATCATAAGGTGTTTAATGTAGGTCTCATTTTAATCAATTTCATCAAACTAACCAAAAAATGACATCTTTGGGAATCATTTCAAATTTTAAAATGATTATCCAAAATTTTAGTGGCTTTTCTTGTGATTTGTCGTTCAAAAAGTTTGTTAGACATTGGTTTTCAAAATGTTTTCATCAATTTCAATAAAAAAAATTAGGTTTCTTACGTAAAATCCTAGGAGGTGTTTTTGTCAAATTTTGTTTGTCTACAGTTTCAACATGAATTTCCTTATTCACGTTTTCATTGTCTCTTTCAATTTCAAAATTTGCTACATCATGAGTATTTAATTTTTCTTCAACATTGATAGTAAAAACATCTTCATCACAAGTATTTAATTCAATTTTAACATTGACAGTAGAAACATTACCTGGTTCTTCATTGCTTACAATAGTTGGGGTTGAAGATGAACCTCTTCTTGATTCATGAAGATTCTGCATTCGCTCAGCATTTTGAATTTTGTTAGCTTCTAATTCGTTTGGTTTTTTTTACTTAATGACTTCTTTTTTTTACTTTGTTTCTTGTCTCCCATGATGTTTTGCTTCCGGTGATAAGAAAAACGTGCAGAAAAAGATAGAATTTCGTAGTAATTCATACGGTAAGGTCAGAGAGTAAAAATCACATGGTAATTCAAACATTGGGATGTGTGTAAATATGATTTATGAACCTGAGCGTGCTTTATAAACTGCAAACGTTCTTTATAAACCATGATCACAGATCTATCTGTCGAACCTAAGCCTCGGGAAATCTTATTTTTTTCCCCAACCAAAGCTATGGAAGGTCATTATGAAGTGTAAAAGTTTAAAAAACCTCAAATTTTCTCTTCCAAAGAATTGAACCATGCTAAAAAACTAAAAAAAAAACCACAAAAATGGTGCCATCACGTAGGGGAGACTGTTAGTTTCGTAGAAATATTGATTTTAAAGTGGATAGAATAAAATAAATATCATTTTATAATTTTTTACTAATAATTTAAGACATTTTTTTCCTGTGAATGTTCATGTTTGCGTTTAAGACTATAAATTTTGTTTCGCTTATCAAAATGTGATAAAATTTATACCATCCCAAGTTTGGAAAAATTCTATACACATTAAAAAAAAAAAATTGATTTCGATATTTTTTTATATGGTTATGGTGGGAAAACGGAAAACATTTTGTTTTCTAAATATTTTCAGACCACTTTCACAGAAAAAATCATTAAAAAAAAAATATTTCTCAAAAATATACAAAATAAAATCCATCCCAAGATAGACAACTACATCTAACGTTTACAAAAGGAAAAAAAAATAACAAGATTTGGTCATCCAAAATGTGGGCAAACAGACTACAATCTTATAAGTTTTTTTAAAAAGAAAAAACCAAGTCATATAATTTTAAGTGTTTAATATAGCTAAACTTATCCATTTTGTAAAAAAAGGATGATTTTAGAAACTAGATTCCAAATGCTACGATTCATATTTATATAAATTTTTCTAATTTTTAGTGCTTGTATTTCTAATAATCCCTACAAGTTGATATTTCGATGTTTTTTGCAATATGACATCCACGGATGACCCTATATTTGTCCAACAACTTCCTGCACTTACCCCAAAAAGTATATGTATTTTTCCCTCCATCATGTGTAACCTTTCTATCATATTATCAAGGCCTCCCTAGTAATATATGGCATGTATCCATTAGGATAACATCACACCACACCTCATCCTTATAAGTATTCCCAATCAAAAAATTTATAAGGCATCTTTTATCTATGGTTACCACATTCCCTTTCTTAAACCATGATATAAAATAGGGATATGGGTTCTTCTCACATTTCAGATTGAGTTTATCAACCATCACAGTTGAAACCATATTTTCATGACTACCACCATCAATAAAAATTTTACATACCTTTCCTCCAGAGGTGCATCTTGTTTGAAATATATTTGTTCGCAGCCATGAATCAACACCAATAAAATATTGTTCATTTTCTTTCCTTGGGGAAATCATCATTCTCCTTGTCATGGTGGTTCCACCCATGTCTTCAGCAACCTCCATTTATTCCTCTTTAGCTTAAACTAGATTTACTCGTGTTTTTTCTTCTTGCCATCTATCTTGTGTAGGATAGTATGAAAAATCAAAATCTATATGCCCCTATTCACCACATTTGTAACATTTATATTGCCTTTGGGGGCTATTCATGCCCCATCATTCATTATAACTTCTTCCCCTCTGAAACCCCCTACCTCTTTGGTAGTTACCATGAATTTTACCAGAACCTTCATGCCCTTCTGAATTATAGGATTCATCTTTTGTAGATTCAAATCTACCCCTGTCTCTTATTGGAGATGATGATGGCCCTCTCTTCACACCTCTTCTAAAATTATTCCTCTTGTTCTTTTCTTCTACCTTTAATGCGATTTGATAAGCATCGTCAAGGATATGGATCCAGAGCATACTCAGTTCATCTTGTATGGTGTAACTCAACCCATCTATATACCGTGTAACCTCCTATTCTTCAGACTCTCCCTTTTCCAACCTGATTGACAAATTGTAAAATTCATTGGTACACTCCTCAATGCCAATATCCTTCTGTCTTAGGTTATGGAACCTTCAAAAGAGTTTCTAAGCATAATCTATAGGAAGAAAATTTTCTTTTAGGTTCTTTACCATTTTATCCCAGTTTTAGATCTTTCCCTTTCCAATCCTTTTTCTTTAATTTTCTAGGTGATCCCACCAGAAAAATGCATGTCCATCCAACTTACTACATAAAAACTTAACCTTCTTCTCTTCTCAAATAGTTTTCTACTCATATAATGTTTCCATGTTATTGAACCAGTCAATCAACTCCTCTAGTCGTAACCCTCCACCATAATAAGGAACATTAATCTTGATGCCTTCATTCTTTCCCTCCAAATCTTGGATCAATTTCTTCTCAAATGGTCTCTCATTCACAATTTATTCATCTCTCTCATTTTCTTCTTCATCTTCTCCTTCATTATTTAATGAACATACTTTTTAGTGTCACTATTTGGGTCTGCATCCCCATTTACATGTCTCCTTCTAAGGTGGGTAACTTCTCCTGTGAGCTCAGTAACTTGTTTATGTAGCTCCTGCATATCCCTATTCATCTGGGAATAACCTCCCCTCCAATGTCTACCCATGATTACATAAAATAAAGGAAAAAATTACACACAAAAAATGTAATATACCTTAACTATTTCCGCAAGATCTAAATCTGCCTCTGATACTAATTGATGTGAATCCAACTACAACAGGATGAAATACCTCCAAAAAACACATAAAAAACTTTTAAAATAAAAACCAGGAGTTTTAAAATAATTTTCTTCTCATTCTGGAATCTACACTAATCTTTTACATTTTTACATTCCACCTTTTATTTCATGTCTACATTAAAAACCCTAAAATACCAAAAACCCTAAAATGCCAAAAAATACCTACTAGTAAAACAACTTAGATGGGCCCCAAAACTTTTGTGCCAAATATGCCTTCATGGATTAATACTCACTTGAAATTTTGACTCAGGCGGATGGAAACTAGTTCAATGGAACCTTCTTCTGTGGATGATTTGAAGAAGGCAAGGGTTGGAAGATAGGTGGGTGGAGAGGGGAAGGAATCTTTAGGTGTACCCTCGTGGGCTCAGAGGCTGTTTGGGGTGCCTCTCAGTGCTCCCATCAAACTTGTGCCTGCATGGAAGGATCTTGTCCCACATCTGGATATACCAGAGATTATTTTTGATAGAGCTAAAAACCATTTCAAACTTGCTGCTATGGGCACTTTTGGAGGCTGTAGATTGAACATTGATTCCGTTTGTGAATGGTGTAAACAGAATTTGAAGTGAAAGTTAGAGGTTAGGGATATGGCTAAGGATGAATTCCTCTTCTAGTTCCAGGAATAAGAAGATCTACAATAGGTGATCCTAGAAGCACCATGGTTTTTTTGAAAAACAACTCTCAGTATTATGCAATGGCAGTCTGGATTGTCTGGTTCTTTACCTGAACTCCTGATCTAGATACAACTCCAAGGCATTCCCTTGGAGTTATGGGAGCCAAAGTTATTTTTAGGAATAGCTAGAGCTATGGGGGTGTTCATCACAGAAGATCCAACTACAAAGGCTCGATCCAAGGCTTGTTTGTGCTCAAATGTGTGTTAACATTCCTGTGGGAGCCATCATGCCCAAGAGTATTTTTCTAGACTCGACGTATGGTCAACACGAATAGGTCATAGTTGTTGAAAACTCCAGGATCTTCTGTGTAAATTACAGGAAAGTGGATTTTGCTACTGGATCCTATGGCTGCAGGCATTCTCCTGGCCAGGTGTTAGATGATGTTTTCCTTGAGGCTCCGATTCCTCAGATGGATTTAGATCTCAAATCATTATTTGAGGAGGATGTGAACATGATGGAATATTTTTCTGGTTGAAGTTTGGCATTTACAGGTCTTGGAGGTAGTATGGTAGGTAGGCTAGTGGAGTGTGATGCATTTGCTTCTGAGCTTCCTGGGTTGGGCTACAAAGATGGTGACCGATTGGGTAGGTGGGTGGAATCAGTTGACAATGGTGATTCAAATTTAAAATCTTTCCTCCCGCCCACTCCCAAAACATTGATGATTGTGCACCATGTGGGCCATAGGGGCTGCGAACCTTTGGCTGAAAGAAATTCCAATGGTCTCTTGGAAGTGCATCTCGGCGTGATTGAGGGGTGTCCCCAAAATGATTCATTGGTAGCCCCGTCATTTTCCTTGGAGGATGCGGTCGGATGCACATTGACCAAGGTTCTTCCCAAAAATATCTATATTGCTCGATCGGATAGAGCTTTGTGGAGTCATTATGTTCTCCCAATTGTATCCTAATGTTTTCGTGTATTGTTTCATTTAACCATTGGTAGAGGTTTCTCTTTTTGAGCGTCACCGCTATATCCTCTCTCCTCTTCCTTTGTGGGGTTTTTTAGTTCCCTTAAAAACCAAACTATTTTACCCTATCTGATAAAAAAAATCCTGAAATTTTGACTTATAATAACAAGCACAACAAAAGTTATTAAACTTCTAAGACCTATTCAAAATTGAAAAAAACATTTAGAACAAATTTTAGGCCACTATATGAAAGAAAACGGGCCTGAAAAATTTCCGAAATGGCCACAACCTTGCAAGAAAGCTGACCCAAACATAGTACTAATGTATATTTATCACCCTATAAAATTTCAAGATGATCCAACGGTCAGATCAAAAGTTATGGTCTCCACAAGTTATGTTCCTACATCATTACTAAGGTTTTGAATATTTAATTATAATAAGTCTAAGGATTAGAATCTGCAGCACATGATTATTTTATATGTTCTATTATTAGAAATTGTATATGAGTTGTAAATTATGTTTAAGGGTTATAAATGTAAAGTTAAGTCGCTTTCTAATGTATATGCTAATGTTGTTGTGTTCTTTTATGTTGCAATGCACATTATTGAAGATTGATGAATAGGGAAGATTGTAAAAGAGGACAATGTCTAGAAAATTTTGATTAGATAAATATTTAACTTTTAAGAAACCTCTATATAGACACACCTCCTAATATCTCAAAAATTATTACATGACATATTTGGAGAAATTCATATCCATTTTATGTTTAACTCCCATTTTCGTGATAGCGACAAGTTCCTATGATATAGAGTCAAGATGGGTTAATGTTCTCAGAATGAGGATAATCAAATGCATGGTTATTTATGTTTGAATGTGATGAATCTTTTCAATCTACCATGTAAACTCTTTCGATTGTACTTCATTCCTTTTATATATATATATATATATATATATATATATATTATATATATATATATATATATATTCATTTTATTTTAAGGTTGTAGATTCATAACCCAAATATTCACTAGAGTTATCCACCCTATATTGTATACTATTTTTTTTGCATTTATTTTCAAATTCATCCTTATAAATGCCCTCCCCCATGAATCCTTGAAAAAATATTATTTATTAGATCATTTATATTTCCCAAATATGATGAGTTATTGAATTATGACACCATTATATTCCCTAAATTATCTTCCAGACATAACAAACAATTGAGAACTTAAGAAAAAACATTAAAAATTTACATTTATTAATTTTATATTATGTCATAATTTTTTTTAATATTACATATATAATTTTACTTCATAAAATTTGTTCATTTAATATTACATATATCATTTTAACATTGTATGAGCCCTCACCACATGGAGGAATGGAAACCCTAAAGATATTGCTACAAGTTATGGTGATCTTGGTGGAAGCGATAGGACTGCTAACCGGGAGAATTTTTACCCCAGTGTGCTCGTGGAGGTGGTATTTTGGCTTTCAATGGATTCTTTTGACTGCTTTATCTCGAAATAAGGGTCCTAGGAAAATAATGGAAGTTAAGATAAGGTTCATCTTAGCTCGAGTGGAGGAAGGGGCTCCACCTTCGTGGCACCTTCTATGTAACCTTAGGGTTGCACTCACCTGGGCTGAGCATTAGAGGCTATAGTCTGAGAGGAAAAGGTTTTGTTAATGGCGCCCTGCTCATGGCTGCAGGGGAGGGTTCAATTAGAGATAGGTTCGATGCTTCTACTGTAAAAAATAATGTATATTCAGGACTCTTCATGGGTGGTAGGGGTAGGAATTTTTCTGAGGTGATCTCCAAAGGACCCTCCAAAAGGGCCCCTCCTCCGACACCTTGGGTTTCCCCTTCACTCACATTTGATGATCTAATTTAGTGAAAATGGTGCGTGAAATAGAAGAAAAACTTTCCATAACTACCCTCATCTTCCGCTTCAAGAAATTTTAGGTAAAACTTGTTTAGTTGAATGAATGGATATCCCAAAGATGGAGCCCAACAATAAATGGTAATATCAAGCTCTAACCATGGTATATAGATATCATCATTGTTGTTTTTGAATTTGTTGAAGATAGGGATATTATTGATAGAAAATATTGGGTATGGGGTGAACATGGTCTCATGGTCAAACCTTGGTACCTAGGGAGCTTTTGAACCATTCTCCAATACTTCTTTTTATTCTCAGCCTATTTGGGTTAGAATCCCTAAAGATTTACGAGCGTATCCCAATTATTGAATGAACATTGCTTTAAGGCCATTCTAAATTGGTTAGGGGCTTATGTTAAATCAGAATGACAACACTAGGCCATCACTTTCATACTACCTTTTCTTGGATATTCTCAGTTGACATGGAGCTCACTTCAATACCTTCCCCCTAAGATCAATCTTTTAATTAGGTGATCAGAACATGGGTTTAAAGGCTTGATTTTGAAGGTGTGCGTTTTTGGTGACCATATATGTTTTAAAACCATAGACATTTCATGTGCAAATCCCTCATAGGCGACCAAAGCACATTGTCACTAAAACTGCACTGGTGGAAAGACTCTCTACCTAATCATCACAAGGTGTATGCCCCCTCTGATTCGGTACTAGATGCCATCATCTACATCTTCAAATAAGGAGTCTCATCTACCAGGATGCTAATACCACGATGGTTGATAAGACACCCCATCTCATTGACCCTTCACATAAGATTCTATGAGGATTCTCAATTGATGAAACTAAGAGTGCCTTAAAAAATCTCCATTTGAAGAATTTTTTTCCAATTAACTCTTTAGATAGTCATTAAGTCCTCTTGAAGTTTGAACCTGGACAATTTTGTTGACAGGGATAACTAGACAGTTGTTCAAAGTAAAAAAAGGCTCCACTAAAATTCCTGGTCTCCTTGAAAAACTAGGTCACCTAATCTACCGAACCTAATACTGTGATCTGTTGGTTTTCAACTACGAGCGTGGTTATAAACCGCGATCACGGAACTCTGACCCAAAATTTAGCAGTCTCGCAACTCCTTATGTGTAACCTCATTTTGTCATTTGGGGGTATCGTGATTTTTCTTAAACGTGTTTCTGTGTTGTGGCTGTGTTGTTTGTTTCCTCAAAATTGCTCCATCAAACTTCTGGATCAGTCGTTTTATTTTGAACCATTTGGCGCTTTGTTCCTGAGGTAGGTCCCTAATAAAAAAACCTTTTACCCTTATTAAAAAATAATGGAATCCAATTTGTAATAAAAATGGAATCCATTATACACCAAAAGTTTGATAAATTTATACCAAATTTCTTGTTTTATCAGTTGGAGTCTAGCATTTAGCTTGGTATCATGTCTAGATTTACTGAAATACATTCATTAAAACCCACTTAAAGGGTTCCTGAATATGCTCTGAACAGTTGCATATCATATTGAGAGGTAACTACTACAAGTGTAAATCTACTCTACTAGGTCATGGATCCTTCTAGTTTCACCCACTTAGCAAAAATGCATGCAAGATGAATATCATTGGATGAATCATGAGCAAGAGAAAATTGTCACTGAGAACATACAATTACACAAGGGTTTTAATCAAGAAAAGGGATAATGTCTACATAGATGATTTACACCACATGACTCATTAGCTACTACATTTGGTAACATCCTATATTGGTGAATTCGAGTCCTACTATCTCGGTGTCATGAGACACATAGATGGCACACCTTTAGAAGAGACTTAGCTAGATGCTATGCACACTTACACAAGCCCTTATGGAGTCCACTACATGAGGTTTGAAAAATCATCAAGGATATATAGTACATAACACTAGTACATTAGTTCATGAACCCTAGGACCATTTGGCCCACCTACAAGGTGGTCCAACTCAAACAAACGGTTCACACACATACACACACACACACACACACATGTTTATCAGAATCTTTTACAAAAAAAATCATGAAGGACCAATGGTAGGATGCTTTTTGCATTATCTACCATTTTGGTAGGTCATCAATGAGGTTCATCTTGAGGTTGTGTTGAAGAAGAGTGACAAAGAGAGAGCACAATTGTGCTAGGAAAGAGAAGTCACACAAATTATTTCAAATATTCTGACTATCTTTTGGTTGAAGAGGTGTACAATCCATGACCTGGACCATAGTAGACTCCTTGTTGGGGTGTACATGTATTTCAGCCTATGGATCCCCCATGCCCCAAAACCCCCACTACCTTCAGTTATCCCTCCTACGGTGATAGAATCTTATTGTGCAAAGTTAAGACATTCCATGCATTGAGGGAGCTCATTTCCACTCTCACCTAGTCACAGTGACCAAATCATATCTGGTAATGTCTGGTCAAGGTGACACAGTTCTAGTGCACTCTCTCCTCTTTGGATCATGTTGAGCAAGTATGCATTTATAGTTTAGACAATCTTTTGCTGGTTCATTTCAGGATTTGAACACATTATTCTATAGATCATGTATGCTGGGGAATTTTGTAAGTTGGAATTGGTGTCACTGATATAGGTCTACCACATTTACAATCCTCATAACCTAAATTTAAGCCATAACACCTCATAGACATCTATTTTAGGGTTCACATAAGATTTTGTAGTCGAAGAATTAGAAATATAAACATAGACATCACATTGTACCACATGTATATCACATCGTACAAAAACTATATCAACAATACCAAGTTATATTGAGAATAGCAAGAGCCGGTAAAGAAAACATCCGGCGTCGTACATGCTAGGAAGATGCGGCTGGGCATGTTTCAACTACGCTAATGTAATCAAGTTGTAAGCAACTTACATTTTTAACATCATTTGACTGCAAAAGATTCTAATGGTGATGTTTCATCATGTATGAAGAACACTGTATTAATATTTTTCTCTTTTATACACAAGAGCCTGGCGGGTCAACATCTGCTCAGGGAATTGAGGCATTATAATGGCATGCCTACAAAAAAAATTCTAATCGTAGGTTAGTAAATGTTGCGTGATACTATGTTTCAAATTACTGGACAATTCATTATTGTGGCAAGAGTTATACATAACTTTCTTTTCCTCTGTCATTTTAGATTTGTGAAGAGTTGATTATCCTACAATGAATATTCGTATAGCTTATGACTCCTAGAGAGGACTCCGTCCATGTATGTAAACTCCAGCAAGGGAAAGGTGTAGATACTGCCATAGCATCTGTATGAAGCTAATAACTGATGTATCAATGCGTGTGAATTAAATTATGTTAAATAATGGAGGTTAAAAGATTTCTTATAAAACTTAAATATACAAGGGCATATTTTGTATGTTTTCCGGGTCAACATATTTAATTTGTAAAATTAATTATTTGTATGTATGTTTACACCTCGTGAGTCTATTGATTATCCCTACGATGCGTCAACAAATAAAATTTGATAGTCCAACTACATGTAACTTTTCCGTAAGATAAAACATGCGAGTTTAACTAAATTGTATAAGTTTCTATATTTTGAATGTATTTTAAGATTTTGGGTGTTAACAACTTATCACTTATGAGATCTGCCACCCAAGACATCCTACAGGCATGTCTTTGAGAAAAATAGGACCACACGGATGAAATCCGTAGATAGCATCCCCTCAACTACATATTCAGGTCATGAATATGCTACTTCTAGCAGGTGCGAATACTTGGAATACATTTCATGAAGGAGATATTATAGAACACACATAGTTTATGGTCCCCAAACCATCTAATGCCATAAATGAGTAGATGAAATTCATTTGTGCTTTGAGTAAAAAATCTAAATAAAGATCCCGGTGAACTTATAGCTTGGGCACAAGTTGGTACATGTTCACTTAATGAATATGTGACATAAGGTTCCATATAGTACATGGAATTCTTAAATCTATTACTTGACGGAAGGTGTGAGTAGTTAGAACCATAACTAAAGCATGTACACATACATAATAAATATGTATACATATATATTTTCAGAGACGATGCGTCAAAAGCACCCATTGTTAGGATTCTTATATATATATATATATATCCCAATGTGTAGTTGGTATTCTTAACGATAAATCTGAACTATATATGATTGATGTGAAATCATTGCATGTATGATATCCTTCTATCGACATATAAATTATAAAGAACAATTAATAAAGTAAGAACATGATTCTAGGAAATAAATTGTGTTACAATTGAGTACACATTAGGCGAACCAGATCAGAGGGAAGGAGCATAGGGCCACTCCTCTCCGATGTGAATGGAAGTTTTATTTATTTCTTACGTTCAGCATGTTCTTATGTTTTTTACTTTTAGTAGTGTCATGTGCTTGAATAATCTAGCCTATTACATTTCAATTCATGAAACACTTAACTATTTTCATGATCATAGATCTGTGAGAAGTACAAGGTTGGTGACCCTTGCAAATCTTAATTGATCATCCTAAATATATTCACTTATTAAATACTTTAATCATTTGAAGTTGTGTTATGTTCCAAAGTTTGACTTCAAAATATTATGACAGATTCTTAGATTTGTTTGTGTACATATGATATATTCATTGCATAGATAGGCTTGGACACAACATTAATATTAAACACAAAACCATGAACATTATTAAAGCGTGAGTATGATCCAAATAAATAGATCTAGAAGTACCAAATTATATGTATTTAAACTTTTTAAAACTTGAAATTTTTTCATTAGATTAGGTATTTTCATGTATGGTTTCCTGCTTCAAATTTCAAGTGTTTACGATCTCCAAAATTGCAAGGATCTAAAAAGGTAAGTTTTTTATCTGAAATTTTAAATGGGATGCTATAAAAAAATTAGGGTACCAATGGAAAATATTTTTAGATCATTTTCAAGGAGTTCATGAGTAGAAGTTACAGGCAAAATTACAAGGGAAATGGAGCAAAAATGAAGGAGATATGAGCAAAAATGTGATTTTTGCATTAGGGTTTCTTGAAAATTTAGTAGCATAACTAAATACTAGTAGTAATGAAGGAAAAGGAAATATTAAAAAGAGATTTAAAAAATGGCTAAGTGTATGTTTATACTCAACTGTTAACATTAACCTAGCTAACTCACCTTCTAACTCATCCTTGACCATTCTGGATTAACCTGGGTTACATGGCATGACAGGGTAGGGTTATAAGCCTTAAGTGACAAAGGGAATTAAAGGGGTGATAATGTGTGAAGGGGTTAAGTATTCATGAGAGGGGGCAACATAATCAAGTTGGGGTGCTGAGGAATTGAATACCCTTTGAGAATGTTACAAGCCTTAAGTGATGAAAGGGAGAGATTTCATGTGGTGGTGCATTTCTATGTCCCAAGTTGAAAAGGGAAAAAATTTGACAGTAAGCCCTTATTAGTATTCTTAGGTTCCACCCATCACATGAAGAATCCTCCTTTAATGAAGAATCAACTCATGTGTTCCATAGCGGAAGATCTTGAATGATGAGGCTTTTCCATAAACCATCTTGTTGAATCTGGAAACTACAAATGAAACTTTCTCATCTTCCAAGATGTTCACATGCTCCAATGTGTTGACTCAATTCTCAAGAATGGCATTGATATTTCCACATTGACTAAAATATTTTTCATTTAAGTCTTCATAGGATTCTAGAGATATAACCTATGATCTCTATAAGGGCTGAACTAAAGTATTGACTATTGAAGGAAAGGGTCACAAATATTTTCCTGAACCAATTCTTAAAATTTGAATCCTGAAGATTCTTCATTGGAATCATTCTCCCTGAGAGGAGTACCAAACACATGCATTCTTGTGCCAAGATCTTCCAAAATTTTTGATACATTCTCCTCATGGGATTCAAAATTAGAAATGGCTTCTTTTAGAGAATCAACCCTCTAGGTGATAGTATGGGACAAAATGTCATACAAGTTCTCTGAGTTAGATGAAAACACACCTGAGCTCACCAAGGAATGAGAATCAAAATTATTCATCTCACTCGTAAATGGGAGATTTTTTTCCCAATGGAATTTCTCTTTCTTGATCTCAACTCTATTCCTATTGATTTTCAAAAATATGAACAAGAACAATCTAAACAAAGAGATAATCTCATGAAATAGATCATGTTCCCTTTTTCAAGGATCATGCTCACCCAATGGTCACATGTCCTTCTTTGCAGTATGAATGCTTGATCTTGCTTGATGGAGTGGGGGGTTGAAGTTTCAGATCTACATTGCTTCAATTTGAGGTAGAGATGATTAATCTCATGCAATCAATGATGGACCTTATGAATAAAAGGTCCTCACACATATTTTCCCTTAATTGTCTGATGATTTACTTATACTCCTAATTATTTGTAGTGATGTGTGATGAAGAATCCTATTACAATGAAAAAATAATGAGAATGTAAGCACATAGATGGGGCAGCAGAGGATGGAGAGAGATCACCACAACAACATCGCTCAAGAGAGAAAAGCAAGGACAGTGATGAAGCACTTAAGAGGACAGAGGCAAGTCCAAAGAGAACAAGAGAGATGGAAGGTAAACAAGTGACATTGAATGTTTTGAGTCCTAGGAAATGAACGGAGGTGAGGAGTGAGAAGTCATACCCCAGGATGTCATGGCACCGAACCGAATGTGCCGGCACATCTAGGTGGCTAGGTGAACGCTAGAGGAAGTGGTGTTTTTGTGCGAGACAAGGTCGTTACTTCCAGGCTACTTCGTTCAGGCGTAGTCCCTTAAGAGCCTTGAGACAAAAATATCGTTCAAATTTGACGGGTGACTACTTGGACTCCGTAGCACCTAGAGATACCTTGTTTGATCTAACACCTCAGCGTAGGGACCCACTACAATAGCCTCTCTCAGTTTTTTCCTTCTCATTTCGGTGCTCTTGCTGCCCTATTGTTTGCAAATGCGTGAAATAGTGCAGTTGGAGCCAATGTAAGGTTGTCAAATGCTATATTTTGAAAATGGTGGGTCATGGCACTAAACTGATTACACAGGCATGTTCGGGTGGCTAGGTGAATGGTAGAGGAAGTGGTGTTTCGGTGTGTGACAAGGTCATTACTTCTGGGCTACATCGTTTGGCTGTAGTCACTTAAGAGCCCTGAGACCAAAATATCATTCAACTTCGATGCGTGACTACTTAGACTTCGTGGCACCTAGAGACACCTCATCTGATCCAACAGATCAATGTAGGGACCCTCTACAATATCATCTCTTGGTTCATTCCTTCTCATTTCGGTGCTCTCGCTGCGTTATTATTTGCAAACGTGTGAAATAATGCAGTTGGAGCCAATGTAAGGTTGTCAAATGCTATATTTTTCAAACTGTGGGTCATGGCACCAAACTGAATATGCCGACATGTCTACATGGCTAGCTAAATGCTAGAAGAGGTGGTGTTTCGGTGTGCCACAAGGTCGTTGCTTCCAAGCTATTTCATTCGGGTGTAGTTCCTTAAGAGCCCTAAGACCAAAATATCATTCAACTTCAATGGGTGACTACTCAGACTCCATGGAAACTTAGTGATACCTCATATGATCCAAAACCTCAGCATATAGACCCTCTACAATAGCCTCTCTAAGTTTTTTGCTTCTCATTTTGGTGCTCTCCCTGCCCTATTGTTTTCAAACGTGCGAAATAGTGCAGTTGGAGCCAGTGTAAGGTTGTCAAATGCTATATTTTGTGAATCGTGGGTCATGGAAACAAACTGATTACACCAACATGTCTGAGTTTCCAGGTGAATGCTAGACGAGGTGGTGTTTCAGTGTGCGACAAGGTCATTGCTTCCGAGCTACTTCGTTTGGGTGTAGTCCCTTAAGAGCCCTGAGACCAAAATATCATTCAACTTCAATGGGTGACTACTCAGACTCCGTGCCACCTAGAAACACCTCATCTAATCTAAAACCTCAGTGTAGAGACCCTCTAAAATACCCTCTCTCAGTTTTTTCCTTCTCATATCGGTGCTCTCGCTGCCCTATTGTTTGAAAATGCCTAAAATAGTGCAGTTTGAGCCAGTATAAGGTTGTCAAACGCTATATTTTGCAAAATGTCTGTCGATTCACCTAACAGACTGTGATGAAATGTCCAGGTGGCTAGGTAAATGCTAGAGGAGGTGGTTTTTTGTCGTGCGACACGGTCGTTTCTTCTGGGCTACTTCGTTCAGGCATAGTCCCTTAAGAGCCCTGAGACCAAAATATCGTTTAACTTCGACGGGTGACTACTCAGACTCCTTGGCACGTATAGGTGCCTCATATAATCCAACACCTCAGTGTAGGGTCCCTCTACAATAGCCTCTCTTGGTTTTTAACTTCTCATTTCGGTGCTCTCGCTGCCCTATTATTTGTGTACGAGCAAAATAGTTCAGTTTGAGATAGTATAAGGTTGTCAAACGCTATATTTTGCAAATAGTGGGTTGTGGCACCAAACTGACTGAGACGAAACATTTGGGTGGCTAGGTGAATGCTAGATGAGGCAGTGTTTCAGTGTGTGACATGGTCGTTGCTTCTGGGCTACTTTGTTCGGGCGTAGTCCCTTAAGAGCCCTAAGACCAAAATATCGTTCAACTTCGACAGGTGACTACTGGGATTCTGTGGCAGCTAGACATACCTCAACTACTCTAACACCTCGAGATAGGGACCCTCTACAATAGCCTCTATCAATTTTTTCCTTCTCATTTCGGTGCTCTCGCTATCGTATTGTTTGCAAACGCGTGAAATAGTACAGTTTGAGCCAATGTAAGGTTGTCAAACGCTATATTTTACGAACAGTTGGTCATGGCACCAAAACAAATACACTTTAATGTCTAGGTGGCTAGGTGAATGCTAGAGTAGGTGGTTTTTTTATGCGTAAATAGATCGTTGCTTCCGGGCTACTTCGTTCGGCGTAGTCCCTTAAGAGCCATAAGACCAAAATATCGTTCAACTTTGATGGGTGACTACTCAGACTCTGTGGCACCTAGAGATGCCTCGTCTAATCCAACACCTTGGTGTAACGACCCTTTACAATAGACTCTCTTGGTTTTTTTCCTTCTCATTTCGGTGCTCTCGGTGCCCTTTTGTTTGCAAACACACGAAATAGTGTAGTTTGAGCCAGTGTAAGGTTGTCAAACACTATATTTTACAAACGGTGGGTCGTGGCATTGAACTGACAGTACCAATATTTCCAAGTGGCTAGGTGAATGCTAGAGGAGGTGGTGTTTTGGTGCACGACAAGGTCGTTGATTTGGGACTACTTCGTTCGGGCATAGTCCCTTAAGAGCCCTGAGACCAAACTATCGTTCAACTTCAACGGGTGACTACTCTGACTCCGTGGCACCTAGAGATGCCTCGTCTGATCTAACACCTCAACATAGGGACCATCTACAATAATATATCTCAGTTTTTTCCGTCTCATATCAGTGCTCTCGCTGCCCTATTGTTTGAAAACGTGCGAAATAGTGCAGTTTAAGCCAATATAAGGTTGTCAAACGCAATATTTTGCAAACGGTGGGTCGTGGCACCAAATTGACTGTGCCAAAATGTCTAGGTGGCCTAGTGAATGCTAGAGGAGGTGGTGTTTTGTTGCATGACAAGGTCGGTGATTACGGGCTACTTTGTTTGGGCGTAGTCCCTTAAGAGCCCTGAGACCAAAATATCGTTCAACTTCGATGGGTGACTACTCAGAGTCCGTGGCACATAAAGACACATTGTCTAATCTAAAACCTCAGCATAGGGACCCTTTAAAAAATCATCTCTCGGTATTTTCCTTCTCATTCTGGTGCTCTCACTGCCCTATTGTTTGCAAACGCATTAAACAGTGCAGTTTGAGGAAGTGTAAGGTTGTCAAACGCTATATTTTTCAAACGGTGGGTCATGGGACCAAACCGACTGCACTGATATGTCTCTGTTGCTAGGTGAACACTAGAGGAGGTTGTGTTTTGGTGCGTGACAAGGTTGTTGCTTCCGGGGTACTTCGTTCGGGTGTAGTCCCTTAAGAGCCATGAGACCAAAATATCGTTCAACTTCAATGGGTGACTACTCAGACTCTGTGGCACCTAGAGATGCCTCGTCTAATTCAACACCTCAACATAGGGACCCTCTATAATAGCCTCTCTATTTTTTTTCTTCTCATTTTGGTGCTCTCGGTGCCCTATTGTGTGTAAACATGTGAAATAGTGCAGTTCGAGCCAGTGTAAGGTTGTCAAATGCTATATTTTGTAAATGGTGGGTCGTGACACTAAAATTACTGTGCCGATACATCTAGGTGGCCAAGTAAATGCTAGAGGAGGTGATGTTTTAGTGCGCGACAAGGTCGTTGCTTCCGGGCTACTTCGTTCGGGCGTAGTCCCTTAAGATCCTTGAGACCAAAATATCGTTCAACTTCGATGCGTGACTACTCCGACTCCGTGGTACCTAGAGATTCCTCATCTAATCCAAAACCTTAGCATAGGGACCCTTTACAATAACCTCTCTCGGTTTTTTCCTTCTCATATCGGTGCTCTCCCTGCCCTATTGTTTGAAAACGCACAAAATAATTCAGTTTAAGCCAGTGTAAGGTTGTCAAATGCTATATTTTGTAAACGGTGGGTCATAGAACTAAACTGACTGTGCCGAAACATCCAGGTGTCTAGGTGAATGCTAGAGGAGGTGGTGTTTTTGTGCGTGACCAGGTTTTTGCTTCTGGGCTACTTTGTTCGAGCGTTGTCCCTTAAGAGCCCTAAGACGAAAATATTGTTCAACTTCGATGGGTGACTACTCAGAGTCCGTGGCACATAGAGACACATCATCTATTTCAAAACCTCAGTGTAGGGACCCTTTACAAAATCCTCTCTCAGTTTTTTCCTTCTCATTTTGGTGCTCTAGCTGCCCTATTTTTTGCAAACATGTGAAATAGTGCAGTTAGAGCCAGTATAAGGTTGTTAAATGATATATTTTACAAATGGTGGGTCGTGGCACTGAACCGACTGCACCAGCATGTCTGGGTGGCAAGGTGAACACTAGAGGAGGTGGTGTTTTAGTGTGCAACAAGTTCGTTGCTTCTGGGCTACTTCGTTCGGGCGTAGTCCATTAAGATCCCTGAGACCAAAATATCATTTAACTTCGACGGGTGACTACTCAGAGTCTGTGGCACCTAGAGATGCCTCGTCTAATCCAACACCTTAGTGTGGAGACCCTCCATAATAGCCTCTCTCAATTTTTTCCTTCTCATGTTGGTGTTTTCGGTGCCCTATTGTTTGGAAACACGTGAAATAGTGCAGTTTGAGCCAGTGTAAGGTTGTCAAATGCTATATTTTACAACAGGTGGGTCATGGAACAAAACCAAATACACCAACACATACAGGTGGTTAGGTGAACGCTAGAGGAGGTAGTGTTTTGGTGCGTGATAAGGTCATGTCTTCCGGGCTACTTTGTTCGGGCGTAGTCCCTTAAGAGCCCTGAGACCAAAATATCATTCAACTTCGACCGGTGACTGCTCAGACTTCGTGGTACCTAGAGACACCTCGTCTACTCTGACACCTTAGCATGGAGACCATCTACAAAATCCTCTATCAGTTTTTTCCTTCTCATTTCGGTGCTCTTGCTGCCCTATTGTTTGCAAACGAGTAAAATAGTGCAGTTTGAGCCAGTGTAAGGATGTCAAACGCTATATTTTGCAAATGGTGGGTTGTGGCACCAAACCAACTTTTTTGACATGTCTGGGTGGCTAGGTGAACGCTAGAGGAGGTAGTGTTTCAGTGCATGATAAGGTCGTTGCTTCCGGGGTACTTCGTTCGGGCGTAGTCCCTTAAGAGCCCCGAGACCAAAATATAGTTCAACTTCGACGGGTGACTACTCAGACTCCATGGCACCTAGAGATACCTCATCTGATCTGACACCTCAGTGTATGGACCCACTATAAAAACCTCTCTTAGTTTTTTCCTTCTCATTTTCGTGCACTCGATGCCCTATTATTTGCAAACACACGAAATAGTGCAGTTGGAGCCAGTGTAAGGTTGTCAAACGCTATATTTTACAAACGGTGGGTTATGGCACCAAAAAAACTATGCTAGAATGTACTGTTGGCCAGGTGAACACTAGAGGATGTGGTGTTTCGGTGCGCGACAAGGTCATTTCTTCCGGGCTACTTCGTTCAGGCGTAGTACTTTAAGAGCCCTAAGAACAAAATATTGTTTAACTTCAATGGGTGACTACTCAGACTCTGTGGCACCTAGAGATGACTTATACTATCCAAAATCTTGGTGAAGGGACCCTCTATAATAACCTCTCTTGGTTTTTTTCTTCTCATTTCAGTGCTCTCGCTGGCGTGAAATAATGTAGTTTAAGCAAGTGAAAGGTTGTCAAACGCTATATTTTACAAACGGTGGGTCATGGCACCGAACTGACTATGCTGACATGTTTGAGTGGTCAGGTGAACACTATAGAAGGTGGTATTTTGGTGTGCTACAAGTTCATTGTTTCCGAGGTACTTTGTTCAGGTGTAGTCCCTTAAGAGCCTTGAGACCAAAATATCGTTCAACTTCGACAGGTGAATACTCGGACTCCGTGGCACCTAGAAATGCCTCATCTAATCCAACACCTTTATGTAAGGACCCTCTAAAAAATCCTCTCTCGGTTTTTTCCTTTTCATTTTTTTTCTCTCGTTGCCCTATTGTTTGCAAACACATGAAATAGTGCAGTTGGAGCCAGTGTAAGGTTGTCAAACGCTATTTTATTCAAACAGTGAGTCGTGGCACTGAACTGAATACATCGACATGTCTGGGTGGCCAGGTGAATACTATAGGAGGTAGTTTCTTGGTGTGCGACAAGGTCGGTGCTTCTGGGCTACTTTGTTCCGGCGTAGTCCATTAAGAGCCTTAGACTAAAATATCGTTTAAATTTGACGGGTGACTACTCAGACTCCGTGGCACCTAGAGATGCCTCATCTAATCCACAACCTCAGTGTAGGGACCCTTTTCAATAGCCTTTTGTGGTTTTTTCGTTCTTATTTCGGTGCTCTCACTGCCCTATTGTTTGCAAATGCTCGAAATAGTGTAATTTTAGCTAATGTAAGGTTGTCAAACGCTATATTTTGCAAACCGTGGGTCGTGGCACTAAACCGACTACCCTGACATGTCCAAGTGGTTAGGTGAACACTAGAGGAGATAGTGTTTTTGTGCACGAAAAATTTGTTCCTTCCAAGCTACTTCGTTCGGGCGTAGTCCCTTAAGAGCCCTGAGACAAAAATATCATTCAACTTCGACATGTGACTACCCAGACTCCATGGCACCTAGAGATACCTCATCTACTCTGATAGCTCAAGCTAGGGACCCTCTATAATAGCCTCTCTTCATTTTTTCCTTCTCATTTCGGTGCTCTCGCTGCCCTATTGTTTGCAAACGGTCAAAATAGTGCAGTTTGAGCCACTGTAAGGTTGTCAAACACTATATTTTGTAAACGGTGGGTCATGGCAGTGAACCGAATACACGAACATGTCTAGGTGGCCAGTTCAATGCTAGAGGAGGTGGTGTTTCAGTGTGTGACAAGGTCACTACTTCCGGGTTACTTCGTTCGAGCGTAGTCCCTTAAGAGCCCTGAGACAAAAATATCGTTCAACTTCGACGTGTGACTACTCAGACTTTGTGGCACCAAGAGATTCCTCATTTGATCCAACAACTCAGTGTGAGGACCCTCTACAATAGCCTCTCTAGGTTTTTTCCTTCTCATTTCGGTGCTCTCGCTGCCTTATTGTTTCTAAATGCACGAAATATTGTAGTTTAATCCAGTGTAAGGTTGTCAAAAGCTATATTTGGCAAACAGTGGGTTGTGGAACTGAATTGACTGTGCCAATATGTCCAGGTGGCTAGGTGAATGCTAGAAGAGGCTGTGTTTTGGTGTGTGACAAGGTCGGTGCTTCCTAGCTACTTCGTTCGGACGTAGTCCCTTAAGAGCCATGAGACCAAAATATCATTCAACTTTGACAGGTGATTACTTAGACTCCGTGGCACCTAGAGATTCCTCATCTGATTTAAAACCTAGGTGTAGAAACCCTCTATAAAATCCTCTCTTGGTTATTTCATTCTCTTTTCGGTGCTCTCGCTGCACTATTGTTTACAAATGCGTGAAATAGTGCAGTTTGAGCCAGTGTAAGATTGTCAACCACTATATTTTGCAAACGGTGGTTCGTGGCACCGTACTGACTGCACTGACACATTTAGGTGGCCAGGTGAATGCTAGAGTAGGTAGTGTTTCATTGCGTGACAAGGTCGTTGGTTCCAGGCTACTACGTTCGGCGGTAGTTCCTTCAAAGCCCTGAGACAAAAATATCGTTCAACTTCGACGAGTGACTACTCAAACTCCATGGCACCTAGAGACATCTCTTCTTATCTGACACCTCAGCTTGGGGACCCTCTACAATATCCTCTATCAGATTTTTCCTTCCCAGATCGGTGCAGACGCATAGGTATGGTCTTGTAAACAATTGGGGAGGAGTCGTTTTCAAAATTCAGAACTTTTTCAAAAATTTACAACATTTTCAAAATTTTACAACATTTTCAAAATTTAGAACTTTTTCAAAATTTACAACTTTTTCAAAATTTACAACTTTTTCAAACAATGAAATCTTCTCTTAGCTTCAAGAATTTAAAATTATCTACTAAAAGTGCCAACCACGTAAAGATGGAAGTTTTTCTTGCACCACTAACCTAAACATAAAAGTCTTAGTCAAAGAAATTTAAGTTTCAAATCAAAACCATATACTATCTATATATACAAAATACACAAATTTAAAATAAAATATATTCAAACTTAAATCTAGATCTTTAAACTAACAAATTTATATATATATTGAAAATAAATTATATATACCAGACATGAACATTGTAAATTCATTCCAATGAACCATCAGGATCGGATCTACTGTGAATACCAAACAAGATTACTTCATGATCTGAATCTTGAACCTTCCAAAGAATCTTGTAATTAGGCCTTCCTCGATATCTATACAGCTAAATATTTGTCGCTAGAACTAGATGCGAATATAAGAGCATTTTCTTGTGTGTCTCAAATTCTTCAAACACCTAAATAGAGGAGTTTTTAATGGATACCGTCGAAGCCAAATTTCAGTAACTACCACTAACCCTGTAGGATACTCAATATCTTTTCCATCTATAATAGGAGAAGTCAACTTATTTCTTTCCTCGATGCAATGACATAAGAAATAGTTTGTTCCTTATTCATTGTCTTCTGTCGCAATTACTGCAAACACATGTCTTACAAAAAAAAAGGGTTGAACAACTCAAATTTAAATTACATATTTAAATTTCAATGGACATAAATCAATACAAAAATTAAATATATAACCATAAATACCTTGTCACACCAAAATCAAAATTTCGTTAAAGTCCTTGGATGTTGCAACTTCATCTACAGAAACAAGTCGTAACATTTCTGGAGGTTGATAACTAGGAACCGGAGTTAGAGGCCTACAAATCCATCCATCCACCCATTCTTGTGAATCACACTCAACAGTGACAAATTCGATACAAGATGCACAAAAACATGTCAAATTTCTTGTCCATACAGCCCAAAAAGTAGTGTCTAAGCTAAAAAATGAGTGCATATCACTGGACCCAATGAGTGTCATACAATCCTCGTAGTTAGAAATTTGTTATTCCTTTATCAACCAAAAATATCTGCAAAATATGGAATTTTCTTGAGAACCTCGGGCCATGTTGTCAGTACACCATTCCACTATGCTCTTTGCATATTATAATTTAGCACCACCTTTGTACTTCAAATCTTCTCTTGCAAGAGATCTTTTCACACATGCCCCTGCACCGTCATGCTCTCCTTTTCCATGTCCAGCCTTAGTGAAACTCCAAATATGTTGCACACCCATCTTGACAAGCATTCTACTCATCCAATAAAATATTCATGCATTCTTAAACTAAGACGTGTAATTATCTAACCATATATAATGTTGTTTGAAGTGGATGTCCCTACTAAACAAGTTTCCATAAAATAATTGGAAACACCCTTGCACAAATTCAATAGAATGAGTACAATCATCACTGATATAAAAATAGTACTCTCTTAAAAAAAATTGATCATTGTCTGTACTATCAGGAGAATGTAGAAATACTATATGCAAAAAAATGGCAACTTGTACTGAGTTGTAATATTGTGATTGAACCTCAATTTGTGGTTGCAATGTCTAATTCTATGTAAAATCAACAACTGAAACAATAGTACCAATAGGAAATGTGTCTTTGCATAGCTTGAATTTTTCATCCAACCATCGAGCTCTATGTTTATGCCTCGCATACTCATAAACAATTTAATCCTTAAATTTTCTCAAAAATTAGAAAACATGCATTTGTTCTATAACTAGCTCACATCGTTTAGACTCTTTTCCATCTTTCAACTAGTATGCAACTGTTTTATATTTATCAAACTCAACTAAATTATGTCTTATTATACCTTCAATTTACTCATGGATGTAACTTTCCAGTTTAGGTAATCCGCCACATGTACTACAACTTCCATCTAAACAATCTTGACTATAAAAAAATTATCCAACTTCTTTTTCACAAAATATAGTAGGAATGAAATCCCTGGAATATATTGGTGGAACTTGAACACCACATTCTGATAACATAGTTTTAGAATGAAAATTAGAATGAATACGTAAAAATTTAGCATACTGCATCACAAATTCAACATGTTTCCTACAACAACAAGTGGTGCGAGCATGGTTGATTTTCACATAGAATGGTTTCAACATTTCAAAAAAATGTTGAATAATTTTCATTTCCAAATTCTCTTGTTCAAACTTATGAAAAAATTGAGTTTGAGTCATATCTAAGAAATGCTTTGGATGTGGTTCACGATTAGTAGAACCAACTCTCCGTTTTATAACATCTCTTATATTAGGTGAAACTCTAGTGTTATCATGCCAAAATTTAATAACAAATTCTCTTGTAGCATCAAAATTATTTTTGTCCTTATGCGGTGCTCTAGCAAAAAATCCCAAAAAATCGGCATTATTGAGTGATTGAAGGATATTACGTCTTTCAATTGCTTTTATTAGAGTTTTAGATTATCTTGTAACATTCGACTTGTTTGCATAATCAAACGTTGTATTTTATTGATTCACTTACAACACTAGTAGAAAGTACATGACGCACAATATTACTATCCCTAGTGCGTCTCTTGACACCAACAATGTGATATGCATCATGAAGGTTTTCAACAATTGTAGAGGTTTGACCATGTATATTATATTTTGTCAATCCTAAGGTGTTTAATGTAGGTCTCATTTAATCAATTTCATCAAACTAACCAACAACTGACATCTTTGGGAATCATTTAAAATTTCAAAATGATTATCCCAAATTTTAGTGGCTTTTTTTCTGATTTATCGTTTAGAAATTTTTCCAGACATTGGTTTCAAAATGTTTTCATCAATTTCAATAAAAATTAGGTTTTTTACGTAAAACCCTAGGAGGTGTTTTTGTCAATTTTTTCCTGTCTACAGATTCAACATGAATTTCCTTATTCACATTTTCATTGTCTCCTTCAATTTCAAAGTTTGCTACATCATGCGTATTTAATTCTTTTTCAACATTGACAGTAAAAACGTCTTTATCTTAAGTATTTAATTCAACTTCAACATTGACAGTAGAAACATTACCTGGTTCTTCATTGCTTATAATAGTTGGAGTTGAAGAAGAACCTCTTCTTGATTCACAGAGTTTCCGCATTCGCTCAGCATTTTGAATTTTGTTGGCCTCTAATTCATTTGGTGTTTTTTTACTTAATGAATTCCTTTCTTGACTTCATTTCTTGTCTCCCATGATGTTTTGCTTTCGGTGATAAGAAAAACATGCAGAAAAAGACAAAATTTCACAGTAATTCATACGGTAATGTCAGAGAGTAAAAATCACATGGTAATTCAGACATTGGGATGTGTGTAAATATGATTTATGAACCATGAGCGTGCTTTATAAACCACGATCGAAGATCTATCTGCTGAACCTAAGCCTCAGGAAATCTTTGTTTTTCCCCAACCAAAGCTATAGAAGGTCATTATGAAGTGTATAAGGTCAAAAAACCTCAAATCTGCTCTTCCAAAGACTTGAACCATGCTAAAAATTTGAAAACATTTCAAAAAAATGGTGCCATTGCGTAGGGGAGATTGTTAGCTTTGTAGAAATATTTATTTAAAATTGAATAGAATAAGATAAATATCATTTTATAATTTTTTACTAACAATAGGTCTTTAAGACATTTTTTCCCATGAATGTTCATGTCTACGTTTAAGACTGTAACTTTTTTTTCGTTAATCAAAATGTGATAAAACTTAAACCATCCCAAGTGTGGACAAATTCTATACACGTTAAAAAAAAAATATTTGATTTCGATATTTTTTGATATAGTTATGGCAGGCAAATGAAAAGCGCTCCATTTTCTAAATATTTTCAGACCACTTTCACGGAAAATATCATTAAAAAAAAAACTCTCAAAAAAATACAAAATAAAATCCATCCCAAGATAGACAACTACATCTAACATTTCACCAAAGGAAAAAAAAAACAATATTTGGTCATCCAAAATGCGGGCAAGCGGACTACAATCTTATAAGTTAAAAAAAAAAAAAAAGTAATTCATATGATTTTAAGTGTTTAATATAGCTAAACTTGTCCATTTTTTTAAAAATTAGTATTTTAGAAACTATATTCCGAATGCTACGATTCATATTACAATAAAAGTGCATTCAAAGCAAAATGTGCCTGCTATTACAAAAGGAAACAAATAATACTCAAAGGAAAAACTAACATAACATGGGAACCATCAAAGTTCCAACTTACAAATAAAGTTAACATTTTCTTCTTACTTTGCAGTACTTTTTCAATTTTTTTTTTTGAAATATGTGTATGGCATGATTGCAATCTCAACATTGTTTTTTTAGTCCTGTTCTTCCTATCAAATGGATGTTGTCTTTCTCAATCTTTTCTGCGGAAAGTAAAACGAATGTTTGATAACTTTTTGAAATCGTAAATTGACATTGGAAAACTGTCTAAACCACCTAAAGAATTTGAAAACTCTATTATCTGCTATCCATTTGAATCCTCTTATACACATATACATCATATGTTGAATAATAATTGTGGCTATTATATGGTTCTTGTACTCCATTGGGACCATGTTGCTTTTTGTCTTGAGGTGAGATCACCTGCTCTATCCAAGTCATTGACCTATGCAATGTTTCTTCTTAGGTAGGATCCTAGTCATTACAAACTTTTTTCCCTTAATAAATAATAACTATACTTTATTTAATGAGATATCCTCTTTATAAAAGCCTCCACCACAAGAATGAATATATTATCTTGGCTAAATCAAGAAACCAACATCTAAATGTTTAAAAATCTATAAAATAAACACCATTATTTCATACATGTGGTAACACCTCTCATTTATCTTTGTATTTGATATTGTTCCTTTATCATTAGAAATTATGTATTTTCTGAAATTTGTGTCCTGGCATGATTGCAATCCCAACATTGTTTTTTAGGCCTTTCTTTTAACAACCAAATGTACTAAATCTTTCACAATCTTTTCTGCAAAATAGTTAAATCAGAGTGTTTGAAACCTCATCCCGCATGTCTTACATATAGACATCTGGTAATGTTTGTTCTACAAGATGTTAAGAATTGAAAACTCATTCCTAAAAATTCTCAATCCCATTATCCCACATATGCAATAGTATTACTGATATAGTACACGTGAACGGTTTATAAAATCTTGGTATTCCAGACCATTTGTTTTGTCTATGCGGTGAGATAACTAATATCTATCCATTCATTGAATATGCTATGTTTCTTCTTATCTACCTTCACTACAATGGAAGGTATTTTCTCCCTTTAAAATAATAAATTATACTTTATAAACTTTTCTCCCTTTAAATACATGTACTATACTTTATATTATGAGAGATCCTCTTTATATTAAGCCTCCACTACATGAATGAATATATTATTTCACTTTGGAATGAACTCTAGAAGAAACTAATTATCTAATGTTGTAAAAAATAAAAAATAAACACACCCCCATTGTGATCTATGTTGATTTATCCCTATAAGTTATTTTCTTTTATATTTGCATTATTTTGGTTGTTCAGGGAAATCTAAGGAAATGTGTGGTCCGTCATTAGATGAAATTTGTAAGAGTTTTTGGTTGAATAGCATAATTAATAATAAAATGTCACGATTTACCACTAGCAATGTAGTGTTTTCCACACAAATAAATTGAACGATACATATTGGGTTCAACAGATTTTCCACTAACAGTTTTCAGGGAGAGATAGATAATTCTGTACAGGAAATATGATTTATTTATTGTGACCATGTTACTCAATTGGATATTTACTGTGAGTTATTGATTTTAAATCTATCTAAATCATATTTGGTTAGTGCATGCTTTTTTAATAGTCTGATTTTTGGCATAGTTTCTTATTAAAATTGTTGTGCCATTTAGGTTTATGCTTCTAAACTATTAGCGGGCTTACAAAGATGAATAAGTTTCTTTTGGAAATCATTGTGTGACGATGATTTACTGAGTAGGACATTTCATGATTTATTTCTGTTAGATCCATCATCAAGGGGGTTGAGGAGTGAATCCAACGCCTCATTAGGATAGGGAAGAGAATGGTCACAAATCATAAATATGATTGTGATGGGCAATAAGGTAGTAGAAGTCAGTCTGCAATGGAGAGGGATCATAGTTTAAGTTACTTAAATACGTAACATTGATTATATATAATTAATGGATTCCTTAATTACAATATAGTAATTAATTATATAATTTCAATTTGTCAATTCTCCATCTTTCCATGTGTGACCATGTTTCCTTCTGTCTTTGACAAAATGATCACTTATCTTCTTAAATATTGCACCTTTGAATAGGTCACCAATTCAACTGTACAAGACCCAAAACCCTACAATTTCACTGTTCTTGTGTCTTTGGTAAGACTTTAAACACACACACACAATGTTAAAAACATTGCTTACCTATTTTTTGGTGTTAAAAATGGGGCACATAATGTGGTATTTAACATCAAGTGCTAAAATGCATTAAGAAATGAATGGAATAAACACCATTACTAGGGATCTCATGTTGTCGACCTCTTTAACCCATTAGATCTGATGAGGATGCCTGCAAGGTGGTATATATATATATATGTTTTGTTCGACATTTCCCTAGTTCAGGGTGGTATATTAGTCATGATTTATTTGAAAAAATAAGGGTTGGGAGGAAAATGCATATCCCATATCCTATTTTCTAACTTGTAAAAATTGAATGTTATCATTTTTAGGATAGTGTGTACCCTATTATTGTATGTGGTCAATCTCGATATTTTGACTCTATGAATACAAAGTCTTTATTAACAATATTTTGCAAAATTGGTTGATTGTTAAAAAAGGATTTTCAAGGATCAGGATGAAATATGATTCACTTCATTATCCCCAGTACAATGTTTGTATACAGTATACTCAAAACGGCTCTTAAATATATACTCCAATTCAATTCGCATTACAATTTTGTTAAGATAACAGGGGGGTAACTAAGATTTTAATATTATACTAGCCCACTTTTATAATAAATGATTTTTTTTTTAAATATATATTTTATATCACTATAGGGGAGGCATTTGAGTCACCAAATGGGTCTAATTCATGTCTCAATTGATAGTCACATATAGATATGTGGAAAGGCGGGCTATTATACTTTGCACGGAATATATAAAAATGCTTGTCAGATTAAGTCAAAGATTGTAGATCTAACTAAACTCCCAATATAATCAGCGTAGGGATATTATTACAGATGTATGAATTAGTTTAGTGTTGAAATTGGATTTCTAGTTAGTGCTTGCAATTTAAGCCTAAATTAATGTCTGCACTGAAATTAAGACTTACACTCGCACTTAAGGATCGAAGAAAAGATTTTATGATGGATTCTTGGTAAGCGTGTGCTATTAAGTGCATAATAACCATTTTGAATTATTTCTGAAGTTTAGATGTCACACACGTGAAGAGAATCAAATCGAATCGCCAAGATCAGACACCACGTAATGTCCTTTGCTTCATGGAACGTACTTAGTTACCATAAATTGACATAATTCTACGGGTTCATGTATTGTGTAAATTTAGCATTTATTGATTTTGACATCCTAAACAAAAATGTATGACCATGTTTAAGGTCACTCTCCTCATTAATATGGGGAAGTGATTTACATCACTATACTTCTAAATATTTTCTAGATTAGTCAGATATTCAATAGATAAATTATAACATTCATAAATATAGTGGAAACCTAAGCTAGTAATTTTTTTAGTCAAAACGTTTAAGTGGGAGTAAATAAATATTTATGTTCGAGTCTAATGAAAGATTCAAAATAGGACACTGAAATCTGACGCAATGTGTAGTATGTTTGTAACAAGGAAAATTTAAGCTATTTTTTGAGTTCAACATGGATTTAGTTTTTCCATAACCAATGCTTTTCCCAAGTAACTAATATTAATAAGAACCAATATATATTATTAAAAATGTAACTATAAGAAACCTTTTAACAATAAAATGAATGATAATTCAAGCATCAAGAGTGTCACAAGCACAGGTAATAAATGATCCTGAATTAGGAAAACGAAACACATTGAGGTTTAAGTATACCTTGGGGAACATTTGATGTGAAAAAAGAGAATAAATTGGAAAACGAGGATAGTTCACTTCACACCTCACTCTCGCTGGCACATGTGAATCTATAAATTAAGAATGATTATGATCCTTTAGTTGTGACAAAGGACTCATCAATCTCATCAAGGACACAAAGTTTTGAGAAACAGATTGAAGTGATGCTTCCAATCCTAAATATTGAAAATGAAAATCCAAACATGGAAAAGGAATGGATAGTTGTGAATCAGAAAAAGAAAGGTACTATATCTCCCCTTAGGATGAACTTAATTTCTAATGGGAAGGGGTCCAAGAAATGAGATAGTTGCTGGTTGGGTATAATATTATTTGTTGGTATGCTATTTGTTTAGAAGTTAGTTTGCAATTTTTTTTCACTGATTGTTTATTTGTTTTGTTTTGATGCGAGGTGCCACTGGAAGAGGCAATTTCTTTGGTCCCTAAATTTCATATATTTGTCTCTATTTATGTATGGTCTAAGGTTCCCTTAACTCTCTTTTACCCATGGTAAAAAACATTTTATGTACCACATATTAGTCGAAAATATAAAACCTATCAAGTTAGTTGTAGTCAATTAGTTATGATGATGGTGTAAAATTATTTGGTTAACCATTTACCAAGGTAAAAGTTCATGGATATTCCAAAAAAGGATTAAAGTGGACATAATGCATAAAATTGTGTATTCAATTGAAATAAATATTTATCTACCATTTATATAACTATGTATGTATATTTTATTAGATAAGGTAATAAAGAAGATTATTAAAGGGATCAGGAACCCTGTACAAACTGAAAGATAAACATTAAGGGAAAAGATCCACCCTAGCATATGATGAAACAAAAAAAAAACCAGAACCCCAAAGAAGGAAGCTTCAAAATAAGAAAGGTCCCCTAAAAAGTTAATTTAAAGAGGCTTGGCCACCCACAAGGAGAAAGCCTAACTACCATGGTTGTTCCCTCTTTGAGATCTAAGGCTCATCTTTGTAGGAGAACTTCTAATTTTTAATTTCTTTTTTATGTTAACCACCTTCAATCCGTTGCCCTCATTAGGATCCACATTCTCATCAGGGTGGACAGGTAGCTGAATTTCAAGAACCTCCTTGTTTCTAGTATTTTTATTATGCTTGGGACTAGGATATCGGGAAGAGGAGGCCCTACCCTTACACACCATATGATTTGAAATATTAGCCAAACTAGTGGGAAATGGGCATTCTCACACATATTCTCCTCCTCTTTATACTTAAGACTAACTAAATCATTTTATGCATAATTGTCCTAAAGTACGTAGACAACAAGATTATTGAGATTAAAATATTTCCACTAAGAAACCTATTATGTTTATGGAGCCTATTTTCATGTTAGAGTGTGGTACACCTTCCATGTGTTACACTCAAGTATTTTCATGGGTGGTTTATTAACCCATGGGTAATGGGTAACCGTTATGGGCTGTTTTTGGGCCCATGGTTTTGTAAATTTACTTAAGCAGTTGTCTATTTATATGGTCTTATGCACATGATAGATATACTAGCAAATTTATTTCAGGTGTGTTTTGAATTCGGGTGTGAATTCTGTAGAGTTTGTTGAGCATAGCTCCAAACGGATATGGGTATTGTATTGAAAGAGTGGAGGCTTGTAATAAAATCTAAGCAAGTGATTCTTAACGGACGTAGCCCAAATTGGGTGAACCACGTTAAATCTTGTCTCTCTGTGTTGTGTTATTTATTCTACACTTTTATTTGAGATCTGTAATGTTTTCTACATATTATTTTCTACTGTTGCGATTCTGTAAGGGATTATTCCGCATATTTTATCTCTTATTTCCTAACAAAACCCTTCCTTTAATCTATTTTTTAACCATGAGACAATCAAGGTTTCAATGTCCCAGACAAAATAAATTTCTACATCTAAATGGAAATGATTCATAATCTAAATTTTGTGTCCATATTGAGTCCTTGACATTGAATTCCATTGTATCTGAAAATTCAATAAACATGTCCATATCCACCGGTATGCAAACATAAGTGGTGTGTTCAAAGGAATTAGTTCTGGGGTCAACAACTAAGAATTTACCCAATGCATCACCATAGCTTTGAAGAAATCCTCACTCAAGATTTTTAGGGCTATATAGGGTAACTGTTATCCCAATTTTTCCCCCCAGAAAAATTGATCAAACATGACCCCACACAGAAGAAAATCATAAGGGCCATTTCAGTCATGCAAGCCCACATTTCAAATCCAACAATGAAGGGGCGGGCTCAAAAATGGAGGATTACACAACGTCAAAGGATTACATATATCGACAGGATAAAATCAGAGAAAGGGCTTGATGTTTTCATAATTCTTCACATATGAGTCGACTTGGGGCCAAACAGAAGACTCGTGGAAGGTGACATGTGTCATCTCAATCCAATTCTAAAACACATAAAAAAGGTAGGTCCCAAATGTGTGCGGGCTTGCCATGTGGTCAGGAGGCCAAATAGGGGTAGAGACGGCCATTGAATCAGCTAAGGAAAGAAGAGACAGTGGAAGCCTCCACATGTCTAATCAGCGTAACTCCAAAGGTTAAGCCCAAAAGGAAATCTCCAAATATGCGCAAGCCCTCCACGTGTCTAAGGTCTAGAAATGGTATCATTGGCAATTGAAAAGTTATGGACCCTTGGAAGGAGCCACGTGGCTCAACGGTGTAACTTTAGAGGTAGGAGCCAAGGGACAATCTCCAAACAAGCGCAGGCTCTCCACGTGGTTAGAGTAAAAAAAGGGGGTAGAACCGACCATTAAATCAGCTAGGTAAATAAGGGTTGATAGAAGTCTCCATGCATCATCACGATGCATCTTCAAAGGAAAAATAAGAAGGCAAGTCCCAAATGTACACCAGCTCTCCACGTGTCCAATTGGCACACCTTTGAAGGTTAGGTCCAAACAAGGTCTCCAAATGAGCGGGAAGCCCCCACATGTCTCGGGTCAAACATAAAGCCTTCTCCAATTAGAGGGATTTAGTGAAAACACAAAAATATAGAACATACCTATAGAAGGTGCCATGTTCCTCATCAGTACAAATTCAAAAGGCGTGCCTCAAAGAGAGACCTAAAATGAGCGCCAGCTTTCCACATGTCCCAGGTCCGAAAAGGGGACACCGGCCATTGAAAATTCCAAGCTCAGGATAGTCTGGCAGAAGCCTCCACGTGTCATCTCGGCGTAACTTCAAAGGAAAAATCTAGAGGCAGGTCCCAAATGTGCACTGAGCCTCCACATGTCCAGGGTCAGACATATGGTCCCACTAAACAAACAGGAATTAGCCAAAACACAAAGAAATGGAGAAATGACATGGAAGGATCCACATGTCTCTTTGGAGCTCTTTCACGAGGAAAATCAAAAAGTGGTCCCCAAAAATGTGCCATCTCTCCACATGTGTCTCGGGTTAGGAAGAAGTGTCTTTACCAATAGCAAGGACTTAGGTAGAACATAGAGGAACTTACGGAATATGCCCCGTGCCAGTCTGACACAACTTCAAGAGTGAAGAGGAGGGGGCTCGAATCTTCAACACGCGTGGGGCTATAACATGGATCCAGTGTGGGAAGAATCATTCACATGTTGCGAGCCCATGTTAAACGCCTGAACCTCGACCTTTAAGCAGCCATAAGTTTTGAACCGAGAGCTAAGTTGTGAGCGGGAAAGGACATGTTTTGGAAAAGCTCTCAAGCACTTGCTACCCACCTGTCACCATTAATGTTTCAGATCTACCATTTGTTATGATCGTCAAGTCTCCCACCTGCCACCATAATGAACAATGGGTTTTCTTTCTTGCCTAGTAAGGGAACATCACATGGAAGCATGGGTCTTGCACTAAAGTTGATCATTGTTGTAGGCAGATTACAATGCTTTCTAGAGTGGTTGGAGTAGGTGGACTCAATTCTCTTATTGGGGTGGTTGAAGCAGGATTCAAATTCTTCCCTCTCTCCTTCTCATATTCTTCTATATATAGTAAAGGAGTGGCATTTTTCAAAAGGTTGGTCATTGTATTCCCTCTTGCCCCCTATCTCTTTCTTCCCTAGGGAGGAAAGTGGAGTGCAATCCTCCTCTCATGGATTCTATAATTACATTTTCTTTCATCTTTCCCACTGATGATGAACTGTACGAACTCATGGAGCAATAATTTTTTTTTTGTGATGCATTTTTTCCATCCTTCCATTTTAATCATCTCTTATTACCTCTCATAATTACATGGTATATTTTGCATACTTCTGATGTCTATTACAGGTTTTGGGAGTCATGTTTAAAGGGTTGAAGTGGTGTTCCATGTGAAATTCATCTTTGGACTATGGTGTATCTTGTCCATCCTCTCATTTTCTCACGTCTATCCATTTTAGGTAGATAATATTAGTGACTAGGCAGACCCCTTATTTTCCTGGTGCTATCACCTACTGTTACTATAGGCTCTATTTAGTTTCATGTAATTCTCTCTTTCCTTGTCTCCTTAGAATTGATAGATTAGGAGTAGATAGTTGCATTTGCTTACACTTAGAAGTATCTTGTGGCATTAGTATTTTAGGAAGAACAATCCGGCTTTCTCCAGAGGGCCATCTCAAGTTCGCAAGTCCAACAGCTTGAGAGATGGTCCAATTTTATGTAGCCAAACTGGATGCCCCACTCAGATATTTGAGGCCATTTAGGGGGGTGTTTTTATTTTCCATCAACAATTTTGGGACGCCCGAGTGCAGAGAGAGTTTGATAGCACCTTACCACTTCACTTCATCAGGTTCGATATGCTCTTGGTGAAGATTATCAGCATTTGGACGCGCTTTTAAAGCACATCTGGTGACCTCCATCTAGTCAAAAATGCATCATCTCTGAGGTTGCAGAGATATCTTCCCATCCATTTCCACCCATTCATATCCTTCCACGTCTTTCATCTTCTACCAGTCTCATGAAGTTATGTAATGATGACTTCATTCCCATCTTTGAACTCCACACTTGTAGCAACAATAATGCATTCCTCCTCCAATGTATTTCTCAATTCCTCTAAATCAGCGTTTTTGAGAATATTCAGAAATCACATTATGGCTTACCCCTATGAGCAGTGTCTAGGATCAGTTTGGCTGATGGGGCCTATCAAGAGCAAGGATATGCATGCAATGGTGAAATCAAATACATGGATAATGACTGATTTGCTGGAGGATATTCAAAAAATGGAGGCTATGCATGGTACAATCAAGGGGGCTACAGCTCAGATGAAAGTGCTTCCAGAATTGGCTATAGGGAACATTGTCCATGGGTCATGCCCTATTCCAAGACATTATCAGTCCACGAAGGCGAATCTTGACTTCATGGTTGAAATGTTTCCCCAACTTACACAATGGACAAAGGAGATTGAGGCCTCATGAACTTGGACATCAAGACAACCTTGTCAATGGGGTAAGTCCTACCACCATCATCTGCTAATTTTATTTTCACTCTTCCTCAATTAGCATGATCATCAACCTGGAGTATCATCAATCTGTAAGCTTCCCATCCATCTACCCCTAGTGTTGAATTCTCCTTCTCCAGGTTCTAGTCTTCCATCTCACCTCGATCTCCTCTTCCCTTTTCCCTTCCATGTTCAATTCCCCTCCACAATAGCCAAAGGCAATGCCTTCCCCTCCACCACAGATACAAGGAAAAAACTAGTGGATACCCCACCCACCACTCCTCCTAATCTCCCTGAGTCCACATCGAGAAGAGACTCGAAAAACCAACCAAGAGGAAGATCCAACAAGATAGGAACTGATCAAAAGCTTAGTGATCTTGGCTCTTAAATTTATATTTGAAAAATATTTCCTTATTAGTTAATCCCATGGAGGAGGCTGGGGTCAAACCAAAAGTGATGGAAGCTTTAGCTATAACACAAGTGAGGGAGGAACAACCTAGCTCTAAGTCCCATTGAAGAGGAGTAACCGGAAGAAATCAAATCATAGTTGAGATCCACTTGATGAAGAAAGCATCATTGAATATTTTTTACTTTCGTATGAAGGGATTGATTTGATTGATGAACCCATGATGGAGGAGAGCTTTCAAGAAGACCTTGCTGCCCCAGATAGTCCTCTAGAGCATTGGATCGAAGATTTTGATTTGAACAAATTTCATGGCTAGAGGATGATGTTATCCAAGAGAAAGTCAGTCTTCTAGGAAACAACAGAGAAAGGAAAAAGAGTACGAGGATATCATATCTTCCACACCATCCACCTAAGAAGGTCCACAGGAAGACTCCACTCCTTCGAGTTGAAATTTATAACCATGGGCACAATCAAAGGACCAAACCATTCCCAATCAAGTATTTGGCTTCAATGGAGCTAAGAGAGTTAGCCAAAACCATGGTCATGCTCATTTCAGAGCATGAGGTTGAGCTATCAAAGCACCAAAGGTTAGCAACAGTGTCTCCCAGAGTCCAATGCACAGAATCATTTTTAGCAGGTGTACATTTTTTGATATTGACACTTTGAGGATTTTGGATAGAAGATCGACCTCTCTGTCGAGGTAGTTTTTAACTCTCATTATAACTGACCATGTTCAGCGCCAAATCAGACTACATGGCTAACAATTTGTGAGGAACGAAAGCTACTTCTCCCTACCTGTTGGAAGGTTTTACTTGAGTGACCTCACCTGATAGGGTTATTTTACGGAGTAGGAGTTTAGGTTTTCTTTCAGCAGACATAAGTTCCTTTACACACTTTTCATGTCTTATTTGACGCATATATGATTTAATCAGTTTTGTATATAAGCTTTGTTCTTATTTCTCCAGAGGTACAATGTGCCAGGCCCTTCAGTATTTATGGCAGGGAGACCCATAGTTACCTATAACAATTGTTGGTTTCAAAATGAAGAAAAGACAAAACAACTAAAATAGGGTTTTGAGGTAGTCCATTTCAGAGCATAGGTGAATGCCCTATGCCAAGATAAAATTTTCTACACTCATAACCTCATCTTCTAAGATTTTCTTATGAAAATTAAGACTGCAGGATAACAGAGCAAGCTCAGGGTCACCAAGTGCATAGAATTCGGGCTTGTGGTTTCTAGGGACAGGATCAATATCAGTCCTATAATTCATGACTCCATGCCCAAAGGATGCAACCAAGGCTAACTAGTCTCTTCATATAGTAGGCAGATGTCCACATGAGTTACCAAAATGTTATCCAAATTTTTCCCCCCTTGGAACACAATTGATCAAAAACAACCCCGCACAGAAGAAAATTGGAAGGGTCGGTTTCACTCCTGTGAACTTGTAATCAAATCCAACAAGTCAAGGGGCATGTGGGATTCGACAATGGAGGGAATGGTTAGCAAGGAGTCCAACGGGGTCAAAGGAGATCTAGAGAGAACGATAGGAGAATATCATAGAAATCTAGTGTATAAGTTGTTTGGACTTTTCCTAAATATGGATTCAAGTCATAACAGAGCATCAAACTCATAAAAGCCCCCATGTGTCTCAGCAACGCTTAATTCCAAAAGGTAAGCACTCAAAAATCTAGGTCCCAAATGTGAAAAATATAACCACAGGGCCAGTAGTCCAAATGGGGGAAGAGACGCCACGTTTCGACTCGACACATATTCAAATGAAAAGATAATTAAAGGCTCCACGTGTCTTAAATGTGCACCAGCTCTCCACGTGTTCAATTGGCGGTTAAAAAGTCACAGACTCTCGGAAGGTGCCGACATGCCTCAACGTATGTAGGGTCTAGAAAGGGTCTCATCAGCACTTGAAAAGTCACAGGACCCTTGAAAGGGGCCACGTTCCTCCATGACGCAACCAATCGCAGGCTCACCACGTGGTTAGTGTCGAAATGGAGGGATAGATCTAGCCATTGTATTGGCTAAGTAAAAAAAGGCCGACAGAACCCTCCACACATCATATCGGTGCATCTTTCAAAAGTAAAACTTCGGGGGGTAGGTCTCAAACATGTGAAACCAACTCACCAAGTGGTTGGAATCAAAAAATGATCTAGATCGGTCTGTTTTAAACAGAGCCTCCAATAGGTGTGGGAATATCTCACGTGTCCTAGGTAACACAACTTAAAGGACGTTGATCTAAATATAGGGAGTTATTCAAAACACAAAATGCAGAGTTGGCTACGTGGATTAGAAGTGCAAAAATGGGGTCTTCGAGCACAGCCGTTCAAAAGGTGCAGCCCAAATATAGACCCAGGAGTGAGCAGGAAGCCTTCCATCATGTCCTCAGGTCAGCATAACTTCAGAGTTAAAATCTGAAAATTCCAGACCCCCAACATAGGCGCGATGGAATCCTCCATGTATCATCATCAGCGCACAACTTCAAAAAAAAAATCAGGGGGCAAGTTCCAAATGAGTACGAAGCCTCCACATGTTTCAGGGACAGACCACACTGTCCATGCCAAACAATAGGAGGGACTCAGGCCAAAACACAAAGAAACAGATAAAAGTCTATAGAAGGATCCCCATGTATCTTCTATGCTCTTTTAATAGGCAAATCTGAAAGCAGTCCCCAAATATGCGCCAGCTCTCCACATGTCTCAGGTCAGGTAGAGTGTCTCCTCCAATAGGAGGGACTTTGAAAGATCATACAGGAACCCATGAAAGCCGGCATGTGTCATTCCGATGCAACTTCAAGAGTCGAGAAGAAAGGGCTAAATCTTAAAGGCGCGCAAGGGGCTTCCACATGTACCTTGTATGAGTAGAATCAGTTCACATATTGTGATCGCGCGTTAAGCTCCTAACCCTTGACCTTTAGGAAGCCATAACTTTCAACCGGGAGCTTAGATTTGAGAGGGAAAGGATGTTTTGGAAAGCTCCCAGACGCCTACTACCCACCTATAATTGTTAATGTTTCGATCTTCCATTTTCAAGGCAGTCAAGTCTCCCACCTGCCGCCATGATGAAGAATGGGTTTCCTTTCTTTCCTTGTAAGGGACAATGACAGGGAGGCATGGGTGTTGTAGTGAATCCCATCATTGTTACAAGCGGATTTTAATGCTTTCTGGAGTGGTTGGAGTAGATGGATTCAATACTCTTATAGGGGTTGTTGAAGTAGGATTCAAATTATTCCCTCTCTCTTTCTCTTATTCTTCTATATATTGTAAAGGAGGGGCATATTTCAAAAGGTTGGTCAGTTTTTATCTCCTTCCCCCACTCTCTGTCTTCCCTAAGGCATAAAGTGGAGTCTAAGCCTCATCTCTTGGCTCTGTAATGGCATTTTATTGCCTCTTGCCCACTATTGATGTACTAGGTGCACTCATGGAGCAATAAAATATGTTTTGTGATGCATTTTTTCCATCCTTATTTTATTGTCTCTTCTCACCTCTCGTCCTTGCAAGGTATAATTTACATACTTGTAATGTCAATTATAGGTTTTGTGATCTGTGTTTAATAGGTTGAAGTGGTGTTCTATGTGAACTTTATCTCTAGTCTGTGGTGCATCTTTTTCACCCTCTCCTTTTCTCACCTCTCTCCATTTCAAGCAGATGAGATTGTGACCAGCCACCCCCTTTTCTTGGTGCTATCACCTATGCAGTGTAGGATTTCTTTAATTTCATGCTCTCTCTCTCCCTGTCTCCTTGGAGTTGTTAGATTAGGAATAGATAATTGCATTTACTTCCTTAGAAGTAGTTTAGCATTAGGATTAGGAAGAAGAAGTCGAATTTCTCTGGAGGGCCATCTCAAGTTTGCCGGTGCCACAGCTTGATAGATGGTCCCATGTTCTGCAGTCACACCAGATGCCCCACTCAAATCTGAGGCCATTCAGGGGGTGTTGTGATTTTGCATCAACAATAACCTTATCCATACTGATATGGTATTAAATGTTTTAGTTGAGGAATTAAAGTTAAGAAACCATGGATTCATGAGATGGAGATGCGATTGTAATTCCCAAATGTTCTGAAAAATTATCTCCTTATAAGAGGAAATATCAAAAACTACTACAAACATTCCATGAGTAGAGGGATAAATATTAACTTTACCTTCAATGAGGGGGTGCCATTATTCATAAATCTATCTCTACAGAATAGGGAGCTCACGATAGCCGCTAGTAAACCTACAAATAAATCACCTCTTTTTAAAGTACTCAATATTCTTTGTAACCTTAGATCCTCAAAGGAAACCTTAGGTTTTTGTTTAGCATAGGCCATGGGTTTAACAGGAAGCCAACTCAAAACTTTTGCCACAGATAGGAAAGATTTATCCCCAAACTATCTACCCTTTTTTGGACCAAAAAAAACCCTACCACTGCTGCCACCCACAACCCTTTCTTGACTGGAAATTACACTAGAAACCCTCCAATAGAAACCACACCACCTACACACAACTAGACAAAGCTACAACAAGGTAGCGTCGAGAAGCAGGGGAGCCCAGACCAACATCATGCCTGAAAAATCCATTTACAAGACCAACGCCAAGCTCACATTCGGAACCATGAAGCTTTGAATCATCGATGCTAAGCCCCATAATGCCACCGCCAAGTCAATTTCTAGGGTTTCTATTAGGTTTTTTTTCGTAATTGTGACCAGAGCTCACCATTTTTATTTTTCAAAATAACTAAAAGCCATCACTATGTATGTATTTGATTTTGTAAGTGAAATTATATTTCATAACCATATAGAGTATGATAAGCTTATTGGGATTTTTCCACATAAATAAATAGAAGATTCTTCATGGAACTAGGTATAATCCCTTAGTTTTTAGGTTACCCTACCTTATCTGAATTGTGAACATCCCTTATTGGATAATTCCTTTGTATTTTAACTTTTTATCAAGTCATCATAACATATATGTAAGATCTTTTGACTCTTGAATCTACCCATCTTAAAATAAAATAGATCATTCAATTTGTTTCAAGGTTTTTTTATGGATATGATAAGGTAAGTTGTGTAATTTATATAGTTTGATTGATGAAAATAATCTTTCACAGTAAAATAAAATTAAGTAAAACCATTTATTCATCATTATAATAAAATCTCTACAAATCTAAGATAACCCTGAAAGAAAATATAAGACATAATTTCGAAGTGCATATGGGTTTGATTGTTTTATGTTGTGGAATGATAACAATTCCTTCAATGAATTTTGCATTATTACATCATTCCCTCACAATAATATGTAAACTGCTCTTTCCTAATAGAGCTCCAAAAATGTGTAAAGTTATATGGAATTAGATGTCATAGAGCTAGATTACATAATATTTTCTATATTACACATAACGTAAAATAGAACATATAAAAATATGTGAATTCAAGATGGTTTAAAAGTTTTAAAATGTTGGATTCTTAAAAAATAGGGAAAGTGATGGATAAATGAAACCCTAGTTCCCGCGATGGCAAGGGCAAAGGGAACAAACATATTTCTAGTCCAGAGGTGAGAGAAAAAAATCAGTGTTACACAACTTGGTGAAGGCAAAATCTAGCCTAAATGGGAAAATACAAGAACTGATTGTAATACGGGATTTTCTGATCCTAAATTAAAAGGATCAAGTACATTATCTAGGATGTTTGGTTCAATAAGGTTTGTGGGGATCAGGGAGCAAGAAGCCGCCTCACTCTACTAATGATATACCAGTCATCACCAATAAATAAGTTGGCATGGCTGAGAAGGATCAGAGGGTTGCAATGAACAAGGTTGGGGGTGAAGTGGCCAAAGGATTACTAGGAGGAGCTAAGAAAGTGGAGAACTCTTTTAAGAAGGTCTTCGATCAGAAAAATTTTCCCCACTTTGTCCCAGTCGGCCTACATCGTGGATCTGTCAGATGAGATTCCCTCACTGAGTCTATAGAAACTAGAGGCTTTGGTATGCCTCCATTCATTATCCCAGCTCGCAGTCATTGCAAGATTTAATGGCCTATGGCCATCTTAAACTGATCTCGTGTAGTGGATTTAAGAAAACTAGACATCAAACTACGAAGTTACATTTTTCTCTAGGGGTTTCTTCATGGTGCATTTTAAGGAGGATGTAGTTTGCCAAAATTTTCTGTCAAAAGGACCTTGGTTCTAGGGTAGTGTCGAGGTATTTCTTACACCCTAGTTTTCCTGATTTTGATCTGAATACCTACTCTATTTCTAAAAATCCAGATTGGGTTCACCTTCTGAATCTCTTACAACATTTCTGGTATTCTCTCGAGGATATTGGTAATATATTCGACATATTTTTAAAGGTGGATTCTATTGGGGAAGCATAGAGGTTTCCTATGTATGCTATATTATGTGCAGAGATAGATTTAAGCAAGGGTTTTCCCAATCAGATCATGTTGAAACTTGGAAATATTCAACATGTCCAAAACCTAGATTATGAGAATACAACTTTCAGGTGCCACATCTATCATAACCTAGGTCATCTGCAATATGATTTATGTAAGGTAAGAGGATTCAAGGAAGTTTTCCCTTAGCAAACAAAGGTAGATGGAATAATAACCAATAGAACTCATCTTCTAATTCATTTCACAAAGAAGCCGCTAGAGAGGCCCATCTAGGAGTTTCAAGGAATGAATAGAAGAATCCAACTGATAAGACTCCCATGAATAATGTTGAAGATAATAAATTAGTTTGTGGAGATGTGAAGAGGGGACACAAATATGATAAATATGATAAATTAGATTCAGATCAGGAACCTAATCTGGATCATTTATATGACCTCATGTTGGTGGTAGTTTTGGATCAAAATGCATGAGATCATAAAACAAAAAGGTAAGAAAGGGTGATATGCAAACCTCCTAGGTTAATACTCTTCACTAGAAGAGCGGTAACTATCTAGCGCCTTTTATTTCTTGTTGGTTTGTCCTATTTTTTTATGTGTTGTGTTTAGTTTGTTGTTGTTTTGATTCAGTATCTCTCTTTTTTTGGGAAGGGACCCAAGAAACCTTTGGTTCATAGCTTCGGTCAAAACAATTTAAATATATTAAAAAAACGTTTTAAAATGCTTACATGTGGTTTCAAGACTTAAAAACTACAATGTACTAGTTAACGCATTTATCCATGCGATAGAAGAAATTGTTTGATTTAAAAGCATCCCAATTTCAAGTAAATCATGCAACAATTTTCACTATGTATGGGTACATGCGAGGATGGAAGGAATAAGAAAAATAACTACTTACAAAGAATTGTGAAAATGAAATTTTCAATAGAAGACGAGAAGATCATAGTTCACATGGAGTGTGCATCAGGTGAAGGTGCGCAACAATGCATGGACGCCTGAGAATACACAAAATAAAACATGGTGGGTGGATGTTTTAATAGAGGGGGAAAGAAAAGGTTCACAACAGAATGGTAAATAATGGTGTGTGGAGGTATCTTTTCACATAAATGGATGATCAAATGCACATGAGTGTAAAGGACTTTAGAAAAAAGAATGAGAGTACAAATACAATGTAGGAAGAAGAGTGAATAAATTGTTTAGTGGTGTAGATGTAATGCACTCGCCATTGGATTCCTTGGATGAATGATGATGGGTTGAATAAATAAATTAATTTTTCAATTTTCTTGTAGCACATGAAGGATATTCTTATGAGAAGATTATTTATATATAAAAAACAATTCTTCCACTTTCCATTCAACTTTTTGGCTGAAACATCCCTTCATCTTTATTCTTTGCAACTTTTTCAGTAATGTTGGATAGTTTTTGATTAGTTTATTCTAGCTTTTTTAAGACTATGTCTTCCCGCCCATGGTGTACAAACTAGGTGATTTGTTTAATATCTATTGGCTCCACCTCCCATGAGGATTTATCCAATCTTGTATTTATTTGCGTGTTTATGGGTTTATTCTTCTTGTTATCTATCTTATCCATTAGAGTGTTGGGTGAAGACAATATTATTTTAGTGACTATTCTAAACGAATCTCTCACTAATATCAACCCAAAAAAATTAGTACAATTATCCATTTAAGCATCCTTGCAAGCGAGAAGAAATTTGTAACCGTACTATTTCCTCATATTTTTTATATACAAATTTTTTGATCTAGATCTGGAGCTGCATCTGAAGTGGGTTTCTTTGGCTCTAATAGGGAAGGAAAATGCTTCATCCTGTTACTTTGTTTTTCTATGAAAAAGAGGAAGAATAACGATGAGGAGTAGGAGGAGCTTCATTTGGGAGTAATGTCTAGCTATATTAATTTCACTTCTTATGCTTCTGTGTACCTATGCTACAGGAATTGTAACCTTTGCAGCACCATTCTCAGGGTAAATGACTGCTACCACTATGTATATTTCATGAGCCTGATCTTTTATTTCAAGTAGTTGTATGGGTTAATACTTTGAAAGAGTCCTTTCCTTGTATCCCATTTATATCTCTCAAATGTTAGTCTCCTTCACTTTTCCTCTACGTGAAACCATTTGTTTGTCCAACCTCTACTAACACATGAATGGGGGGTTTTGTATTATTTTTTATCCAATATTTACATGTCAATATAGTTAGGTTGCATCACGGGATTTTTAGAGTAGGTAGGGATTTTTTTTTATTCAAATTAATATTGAGAAACTTTTTCTAAGGAGAAACAAGATCTTAATGGAATTTTATTTTTTTTTTTATTCAAATTAATATTGAGAAACTTTTTCTAAGGAGAAACAAGATCTTAATGGAATTTTTTACCACAACGGGGTGTGAAAGGAGTAGATATTTAAATCCACATACTTTTCCCAGCATCCCACCTTCCGGCATCCCTTTAGAGGCTCATTTGGGAAAGCCTAAGGACTATTTATGGTTTCTATTTCATTTTTTTGTCGCGTCATTGATTGGCACTTTAGTTACTTGGAAAGTGTGTGGGGTGTTGGAAGTTTGAAAGAAAAGACACGGGCTTCCCCATCGAGCATTCCTGTTGTTCACCAAACGTAATCGGCAGGTTTCGATGTGATGTTTTATTTACAAATGTTAGGAAGATATGTATCTGAATTTTGGAAACAAATACTTAGCAAGAAAATTGTTTAACAAAATGTCTAAAATCAGATTTTTCTCATGGACTGCAATGACTTACAGTATATACATACGATGGTTTGTTGAAAGGGATTTGAAGTGTCAACCTAAAAGTAATTATTAGCGTAAAAACAATGGTTTCATGGAATTCCACGCTGACTGGATATGCACAAATGGATTTAAAGAAAGGGTAGTGGCAACTCACTAGAGAATGAAAGTCACAGGCCTAAATTAAGAGTGAAAAGCCCCATGATGTTTTCCTCTTGCAAACATCAAATACGAGTTATGGAAAGGGTAGTGGCAACTTTTCTCTCACACTGAAAGTCTCAGGCCTTCATAATTAAGGGTGAAAAGCCCCATGACCTGTTTTAATATTGCAAACATGTTGAATAATAGGGAATGTAATTCCAATAATTTACAAAAATCTTACCTTGAGGTGAACTATTTAAAGAATAAAATAGGAATCTCAAAATTCATGCTACCTTTTTAAGCACCACACCCAAATGTTCCGCAATAATAGGGAATGTAATTCCAATAATTTACAAAAATCTTACCTTGAGGTGAACTATTTAAAGAATAAAATAGGAATCTCAAAATTCATGCGCATGGAGCACCACACTTGTGTGACGTGTTCGTTAGCTTGCAAAACTGAAACTCTTTGCATGACCAACTGGTGACTTGGGAAAACCTTACAAAACCTTAACAATTGAGTGACTTTTTTGATAATAACTTGTGTGACGTGTTTGTTTTAATAAAACACGACCAGTTTCAACTTAAGGTTGTCGCTTAGCTTGAGTGAAACTGAAAAACCACTACCTTCTACCTCTATAATTCCAACAAGAGGATCGTAACCCACCTTCATTGCAATTAAATTCCTTCATAAACTAATTTTACAACTGCGTTTTGGGTTCCACTCGTCACTTTGTGACAAAAGTTGTTGACACAATTACGATAAGTGCACTTTCAATCTATTTTGGATAGCAAAGTTGCAATTGTAACTTGAGATTTGATCATTGTTATGAACTTATGTTAGACACGATGAATTATCTATATATATGGGAATAATTATAAATCATCAAAATTTGTGATTGATATTGAAACGAGTGTGTTCGAGACCCAATTGTAAGCACTTTCTCTATTTTGGATAGCTTTCTCAACATTAGCTAGAATCTTCTCTTTTTGAGTCTCATTTGACTTCTAGGCATGTTTGATGAGCTCTGAATTCTCTCCAAACGTAAATGACTTGGCAAGAAAATTGTTTAACAAAATGTCTAAAATACTCATGGACTGCAATGACTTATTTATAATGGTTTGTTGAAAGGGATTTGAAGTGTCAACCTAAAAGTAATTATGAGCGTAAAAAACAATTGTTCCACGCTGAAATGCAAAATGGATTTAAAGAAAGGGTAGTGGCAACTCGCTTGAAATGTAAATTAAGGGGTGATGTTTTCCTCTTGCAAACATCAAATACGAGTATGGTTTTCCCCTTTTCTCTCTCTCTCTAGAAATGGGACCAATAATTGACAAAATCCTTACCTTGACTATTTAAAGAATAAAATAGGAATCTCAAAATTCATGCGCATGGAGCACCACACCCAAACGTTCCTCAAAACTGAAACTCTTTGCATGACCACTGGTGACCTAGAAAACCTTACAAAACCTTAACTGAATTTTTTGAAAAATAACTTGTGTGACGAAATAAGGTTGTCGCTTAGCTTGAGTGAACCTTCTGGTTTGCAATTAAATTCCTTCATAAACTAATTTTACAACTGCGTTTTGGGTTCCACTCGTCACTTTGTGACAAAAGTTGTTGACACAATTACGATAAATGCCCCCAAAGTTGCAATTGTAACTTGAATGGTTATAAAATTATGCTAGACACGATGAATGGAATAATTATAAATCGTCAAAATTTGTGATTTATTGAAACTTTGTAAGCACTTTCTCTATTTTGGATAGCTTTCTCAACATTAGCTAGAATCTTCTTTTTGAGTCTCATTTGACTTCTAGGCATGTTTGTGACCTCCTAATACCATTGTAATACTATTTATAATTTTATTCAATATTTTATCTTGTATAAATGAATCTTTAAATGTAGCAAGAAATGACTGAATTTGAAAACGTAAATGACTTGGGAAATAGAATTGTGTAATAGTAATGGACATGAAATGTAAATGGTTATGACATTGTGAATGGAAAATAAAATGTATCTTAACTTTGTTTGTCATCCATACTCTCTCTCTAGTACCAAAATATTAAGTGCAACTGAATGTGAAAGCATGAGTGTATGAGAAACAAACTATGTATTTTTACCTCTCTCTCTCTCTCTCTCTCTCTCTCTCTCTCTATCTTCTATTTAATTGAAAATGTTAAAAATGATGAATGTGTGGATTTATGCTTGAGTGTAGGGGATTTCCATGCTCCTTCCTAGGACTAACACAACATTGGTTGCATGTAATCTAAACAAGAAGGATTGGAGTGTGATATGTTGTAATTAGTGAGATAACAATAAGATATTGTATATTGATACAAATTACGAATATTAAATGAAAGTGAATTAAACTGAATTAAATTATAAAAAATTTTGTGTTGAAGACTATTGTTCCTCTTGGAATCTTATATTTCAAGCATTGTAGATGGAAAACTATGTTGTTTGTATCTACCTTGTGGTAAATCTAACCTTACATCACTAGTAGGAGTGACACATAATTAATGTAGGAAAAAGTATGTTAGCTAGATAAATGAGGAAGACAGATGAATTTTGTAACTGGATAAAAAACATATTGTTCACTTCATAGGTGTTAAGATCATTTGAATTTAAATATGGATCTCATGGTTTAGAAGATCGAAAAAATCACCTACCTAATAGTTACTGTGGTTCATAGATAAAACAAAATTTTTTGGAAGTAACTTATAATTTTAAAACCATTTTAATGTAGCAAGTATTTAACCTTTTACATACCCTCCCTCTCAATCATGTCACATCTAGGTTTGTAAAAACCCTAATGTCTTAAGAATTACTTTAATCCTCACCATTAGAATTCTTGTCCTATACTTAAGAAAATTCTTCAAAGACCATCTCTATAACTTACATGTCCTTGCACAAAGCAATAGATTAGTTAAGTAACTTTTTCATTCATAGGGTAAATAGGACTAACACTTTCTTGTGTCATAAGTCTACTAATATTAATGGATGAGTTAGAGTTCAATGTTCACCTTGGACCTTGGTGTCCTAGTGGTCAACCATATTCTTAAGAAGACAGTTTGGGATACCTTAATCATTGAATGAACCATTTGTAAGATCCTGATCACATAATTGGAGTTAGTATAATAGTGTACTATGCATTAAAATCTTGTTAATTATCTCTTAAGTTCCTCACAGATAAATATTTCATCTTGGCTAGTAGAAAATTTATACCTTTGTCCCTTATGAAGATTTAAAGGGATAAATATGTTTTCACACCTTAAACTGACCTATATTTAGGCATATAGCACTGAGTGCAATTTTAATTTAAACAAACGTAATAAAACCCATTTATACGCTAAGTTGTAACAAAAGTGAGAAATTGTAGTCTTGGAATACCTCAAGTGAAAGTTACACAAAGGATTTGCAAGGAAGGGATATTTGATTTCTCTAATTTTTGACTTGTGGTAGGGTGAAGAAACCCTCAAGTAGAAATGATTATATTACATCTAGTGACATTTTATGATGCTAGTGAACACAAAGATATTATGTATTGCTACCAATGATTTTTAAAAATACCTTAGAAGGTTTTTTTGAAATGCATAAAATTTTGTAACTTTTGCAGTTGAACTCCATTTATCCTTATTAAATAAAAGTATTCCCTTTGTGTGGAGTTGTGGATTACCTCATGTTTCTTGATGGTTTGTGAGTTAAAGATATTAGAACTCTCTTTTATTACCTTGTAGTAGGGTGTAGTGTACACCCTAGAATGCTTTTGAAGTTAATAGGTTGTGGGACCTCCCTTAAGGTTATCATTTAAAGAATATATTATGCATTTTGACTAAGCGATTTAAATAGTTCTCTGAAAGAAATTTGAAAAACATATAGTTGTTGGGTTGTCTTGTTATATGTTTTAATATTTGGGTTTTTAAGAGCAATGAAATGAGTTGTTAGGTACATGGTCGCCACTCCTTGTAGTACATGAATCCCTAAGTGTAAATTATGTGTCATTTGAATTAGAATTGTTCTAAGACAATGCCAATAAGAGTATAAAGTAACAATGTAAGAGTAACAAAAAAGAAGAGCGGACAAGATATTTTTTTAGGAATAAAGTTATTCTTGAAGTCTTCATAATTGATTTAGACATTCTCAATAAAGTTATGAAAAATAGAGATTAAAAATTCTTCTTGGAGGAATCAAGCATTTGAGCCAACACAAAATCTTCTATTATAAAAATAAAAAAATAGAAATTTATGACATGTAAATGTATTTTATTATAGTTAAATATTTTTTTGAAAGGGACTATACCCTTATACATCAAGGCTCAAAAGCTAGATTAAAAAATTTAAGAAAAATAAAATGATCAAAATCTTGATTTATCTAATCAAACCAACAACAGAAATTATTCTGCCAAGATCACAGCTAAAAACCAACCAACCTACAGCTAGAAAACAACACCGTCACAACAACACCAGCCACTCAGTGGCAATACAACATACCTAAATCCTAGATACAACAATGAAGGAACACAATAGGACATGGCTAACGCCTTGCCCGAAACAATGGAAGGTTTAGATTTAGTGTATACCTTATTTTTTCTATGAACCACCTTCCATTCTTTATTTTTTCTTCGATTGAGATTGGAAGAAAAAATTCAAATGACTTGATACGGATGTGGAATCAAAATTTATAATTTATTCAACACCCTGAGGAAAAGAATATTGAGGTTTTTTCTTTGTAATGTGCGTAAGCTATTCCATACTGGGTAATTCATTTTGTGGGGGTTCCATAATCGATTCTATATGGGGATCAATTGTTAGATGCTCTGGTGGAGAATCTTTCCACCATGCAAGTTTTTTCTTTCATTTGGAATGCTCACAGTTCTCTGTGATATGGAAAGTTTTGAAGGAATGCCGAAATATGAAGGAAAGACCTTCAAATTCTAACCTTTGCACCCAGAGTCTTTCACCGATTTACAAATTAATTGTTGTTGGTAAGGCTTGGAAGGTATCAATATCTACAAGGATTCATGCATAATTAGTGTGGGTTTGGATGGAGGTCTTCTCATCAACAACCGCACATGACCCTAGAGTATCCCCTATAGAAAACAAATAAGATCTTTTCCAGAGCTGAAGTGGGAGTCAAGGTAATCGAACCCAAACTGGGTAGGTATTAAAAGAGTCTTCTAGGGGATTAAAAGAAAGATACCAGGGCTTGGATATGATCCCATGTGTACCCCAAACCCAGTGTTGGATAGAAATTAAATCCCTATCTTCAGGGGTTTCAAAGAAAACAATGAAATATGCTTTCGCACAAGGATAAATCTCAATCTTACCTCGTAGCTTTTTTCCCCATCTTTGTGCAATCTAGTCATGGAGCTGAGAAAGTTTCTTCCAGAATTTTTGAAACCTACATATGATACCCAGATGAGAAATATTTTCCTCCTATTTGAGAACCTTTTGAAGAAGATCCTCCCTAATTTTCAATGTTGGGGTCTCTTGTGAGGGTTTCAACAGCTTGTTTAGTAGAGATCTTATATGCATGACCACTAGCTCTCTGTCTGATAACCAGAGTAAAAGACTTGATGTTCCCTTAGTTGTAACTAATAACAAGACTAGTCCTTTCTTTTCCCTCTTTCTCTAGTTTGTTGTGGTTGTATTTTTCATCCCGTGATGTAATATGACTGGATCCAAATCCATTTCCACCATTGTTATGGTTCTTTAAAGGAGAAAGGGCTCTATTTCGTGATGTATCAGATCCACTCTTGCCATCAGTAGACCCTATGGCTAAACCTATCCAAGATAGAGCTTCCTGATCTCCATCCAAGGAGTGCCCACCATTTCCATTCCTAGCCAAAATAGATCCTTGGTCACCGCCTAGAGAAAATACATGTCCTTTCACAGAGCCACCTTTGGGAAAACCTCCTTGCTATTGGATTTGCAGAGGGGGAGATCTTTAGATTTTTGGGCTTCGCTGCCCATTTGAACTACCTACAACCACTAACTATTGTAATTCACCACCGTCTCCATTATCCTTGTGAGAAAGGTTAGGGTTTGAGCTTTTAACCATCATGATCAGGGTTAGGGCTTCAATGTTAAATAAAATTAAACTAATTATTTAACTATAGCAAATTCTTAGAAGAAAAAAAGGGTTCTATGATGGAAGGATGTTTATGGGAAGAGGTATCTTGAATCTAAATCACCTTTAAATCTGTTGGGTTTTAAAATGGTACTTTAACAACACCACAGTCAGGGGACAACAAGTCCCTACTCTTTATGGGAGAGGTTCCATTATTGAAAGCAAGCAACAAAGCTTATATACAAATGTATAAATTTCATCTTAAGGTTGGACTTCTGACATCTTGAAATGTTTTTTTACCAAATAGCTTATCAATACAAACGAATGGAAGAACTAAAGAAAAGAAAGAGTAGAATATAACAACACTTTAAGGAAATATATATAATAGAGTATAACCTTATATGTACTGAGAAAGGGTGATACATAATAGAATCATTCTCATTCACAGCATAAGATATCATTCCATAGACACAAAGTTCTAGAAAGCATATCAATAAGAACACAAAGTTTCTTATTACAGAAGATAAATGATTCACAGATTTTAGGCATGCAAGAAGAGACAATAGATGAAGATACAAATAAAGGGTAAATTATTTTGTATTGATTACTTTCGATTCTATTTATACTTCAAAAGTATCAGAGTAAAAAAATTGCAATGTGCCAAGCTCTTACATTTATAGATGAAGTGAAAAGAGGAGAAGAAGAGAAGGAAGAAAATCCTATTTGGAAGCTCAACCACCAACCATCAATGCCCCTACAAATCCACCTACAATCTATCAAATCTAGTTCTACATGTCTTTGGCATGCTAAATAAGGAAGGATGGAAGATAAGATAAAATTTGATCTAGTTGAAGCAGTCTGATCACATACTAATGGCATGAAAGATGTTTTCTAGATTTTCACCCAAATCAAGATATCTAGTCGGTTCTCAATGTCTGTTTGGAATGTTAGAGAAGGAAGGATGGAAGGTCGGATCAAATCTGATCTATTTGAAGTAATGAGATCATGTATTAATGGCATGAAAGACATTTTCTAGATTCCCAGCCATCAAATCCTGCTGAAAATAATATTATATGTTTCCATGGTGATAGGTGAGAGACTTGACATCCTAAAAAATGGCAGACCTAATCATTAATGGCTGTGGGTGAGTAGCAGGCACCGGGAGCTCTCCAAAAATTCCTTTCCCACTCAATTCTAAGCTCTTGGTTAAAAAACATGGTTATATGAAGGTGTGCATTCTAGAATTTAACACGGGCTCACAATATGCGAAAGGGTCTGTCCATACAGGGGCCACATGCCGACCTCATACGTCTTAATATTTCACCACCTACTTTTACTCTTGAAGGTACACCGAACTGACACATGGCATCATCCACGAGCCTACTCTGTTTCCTTTGTATTCTTCCTAAGTCCCTTCCATTCGCAGAGATGTTCTACTTGACCTGAGACACATGGAGGGCTGGCACACATTTGAAACTTACCCCTGAACTTTTCTTTTGAAAGAGTTTCGATTGGATGCGTGGAGGTTTCCGTAGACTCTTGAATTTTCAACTACTAGTGTCCCATTTTCATACCTGGGACACGTAGAGGGCTAGCACTAGTTCTGGGTCTCTCTTTGGGCCACAGGTTTGAATTTCCATTGATGAGGCACGTGGAGAGTCTGTGCTCACTTAGGATCCTACTTTGAACTTGGCCTTTGGAGGTGCATTATTGGGATGCGTGGAGGCTTCTGCCGGCTCTTTATACTTAGCTTATTCAATGGCTAGCTTTGTCTTTTTGGAATTTGACCATGTGGAGGGATTACACACGTTTGGGGTCTCCGCGATTGTGCACCATACCAAAAGTGCACCAAAGAGACACGTGGCACCTTCTGCGGTCCTTCTATACTTAGCCGATTTGGGCCTCGATTGAACACTTCCTTTTTCCATTTTAACTTTAGATACATGCTCAACATTTGACTTTATCCGTTGGCATGAGCGGTGATACGGTTTACTTTATTACTTTATGCCTTTTATGGAAAAAAATCCAAAATTCCTAAAGTGTCCCGACAACCCACCTCCTCGCTTAGACTTTTCAACAGATATTTAATACATGGCTTTAGCGGAGTTGCGGCTCATTTTTGTAACTTTACTCTTTTTGGTAATAAATCTGAAATCTTCAAAGTTCTCTAATGATCCGCCTTCCCACCTCAGCTCGATTCGACCAATTAGGATCCTTCGGGGCCACGGAGCCAATTTGACATTTTTACAAAACTAAAAAAAATTATAAGTTCACAAAATAATCTTCCATGCCGCATCCAATTACAGATGTCCACGTAATCATGTATGCTGGGGCCAAAAATTGACAGTGAAGATACACTTTTCATCCACGATTGTAGAAAAAAAAATACAAAGGAGTGGAAAAAATCAACCCTTCATGCCAGAAAAACAAATTGCTTGTGGAAAGAAGAACTATAAAAAATACCAGGCTCAATGTGATCCACAGCCATAGAAAAATGATTGGATGATTTCATTTTAATGGAGGAAACAATTTTAAAGAATCTAGACAAGAAGACAGAAAGTTTATCAAACCATCCGGACTACAAGATTTTAAATTAATAGGGCGAGATTGCAAATGAGCACCAACTTCTTCAAAGCGTGAATTTTTCTCTCTCCAGACTTCTCACTTTGCTCAACCATCTCTCAAAGGCACCAACTCAAAAATTTTGAAACTTGACTTAAAAATTTGAGGGGAATTTCGAGGGTGACAAAAGCTAGCTCTTTCTAGGGATGACTTGGCTGGGACAAAGGAATGAGGCAAGATCAAGAACCATAGAAAAACTCTTAGGAAAGTAGACCAGTACCTTTTCTATTGGGAAAATAGATTCAAAGGTGAAGTAATACAGAAGACAACACACACACGAAAGGGAAACAAACTAAAAAGGTAAAAACAAAAACAAAACACAACACACAGCAAGGAATAGGAAAGGAAACAAGCCAAAACAAGGAAAGTATATACAAAGAAAGAAGAGGATATTTACATGGGAAAGAAGGAGCACTGCACGAAACATACACAACTCTAGAGACAGGATGAGAAAAAAAGTAGCTTTGTGGAATAACATGGTGAAATTATAAGGCACCTGTTAATTGAACATGAGTAGTTGGGCATACAAAAATATCATGGGAACACTATGTGGCTTGAAGATAAAATTTGAGGAAAGAAGAACATCTAGATAGTGATACTCTATACTAAAAACATTTAGTCGTTGTGAAGAACTGAATATCTTCCTGAGGCTCCTCTTCTGTGGATGAATAGTTCCATGCAAAAAATTGTACGACCCTCGACTACCTTCATACTGATTTCTGCACATCACCAAACTCTGATAACTGGATCCATGAGAAAATCCAATCCCAATAGTGTCAACTCCCTGTTTTGATGGAATGATGCTAACGTATGAATGAAGATTGCAATTATCACAATGGCACATTTCATGAGAAACATAAACTTCCATTGAATTTTCCTTGAAACCATCTTCAAGAGGAATTTGGAAAAAAGGTACTGGATGGTTTACCATTAGGTGTAATCTTGACCTTGTTTCTGAAAAACATACCTATTGTTTTTGCAAAATCAGAAGCTAATTCTATAAGATCGTGAATCTTAGGAATAAGTTGCATTGCTGATTTGTCTTCATGATTAACAGGGAATTAAAATGTTGTCAGACTAATTAGAGATTTATCAACAACATCATCCTCTTCCTTTTGTTTTCATCCCGAAGGGTGAGATGAGACAGGATTGTCATAGTTGTGAACAAACGATTCCAGGCATGGCTCTCAATTTTCTATTTGTTTCGAAGGACTGCAAAGAGGTTGCTGTGTACTCATCTCATCGATAGATATAATAGGGGAACCAGTGATCTTGTTGATTTATTATTCTTTAGGAACAGGAACTCATTCATCTTTGAGAGAACTTAGAAAAAAAAGGAGATGGTCTAATATGGTCTTCATCTTCGTGCATCACAATTCTTTAGTCATAGGAGAGAGAGGAATCATGTCCATTTTGTTATGATGAACATCCACTTCCACCAGCATATGGAAAATTCTTTCAAAAAAATAACATTCAATCTTTGTACATGACATATCTTCTAGAGAATCTATTTAAAGTTGAAAGAAATCCTCAAGTTGTTTGTCTTCTTCATTATTTGAAGGAATATTAAATTGACATGCATCAGGTGGAGCAACAGGAAGAAATTCATTGGTGGAATTGAGATGATGCTGAGGAATGAATACCTGATAATGTGGAGAATCATCTTGAGTAGTTTCTAGAACTTGAATGTTCTCCTCTTTGTTACAAGGTGTCTCAAATTCATTGACTGAGTGTTCTTCATCTTGTTTTATCTTCTCACGTGCCTGGAGCTGCCTGCATTATCTTTGTACTTACTTCATGAACTGTATGGAATCTACAGGTTGTAGCAATGTTCTCGAAAACAATCTTGGACATATACCCCCATAAACGTTCTGCAGAAACTGAGCATGTTCTGGACTGAATGGATCTTGAAAAATTTTAATAGGGAGATCTCCATCATCATCCTCATCACTGTCACTATCACTCATTGGTGATGTGGGCAAAAAACTATTTTTCATTTTACATTCATTCTTGGGAAGGTTCCTAGATCAAGAGAACGAACATGACAAAAGGTCGATCCCCAGTGTATATCGTACAATCACCAGATCAAAAATGATCTTGAAGTTGTTTTATAAAAGGAATAAGTTTGAAATTAAATCCCCAGTAGAGCCTCCAAAAACTATTGGGTTTTAAAATGGCACTTTAACAAAACCACAGTCACAGGACATCAAGTCCCTGCTGTTTATGGAAGAGGTTCCCTTATTGAAATCAAGCAACAAAGCTTATATACAAATGTACAAATTTCATTTTAAGGCTGGACTTCTAACATCTTGAAATGTTTTTTTACCAAAGTAGCTTATCAATAAAAATGAATGGAAGAACTGAATAAAGGAAAGAGAATAATATAATAACACTTTCAGGAAATATAGATAATAAAGTATAACCTTATACGTACTGAGCAAAGGTGATACATAACAGAATCATTCTCATTCACAGCATAAGATATCATTCCATAGACACAAATTTCTAGAAATCATATCATTAAGAACAAAAAGTTTCTTACTATAGAAGATAAATGATCCGCAGATTTCAAGCAAGCAAGAAGAGACAATAGATGAAGATAGAGAGAAAGGGGAAATTATTATGTATTGATTGCTTTCGATTCTATTTACTCTTCAAAATTATCAGAGTCCAACATTTGTAATGATCCAAGCTCTTACATTTATAGATGAAGCGAAAAGAGGAGAAGAAGAGAAGGAAGAAAATACTATTTGGAAGCTTAACCACCAACCATCAAGGCCCCTGTAAATCTACCTACAATCTGTCAAATCTAGTTCTACATGTCTTTGGCTTGCTGAAGAAGGAAGGTTGGAAGATCAGATCAAATTTGATCTAGTTGAAGAATTCTGATAAGATATTAATTGCAAAAAATATGTTATCCATATTTTCACCCAAATCAAGATATCTAATTGGTTCTCCATGTCTATTTTACATGTTGGAGAAGGAAGGATGAAAGATCGGATCAACTATGATCTATTTGAAGCAATTAGATCAATTATTTATGGTGTGAAAAACGTTTTCCATATTCCTAGCCATCAAATCCTACTGAAAAAATATTTTATGTTTCCATAGAGATAGGTGAGAGACTTGATTGCCTCGAAAATGTCAGACTAGATCATTAATAGTGGCGAGGAGTAGCAGGTGTTGGGATCTCTCTGAAAATTCCTTTCCCGCTCAATTCCAAGCTCTTGGTTGAAATAAATGGCTGTTTAAAGGTGTGGAGTTGGGTGTTTAACATGTGATCACAATTTACGAAAGAGTATGTCCATATAGGGGCTGCGTGGTGACCTTGTGCATCTTAAGATTTTTCCCCCTCTTTTTACTCCTGAATTTGTGCTGAACAAACAAGTGGCATCATCTGTGGGCCTACTCTATTTCCTTTTTATTCTACCTAATTCACTCCCATTGGTAGAAAGGTTCTGCCTGACCCGAGACATGTGGAGGATTGGAACACGTTCAGAACTGACCCCCAAAATTTGATTTTAAAAGAGTGCCAATTGGACGCATGGAGGCTTCCGCGGACTCTAGACTTTTCAACAGTTGGTGTCCCCTTTTCAAACTTGGGACACATGGAGGGATGATGCTAGTTTAGGGTCTCTCTTTGGGCCGCACCTTATAAGTTGCGCCGATGAGGCACATGAAGAGTCTGAGCTCACTTAGGATCCTACTTTGAACTTCACCTTTGGAGGTGTGCCATTAGGACACATGGAGGATTTTGTCAGCTCTTTATAGTTAGCCAATAGAATGGTTCGATTTGTCTTTTTAGAATCTGACCAACATGGAGGACCTCTGCACGTTTGGGGTCTCCGCGTTTGTGCACCATGTTGGTGCTCAGATTTTTCTCACGTGATTTACCATTAAATTTCCTCAATTTGCAGCCCCTATCACATTTTATCTTCCCGTATTGTGCCTAAAATGTCTCCACCTTCCTTTTATTGTTGTAATCAGTCCTTTCCTTGCCCAAGGATCACGTATAGATACGAAATTGTTTCCTCATTTCTTTGTTCATTGAAAAGGTCTGTATTTGGGTGTAAAAACTCAGACTTTCTTGTGTTTTAATTTTTGCATAGTCAAGATTTGATGTCTATGTCATTTTTTCCCTAAATACTTGAAGAAAATTGAATGGATGTAGCTCGGAGGAATGTATTTAAGCCTTGTAAAATTTCTAAATTCTTCGTCCTTGGAGAAAATTTCATCTCTGGGCTCAAATGGTCGTTTTTCCACATTTTACAGTTTGACGAGTGTTTTCTCCTAGTCAAATTTACATCCTTGCATCAACAGGAAACATGGACTCTTTTGTTTGGACTCAGCTTGGTAACGTACTCAAGAATTTTATGAATCACCTCAATTTAAAAAACATGTCTACGTGGAAGAACAAAGCTCATTTGAAGATTTTCTTTTAGGTTGGCCTTGGAGTTGTGCCAAGAGGACACGTAGAGGTTTCTATTGTTCTTCCTAGACTTTAACAAAAAATTTATGCAGTCAACACTATTTGGCGGGACAGGTACACGTGGTGAGCTCATGCTCATTCAGGGTCTCCGCTCTTGAGCACCATTCTGGAATTGCGTCGTGAAGACACGTAGAGGCTTCCCCTGGGTCTTCCCATACTTAGTATTTTTTCAAAAGGTTTTGAGAGGCTTTGGACACGTGGAGGGACCGCACATGTTTGAGGACTGACCCTTGAATTTTATTTTATATAACTATCAGGAGGACACTTGGAGCCCTTCGCTCACTTTGCATTTTGCTTGGACTTTTCAACGGCCAAAGGAGATTGTCTCAGAACCTGACACATGGCACCTTCCGCTAAGCTTTAAGCCTTTAAAAAAAAATTTGGGCCAAGACACGTGGTGAGCTTGTGCTCATTTAAGGTCTCAACTTTTGGGGACCATCTCAAGATGCACCATTGTGACGCATGACAGTTTGAAAAGTCAAAAGGTGGAGAATCGAACCATTGGACACAACTTATATTGTTGTCCTCTTGTCACTAAAAGGATTAAAACATCAAAATGACCCGTAGGCCTGGCAAAGGACAAGTCAAAATTTGATGGGAAGGTCAATGGAAGAGGTGCGGACTTTCGGGGAAAATTTGGAAAATTTTCCTTTTGTGGAGAAAGGAGTTAAAAGTGTAAAATGAAGCGTGTTTTCATTGGGACCCACATCATAAGCTAAAAGTGGAAGGGTGGAGCTTTGGGGGAAACTTGGAAAAAAATTCCTTTTTCAAAAAGGAGGTCAAATAGCATAATTTAGCCACGTTTCCTTTGGGACCCACCTTAGGACCTGTGTCAAGCTCATTTCTCAAGGGCGGAGATGTGGAGCAAAAGGTGAAAAGTTTACATTTTTCTAAAAAGTTATAAAAGGAAAAAGTAACCTACTGACCTGCTTTAAAATATGATCTCCCACGTGGACGCTCCAAATTCAAAATAGAAAGATCAACAGAAATTGTGCATCTGTATCTGATTTTCTGCCATTTTTCTCCAAAGCTCATGGGGATGCATATTGTTATGGTTCTTTATCGTTTCTTGGATTGTCCTACATGCCAAATGAAGAGGAACATTAATCTAGTATCATGGTTTGTTGGGGAAGGTCTATGAACATCTCTTACCATTAAATATGCAATCTGACTATCGGATTCAACCTGATTTTTCTTTCCTTGGCACGTGAAAGGCCTATTGATATCTTGGTTTGGTGAGGAAATATATGGGGATGTCCTTTACCATTAATATGAGATATGACCTTTGGGCTCGATCTCATCTTCCATTTTTTCTTCCTGGGCATGGAAAGAACTAGATTTAATAGATTAGGGGTGGAAGTGGTTAGCGAGTAGAGGGAAAAGTGATCTACCAAAAGAAGGAGTTAAATGTGGGAGATGTTTAAAGAGATCTACCCCATGAGCACCTGACAACTTTTTACAGATCTGATTCTGGGAATTACGATTGGGATCATGGCGAGCACTGGTGCACTCAATGTTTGGATTTTTGGGGGGAAAACTCTCTTGTAAAAAATGTTATAAATTACACGAATTTATCATGCAAATGGTTGGAGTGTTAGAGGTCGGGACTGATTTTTCTAAGAGAAAAGCTTGATAGAACCCGTCCTTCTGAGAAATCATCTTAAGAAACCTGTTTATCTCCTTTGTGTTAAATTTGATCATGTCAAGGTGGTTACGAGTGTATAACCATTGATAACCTTTGAGATTGTTCTAGAAACTTTCCCCTGTTGATAAATTTAATCAAACTTGAGTTAGTCAGCCTTATTTTTGGGAAAAAATTTTGTTTTCTTCATTCTTGAATGTCTGCAAGTAGTTTTCTTATTCCCGTTGCAATCTTACATTGAAATCTTTTTTAATCACACAAGATCTTATCCTTGTGATAGTTTGATGGCATTTATAATTTCATTTATCAAAAGATATTTCATTTGATAGTGAAATAAACAAATTTAAAATCACTGTGAATGCTAGCATGACTATAAGATTGTTTGTTATCCTTTGAGGGTATCTTAGGTGTGATGAAATAGAGGTTGCTAATGTTTAGTTAAGTTTTCCAATTTGAGCCTTTGTTTTAGATCCTTGAAGTTTGTGTGAAAAGTGCTGATCTAGGCCTCCATTGAAGCACATATTCGGGTTAAAGGAACATCCTAGCTATCCTGAAGCATTTTATCGTTCAAGCTCTCCATTTTTGTAAAATTTCTCAAGAGTATGGTGAATCAAGTTCATTTCTAACTCACCTCCCACAAAAAATTCATTTAAAAACAACCAATCATACCCATAATACCCTTGTTTGTCATGTGTGTATACAAATGCATAATTTATACTAGCAAAACATGCAGAAACAATGAGATTTTCATTGTCTTTAGTGGCCTGAACCTTGCTTAGAAAATATCTCCATTATCTAGAGTGACAACTCGTGAGAGTTAGGTTTTGTTGCATTGATCATATTTTCTTCAAGGTATTCTTAATAATTTCATGAGGAAGGATATCTCCATCTCCTTCACAAACAACAGGCTAGAAAAAGTGTCCTCTCACCCTTTTTGAAAGGCACAACCATAAAGTAGTGAGGATACGTCAACTCCTCTTGAGGGTGCTACCCATTTCTCCACATATGAGTGACAAAGAGCGAGCTGCATCTCATCCTCGGCTACAAAATGACACACTACATGCTCTGCTTGTCTCTATGCTTCCTGCCAAACCTATGATGTTGTTCATCTTCTAAGGGAGAATCAATTTGGGTACCAACACACCATACCAAAAGTGTATCGAAGAGACACGTGGCACCTTCCACAGTCCTTCTATACTTAGCCGATTCGGGCCTTGATTGAACACTTCCTTTCTCCATTTTTACTTTTGATGCGGGATCAACATTTGACTTTATCCCTTGGCATGATTAGAGCCACAGTTCACTTTATCACTTTATGCCTCTTATGCAAACAAAGCCAAAATTCCTAAAGTGTCATGAAAACCCACCTCTCCGCTTTGACTTTTCAATGGATATTCAATAGATGGCTTCAGCGGAGTTGTCACTGATTTTTTTAAATTTAATCCTTTTGGAAATAAATCCAAAATATTAAAAGTACTCTAAGGATCCACCTTCCCATCTTATCTTGATTCGACCAATCAGGATCCTTTGGGGCCACGGAGCCAATTTGAAACTTTTACAAAAATAACAAAAAATGATAAGTTCACAAAATAACTTGCCATGATGCATCCAATTAGAGATGTCCATGTACTCATGGATGCTAGGGCCAAAAATTGATAGGTAAGATATGGCCTTCATCCATGACTATATAAAAAAAATACAAAGGAGGGGAAAAACTCCACACTTCACGCTCAAAAAACAAATTGCTCCTCGTGGAAAGAAGAACTATAAACAATACCAAGATCGATGTGATCCACATCCATAGAAAAAGGATTTGACAATTTCATTTGAATGGAGGAAACAATTTTTAAGTATCCAGACAGGAAGATAGAAATTTTATCAAACCATGCGCACTACAAGATTTTAAATTAATAGGGCGATCTTGCAAATGAGCACCAACTTCTTCAAAGCGTGAATTTTTCTATCTCTTCAGAATTATCACTCTGCTCAAACATGTCTTAAAGGTACCAACTCAAAAATTTTGAAACTTGACTTGAAAAATGATGGAAATTTTGAGGGTGACAACAAAATCCTAAGAATTCCTTCCTTAACCTCACAATAGTTTCCCTTGCCTAGAAAAGGTACAATGTAAACATCGAATTTACGTTTGCAAAAGAAGAACCTTAACATCTTATTAGTTCCTTTTTCGTAATGAGGATAATTTTTATCGTCGATTAAACATGTTTTGAGAAACAAACCTTTAACGTAAGAATGAGTATTAGGAGGCTCATAGGTGTATAAAAAAAAATTATCAACAAATGAACTGTGGATAATTAATGGAAATTGAGAAAGGAGCCAATAGTGTATTTTTTTTTAAAGGCTAATGCTATACAAAAATAAAGAATTTAAAATTCTAGAAAATGGGAAATTTTACACCCTTACCAAATAAATTTACTGGAAACCTGGAAAGTGAGATAATGGAAAACTAACTATAATGAATATGTACACCATAAAAAGGCCATGTTAGGGAGTATGCCTATCCTATGTGTCTTACAGTAGCTGCGTCATTGTCTTGGTTTACTGCATTTGAGTAAGACATTGATTTGTACCCTATGTTATCTATTGCATTAGTGGGTCTACATTTGTGAAAGTTTCCTATGTGATGTCAAGTTTATTTATTTGAATCACATGTCGTTTTGTGTAGTGCGTAATTAAAGACAACAAAATTTGCCATAATTTTGTTATTGTATTTTGTTACTTAAATATGTGGGTGTTACAAGATTGTGATGAAGGTGCTGATGTTTTTTGTAGGGCTCAAAAGGAAGTAGTGCATACTAAAATAGGTGAATGAATATCTTAAGACCTTGAGATCGACTAATAATTAATAAGAGATGTAGCAAATGATTTTCGAATGAGAGGATTTGAAGACGATTTGATGGTTAGTAGGGAATGTTAGAAAAATGACAAATATTTTTTATAATAGATAAAAGGTGGTTTATTAGTTATGGTTCTACAAGATAAAATGTTGTTTTTTAATAATATGTTAGAGAAATGATAAATATGATCTGAAAAATAAATAAATTAGATAGTGCAGTCAGATAAATCTACTCATGAGTCTGACAAGGAATAGACCTGCAAGCATGTAGGTGAAGGTAGTTCAGATCATTGATGGTGTTAGACATGGGAAATAAAGGAAGGATGCTATTATAAGGATCCATGTCGTAAATGCAAACCAAAAATGTTAAGATATTAAACTAGATCTAGCTTACCCTTTTGACAGATGTGTTATCTCAATTTTTCCCCCAACAAAATTGATCAAAAAAAGACCATGTGCAGGAAGAAATCCAAGGGACGGTTCTATCGTACGAGCCCACGTTTCAAATATAAAAAATAGGTTTTAGGAGGGATCTACTATGGAGTAGCAAGGTTGGAAAAGGGCCAACAACATCAAAAAGAAATCAAAGGCCAAGAGGAGAGAGACACAGAAAGGCTCAAAGTCTTTAGGCTTTACAAATGATTCAGAGTGAGGCTAAATTGGCTAGGTATTGAGGAGATAGCGAAAGCTTCCACGTGTATCATCAATGTATCTCCAAGGGTTAAATTTAAAAAGTAGACTCAAACAAGAGTCTGGCCTCAATGTTTCTAGAGCTGCAAAATTTGCACCGGTTGTTGAAAAGTTTTCGACTCAGCAGAAGGTGCCAAATGTTGACTCGGCGTAACTTCAAAGATAACTTCCAAAGTGGAGACTCAAAAAAGCATCATGTCACCACATGTCCTAGGTTTGAAAAGGGACAGAGTAGTAGCCAAGTGTTAGCACGACACTACTTCAAAAGTAAAGTTCGGAGTGGGTTTCCAAGCAAACACCAAGTCTCCACATGTCCCTTGTCAGACATATGCCCCCGCCAAAAAAAATGACTTAGCCAAAAACATAAAGGAACAAAGCAATCTGTGGAAGGCACCATGTGTCTTCTCAACATAACTTCGAAAATAGAATCCAAAGGTGGTCTTCAAACACACACCGGCTCGCCACGCAACCATGTTGAAAAGTCAAGGCAGGAAGGCAAGTCATCGGAGGCAATTCAAACTTTTTGGCTCAGAAGGCATAAAGTATAAAAGTGAGCCAAACCTCCATTGATGCCCAAGGAGCCACATGTCAAACCTCAATAGTGTGTAGGAAGGTGGGCCTGTGGAGAAATTTTTGCCCAAATGGAAAATACGGATCAACGGGCTCGAAGATGGTTTTTTAACAAAACTGAAATGCGGGGATGTGGGGGAATTTTTGCATTTTGTCGTTTTGGTACCAAAATGTCTAAAGTGAGTTTCAAGTCCGCATACCCATTCTTCTCATTGGTTTTTTCCATTTTTTTACGAACCCAACTCAAACATTTAAGGAACATATCTTTCGATCTAGTGCCCAAAATTAAAAAAAATTGGTACCATTGGAAAGGTTTCGACCAGGTCTATGCCATGGAAACCTAAAACTTTAATTTTGAGAAGGTTTGGTGAGTAATAAACTGGAAAACAACTTCATTCCATTAATATGCAATCTGATTGTCCCAAATAATGAGATCAGATTCAATTTGATCTGTTGTTCTCCCTTCTTCAACACCCCAAACAAACATAGAGCAACAGACTTGACAGATTGTGGGTGGATTTGCAGCGGTATTGATGGTCGGTAGCTGAGCTCCAAAATCAAGTTTCCTGCCTATTTTCTTCTTCTCTATTTAGTACATCTATAAAAGGAGTTGGGCTCATTGTAAATGATTGAACATTTCTTATTTGCATCCTCCCTTCTTCTCTAGTCTTTAGACGAGTTTGTGGATTCTAAACCTCCCATTCAAGCTGTAATACAAAGTTCTCCCTCTTGGCTAATTGTAATGTACTATATCAACTTTGGAGTAATAATATATGTCTGTGGATGATTATCAACCGTCTCATTTGTTCATTGTTATATTATGATCTCTCATTGTAGTTTGGTTATCTATTTATGGTAGTTGTATTACATTTCTATTGTCTGTGTTAAAGTTACAAAATGCATATTTGACATTCCTTTGGTGCATCACCTTGTTAGGTTAGGTTTATTTATTTTGAATCTTCTCAACCCTATCCCCTTGGTAAGATAGAGTAGGTTTAGAATAGATCCTCCGTAATTTATTTGTGTATACCTAAACTGAGGAATAGGAACTGGCCTTCATCTGAAGAGCTCTGTCAATTTCAAAGTCCCACACTTTGAGAGATGCTCCATGTTATGCTATCACATTAAGAGTCTCAAACCAATAGGTTACAGGCATTTAGGGGTGCTGTGATTTTGCACTAATAATTTTATCATGCCCTGTGGGAGCAAGAAGTCTCCATGTTTATTGCAGCAAGATTGATGTGCACTTGCTGTAATTTTACATTTTAAGAAGCTTTGAAATTACACATTTAGCGACTCTAAAGGGTCAAAGTCCACTAGTTTCAGTAGCCTAGGCTTGGTAGATTCATGAGAAGAATCCAGACCGGATCAAGAACTAGGGAAGAAGGGTTATTTTTCTATCGACACTTATCACCAGATAGAGGGAGAAGAGCTCAGAGGTCTCCACCTCCAAAAAACAAAACCTTGTCAACACCTCCTCCTTGTAGTCCATTCATTCAATAAAAAAGGGTTCTCAGGAAAATCATAATGGTACAACCACCAAACCCCTATGTCGAATTCATTGGAAACAACCCACTCGCCCTCAATGCACAAAATCCAGTCCTAGTTGCAGAATTAAAGAGCATCCCATATTTCACTGGAGAGAACCAGAGATGGACATTGTAGTTAAATTCTTATCCTCTTCACTCAATGGTAAAGCTTCGCAATGGTTCAGGAATCTAACAGAAGGCTCTATTCAGAATTAGGACCATTTGTGCAAAGCTCTTCATAATCAATTTGGAGATAAGGGTGATAATATATCCTTGTTGGAGTAACTAACAACAATCAAGAGGGCCCCTAGCGAGCAATTGACAAATTTGAACCTCAGATTTCAAAGGACTTGGGATAGGAATCCATTGGCTGTGAGGCCCACAGATTCAATCAATGGGAGGCACAACCTTATCTATAGCCTATAACATTGTCATTGGAGCTGAAAATTGTTTAACTCAAGCTCATAAAATTGCTCCTAGGCCACCTGTGCCTCTATACCCAGAACTAAGAGCTCCAAGCACTAGTCAAACACCCACCTCAACTCCCATACCCACTCTAAGGAATCAGAGTTCAGCTGAAGCTTCCACCTCATCCTATAGCACTTCAAAAGAGCTATAAGAAGTTATAAAACAAATGCAAAACTGAGGGAATGAGATAGTGACCATGAAGAGGCATCAAGCTCAGAGTTATAGGCCATATTAGCCTCAAAATCAGTATCAAGCTAATCCCCCATACTACCAAAATAGACCACCAGCAGGCTGAAAATCAAAATCAAAACTAAGGACAACCTCAAGTTGTTATGCCTTACTGACCATATGATCTAAACATAGCTTCAACATCGAGGACCTTGGTTCTAACACAAAACAATATGGAATAAGAATATGATTGGTGTTTTCTATGCAATCATCCCCACAACTGGTCGCTGTGTTTCAATGGTGCACTGACCCAGGCCTTGATGGTACTGAGCATTGGTGTGTCCCAAGAGCCCAGTCAAGAAGAAAATTAGTAGTAAGAAACCTAGAAAGAGACACCTCCAAGTGAGACCATGCTTGTCAATTAGCAAGATGAAAATTTCTGTGGGATGAATCAAACACCTTCTCAAAGAGTAGCTTGCAATATACAGTCCAAGAAAAGGAATATTGGAGAGGGACGGTTATCAAAATCAGGTAATCTAAAACCCACTATTGTTCCACAAGGTATTGGCACTCAAAGTACAACTCCTAATGTGTAGAATTCACCCAAGCCACCTTTCAGACCCACTCAGACACCGGTTATAATGACCCATGTGCAAGAGAAAAGTGTATTAGGGAAGGGGAAGAAAAAAGATAGCTCATCCCCATTTAACATCCTTAAACAAATGAAGAAAACAAATGTGAATATTTCAATGTGGGATTCATTGGATATCCTAGGGTAGAGAGACCTGTTACAAGCTACTATGGCCAATTGGTCAGCCTCAAATCAGCCCCCCAACCAACAAGAGAAAGTGCTTAGCAATGTTTCTCGGCCTAAAGGAAACAATGGATGACAATAAGGTAAGAATCTGAAGCCCCCTCCATTGTATGTTGCATTGATTATTAGGGACAAATTAGTACCTAATTGCATGAACGATTCAGGAGAAAGTAGCTCTATAATGCTAAAGAAAATATCCAATTAGCTGGGTCTTTAATACAAAGTCATCTCCAAGGGTGTAGTGCAATTGAATGGGATGGCGATAAAATTGGTTGGAGTTATAAAGGATTTGAGCCTCAAATTGCACGCATGCCCCAATGTGACTATATTGCAAAATATATCAGTCATAGACTTGCCACCACATTTTACATTGTGTTTTTCAAGAGACTTCACTTCCAAAATTGGAGGCTATTTGTCTACTGATTGGTCGAACATGCTTTTTAGAACAAGGTATGGAGCCAACTCTACAATCATATCTAAGCCAATTGTGGATTACCATATTGAGCCTCATGTACCTAGCCTAATAAATGTGAAGTATTCATCCTTTGATCGGGAGGAACTCCCAAGCACTTGTGAGATAGATAGCAAGGTTGGGTGTATTTGAGACTTAACTCTCGATGAATGGGTGAACAAGAGGCATGCTTTTGACCCTTATAAGGAAATCGAGGAATCTGAGCTAGGAGTGTATTGTTTGCATGACGAGAATCATCCTCTTCCTGACATCATTAAGCTATACCACAAATATGATAATGAGGTATGACAATTGATCTTTGTTGGCTCAAGGACTAGACAAGGTGCTGGAGGATGAGCTATGATTGTTTTACCTCAAGGTAAAAAATATTACTCAGCCTTCTGTTTCCAATTTTATTTCTCCAACAACACAGCTGGGTATGAAGCTTTGATCCATGGACTACATTGGTCAAGGAAAAGAGAGATCAGAAACTTACAAGTGTTTGGCGACAGTGAGTTAGTTGTGAATCAAGTACGAGGAAAAAATGCTATCAATAATGATTTGTTAAAAAACTACAAGAACTGGGTATGAGATCTCATCAAAGATTTTGAAGCATTTGGCATCAATTCCATCCCAAGGAAGAAGAATGAAGCAGTAGACTGACTGACAGTAATTGGGGTAACATTTGATGTTGTAGAGAGTATTAAGAGTGATAAATCTTAGACCCATATCAAAGTGGTTGTAAGACCATCTGTCACTTATAATAACAAAAGATGGTAGGTTTTTGCGAATGATCAACAAATTGTCAACTTTCTACAAGAAGAAGATGAGTTCTCCACTAGAAACCAAGACAAGTTAGAACAATGTTATGGTGACCAAGTGGTGCAGCTAAGAAAAAAAAAACTACCAAATGGTCTTGTAACATTGGAGTCAATCTTCAACCCAAATGATTAATTTCGTAAGGAGAAGGAAAATATCCAAGTAAATGGTGAATATTTAGATCCTGTTTCCTAGAAGAAGGAAAAACATTGCAGATTGGAAAGGTAAGTACTCAACAAGGAAAATATGAATTCGTTCAACTTTGTCAAGAATTCCCAGATGTCTTTACCTGGACTTACAAAGATTTAAGAGGTTTCAACCCAAAGTTAGCACAACACACTATTAAGCTAGACCGAGGATCTAAGCCTTTCAGACAGAAGCAAATGCCAGTAAATCCCCACATAGAGCCTCTCACGAGAAAAGAGTTGAACAAGCTTATTGAGGCCAACATCATCTTACGCGTCAAGCATTCAACTTGAATTGTAAACTTGGTGCCTGTGAGGAAAATAAGTGGAGAAATCAGACTGTGTGTGGACTTTTGTGATCTGAAAAAATCATCACTCAAAGATCACTACCCACTTCCATCAATGGAACAGTTCTTGCAGGTTATAGCTGGCTCTAAGATATTTTCACTACTAGATGCATACTCATGATATAATTAGATAATGGTGAATGTACGTGACCAAAATAGTAGGGTACTGCTCCGTCAAAACAACATTACACATGCCCAAATTATTATACAGGTCTCCTCGGAAGGTGTTTGGGATTCAGAAAATCTCTCCAAGTGTACATTAACATCTCGCATGCCCAGCTTAGCGTCTGCATGCTTTTTTTTGCTCTTCCCCCCTCTTTTCCTTGCTTTTTGGTCTTCAGTGATAAAATCACCACCCTTCCTGGGTGGTGGTCTCATGACCGCTGCCCAGGTAGGGCAGTGGTCCTGTAACCACCGCCCTGCTCAAGGTGGTATTCCTTCACGCATTTTTCTAGAACGTCCATTTTATCACGACTCGCATAAAATTTCAATGTTTACCAGCTTTTTTCACTGCCTTTGCTTGTATTTATGATTTTGGTTCCCTCAAATAGTGTTTCTCCATTGTTTATTGTAAAAGAGTTCAAATTGGATTTCACCTTTGGGTAAATGGGAATTCTATGAATAGCTGGTTAGTTTTAAAGCAAATGCCCCCTCAAAGATTTCCTCTCATCTTCTCATTTCAAAATTTTAGTCTTGCTTAGGAATTGTATTAGTTTTATTCATTGCATGCATAGGTAGTGTTGTTTTTCTATTTAGAAGCCACTTGATCTTCTTGTGCTAATGTTGGTACATGTTTTATACAATCAATTGAGATAGGATAGTTTTATTTTCATTCTAAAGCCATTAGAGTTACAGGTTTTGTTTGTCAAGGAGGATAGTTTCAGGTTTTGAATGTTTTTTGTTGCATGACTCTCAATAAATCCTGCTAGGAATTGCATAAGCCAAGCTTTGTTCTCTTGCACTATCCCTCTCCTACTCACATTGTATTTAGTCTACATCCAAAACTGCCATTGTTTTGATACCTAATTCTGTTGATGCTAGCATTACATGCTTTTCTGGATTCATGTGAGCATGAAGGAACGAGGAGATCACATTAAGGGGATAAAGCCACACATAATCGTATTCGCCATTGTTCTACAAAATCCAGGTTCAAGATATCAAATTTTGAGTTAAAACATATCAAATAGAGTAGTGAATCATTTCATTTTAGTTAATCTAACTTTCAATATTACCAGGAAAGTTTTGGGGATTGATAGTTTCTGAGAAACTATGATTCATTCCTCACTTCTGAGGTAAGATCGGGGGTCTTTCAAATAGATTAGATCAGTTATCTGGTTATTTAGAATATATTTACAACTACATAGGTAGATAACTATACCCAGCTACTTTGTTTTTTTTGAATTTTGTCATTAAATTAGTTGTCGCTTTCTAGATATATTATATAATTGCTCTTTCAATTATGTTTAATAGTTCATCAAAAACACAAAAATAGAGAAGTTATATATGTTGTAGATATAATTTACATAGTTAGTTTTACTTTGCTTCAGTTAGATTTACATTGTTTGTTTTGTATGACAATCATGGGACCTAGGGAGCCCAGAGAATATGTATTCGAACCAATCATGCCTCAACCCAATATTTTTACAGCAATAACTAACGTAGACCAAAACTTTAGAATTCAGGTCTTCCAAGCAACAACCGACCTACAAGAAATCAGTGCATAGCTAAGAGGACTAAACATAGAAGACGACAAAGCGCATATGTTTTGGTCAAACCAGCCAAACTACAAATTACCCTAGATAAATATCCACATGACTGTAGAAGGCCTTGAAAGAGAGAAAACATTTGGTTGTGATTCTTTGGTCCCACATCCAGACACAGGAGACATTCTCACTAACATAGACACTAGTTTAAGAATTTAAGTTGTCAAAATGCCTATAAGATACTCTAAGAAGATTGCACAACTGTTAGTTCTAAATATAGAGGCTGAAAAGGCATATGACTATTGGATACTAGGGATTAGGGATTGATTCTACACATGACCATAGGAGGTCCACAACAACCATTAATCTATGGTTGTGATCCACATGTCCCACAACCCAACGGGCCCATGGGACAATCAGATGTTGATGCTAGTTTACGCACATTAGTATTTAGATCCACTCCACTTCTACCAATCATCATCACACAGCTATCCTCACTAGATATAACAGTTAATCAAGTTAAGGATTTCTAGACTAGATCAGGTAATCACCCATAGAATCCATCATTTGTCCATCATTCATTTTCATGACCCTTTCGGGAGACATATACGAAGCACCCACCGGTTTTCTTCTACATATCCCATAACCTATAGATCGGATCATGCCAAAGCTCGATATTGATTGGAGCCTTTGAGCAGTCATCCTCACTGACTGATCTATCATGCCAATTCAGGTTAGGAGGGCCTTCTTTGCCTTAGATTTTTAGATTCCATTAGTGCGCGTCGAAGACATAAGATTTCCTAATTATTTTTTCCATACCCCACGTATATTTCATCACCACCAGTTGTCTTAGCCCGACCTCAGGAGGTTGGGTGTGAGGAAGAGTTACTCGTAGATTCCCACACTCGCTTATCACTTTTCCATCGTATAGTGAAACAGTAAGATCAATTTAAGACAACCTTCACCACCAAATGGGGTACATATTCTTATAAGAAGATTCCATTTGGACTCTCAAATTCCGAAGTAACATTTTAGTGAGCTATGGAAGTGGAATTCAAAGGCTTGATCAACAATAAAATTCTCATGTATCTAGATGATATGATCGTCTTCTCAAAGAATGTTACAGACCACCTCTTCCACCTTAGACAAGTATTTCAGAGGTGTAGAAGGTTCAGAGTGTCATTAAACCCAAAGAAGTGTGTATTTCTGGCACATGAGGGGAAATTTTTGGGCCACGTTGTCTCAATATAATGGTTAATAATTGATCTTGAAAGGGTTGAAGCCATCTGAACACTTCCATTACCACAACACAAAAAGTCTCTCCAAAGCTTCTTGGGGAGAGTAAACTTTGTTCCCAAGTTTCTACCTGATTTTGCCACTCTTGTGAAGCCGTTAACAATGATGTTGAAGAATATTCTTACATCCAAATGGTCAACACAAGTCAATGAGAGTTTTGAGGCCATCAAGCTCGCAATATCACAGGCCGTAACTCTTGTTAACCCAGACTTTTCAAAAGACTTCATGTTGTATGCTTTTGGAGGATTAGACAAAGTTTCAGCTATCTTGGTTCAAGCCAATAAGGAAGGGTCATAACATCCCATACACTTCTTTAGTCAAATCTTGGAGGATTACAGGGTAAAGTACTCTTTCATTGAGAAGCAGGTCCTTGTTGTCATCAGGAGTTTTAAGAACTTCAGACACTTAGTTTCGAACAACAAGATTCAACTGCTAGTATCTCATGCTGGTGTCAAGGATTTTCTCCTGAACAAGGACTTGAATGAGAAGAGAGCTAGTTCAAACTGGTTTATGGCAAGGGTATGTTTGAGCAGCTCACTTCCAAACAGCAATTTGGGTTAGTAGACGAAGAAGAGGTTGTCCTATTACTACATAATGATCAAGAGAATCCAGAAAATGATGCACCCGTTCCATGTTGGACCCAAACTTGGTGCACTATCTCCAAATAGGTTTGTGCCCTCTAGAGTGGAACAAACTAAAAAGGAGATACTTCAGGCTACAATAAATCCCATATGAACTTATCGATGGTGTTTTGTTCAACAAGGATATCAATAGTGTCCTTTTGAGGTGCATTGGGACATGAGAAATTGAAAGGGTATTGCATGAGTTTCGTGATGGAGAGGCAGGATGCCACTTTTCTCCTCAAGTAACAGCTCTCAAAATCATGAAAGCTGGTTCTTATTGGCCTAGAATGTTTAGGGATTGCTACTCATGGATCAAGAAATGCAAAAATGTGCATTCTTCACAGGGAAGGAAAATTTAGCAGCCCTTCCCCTTTGTCCAATCTTAGTGGATCAGCGATTCATGTAATGGGGAATAGACTTCATTGGATTAATTAACCCAAATTCAAGCCAGGTCCACAAGTGGATACTTACATCGACAGACTATTTCACCAAATGGACTGAAGTAGTGGCACTTAAGGAGGTAAATGAATCCAACATCTTGGATTTATGTGAGGGAATAACCAATAGGTTTGGAGTCCCTACCACTATTATATCAGATAATGCATTGGCATCCCTTGGTACATGGATCACCAAATGGGCTGTCAAAAATGGTGTATAACTCAGCACTTCATCAAACTATTACCCTCAGGGTAATGGCCAAGTAGAGTCCACAAACAAGAACCTGTTAAGGATTATCAGAAGGACTCTTGATGAAAATAAGGGAACTTGGCATAAAAAACTCAAATCATCACTATGGGTTTATAGGATCACATCCAAAAGGTCCACTGGCAACTCCCCATACAAGCTTGTATTTAGAAAAGAGGTAGTATTGCACATATCATTGGTGCTACTTACTTCGGAGCTCATGAAACAGTTTGAGATAGCTGAGTTTTAACCTATCATAATCAAGTATGTAGAGTTGATGGAAGTAGGAGAGGTGAGAGAGCATGCAATTTAGGTCATGGAGAAAGATCAAGCACGGATCGAGAATACCTTTGACAAAAAAGCAAGAGAAAGGACCTTTCAAGAGGGGCACTTAGTTCTAAAATGGGATGTCAATCGGACCAAACCAGGAAAGTATTCCAAGTTTGATGTCATTTGGAGTGGCCCCTACATGGTCACAATATGTACAATAAGCAATGCCTTCCAGCTGGCTAAGTTGGATGGTGAAGAATTGCAGATCCCAGTCAATGGGATCTACCTCGAACAATGCTACTAAAAAGAAAAATTCCTTACCCTTGTAAAATATTAGCCTAGGTATTTAATTTCCCTAAGTGTGTATGCACATTTTTTTGTTATAGCATAGGTTTTATTTCCCTAAGTTCTCTGGCATAGTTTTGTTGCTCTAGGTTTGCGTCGTTATCTAGTTCGATGCACCTCAAGGTGAATGCACCAGACCCTTCAGTATTTATAAGAGGAAAACCCATAATTTCCATAGTAGTTGCTTATTTAAAAATAGAACAAATATAGAGTAACTAAAATTAGGTCTCGAAGGGTCCATTTCTAGAACAACGGGGTAGGTTCCAGTGTCCAAGTGTCTCAGGGATCAGATTTTCAAAGTTCAGGTCAGATCATTCTATCAATTATGAATCCATGCCTAATGGATACAACAATGTAGATGATCTCTTCATCTAGTAGGTAGATGCCCTTGTGAGTCTCCAAATTGTTATCTCAAATTTTCCCCCATAAAAATTGATCAGAACACGACCCTGTGCAGGAAGAAATTCAAGTGATGGTTCCATCATATGAGTCCACATTTCAAATCTAATAAACAGGTTGCAGGAGGGCTCTACAATGGAGTAGCAAGGTCTGTGAAGGGCCAAGGATGTAAAAAATAAACCAGAGGTCCAAAGGAGAGAGAAAAATAAAGGATCAAAGTCTTCGGGATTTATAAATGATTTAGAGCGAGCCTAAATTGTCTAAGTAAAGAGGAGACGGTGGAAGCTTCCACGTGCCTCATTGGCGCATCTCCAAGGGTTGAATCCAAAATGTAGACTCAAACAAGCATCAGGCCTCCACATGTCCAGAGCCCCAAAAGTTACGCATTCCATTGAAAATTCTTCGACTTAGCGAAAGGTGCCAAATGTCGTCTCGGTGTAACTTCAAAGATAAATTCCAAAGTGCAGACTCAAACAAGCGTCGGGCAGCCACATGTCCCAGGTTCAAAAAGGGATAGAGTTGGGGGTTGAATAGTCAAAGAAGATGTAGGTCAAGGGGAGGAGCCAAGTTTCAGGATGGTGCTACTTCAAAAGTAAAATTCAAAGCGGGTTTGCAAACAAGCATCAAGTCTCCTCTTGTCTCGGGTCAAACATATGGCTCTGCCAAGAAAAATTACTTAGCCAAAAACATAAAGGAACAGAAAAATCCATGGAAGGCGCCAAGTGTCTTCTCAGCATAACTTCAAATACAAAATCCAAATGCAGTCCCCAAACACACGTCAGCTCACCATGTGGCCATGTTGAAAAGTCATGGTGGGAAGGCAGGTCATCGGAGGCAATTCAAAATTTTTGGCTCGGAAGGCGTAAAGTATAAAACTGAGTCACACCTCTGCTGATACCCAACGAGCCGCATGTCAAACCTCAATTGCATGTGGGATGGTGAGCCTGTGGAGAACTTTTTTCCCAAATGGAAAATACAGACCGACGGGCCTGAAGATGGTTTTTTGACAAAAATGAATTGTGGGGATGCGGGGGAATTTTTGCAATTTTTCTTTTTTGTGCCAAAAGGCACAAAGTGAGTTTCGGGCCCATGGACCCATTCTACTAACTAGTTTTCACAATTTTTTACGGGCCCAACTCAAAAATTCAAATGAACACATCTTTGGATCCATTATTCAAAATACAACAAATTTGGAACCATTGAAAAGGTTTCGCCCTTGTCTACGCCATGGAAACCTGAAAATTTAATTTGGAGGAGGTTTGGTGGGTAAAAAATGGGAAAAATTATTCATGCCATTAATATGCAATCTGATTGATTCCAACAACCATATCAAATTCGATTCAATCCGTCGTTCTCCCTTCTTTAACACGTGGAACAAACATAGAGTGATGGAATTAACAGATTGTAGGAAGATTTGTAGTGACATTGATGGCTGGTAGCTAAGCTCCAAAATCAAGTTTTCATCCTGTTTTCTTCTTCTCTCTTCACTACATCTATAAAAGAAGGAGTTGGGCTCATTGTAAAGGGTTGGACATTTCTGTTTTACATCCTCCCTTCTCCTCTGGTCTACAAACTGGTTCATGTAGTCTAAACCTCGCATTCAAGTTGTAATACAAAGCTCTTCTTCTTGGCTAAATGTAATGTACTATATCAACTCTGGAGTAATAATATATGTCTATGGATGATTATCAAACCTCTCATGTGTCCATTTTCATCTTCTAATCTCTCTTTACAATTTGGTTATTTGTGGATGGTAATGTTATTAAATTTCTATGGTCTATGTTAAAGTTGCAAAATGAGTGTTTGGCATTCCTTTGGTGCATCACCTTGTTATCTTAGGTTTATTTCTTTTGTATCTTCTCAACCTTTTCCCCTTGATAAGATAGAGTAGGTTTAGAGTATATCCTATGCAATTTATTTATGTGCACTTGAACCGAGGAATAGGAACCGACCTTCATCTGGAGAGCTCTCTTGATTTCAAAGTCCCACACTTTGAGAGATGCTCCATGTTATGCTATCACATTGAGAGTCTCAAGTCAATAGGTTACAGACATTCAGGGGTGCTATGATTTTTCACTAATAGGATGATGAATAGATAATGAAAGGAAAGGAAACTAAGGGTGGGAAAGTGTATATAGGTCATATCTCTTACATAGTGTAGCTAGAAAATGTTTAATTCTATATCAAAAACACCATAATGTTTGTAAATATCAATGAGAGAACCTGTATGTAGATTTAATTAATGCCATTTAAAAAATATGAGAAGTCATATTGTTTTGGAGTCTACAAATGGCATATGATTGTCTCACTTCACCATTTTTTTCAAGTGGTATTATGGTTAATTACTTTCCTAAAGAATGGAGAGCAAAAAGTATGGGAAAATGATGAATGTGAGGCAACTAGAAAATATTATTGTGTTATCCATTAGGAAAAGAGAGGATAGAGAATGTGATGAGATCTTAGAGTATAGTGAAGAAATTTTTGAAAAGAACAAGATGTCACCCAAAAGAGTTGAAGTGGATTTGGAAATGATTAAAATTTTCTAAGAAGTAATAGCGGAGATAAAAGGTGTGACAAAAAAACTAGATGAAGAATATTATTAAATAAATCATGAAACTCACATCTATAGAGAGGAAGTAGAGATGGTATGCAATGAAGATATGTAAGGAACTATTGATGCATAATCATAGAACCCCTGATTGTTTGCAATTATAAGGATTGATACAATCAGTGTGATTGCACTATATGGAGCTTTACCCAAAGTGTCGGACTTTGCAATCATGAAATATCTCCGGAGAAAGTTTGGCTTCCTATTCCTAAATATATCACCAATCACCATTTTGAAGAGAGACTATTGTAATCCTATCCTAATTTTGGCAAGGAGACAGGGAAGAAGGATTGCAAGAAAAGTGAACCTAATCTACTTGAGGTGATGCACCTATAAGGAATTTTGGATTTCTACCCTTGCATGGAAATGAAACTGAATAGGCTTGATAAGGATGATTGCACACCATAGATCAATACAATGTTACAATTCCATTAAAAAAAATAAACACAAACTATTGAAATCTTAAATAACAATTAAAGCATGCATAAAAATCCTAAGCAGTAATGAGAGATCAAATAATAGAGAATAACACAAAAGAGGGTTTAGGGTAATCCATATATTTTTTCTATTTCTTCATAAGTTGATACAATGCATTATAATGGTAAAGAGGCATAAAACTGCATTACAATTTAATGGGAGACTTGAGCTCTACATATTTTCTTCTAGACAAGAAAATAAAGGATGTGCAAAAGTAAAAAATACAACCTTTAGGATAGTTCCCCTACTTACAATTTATAGTAGAAATTTGCAAAGGAGGGGAGAGCAAAGAGAATCCTAGCCTGATTTTTCTCCTGGGTGTAGGTCTTAGCCCCTGTAGGATTCATGATGACTCCCTATTTCACGCCAACCCCATTAATGGCCTTAACCTACCACTACATTGGTTACCATTTTTTGAGTTCCAAAACCCAAAATTCTGAAATTTGATGATCCCATAATGTACATACCGAAGTTACCCTTCCAATGACTATAATTTTGTAAGAAATGGATGAGGAAAATGAAAGATATCACTATTTTTGTTTTGGTTTTCTGACTGGGGTTTCACCTATTTTTTTCCTCCTAAAAAATAATTTTGATATTAACATTAATATCTCCTCCTAAAATCCTTTCCAGAAAGTATAATTTTGCTAAATTAGGTAGAGTAATGCTAAATTTATTATAGTTTGGAATTTGACAGGGTTTAGGGTTTCCTAAGCTCCATCGAGCTAACTCCTAGTGCCCCTTTTCCATCAATAGAGACTCCTAACGTATCGACCACATGACCTAGCAAGGCCTTCCCCATAGGAATATCCATAATAGATCCAGTTTACTTGACCAGATCTCCCTCTTTATGGAAACGTCGTTACCGAATACAACGATACCCACATTCTCATTTTTAGGATTCAACACTATTCCTTTCACACCGCTGGAAAATTCAATCATTTCCCCATCTTGAATCTCATTCAATACATAGATACATGAAATCCCATCTCCAATTGGGACCAATCGACCGATCTCATCAAGCTAACTCCACCTACCACCGAGTTGGTTCTCATTCAATGCCAAGTTACCTTTCTCACTTTCCACCTCAGTGTTTTACACAATCTATCTCACCCCCTAATATACCTCACCTACTCCACCACTTATACCTCTAATGGCTCGGTGACACATGCATTGATTCGGTGACATTTGATTTGGTTAAGCGGGCACTCGTTAGTTTTTAGGATTTCACCCCTTTCCATTTTAGAATTAGTAAGTCATCTTTTTTAGTTTTTGAATCGTTCCAACATTGAAAAGCTTCCCCGAACTCTTTTTCCCTGAAAGGGGTTTACTCCCGAATTTAACTCACCATGCAGCGTCTCTCACTCTTCGTAGTTTTGGATTTTTTGTATTTCGGGACCCGCGAGCTCACTTATTCAGATTTTCTCGCAGTCACAACCTCGAAACCATTCTTTGCTCGGGTCCCAAAATCAACCCTGAATCGCCATATTTATCTCGCCACTGAGATTTCTCCTTATGTCGATAGCCAAGTCAACATCGTTTTGTTGATGCTTGCCTTGACATCACCCATCCACGATGCATCTACTTTGGCCGAGCTCGGGGAGCTCTGCGTTAGATCTTCTGTCCACACCAGTGTCCCCACTCGACACCAACATTTTCACCACCGACGTTGAGCCCCCATGCACCATACTAAATCGGCTTCACGTCGATCCATCGAGCTCAAACAAGCCCCTAATTCTTAAGCTTGCCAAAAACTCATCTTGGGGCCGTCTGCCATTGACACCTAATCTGGCTCACTTCTGACTTATCGATCTCCAAGACTGACCCTCCTCTGTGAGTTCATTTCCTATTCCCTCGTGTGTTGTTGTAGATATCTTCACACATCCCACATGGCACGTTGATGAGCTCGAGTTACTTTTCACTTGCATTTCCGGATTCTTCGAATACCTCCCCGAGCCTCTCTTCAGATATCCTCCTCTTTTGATGTCCCCAGAGAAAACTCAGCTCATCCGATCTCCACAACAACCCGACTTGCCCCTCAACACATCTTTTGATTACTGTGAGCTTCTTCCATTGGTGACGTGTTACCTCCTTCCTCAGGGCCGAGACCAACAGAGCAATTTGGGCTTCTCTCTCCAACTCAACTCAACAATGGAACTCGCAGGTCACTGAGCTACTCGCCAAGTAGCTCAACGAGATTTTTTTAGCTTGGTTTCTGTTTCAGGCCAAGAAATGAGAATTTTTCTCTCCAGAACGTGTCTTTGGAATTTTTTGGAATTTTCTCGATCTGGGAGCCTGACAGTGGCTGAGCATGGGAAAATTTTAGGATCGACGTAATTTTACCCATTTTTCTTAGTTTGGCCCCATGTGAGCACGTGTTACTCAATTCTTCCTTGGGGGAAAAAATTATCAACAATTTGGTGACTTGCGGGGACATCTTCCTGCTATACATTCTTGTACCAGTAGCCTTAGCATGTCCATTGGGCATGAAGTCACTAAATACTTACAATTGATCTCAAACCTACTGAAACTAAAATGCAGAGACCACCTAAACCCATTATCCACACTCTCATCCTTTATAAGAAAATTTATAAATAAGTTTTGTGAGAGTGGAAAATTGTCTTGCCTTGAGATATCCACATGTTCCTCTTTGCGACCATGTTCTGCGAGACTGAAATGAACTATCAGGAAACCTAATTCTTTCAAGTACAAAGCACCCAACTTGGCATGTATTACGCATTGCAGAGATTTGAATAAGAAAATTCCCATGTTTTTACATCATGTAACTCTATTAAATCTTGATTTTCTCTCCCTTCTGAAAGTTCCACATGTGGCATGCTGCTAGAGGATACTTTCTGATTCAACAAGGATGCTAGAATTTCACTCGTGATTGGCCTTACAGGATTCAAATAATGAAAACTTAGTGAAATCTTCCCTTAATCATGATTTTATTTGCTCTGTATTTTTTCTCTTTTAAGATCTTAAACTATTTCGCATGAGTATGAACTTCTTTCCTGTATGCGGGAGGCCTGTTACAACATTCATTCTAGGAAGCACATTGAAATGCACACCGATACAAGTTAGGAGAAATAAAATCTATGCCATAGGCACGTAGGGAAATTGAAACCTAACCTAGAATAGGAAAATTTTCATATGCACTTAGATGAATTCAAAAGCCTAACCTAATATGTAAAAGGTTGAGAATTTTCCTTTCAGTAGAAATGTTTAAGATAGATTTCGTTCACTGGAATTGGAAGTTCCTCTCCATCCATGGTAGAAAATTTGAAGGAATTGTTACTCTTGCATCCCATGACCATGTAGGGGCCACTCCAAATGGAATCCAACATGGAATGCATGTCTATCTTTCCTGATCTGAATCCCACTTCAGAACAAGGTCTTGCTCCTGGAAGGTCCTTGCTTTAGATTTCTTATCGAACCACCTTTTAACTAAGGCCTAATATTTTTCCATTCTTTGTAAATCATGTTCTATGATTTCCTGCAATTCAATCAGCTCCACATATATAGCTTCTATTGGTTCAAATTCTGACATCTCCAACTGTCTTATGAGCTCTAATGTTGGTAGCTCCAATGATATAGGTATCACTTCTTCTTTTCCATATACCAACTTGTGGGAAGAGTTGCATGTTGATATTTTAGGTGTTATCCTATCAGCCCACAATGTTGATTTGGGATTGGTATGCTATGTTCTTTGATTTTCATCCACGGTCCTCCTAATGATTTTTAGTAAATTCTTGTTTGTAGACTCTACTTGTTTGTTACCGTATGGGTAATAGTTAGAATAGGTGCTCAAATAGATTTCATTCTTGATATCCCATTCCATGATCTTAGAACTCAGGAATGCTAATGCATTGTTTGAAATGATATTGGCCGGTACACCGAACCATGTCACTATCCCCTCATAGAAGTCCAATAGACTAGACTGGTTTTCCTCCTTGAGACCCACTACCTCAGTCCAGTTAGTTAAATAGTCTGTTGCTGTGAGAATCCACTTGTGGTCTTTTCTTGAATTTGGATTGATAACCCCGATAAAGTCCAATCGCCACTATATGAATGGTTGGTCAACTAAAATTGGGTGTAATGGAAGTGTTGCTTACTTCTCCTTTCCTGTGAAGAGTGCACACATTTTACACTTCTTAATCCATGAATAGCATTTACGGAATATGGTGGGCCAGCAATAACCTGCCTTCATTATTTTGAGCACTGTCACCCATGGAGAAAAAAGAACCCTTATCTCTCCATCGTGAAATTATTATAGAACCCTCTCAATATGACCTATTCCAATGTTCCTCAGTAAAACTCCATTGATGCCCTTTCTGAACAAGAATCCATCAATAAGCACATATGGAATGGTCTGTGAACTATCTTCTCTTTGATTTTCTCATTTCTTGAGGGCATAGGCATGTTTATAGGAAGTGTATCATGTCTTGAGTCCAAAAAGGAATAGGAACATTACCAATTACTTGATCCTGGTCATCCTGTAACACCATAAAAACTTCTATCTCATTATTTTTCTTCGACCTGGTTGACTTGAGGCCAGCAGTTCACATAACCCCTTTCCACATAACCAGTGTAGTGACCTTGATCTCAATTTTCATAATCCATGACACGAGTGATCCACCGTGCATTGTTTCTCATTCAAATTTATGTTCAATAGGAAGTCCTTAATTCCTTGATGTGACACCAACAATTGGATCCTATTATTTGAGACTAGGTGATTGAATTTCTTTAGGCTCTATGATTAGAGTACGAGAACATGCTTCTTCAATGAAAGAGTACCTAGCCTCATAGTCCTCCAAACCTTGAATCAAGAAGGAAACTTGTTGTTCAGATCCTTCTTTGTTTTGTCTGGACCAAGATTACATATATCGTATCTAAACCACCGAAATCATAGAGCATGAAGTCATTAAAAAATTATGGATTGACGAGAGTTGGAGCTTAAGATATAGCTTCTTTGATAGCTTTGAAACTTGCTTTACCTTGTAAAGTCAACTTGAATGCCATGCTCTTCCTTCAACATTCACTGTTATTGGATTCACAAGGGCAGAAAAAATTGGTACAAACCTATGAAAAAATTTGATCCTTCGTAAGAAGCTGTGAAGAGATGTCTTATGACATGGCAATGGCGTAATGCCCAAATTACTTTGACTTTTTCCAGGTCAATAGTCAATCCTTCCTTCAACACAATGTGGCCTAAGATCTTTCCTTCATGGGCTAGGAACACATACTTTTTTGGGTTCAAGGACACTCTGAACCTTCTACACCTTTGAAATACATGTCTTAGATGAAAGAGATCATCTGCTGCAGTTTTAGAGAACACACTGATATCATCAAGATACACTTGCACTATTTGGTTTATCAACCCTTTGAATGTCGTATTCCATTTCCCTTTTGAAAGTGGCTCTCACATTTGACAATCCAAAGGGGATTTTCTTGTAGGCATAAGTGCCCCAGTTTGTGGTGAAATCCAATTTGAAGTGATAATTTTCCTTCATTATTATCTTATTATACCCTGAGTAGCCATCTAGGAGAGATAATCTTTCCGAAGTGGCTACCACCTACAATATTTTCTCTATTGAAGGGAGTGGTTAGTGGTCTTTGAGAGATGCCTTGTTCAGGTCTCAAATGTCTAAGTACAGTCATATTTTCCTAGTTCTTCTTCATGGCCAGAACCAAGTTTGCAAGTCACCTTCAGTGCTTAACTTGAAATATAATGCTCGCCTCTATTAATTTGTTTACCTATTTTTTCATGAGAGGTTCAATGTGTGGGTTGACTGGTATCTCATTTTTCCTGAGTTGAATTAGCATCTGAGATCCAGTTCTATTGTATGTTGTGCTAACATCAGATTAAATCCGTGCAAATCTTCATAGATCCAGGTGAAGGCATCTAGAAAACTCTTGGAAAAGCTACATGAACTCATACCTCTCTTGATCTGTGGCCACTTTGCCAATTTGGAGTGTTTTGCTTTCACCAATCTGAAATAGGTTATGAATATTCTCCTTTGACCTATATGTTGGTTTTCTCTTTGGGAATTGATCATTATGATTGAAGATATGGATTCCAAAATCACCAATTCCTTTAGGAAGCTTGTTTCTCCAAAGCGACACTACCTGATCCCTGTACTGCTACTCTAACTTATCCTGATTCCTAGCTAAGAAATCTTCCTCCTACAAGAAATTAACGATTTGTTGATCATTTTCAAACATCTTACAACTTGTGTTGTTATCTCAAAATGTACTTTCCTTACAATAACGATGGATATTTGGCTACGTTTTTTCCCTTTTGATGTTCTCTACTACATCGAATGTTCCCCCAACTACTACAATCCTATACACGACTTCATTTTTATTTCTAGGTATGGAATCAATGTTGAATGCTCCAACGTCCTCAATTAGGTCCCATACCCAACTTTTTTAGATCTTCAAAATGTCATTCTTTGCAACATGTTGTCCCTTAACTTGATTGAAAATTAGCTCGACTATCCTCAAACACCTTGAAGTTTTTTTATACCTCTCCTCCTGGCCTAATGAAATCCATGAATTAAAGCTTCATATTCTCCTATGTTGTTTGAACAAGTGAACTGAAATTTGAAAGCTAAATAGTACTTGACATTTTTTTTGAGACACTAACATTGCACCCCCTCCAACACCTTGTCTCCTTCTCCAACCATTGAAAATTAATTTCCATACCTCATTTTCATCTTTGTTCTTCTGGCTTGGTGAGGCCAGGAATGCATTAATTCTCTTCATGTACATAATATACTCTTATTTCAACTTCTTCCATCTCCTTGTATGGATCAAAATGTGTGTCTTTTTCCTACCGACTTATGTAGTGTAAAATATTGAATACTACGAATTTTTAATACCTTCTGCTAGAGTGCTTGGGAAACCCTCCCTGATCAAAGATTGAGCAATTTGCATTGATGGGATTCCACACATGCGAATTAATGTGGAAATTAGCAATCAATTCTAACCTGATTATTTCCTTAGCTCCATATCTCGTCCTAAAAACCATGTGTGACCAATCTGTAGATAGGTACCCACTGATTTTGGTAGTGAAATATCTTGATAGGAACAAGCCAAAGATTGGAGGCAAATAAATTATAGAAACATCCTCTAAAACTATGACATTAGAACATTCATGAAATATTATAATTAACCCCTTAATGACTCTCACTATTCCAACCGCTGATCCCATTTAGTTGTACCACTCCTCTTAAGACTGGATCACACTTGATAACCAACTAATCATCTATCTTCTTTGGCATTACCGAGATGATTTGCCCCTGAATCGATCATACAATTGTGAACCAACTTATCCCTGATAATTAATGATACATAGAATGGTGGAGGCTTCAAATGATTATGTTGTTGACCCCCTTCCTGTTGCACAATATTGGTAAGAAATTTTCTCTTGGTCCCTAAGTACCTCCTTTTGAAGCAGACCAGTTGGCCATTGCAACTTGGTAACAAATATCTTTGTCTTGGGATTGCTAGTGACTCCCACATGGAAATGTTCACATGCATTTTCTTCATCTGATCAATTTTGTTAAAAGGGGATGGATTATATTTTTGTTTCTCGTTACTTTTTTGGGGTAACAATCTTTTCGTGCACATGAGATGGTACTTTCTAATTGTTACTACAATAGGTGCTTTGGGCTTATTTTGTACACTTGGAGCTGCACTTGTTTTATCGGCACCCTTGTGGCATGAGAGTAGGTTGAGGAAACAATTGGTTTAGACAACATCCATTCCTCAATGTTTCTCTTCTTTGATTGTGTTGGAAACAAGGTTGATTAATTCCACAAAAAAATTCCACCTACTAATTTAATAATGTGGTTTCAGTCTGAGGTGCCTCTTGTTGACTTGATTGCTATGAATTTTCATTCTTGACCCACCTTTCGAGTCACACCAACAGTTTGCACCACTAGATCTTGGTTTTATGGATCGTAGAAGTATGTTTATTAATCATACTATTGACCATATGGGGAATACAACTCATATTATTGTGTTATGTTATTTTGAATTGGGCCCATGGCTCTAGTGTCTAAGACTGTATTCAAGTTGTATGGCTAAGTAGACTTGATAGCAGGAGATTGCCCTTGATTTTGATTGGTGGATTGAGTAGGTGGCCTATTATTTTGATATGGTAGCTAGCTTGGTACTATGGTTAAATTGGCCAGAAAATTATGGGTTTGTCGCCTCTTGAGTACAACTATTTCATTTCCAAAAGGTTGTTGTACCTTGACCACTTCTTGTAATACTTTCTTGAGCTCTTGAAATTTGAGTGAGTTACCTGAAGAAGTGGAAGCCTCATTATTGATTTAATTTTCTAGGACTAGAATAGGGGCTATTTCAGGTGCTTGACTGGTAGAGGGACTTCAAAAATTTAGATATAGAATAATTGGTGGCCTTGGTGCTAACTCGTCGGGTTGAATCAAACAATTCTCTACTCTGATACCAATGTCATATGCCCTTGACAATGTTTTTCCTCCCATTAATTGTATCATCATTTCTATATTAGATTTAAGAGCCTTCAAGAAGTAAAGGAATGCACCTTCCATTGCTGATCTTACAAGAAATGGAATTTAGTCCCATGTCCGCTGGAATCGGAAGTTAAAATCGACCATTTGTTCATTAGGAGCCCTTTTAATTATTTTCAATTGTTCCAATAAAGACAGGTTTTCTCCTCTTTCTATGAACTAATTGCAAAGGGATATGCATATATGATCCCAATTCATATTATACCCCATTGTCAAGATGTAAAACCATTGCAATGCCTTTCCCTTGAATGAGGAAGCTAGCAATTTGATTGCAATATCTACTTAATTGATCTCGTGAATGGTACATGTGTTTGCAATGTCTTTAATATGATTAGCGGGATTTGTGTGGTTCTCCCCAGTGAAGTAAGGGATATTTTTTAGTGCTGCCATTTGTATGGGATTTTGAGCCTTTAGTGCTAGTGGACTACTACATGTAAAGTGAATATAGGGATTTGATGGACCATGAGGTGGTGGTTGATGTGCCATTCTGATATGCCTTAGAACCCTAGTGGGATGAAGAAAGGGTCTACCAGGTGGACGCGTAGACAAATTCCTATTAGGTGGAGATGGTGATCTTTTTGGTCTTCTTCCTATCCTCCCTCTTCCTAGAGATAGTTACATGTACACAAATAGTCCCTCTTCTCTTGATTCAGACCTAGTTTGAACTCTTCTCATGTACTTGGGAAACCTGTGCTTCTACACCACTGAATTCTAACCCTTGGAGTCTCCAGATGTGTTAGGAAATGAGCCTTTAAAGGATAGGGTTTAATCAAGACACACACCTGATCTTGATAAACCTAATCAAAACAACTTTGAAGGGCTTGGAAGCTGTTTTCTGAGGTTGAACTTGTCATGCAATTGCCAATCCCAAAATCCTGAAATGCAAGAATTTTGAACGTAGAAACCTCCAAATCTCTAAAATGAGGGAAACCCCGAAATTTGAAAGTAGCAAACTTCCATGAAGTTTGAATTTCAAAAGGTCTGAAATTGAAGGACTCTCAAAACATGAAATCTCAAAATCCCAAAATTTTGAAATGTCTGAAATCTTGAAACCTGAAATTCCAAAATGGGAAAAAAACTCAAAAAAATTTAGAAGTCAAAATTTCAAAAATATAAAGATACCCTTTTGAAGTTTAGGCCCCAATCTATGAGGTGGTGAAATTTGGACTTATTTTTCTAATGAAAATACCTTGAAATTTGATTTTGGAACTCTACCCTGAGGTGAAAGGTTTGAAATTGAAAATCTACTAAGTATGAAATCCAAAATTCTTGAAAATTCCTTCAAAGCTCATGGAATGACTTCTTGTCCCACTGGGTGTGCCAAAACTGTTGATGCAAAATCACAACACCCTCGATTGTTTGCAATTCAAAGGATTGAGACAATCAGTGTGATTCCACAACATGGACCTTTTCCCAAAGTGTGAGACTTTGCAATTGGGAAAGCTCTTTGGAGAAAGGAAAACATCCTATTCATAAATCTATCACCACTCACCAATTTGCAAAGAAAATATTATATATCCAATTCTAATTTTTCCAAGGAGACAGGGAAGAAGGATTGCAAGAAAAGTAAACCTAATCGACTGGAGGTGTTGCACCAATAAAGAATGATGGATAATCTACCTTGCATGGAAATGAAAATGAACATGGTTGAAGAGGATGATTGCACACCATAGATCAGAATAATGTCATAATTTCATTCACCAAATAGACACAATTCACTGACACTTGTAGTAATAATTAACATGCACAAAAATCCTGAGTACTAATGACAGATAAGATAAAAGACAATAATAACATAAAAGGGTTGATAATCATCCAGAATGTCTTTTTTATTGCTCTAAAGATTGATACACTGCATTATATGGGGCACAAAGGCATAAAATTTGCATTATAGTTCCATTGGGATGCTTGAGCTCCACAAATTTTCTTATAGACAAGAAGAGAAGGAAGGGGAAAACGTAAAAAATCCAACGTTTAGAATAGTGCCCCTCCTTATAATTATAGTAGAAATTTGCAAAGGAGGAGAGAGAAATAAAAATCTCGAATTTGCCCCAAAATCCTTCAAAAATCATTGTTTATTCCTATAATGGGTGTGGAGAATCTACAAAATATAGCTTCATTAATGGTGTTGCCTTGTGCTTGAAGAAAGTAGCCTTCTTTTGCTCCTAGGTGTAGCTCGTAGCCCCTGTAGGTTTCATGAAAACCACTTATTTCCACTAATCCCATTAATCACCTTCACATATCACTACATTACTTTCCATTTTTGGAGGTCTAGAACCCTGAAATCTAAAATTTGATGATCCCACACTATAGATCCCAAAATTATCCTTCCAATGACTATAATTTTGTAAGAAATGGATGATAACAATGAAATATGTCACTGTTTATGTTTTGGTTGCTTGACTTGGGTTTCACCTTATTCTGTGCTCTTGATAAATTATTTGGCTAGCACCATTAAGATATCCTATGAAAATCCTTTCCAAAAAGTATAATTTTGCTAAAATGTTTAGAGTATTGCTAAAGTTAATGCACTTTGGAATTTGACATGGTTTAGGGTTTCCTAGGCTCCATCAAGATAACTCCACCTACAACCAAGTTGGTTCTCATTCAATGCCAAGTTTCCTTTCTCACTTGCGAACTTCTTGTTATCTCTCGAAAGTGCATCCTGTAGAGAGATGGTTGTTGGTTTTCTAAGCTTGCTCAAATGATCTCTCTTTCATAGATACAATGGAAACACCTCAGGCCTGTGGGTATACCTATTTCGAGGTGAGTCTCCGGTATCAAGGCTAGTTCCTTATTGGTGTATCATAAACTGATTTCTGGGAGTTTCAGACTAAAATATGACTGTGAAAATGATTAAAACTAAGGTGATACACCAAATTTGTGTAAGGGATTTGAATGAGTATATGCACAACTAATCTATGAAGGATTCTTGATGCACGAAGCAATAGTTTTTCTACATAATATCTAAGGGAAAAACAATTGATTTTACTGAGGGAGGATCACAGTAGTACAAATAAGTTAACATGCACATTAAAAATTAAGCAGAAAGGACTGAAATTTGTAGTAGGGTAAGGTGGTTGATCAGGGAATCTGCATTCACAAGATCAATGTAACATACACTGTAAAATAACAGGGTAATGTAGGAAAAAATTATTTAGTACTCATATATCCAAAAGTCCTCCATCCAGAACCCCTCTGCTTTGCAAAGGCACACAATATATAGAAAAAAACATTTCACCCCCTTCCTAAAAGTAGCCTAAGGATGTACTCACCCGTGCATCCTAATTTTATATTTTATTTAATAATAAATAAAAGGATAAAATAATATAAACTAGTACAAGAGGCATTAATGGCCTTTGATTACATCTCAGTCAACTAAAGTTGACTGTTCTATTTTTAATAAAGCTGGGTGAATAATTTTCCCAAAAATAAAATTGTTTGCTAGGCAAGTCTCTCTCCATCACATGCAACTATGTCTCTTCTCTATTCTGTCTTCTTGTGAAGCATGCAACAAAATTAATTCTATACCTGTGAGTAAATAAATAAGAATATTTGCAAAGAAAACACTTAATGTGGGGCCACCTGCCATGTGTATATATTCTGATGTTGACATCTCTTTTGGCTCCAAAAGGTCACAATAGTGACATACTACCAATTACCTCCTTAAACTGGGGACCACCTCCAATCTGCTTGGTTTGGTCACCTTGGTGGACTTTATGCACGCCATACTATAGTCTGCCATGTTTTTTATATACATGTATTGTATAACTTTCAGCCTTTGCAATTTGGATAATACTTGGTGAATAAGGTTTAAACCTACCTTTTGAGTGATCATTATTGGTATGATTTGGTTGGATTTGTTTGTCACTGGATGGAATATAGTTTAGAATTTGAAAGTATTTTGTAATGATTTAAATTGTAGACACATGGGATGGCCCTTCCCATGGTGACTCACCCCTTTGGAAATATTGTTGGTGGCATGCTGATTAATGCTGACCTAACTGCAATTAGCATTTCTTGATATCCGGTGATGATCTTGGGTCATTGATTTCTATCCTTTTTCATGGTGGCTATTGATCTGTGACCTGTGGTTGATTATTTAAACCTCACAATTAATACAGTCAATGGCATCCTGATCATGGTGATTTGCTTCAAATTTTGAGGAACCCTTTTGGCCCTTTATCTTTGCACGGCTTAATCTTGTCCATTGAAACATTAACTCAAGATGAGATAGGTTTTCTAAGCTCAAGTGGGTGAATTAAAATTACTCAAACTCTACCATTTTGGTCATCTCACATTTGCTCACTGAGAGCAGTGAAGCCCTTGCAAAATTTTGGCTTGACGCCATCGATTTGATTTTGTGCTCAGCTCTGTCATTATTTCTCTTTTGGATCTCTGTGTAGTCATTGGAATTTGGTTTTTCATGAAATTTGACCACTGTGGAGTTCTATTTTTTACAATGACCACCATTTTTCATCATTTTGATGCTCATGCTTTTGATGACTCTGAATTCACATTCCCAAGTTGATTCTATTTTGTGGAAGCTCACTTTTGCATTAATGGCTGCCTCTCCTATTATGGTTCGTAGCACCATTTAGGTAAGGTAAGGACTTGGTATCTCTACTCCATTATTAAATTTTGACATTTGAAACAACTTAAATATTTTTTGATTAATGGAGGTCTTCATCAACCATTTAATTCAGTTCTTGTTATCCTTTAGGTGACATATTTTACCTGGGCTTATTAAATATATGACTGTCTTTGGCCACCAAAGCTTTGTATTTGATTCTAGGTGCCTTTCAAAGATCTGTACCTGATGATTCTTGAGGGTTGTTTCTATGGCCTATAGAAAATATATTTCCTAGTTGTTTCTTTGATCTTTCACTTCAAATACCTGTATCAATGTTCTGAGTTGAGAAAAACTCAATAAATTTCAAAAAAATTAATACGTTCACAAAGCACTATATCTTGAATTCCTGTGTGATTTCATGGCTCGGCCTAGGTTGTTTTTTGAGTTGAATTCGTTTATGAGCTTGGTCTTATTCTTTGTTTCATGGAATCTGAACATTTCCTATTTCTGTGGCTGAGATCTCAATAATCGGCTCATCTATCTTGCTTTAGATTTGATTATTTTCCCATGTGGGTTTTCTCTCTTTGTGCATTCTTTTCCTTTAACTCTAGATCCAAACATTTTTCTGATGTGGGTAATAGAAAAAATGTTATATATGCTCTGGGATTTCGTTTATTAACTACATCCATTTTATTTCTTTTGGTAACCCATTTTACTATTTTTGACTGTCATGGATCTCCTCCTAGGGTTTGAACTTGAATATATCGTCGCTTCATGGACGTATTTCTTAACCACTAAGTGAATAAAGAGTATTCCATTGCAAAAAATTTATACGAGAGCTCGTTTTTGTTGATTTTCTCAAATCTAAGTAGTTAAAGCTCTCTATCTTGTTGTTGCTTTTGATTTTTAGGTTATACCTCATATCATGCATCTATTTTGTTTCTACTTAATTTATTTTTTGAGATTATGTATAAGCTATTTACTTAATTCTGTATCATTCAAAACTAGGCTCTCCTATGTTTTAACATCATTATTTCCCTCTACACACATACGGGGAAGAAGCTGATCTTGCCTGTTCATTTCATTCAACACAAGATTTGAAATGGTTTTGTAGGTTTGAATAGTACTTCTTCCTTTTGAGAAACTAGGTTGTCGGATTTACCATAGTCAGCACTGTAAAATTTCTTCGTTTTCATTTTGAACCTTGCTTTAATAAAGATCATATCATTTTGATCATCTATTTGTTTTTATGTATGTTCCTTTGGTTCTTGATCATGCTTCGTAACATTTGACCCCTGAAAGTTGATGATCATGAACTCTAAATTTGATCGTCTCTGTGATGGGGGATTTTTATTACCAGATCTAATATGACATTTCCTTTGTGTACCTAAGTTAGGCCACTATGAGGGTTTTGAGCTTTATATAGACCTTTGATGGCTATGGTTTAAATCCATTGTAGATTGTAAATTCTTCCCTTGTAAATTTGCAACATGTATCTTCTTTTATTATTACTGCAACTTGAATATGAATTCAATGATGATCACAAATTTCTAAAATATGTGAAATATTTTCTTTTAATTGGTATGTTGTTTGAATAGTGGAGGCCTGAGACATGTTTATTTTTGAAATTTTGTTGTATTTGAAGCTTTGTTTGTCATTTACTAAAATAGTTGCTCAATCCTGCACTTTCCTATTCTAAAAAACATAGAATCTTGTATTCAATTTTGAGCTCCGAAGATATACTGTGGCATAATGAACACTTGATACTTTCTTTATTTTGGAAAATTGTAGTTAAGGATGGCTGTATATGTAGGATCATCTAGCAACTTCATTTCTTAGCTATGTAAGCTATAAAGAATGCTAAAATTACTTCAATCTGATGAGTGAAAGTACAATCCATTTCTTTTCTGCATTATATAATGTATTTCGTTTCATTACAACTTTGATATGTATGCTAGAAAAGTCTTAAATGTCAATTTTACATGGCAAAGCCCTATCAAAATTTTCCCAAATTTTTCTCTCTCATCCTATTTCAGCTGTAATCCCTTTTTTACTTTTAGCTTCAGCTTCTTGAAATATGATTCTCCCTTGTCTACTGCAACTAAAACAAGTATTTCTATCTTCCACTCTCTCTTTTGTACTATAACCTCTTCCATTTGTTCTCTTCCATTTTAGAACAATTGTCGGAACTTTTAGTTACATTCTTCTTTTCATTACATGCACTTATGACTTGTCTATTTTCCTCCTTGGCTGCAACCTGTACCTACACACTTAGGAAAATAGTTAGAAAATATTTAGGATTTTTAGCCTCTCTTATGTCCGTTTTTTCTTCTTTCTTTTCACTTTTTTGTTGCTGGATGAAAAAAACATGCATGTAGTTTGTTCTTCAAGTGGAATACATCTCCTGCTTAGGGGAAGATTCATATGAATGAAGTAGGATAGTGTAGGAATATGATTTGATCCCTGAGCTCGTAACTGATGGTTAAATTTTCTTCTTTTCATGTACAATGGCTCTTATAATGAAGATGAAAAAGAAACAAAAGATGGAGATGAAGATGCTTCAAATGAAGAATAGAAACCCCAAGGCAATGATGGGTTCACTCACACTCCTTTACTTTCTCTTTCATGCATGTGCATATTTCTTTTTAGTAGTTATATTTTACTTTTCAGTTACATCCCACGACTTGTGTGGGAAACATTTGACTCTCCTTGTGAATAAAGCATTGAATTCTATAAATGATTTGTATATCTCTTTCTACATTTCTACTTTCTATATGGATTGTATAATGAACCAAACAAATCAATAACATAATTGAATGTCTTAATCACAAAGGAAAGAAACTTGAATAGAACTTGTAAAATTCAGTAATGAACTTTGATTTTTCTATGATTTGCACTTGTGTTTGTTGTTCAAAAATTTTACACTTCACCTATTCTGCAATTGGATGTCCTCATCAAGACAACACAACTGTCCTTCAGGGCATGTGTTATTTTGCTGAGGATGGTCATGAAATTGCAGACTATGAGATGTGTTACATTTTGTAACACCACACATAGTTGCACATTTCATGTAATATTTTAAATAAATCATCAGTAATGACATAATTTGATGTGATCTCCCCAAGCTTAGATATACTTCACCAATGCTATCCATCGTAACAAAGTTTCGAGTTTCCCTTTTTTACACAAGTGCAAAATATTGTCAACATTTCTTGCCATCCTGCAGGGAAAGCTGCCTGCTAACTTATATACCAGTTCCTTGCTCTTGTCCTTTGGGCATGCAGTCCAAACATACAACAACAATTTTCCTTTTGTAAAAATTCCAACCTCTCCAAAACAAAAATAAATTTGGGAAATGATCTGGTAAATTATATCACGTGCAAAAATGCACTTATTGAATTGAAAAACAATGCAATGTGCAGAAATTGCACTTATTAAAGGGAAATCGTACTCTAACAATCACTGTAAGATTTTCAATAACATTGTTTGAGAAACATACCATTCATAGGAATGGGAAGTTCCTCTCCATTCAACATCGAAAGCTAGAAAGCATTGTGTTCCTTGCAAGCTGAAATAATGTAAGGGCCACTCTAGAGCATATCAAAATTTGAGTGTCTTCCTGGATTTGCATGATCAACATCCCACTTTAACACAATATCTCCTTCATTGAAGACTCTAAATTTGGATTTTTTGTCAAAAGTCTTCTTGACTTGTTTTTTATTCTTTTCCATATTTAAATGAGCTCGATCTCTTGGCGCTTATAATTCCATTAACTCTGCATAATGAAACCTGTAATGGTTCATTCTCAAGTAGCTCCATTTGATGAAGTAAGTCTAATGCGGGTAACTCAAATGAAATAGGAATTCTTGCTTCTTTTACATACACAAGTTTAAACGGTGAATTACCAACTGATCTCTTAGGATTCACTCTATTAGCCCAAAGTGTGGAATTCAACATCAGATGCCATGATTTTTGATTATCCTTGAGTTTTCTTCTGATGATTCTTAATAGATTCTTGTTAGTACTTTCAGCTAAGCCATTACCTTGTGGGTAATAACTAGATGAATAACTTAGATATATTTTATGGCTGATAGCCCAATCTATTATCTTTGCACAAAGCAATGCTAAAGCATTATCTGATATGATAGTTGCTGGAACACCAAATCTAAAAACTATTCCTTCATAAAAGGATGGTATCGAAGCTTCATTAGCATCTTTCAATGCTATTACTTTAGTCCATCATGTAAAATAATCTGTAGCATTTAAGATCCATTTATGTCCTTGTGAAGAAGGCGGGTTTATCATGCCAATAAAGTCTGAGACCCCACTGCATAAAAGGTTGATCAACTAAAATAGGTTGTAAAGGTAGCGAAGCTAGACACGTTCCTTTCCAACAAAAAGAAAGCACATTTCCTACAATTTCTAATCTATTCAAAATATTCTTTGAAAATGCTAGGCCAATAGTAACCTGCTTTCATTATTTTTAAGGCTATAGTACATGCTGAGAAGTTACCTTCTATAGGTCCTTCATGGAATTCTAGATAATTTTTTCTGAATTTTAGCATAATGACACACATTGCAACAAGATCCCATTTATATCCCTTTTGAACAACACACCATCAATGGAAAACACAAGGTATAGCTTGTAATCTAAAATATATTCATTTATTCTTGTCCATACCTTCTGGATAGGTGACATGTTATAAGTAGCTAACCAATTTAGTCATCCACCTTGATTCTTGGATCTCTTGAGGCAAGTTCAAGTTGCTGATTTTTTGGTTAGACCGTGATATTTGATTTCTGATACACAATTTTAGCATGCTATTTCTGAGTCTTTGGGTTCTCACAACTTGTTGATTTTCCATATCATCAATTAGATGTTCACATAAAACTTTTCCTTGAATTATCTTCAGCAACCCAAATATCAACATCATATTCTATGACCTTTGTTATCCAGTTTGCTCTTTTCTCATTTAAATCCTTATTTAGTAAGAATGCTTTCACACTTAGATGAGAAACAAGAACATGGATTTTATTGTTTGAAAGCATATACTTGAAATTCTTTAGTCTTCTATGACTACTGAAAGTACATGTTTTTCAAGAAATGTGTGCCTTATTTCATAATCATGCAAAATCTATGTCGAAAGAAAGTAATTGGCTACTCAATATTCTCATCATCAACCTGAGTTAAAATAGTTAAGATTATTTCAGCTCTTGCAAGTGCATACATCGTAAAATCTTTATCAAAATTTGGATTTGCAAGAGTAGGAGCCTGAGAGATAGATACTTTTGATTACTTCAAAACCTTCTCTCCCTTCATTGGTCCAAGAGAATGTTTTCCTCTTTCTTTAACATAGTTGTTAATGGTTTGACCAATGCTGTAAAATCTGGAACAAATATTCTAACAAAGTTGATTTTTCCTAGAAAACTCTATGTAATGCCTTCTTATGATGAGGTAATGATAGTTGTGATATGGCTTGGATTCTGAAAGGATCAATTATTGAACCCTACTTTGAAAAAATATGACCAACTAATTTACCTTGATGTACTAAAAAGATAGACTTCAGTGGGTTCAAGGATATTCCAAATTGCCTGCATAACTGAAAAAGTCTGCCTTAAATGCATCAAGTGTTTTTCTAGTATTTTTTGAGAACATGTTAATTTCACCCAAATTAACAATAATAAATTTATTTAACAATCTCCAGAAAGGCCATGTCCATGGCATGTTGAAACATTGCACCGGCATTTAGAAAGACTAAAAGGCATTATTTTGTTAGTATAAGTACCCCACTTGTTGGTAAAAGCTATTTTGTAACTATCTTCTTCTCAGACTAAAATTTGACTATAGCCACTATAACCATTGAGAGGAGATAGTCTATCTGAACCTGAGACTGTTCTCAAAATATAATCCACATTCAGGAGTGGGTAATGTTCTTTTAATGAAGCTTTATTAAGATCTTTGAAATCTACACAGTCTGATTTCACTGTTCTTCTTCTAATAGGAATAAGATTGGCTACCCAAATTGAATGCTTAACTGGAAATATAATACCTGGTTCAATCAATCTAGATAATTATTTTCTCATTAAAGGTTCTAATTTTTGGATTTATTGGCATATGTTTCTGTCTTACAGGCTTAGCATTTGCATGTAATCGATTGTATGCTGGGCTAGAATGGGATTGAATCGTTTCAAATCTTTGTATTTGCCAAGAAAAAACATCCTTAAACTCTTTGCAAAGATTAATAAATGACTACTTTTCAGTTAAGGAACATACCTTTCCAAGAAACAACTTTTTCCCTTCATCAAGCAATATCTCTTCATAACTATCAGAGGGGGTTGACATTTTAGTCTTCACCTTTCTTAACTGATCATCAGTAATGAAGATGTCTTCCAATGTGACTAGACCTCGAGGAAATTTATTTGTCTTCAAATGAACAATCTTATCACCGTATAAATGTTGTAACTTATCCTGATTTATTATAGAAAACTCATCTTGCATGCTGTAAAAACCTACAGATTTGATCATCACTTTCAAAGATCTTGCCAATTTGATTCATTATCAGGTATAGAAGGCCTGAGAATTTAGCCTAATGTGAGGTTGAATATTTTCTATTTTCCATGTGTTCCAGCACTTCAAAACTAGCACCAACAGTTGTAACTCAATATACATGCTTGTTTTTAGCTCTAGGAATAGACTGAATATTAATAGCGTCAAAATATTCCATTGAGTATGAAACTCTATTTCTGTAAGACTTCATCAGTGGATTCTTACAAACATTGAATTTTTTTACTTGATTGATAACTAACTCAAAATCACCAAAGATTTGTAATATGTTGATACCTCTCTTTCTGGCCCAAATCAAGCCATGAATTAAAGCTTCATATTTGGCTACGATGTAAGTACATGAAAATTGGAGACTTAAAGCTGAGAAATATCTTTCACTTGTTGGGGAAGTGAGCATTAAACCTGATCCTTGTCCTGTTTTGTTCTTAGCTCCATCAAAATGAAGCTTTTGAATCCCTTCTACTGAATTTTTTGTTTTGGACAGCAAGGGAAGTGTTGTATTTTCCTCATGCATACAATACACACCAAAAAGACGTTCTTCAACTTCTTTAAAAGGATCATGGACATGTTCTTCAACTATATTTTCATCCATAAACATGTTAGAAACACCATCTAATGCTGAAACTTGAGCTACAACATCAAAATCCGATTGCTCTAAAGCTGAGTAATTGGATACTACATTTGGAGAATGAGGCTCAATATGGAATCTGAACAATGGTTCTGAATTGATAGTAACCTTAGTTCCATAATGTGTAGTAAAAAATAAAAAGGACCAATCCAAAGAGAGATAACCTCCTATTTTTGCTATGAAATCTCTAGATAAGCACAAAGCAAAGTATGGTGGTAGTTCCGCAACAGTAACATCTTGTAGAATAGAAACATTTGGGCAAGCATGTAACGTTACCTCTAAATTTTTGATTATACCAACCGTATTAGTTGCAGTTCCATCAAGCTGTAAGACATTCCTTTTTGTAGACTCATACTACAAGCCTAACTTTTTCTGCAATCACTTTTGGCATAACTGTGTTACTTGCACTACTGTCCACCATGCAATCATGAACTAAATGTTCTCCAATAATCTGTGATAAATAAAATGGTGGTGGTTTCTTAATTTCATGAGCATTCAGAACTTTCTGAACCATCCACTTAACTTTTTTAATACGGTCTTACTCAAACATTCCAAGGACCATGTATGTCTTCTAAACTTCCTTTTCTGTTGTATTTGAAGAAATCTGCAGCTTAGCTAGTTCATGAGAAAGTAAATCTTGTTTTCTAGGAATACTTAGAGTGTCCCACATTGAGATGTTAACATTATGCTTTTTCATTACATCAAAAATGTTAAAAGAAGCAACTGTCTTAGAGACAGAATCAACTGTTTTAGAGTAGGCCTTAGCAAAAACTGATTTTGCTTCAGCTGCCTTGGATATCTAAAGTATAAACAATCTTCTTGGATCAGATTGTAGCTATCTTTGATGACTTTTATCAACTAGGACACTAGCTGATTTTTGAGGAACAAAAGGGTTGTTAGTTGACTTTGGAGCTGTAGATGTTGTCTTGTCAGTGACAGTAGTTAGGATAGGCCTATTCTATTGCTTTTGATTTTTAGCATCCCTCCCTTGAGCCCTAGTAGTGACTACAATAAAATCCTCCTCATTAAAACTGACTAAATTCTTCTGAGGTTTTTTCTGAATGTGAGTTTCTTGCGATGTACCCTCCATTTGATGCATAAACAATGTTTCAGATTGAATTTGTGCAACAAGATTCAGATTCAGAAAAGCATATTGGAAATTTTTAGCTGAATGAGGTTGATTGCAAGGTTGACACCACTCTTCTATAGCCATATTAACTGGGACTAAAGTGTTAGATGAACTAGGATCCTTTGTGTCAAACTACCTTTGCTGGTATGGCTGCCTATAATTTTGATTTTGTTGATAGGGCTAATGAGGAGCTTGGTAGGGTCTGCTAGATAATGCAATTTTGTTCTAAATTGAAGTCAATTTATTTCCCATAGTCTAAAAATATTTGAATACATCATCTGATGGAGCCACCATAGTGGGCTTTATGATTGTAATAGGATGAGAAATAGGCACTAAATCTGCCGAAAAAGGCATTGATGGCCTTGACGCCAATTTTCCATCTTGAATTAGGCTATTTTCAACTCAGGTAGCCATATCATAAGATTTTGGGAGTGTCTCTCCACCCATTGACTAAATCATAGTTGAGATACACTATTTAATGCTATAAGATAATAAAGGAAATCATGATCAATTTGAGGCTTGACTCTTGTTGGAATTCTCTCCCAAGTTCTAGCAAAGTGGATATTGAAACTGGACATAAATTCATTTGGAGATCTTTTAATAGTAGATAATTGTTCGATGAGAGACAAATGATTTGAATTATCCTGGAACTATTTTAGAAATTTATCACCTAAGACATCCCAAGTTCTTATGTTGCCAATTTCTAGGTTTCTATACCATTGCAAGGCTTGCGCTTTAAAAGATGCAGCTAAAAGTCTTAAAGCCACATCTTCATGAGTGATATTATGGACTACACATAGGGCTGTAACATCTTTGATATGTTCAGCTAGGGTAACCTGATTTTCACCCGTGAATGATGGAAAACTTTTCATTGTAGCATTAGGAATGTCGTGGTAAACTGGGATTACTAATGGACTGCCATTAGTAAAGGTCACATAATTCCTTGGTGGTTGGATAGCCATTTGAAAAATTTGAATATTAATTGAGAAATTGATACGTGGTGAAGGAATATTAGGAGGGTTACCAAAAATAGGTCTATTATAAGGTAAAGTATTACCAACTCTTCTCCTTCTAGTAGAATTCAAAGGTAAATAAACAAATTTAGAAGGGATTCCTCTTACCGATGATATTGTAGTCACTTTAGGCATGGAACATGTTGCAATAATATTATGAAATCATCTTTACATAGTCTCCAAAAGATCATAAAATATTTAGAATAAACTGCGGTTTACTCCTAAAAGTGACTTTTAATCTGTTGTAGGTCTATTGTAGGTCTAAAACTTGCATGTAGATTTGATTCGTTGGTCCTACCGAATGCGCCAAACACTATTATCTCTCAAAAGTGAACCCTGTAGAGAGATGGGCGCATGTTTTATAAGCTTTCACAAATGATCTCTCTCTTTCATAGATACAATGGAAACACCTCAGGTCTGTGGGTATACCTATTTTAAGGTGAGTCTCTGGTATCAAGGCCGGTTCCTTATTGGTGTATCCTAAACTACTTTTTGGGAGTTTGAGAGTAAAAGATGATTGTAAAAATGATTAAAACTAAGGTGATACACCAAATTTGTATGAGGGATTTGACTGAGTATATGCACAACTGATTTGTGAAGGATTCTTGATGCAAGAACCAATAGTTTTTTCTGCATAATATCTAAGGGAAAACACTTGATTGTATTGAGGGAAAATCACAACAGTCCTGATAAGTTAACATGCACATTGAAATTTAGCAAAAAATACTAAATTTTACAGTAGGGTAAGATGATTGGTAAGGGAATTTGCATTCACAAGACTGTAAATAATTGGAAAGGTAGAAAATACTTAACACACAAAAGGCAAAACTAACAAAAATTGCTTTAGTACTCCTTTATCTAAATGTCCTCCGAGAAGCTCCCTTGTGCTTTACAAAGGAACACAATATATAGCAAAATAAATTTCACCCCCTTCCTAAAAATAGCCTAAGGCTGTACTCACGCAGGCATCCTAATTTTATCATTTATTTAATAATAAATAAAAGGATAAAATAATACAAACTAGTACATGAGGCATCAATAGCCTTTGATTACATCTCAGTTAACTGAAGTTGACTGTTCTATTTTTTAATAAAGCTACATGAATAATTTTGCCAAAAATAAAATTGCTTTCTAGGCAAGTCTCTCTCCATGGCATGCAACTTTGTCTCTTCTCTGTTCTGTCTTCTTGTGAAGCATGCAAATATATAACTCTCTACCTATGAGTAAATAAATCAAAATATTTGCAATATTTGCAAAACAAACACCCAATGTGGGGCCACCTACAATGTGTACATATTCTAATGCTAACATCTCCTTTGGCTCCAAAAGGTCACAATAGTGACATACTGCCAATTACCTCCTTGAAGTGGGGACCACCTCCAATCTTCTTGGTTTGGCCACCTTGGTGGACTTAGCAAATAAAAAGGTCAACCATTTTATTTGACCACCTTATGAACTTTATGCACGCCATACTATAATCTGCTACATTGTGTACTTAGCATATTACCATGGTTCTTGACATAAGATGAGGGTACCACCTTTGATAACACACATGGCAATTACATAGTCAACTTTGTTTTTTTTTGATGGACTATAGTTTAGACTTTGAAAGTCTTTGGAAATGATAATTTGTTTGATTACGTGGGCAGGCCCCTTTTGAATGGTGACTCACCCCTTTGGAAATATTATCAGTGGCTCTTGATTAATGCTGACCTAACTGTGGTTAGGGTTTCTCGATATCTGGTGATGATCTTGGGTCATTGATTTCTGTCCTTTTTCATTGTGGTCGTTCATTTGTGACCTATGGTTGATTGCTTAAACCTCATAATTAATACAATCGGTGGCATCCTAATCATGGTGATTTCCTTCAAAATTTGAGGATCCCCTTTGGCCCTTGATATTTTCACGGCCTAATCTTGTCCATTGAAACATTAAATCAAGTTGAGTTAGGTTTTCTAAGGTCAGGTGGGAGAGTTAAAACAACTCGAACTCCACCATTTTGGTCATTTTACATTTGCTCGCTTAGAGCGGTGAAGCCCTGGAAAATTTTTGGCTTGACGCCATTGATTTGATTCTGTGCTCGGCTCCGTCATTCTTTCTCTTAGAGATCTTTGTGTAGTCATTGGAAATTGGTTTTTCATGAAATCTGACCGCTGTGGAGTTCTATTTTTTACAATGGCCACCATTTTTCTTCATTCTGATGCTCATGTTTTTGATGCCTTTGGATTCACATTCCCAAGTTGATTATATTTTGTGGAAAGTTGTTTTTGCATTAATGGCCACCTCTCCTATTATGGGTTGGAGCACCATTCACATAAGGTAAGGACTCGGTACCTTTGCTTCATTATTAGATTTTGACATTTGGAACAACTTGGATCTCTTTTTATTGAAGGATGTCTTCATCAAACATTTCATTCAATTCTTGTTATCCTTTACGTGACATATTTTACCTGGGCTTATTAACTCTGTGATTATCTTTGGCCACCAAAGCTTTGTATTTGATTCTAGTTGCCTTTCAAAGATCTGAACTTGATTATTCTCGAGGGTTGTTTGTATGGTCTCTAGAAAATATATTTCCTAGTTGTTTCTTTGATCTTTCACTTTGAATACCTGTATCAATGTTCTGAGTTGAACAAAACTCAATAATATTTCAAAACAACTAAGACTTTTGCAAAGCACTATAGCTTGAATTCCTGTGTGATTTCGTGGCTCGGCCTTGGTTGTCTTTGAGTTGAAGTCATTTCTGAGCTTGGTATTCTTCTCTGTTTCATGGAAACTGAACATTTCCTATTTCCATGGCCAAGTTCTCAATAATCGGCTCATCTATCTTACTTTAGATTTGATTATTTTCCCATGTGGGTTTTCTCTCCTTGTGCATTCTTTTCCTGTAACTCTAGATCCAAACGTTTTTCTGATGTGGGTAATAGAAAACATGTCATATATGCTCTTGGATTTCATTTATTAACTACGTCCATTTTATTTCTTGTGGTAACCGATTTTGCTATTTCTGAATGTCATGGATCTCCTCCTGGGGTTTGAGCTTGAATATCTCATCACTTCATGGATGTATTTCTTAACCACTAAGTGGATAGAGAGTATTCCACTACAAAAAATTTATACGAGAGCTTGGTTTTGTTGATTTTCTCAAATCTAAGTAGTTAAAGCTCTGTATCTTGCCATTGCTTTTGATTTTCAGGTTATACCTTATATCATGCATCTATTTTATTTCTACTTAATTTCTTACCTGAGATGATGTAAAAGCTATTTCCTTAATTCTGTATCATTCAAAACTGGTCTTTGCTATGTTTTAATATCATTATTTCCCTTTACACACATACAAAGAAGAAGTTGATCTTGTTTGTTCATTTCATTCAACACAAGATTTGAAATGGTTTTCATAGGTTTTAACATTAGTTTGTCCTTTTGAGAACCTAGGTTTTCAGATTTACCATGGCTAGCACTATAAAATTTCTAAGTTTTTATTCTGAACCTTCCTTGAATAAAGATCATATCATTATGATCATCTATTTTTTATTTATATATGTTCCTTTGGTTGTTGATCATGTTTCATAACATTTGACACCTGAAAAGATAAGCTCTTGAACTCTGAATTTGATCATCTCTGTGATGGAGGATTTTTATCACCAGATGTAACATGACATTTCCTTTGTGTACCTGAGTTTGGCCGCTATGAGGGTTTTCAGATTTGTATAGACCTTCGATGGCTATGATTTAAGTCCATTGTAGCTTGTAAATCCTTCCCTTGTAAATTTGTAACCTGTATCTTCTTTTATTCTTACTACAACTTGAATATGAATTCAATGATGATCACAAATTTCTAAAATATCTGAAATATTTTCTTTGAATTGGTATGTTGTTTGAATAGTGGAGGCCTGAGACATGTTTATTTTTGAAAGTTTGCTGTATTTGAAGATTTTTTTGTCATTTTCTAAAACGGTTGCTCAATCCCACACTTTCCTGTTCTGAAAAACTAAGAATCTTGTATTCAATTTTGAGCTCCGAAGATATACTGTGGCATAATGAACACTTGATACTTGCTTTATTTTGGAAAACTATAGTTCAGGATGGCTGTATATGTAGGATCATCTAGCAACTTCATTTCTCATCTATTTAAGCTATAAAGAATGCTAAAAGTACTTCAATCTGATGAATGAAAGTATACTCCATTTCTTTTCTGCATTATATACTATATTTCCTTTCATTACCGCTCTGATATGTATGCTGGAAAAGTCGTAAATGTCCATTTTACATGTCGAAGCCCTATCAAAATTTTGCTAGAATTTTCTCTCTCATCCTGTTTCAGCTGTAATCCCTTTTTTACTTTTAGCTTCAGCTTCTTGAAATATGATTCTCCCTCTTCTGCTACAACTAAAAAAAGTGTTTCTATCTTCCACTCTCTCTTTTGTACTGTAACCTCTTCCATTTAAGAACAAATTTTGGAACTTTTAGTTACATTCTTATTTTCATTGCATGCTCTTATGACTTGTCTATTTTCCTCCTTGGCTGCAACATGTACCTACACACTTAGGAAAACAGTTAGAAAATATTTAGGCCTTTTGGCCTCTCTTTTGTCCATGTTTTCTTCTTTCTTTTAACTTTTTCTTTCTGAGTGAATAAAGCATGTATGGAATTTTTCCTTCAAGTAGAATACATCTCTTGCTTAGGGGAAGATTCATATGCACAAAGTAGGATAGTTTAGGAATATGGTTTGATCCCTGAGCTTGTAAATTAAAGTTAACTTTTTCACTTTTTAGATACAATGGCTTCTATAATGAAGATGAAAGAGAAATAAAAGATGGAGATGAAGATGCTTCAAATGAAGAAAAAAAACCCCAAGGCAATGATGGGTTCACTCATACTCCTTTGCTTTATCTTTAATGCATGTGTACCTTTTTTTTCAATAGTTGTGCTTTACTTTTCAGTTACATCCCATGACTTGTGTGGGAAACATTTGACTCTCCTTGTGAATAAAGCATTGAATTCTGTAAATGAGTTGTATATCTCTTTCTGTATTTTTCCTTTCTGTATGGATTGTATAATGAACTAAACAACTCAGTAACATAATTGAATGTCTTAATCATGAAGGAAAGAACATTCTATAGAACTTGTAACATTCAGTAGTGAACTGTAATTTTCTGTGATCTGCACTTATGTTTACTATTCCAAAATTTTACACTTCACTTACTTTGCACTTGGATGTCCTCATAAAGATAACGCAACTGTCCTTTGGGGCTTGTGTTCTTTTTCTGAGGATGGTCATGAAATTACAGACTATTTGATTTGTTACATTTTGTAATAGTACACAGTTTCAGATTTCATGTAATCTTTTAAATAAATCAGCAGTAACGACATAATCTAATATAATCTCCCATAGCTTAGGTATACTTTTCCAATGCTATCCATCGTAACAAATTTTCGAGTTACCCATTTTTGCACAAGTGTAAAAAAAATCAACACTTCTTTCAAAATCTAGCTCACCCTTCAATATACCTCACCTACCTTTTTTATTATACCTCTAATGGATCAGTAACCCATGCATTGACTTGGCGGCACTTGATTTACTTGGGAAAGAACTTGTTAGTTTTCAGGATTTTTTCCCTTTTCATTTTGGAATTGGAAAACCTTCTATTTCGTGTTTTGAATCATTCCAATACTAAAAGCCTTCCCTAAATTCATTGACCCCGAAAGGGGTTGACCATAGAATTTAAAATTTTATGCCACATATCCCTCTCTTCGGAGTTTGGGATTTTTGTATTTCGGGGACCATGAGTTCTCTTATTTAGATTCCCAAAACCAGCCTTCTCTCAGGTCCTAATATTGATCCTAACTCACATTTTTTAGCTTGACATTGAAATTTATCCTTATATTGAGGGTTGAGTCAGCTTCAGTCCGCTGATGCTTTCCTTGTTATCACCCATCTAAAAAGCATCTACTTTGGCTGATCTTGGGGAGTTTGGCCTTTATATATCTACTCTATGCACCAATGTCCCCACTCAACCTGAACATTTTCACTATTGACATTGAGCCCCCATGCACCATGCTAACTCAGATTCATGTCAATCGGTCGAACCCAAACGAACCCCCAATGCTTTTGCTTGCTAAAAACTAATCATGGGGTTGTCCGTCATTGATGTCCAACCCATCTTGCTTCTGACTTATCGATATCCATGGCTGATCTACCTTTGTGAATTCATTTCATATTCCCTCATGGGTAATTTTAGAGTACTTCACACATCCCACATGAAATGTTGATGAGCTCAAGTTCCTTACCACTTATATTGTTAGATTATGATTATACCTCTCTGAGCCTCTCTATTTATATCCTCCTTTTTGGTTGTCCTCGGAGCCAACTCGGCTTGAACAAGATTCACAAATTCCTAGCTTACCCCTCAACACATCCTTTGATTCCTACAAGTTTCTTCCATTGTCTACGTGTCACCTCCTTCCTCTAGGTCAGGACTAACTGATCCATTCAAGCTTCTCTCTCCAAATCACCAAAAAAATACAACTCCCATCTCATCAAGCTATTGTTTGCTTGGTGGCCCTTTGAGGCAAAGAAATGAGAATTTTTCTCTCCAAGAACTGTCTTCGGAATTGTTTTTGGATGTTTCTCAATCTGAGAACCTAACATGGGCTTAGGATGGGGAAGTTTTAGGCTCAACATAATTTCACCCATTTTTTCTCATTCTGGCCCAATGTGGGCCCATGCTGGCCAATTTTTCAAGGGGGTCAAAATTTTTCAAGACGAACCCATGGAGGAATCAAATAAGGGTCAAAAATGTGAATATGTGAAGTGTACTTAGAAAGAAAAAGTTATGTGTGAGAAGAGAAAGTAATTAATGGAGTGTCGATGATGTAGTAAGATAGATTAAACAAAGGTTTCATGAGTTATGTGCAAGATAAGAATGAATTTTGATGAAGTATTTTTAAAAAGAGAGATTAACGTGCAATATTAAACAAATGCTACTATATGTGTGGATAGATGGCATCTTTTAGTTGAATATAGAAAATTGTTCCAAGGAGATGAAAATACAATTAAAACAAGAGTACAAAGAACATCTAGATCGTGAAGGGTTGGGTGTGATATTTTGATGAGGATAAAAGAGATAGAAAGGTGCTAAAATATTCCAAGGTGGAGTCACAAGAGGAGAGGTGAATGATATTCTACATAAGGTCTAAGGATAAGGGAAATTTTTACCTTTTGGTAGACAATGGATGCATAAATTTAATATGTTTTTATCGTACATTTTTCATTTCAATAGTAATGTAATAGACGTGATAGATGCGTAGGATTTCTAGCTTTCCTCGTAAGTTATTAACTATTTTCCCATATGCATAGATAGTAGTAATTTCTATAATAGAACTAGTATATTAAGGAGTTCTTAAGCCATAAAATTTTTCCACACAAAATGTTTTATTGAGATTTCTCAAAGGATTTTAACTCCTCGAAGTGGCCTATGATATAGAATTTATTGAAGTTATTTTCCATAGTTTATTTCATTGTTCTTTTATTTTACGTAGATTGTAAATGTGTGCTGATGGATACTCACACCTAGTATTAGAGCTCTTTCTTAGCCTTACACATATTTTTGAGAATTTTTGTTTTCAACATGGCTTCCTCAGAGCTATTACATCACCAAAAATATTTTATTTGCATTTATTTTCTTGGTATTTATTACAAATTTGGATAAGGTTGAATACCCTTCCGCATAACTATGGGAAGTACTTAGGCGTAACCCCTTAAAGTCATTGTGAGGAATAATATAGGAACCTCGAAGTATCTATCACATTGAGAGGACCTGCAAGTGGAAAGGGCACCTGACCATCCTGATTCACTAGTTTCCACCTATGAGGTAAACCAATAGCTTTTCATGCGAACATCCCCATAACGATTAATTAGGGGGTAAAGTTCATGAGAAGACATTTAGTGCTGAGAAAGACTCATTCAGGAAGCATTGATAGAGATAATCCCTAAAACCATTAAGTAGCCTAACCGACGAGCCACATCCAACATATTTGATCAATGGGAAAATAGAAAAATGGTCACATTTTAGAATCATTGTTAAATGTCCACTTCCAGTTAGAATATTCACATAAAAAACATAAGTAGGAATTGGAAAATATCAATAAATAATTGAAAATATAGAAATTCCGTTGACTCTAAAAATTTCTCAAAACTATTGAAATTCCATTATGTGTGTTTCTTTCCTTGAGGGTAAATATCCAAATTCCAATATTATTAGCCTAACATCTCAATTTATAATGTTTTGAGGTTTTTCCATCAGTTCTTTATCTTTTCTCCAATTTATTCAAAACAATTCCGCGGTGTTCTTATCCTTTTTTTCTCATTTTACCATCTTGGATTTATTTTAGTTTTTCAATTCTAGTTCTGAAATTACCCCTAAGTCCATCAATCCTAATCTAGAGGTGCCAAAAACTAGTAAAATTCCATTTATCCATTGTGATTGAGCTCACATTAACATTTTCCATTAATAACCTTGTCTTAAAACATATTTTTCTATCCATTATGAAAAAATTGTTATGGCTGTAACCTATACAGACATAAAAAATATACATGAAGAAATAAATTACTTGAAGATAAAAATTTATGAGCTCACCCTCATGATATAAGGACTGAATCAACTAAATTTCATCCTCACTAAGTCCACATTATAAAACATTTTTTCATTTCCAAATATGCCATGTGACCCCAAGATATATTTTCTTAACTTTAATGGGACGAACCTAACTATATGGATATATAGGGTAGAGAACTTCTTTAGTATCCATACTACATATGGTGTTAACAAGGTTTATATTTCTTATTTTCACTTAGAACAAGATGCCTTATAATGGTATCATTAGTATATAAAAGTTGATGATGATAAAGACTTTTCGTGGTTCACATATCTCATTTAAGCGTGGTTTGGGCTGAGTGCTTATGATGACTTCCTATGTGCACTCACTAAACTCCAACAAAAAGGATCATTCAATGACTACTAGACATAATTTGAGAGATTGGAAAATCGTACACAATGCTTGTTAGATAATTTTTTCAAGATTTATTTCATCGTTGGCCTGAAGGAGGAAATATGAACTCAAAATTTAAAATGTTTAAACTCAGTTACATGATGTCCAATCATTGGACTTGAGTAAATTAGTGGAGGAAAAAATCACATCAAAACGTTGACATTAGGGTTTCCTTTCATTAAAAAATCTAGTCACTCAACTTGCTCCCACAAGGGCCTCCCTTGAAGTCAGCACCAATCAAGTATCTTACTAAAATAGAAATGAGGAATTCATAGAGAGAAGGTCCTATGCTTCAATTTTGATGATAAATTCACTAGATGACATCGATGTGTGGAATAATAATTTTACATCCTAGATGTTAAATCAACTCCGAGTAAAAAAAAAAATGAAGATGACGAGGAAGTCCAAGAAGAATATTCACCGTCAGATGAAACCCCTCAAGATTATCAACTAGATATCTCACTTCATGACCTAGTTGGAGTCTCCACCCATTAGACCATGAGGGTAAAATGATAAATCAAAAATACTACTCTAACTATATAACTTGATCTAGGTAATACACATAATTTTATTGATCCAAGGCTGGCCAAAATAACAAATTTATTTTTTACCCTTCATCTAGATTTGAATTTATGATTGCTAACGGTGGTATATAAAATATCAAGGGAAAGTCTTGTAATGTTTGTATTGTGATGGGATATTATAATCTTCACTCTAACATGTTTTTTGTTTCCCTGTGTGGATGTGTTATTGTTTTGGGAGCTCAATGGTTGCACACACTTGGAATCGTCTTATGGGATTTCTATCAACTATAGATGGAGTTCCATATCAAAGGGAGAAAATAAACCTTAAAAGGTATTTTTTAAGGATCCACTAGTATTATTAGTAACCTTCATATGGCAAAGCTTATGAACAAGGGATCACATGGGTTCATTTCTCAGTTTCTTTCTATCAAGATGAATCAACTTACTTCTTCTAACACCCATGCATATTTATAATACATTTTAAAAAAAAAATTATCTTTTCTTTACTGGGCCCTATGGGTTGCCACCTTCATGCCAAGAAGATAATCACATTCAGCTCGTCTGAAATTTTTTCCCTGTTGGTAACCTTTTTTACAAAAGAAAGAAATTTAAAAGCTTATTTAGGAACTTGATATGGTGGGAGTAAATCACCATAACACCAACCCCTATTCCTCCTCGGCCATACTTTTCCACAAAAAGGATGGATCATCATGTCTTTCCCTTTATTTCATCGAACTCAACAAGATCACTATAAGGGATAAGCTCCCTATTCTAATGATCAATGATCTTCTATATGAATTTTATGGAACTCAATATTTCTCCAAATTAGATCTATAGTTGGGGAACCACAAGATTCAAATTCATGAGGAAGATATTTTGAATACATCCTTATGCACTCATGATGGTGTTATCTCTCGAAAGTGCACCCTATAGAGAGATGGCTGCAGGTTTTCTAAGCTTGCAAAATTTGATCTCTTTCTTTCGTAGATACAATGGAAACACCTTAGGTCTATGGGTATACCTATTTTTAGGTGAGTCTCTATAATTAAAAGGTTGGTTCCTTATTAGTGTATCCTAAACAGATTCCTGGGGTTTTAATGGGAAAATATGACTATAAAGTAATTAAAACTAAGGTGATACACCAAATTTATATGAGGGATTTGATTGAGTATATGCACAATTGATATGTGAAGGAATTTTTGGTGCACGAACCAATAGTTCTTCTACATAAAATCAAGGACAAAATACTTAGGGGTATTGAGGGAGATTATCACAACAATACTGCTAAGATAAACATGCACATTAATATCATGCAGAAACTACTGAATTTTGCAACATGGTAAGATGATTAATCAAGAAATTTACATTCACTAGACTAATGGAAACATACACAAGACTGAAAATAATTGGGAACACAAAAATTCTTCACACTCAGAAGGTGAAACTAGGAAAAATTATTTTAGTACTCCTATATTCAAATAAGTTGTCCATAATTTCTCCTTTGTGCTTTGCAAAGGCACACAATATATAGCAAAAATAAAATTCACCCCCTTCCTAAAAATAGCCTAAGGCTTGTACTCACCCATGCATCCTATTTTTATCCTTTATTTATAAATGGATAAAGGAATAAAAATAGAGAATGCAATTACAAAATAGGCATTTAATAGAACTGATTACAATGCAGTCAAACTAAAGTTGACTATTTTATTTTTAAGAAAACAAGGGTAAATAATTTGCTAATAATAAGTTTGTTTGCAAGAAAAGTCTTTTGACTTGTACATATAAATTTGTCTTCTTACCTATTCTTTCCACTGATGAAGCATGGAAAAAATTAGCTCTCTGTTCGTGAGTGAAAGAAATAATTATATTACCCCCAAAACACCCATTGTGGGGAACCACTTTGCACTTCACTATATTTTGGCCATCTTTTGATTATTTGAAACATACATTATAATTTGGGTTTTGAAAATCAAAACTTAAAATGATAGCTTGGATAACACGTGGATTCCTCCTTCGTTTCTTTTATGGGCCCGCGGGAAAAATTATGGAAATTTCAAGTCCTTTGCAGACTTTTGGGCCCTTTTGAAGTCTTGAACCTTTAGCAGATTTTCGGACCTACAGGTTATTTTAGAGTTTTAATTCCATTTGTGGATGTTCAAGCTTATTTGAACTTTAAGCTTCTACGGGCTCAGGGTCATGGGTGAATGTAAGAATTTAAACTTTTGTTTGTGAGCCCAGAGGAAAAAATACTTCCGACCTCCCACCTAGGGGAATTGCAGGAACATGGGACAACTTGGAATTTTAACCACATTTGCAATAGGTATAAAAGTTTTAATAAAGCCTGTTGTTCCACCAATGTTCTATGGAATAGATTTTCAACCTTTTCCCTAATTTGACTTTCTCCTCATGTGCTCAGGCTTGTGGGAAATTTTGGAACTTTTAACTTTTAAAATTTTACAGTTTAAAAACAAAAGTGAATCCTGACCTCCATTGTTCTGCCATTGCATTGTTATACCACATGTACTTTTGAGGGGCTACAAGTCTGCGGATGAAAGTTTTACAATTCAATTTTTTTGAAATTTGACTGAGTTGACCGCCATTCCATTTAGATGACTTTTGCATCGTTTTGGTGGTATATTTGTGATCGTCAATCTCTGTACCTATTGATTTTCAATCATTGATCTCTAAGGGATAGTTTTAGGGTTTCTTATATGTGATAAATGCATTTTAAGGCTCGAACCATGGTTTTCTTCAAACTTTGGGATCGATCCTCGAGCGTTGATCTATGTCCTTTTTGATTTTCAATCATTGAACTATTAACCCCGTTGAGTTCTGCTAACTCACCACTCAAATTTGCATGGTAAAGGTTGATTTGGTTCTGATAAACATTTCATTTAGAGTTTAAGTTCGCTGGCGGATCCCTAGCAAAAATTTTCCACTATACCTTTGTTTGAAGCTCCTGTAACTCGATTCAAACAATTTTGTAATGGCCCTTGAGCATCTGTATTTTCCCTTAGAACCTTCTGAGATTTTTTTTTGAGATGTTCCGCCATTTTTGAAGTTTTCTTGAGCTCTGTTACTTTGTCCTTCATACGATCTGGTTATTTTGAGCTTTCTAAGCAAACCGTTTTGGGATGTTTGTGAATATTTTGCCACCATTGGTAATTTTAGAGCTCGGTTATGTCTTGTTCCTCTTAATGGCTACCATTATTGATATTCGAGCTTGGCTACTTCTTAAAAATGGTCTATGGATCTGGAATCTATTCATTTTCTTTTGAGAAAGATATTTCTTTGTCTCTTTCTAAGTAAATGAGCTTCTGGTTTTTTGAGAACGTTACCTTTTCCTTGGTTGTCATTGGAGCTCTGTTAGAAACTTTCATGGAGTTTATTGACTTCCTTAGTTTAGGACCTCTGTAACTTTGACCTAGGAATGCCAAAAGGTTTAGTTTCTTTCTCTTCTAACATGGAAACTGTTTCATTATCACTGAGTTCTCTTTCTTAATTTGATTTTTGCTACCTATGACTAGGTCTTCGTTACTAGCCATGATTTGTGTTGTATAAGTTTCCAAATCTATGTTGAAAAAACAAAATTAAAAGGGTTCTGAAACTTTGGATCTTTTCTTAAAGATTTAGCTTCCATTTACACTTTCTCTCAAAACTGAGTTGCGGTATATGCAAAATCCTTTGTATTTGAAATTCCAGTATTATTATTCTTCACCATACAGTTCTTCCTCCATCCACATTTGATTTTTCTAACTGGAATTTTATAATTAGAATGAGAAAAACATATGAGTATCTCTTTTCTTCAATGATTCCAAGTTATATGCCTCATTCAATCATTTTTGAGGATTTTCACATTATATCATGATAATATTCGGTGAAGATTTCAAATCTGCGGTTGACATCTCAAGCCGAGTTAATGACTGAGTTTTCAATAATCTACCTTGTCCTACTCAAATCTGGTTATTTTGACCTCATGTGAGTTTTCTTAAAATGAATCTATCTTATTTCTTGACTATGTATTAATCAGTCTAGGCTTTGTAAGGTTGAATGGTGTTGAAACACCACTAACTGAAATGAGTTACTTTATACATCTCTTTCTTTAGTTCACCTTTAAAATTCTTATTTGTATCATGTAGTTGCACTTACACTCTTTGACTCTGAAATTAAAATACCAATTGCAACAGATACGTACTTCTAATTTTTAATTAAGATGCCTTGTACCTTGCCATAATTTTCTAGGGATTGCAAGAGATTTTTCCTTGTTTCAATATCATTCTCTGGCATACAATATATTCAGATGCTTTTGTCAAGAGTTCTATAACTTGTCCCATTTATCCTGAGAAGTTTCTCCTTCATGAAATTTGTATTTATTTACTTTTTGTAAGACTGTTTTGAGATTTATTTAGCTTCATATGCATATTGGAAAAGTTATAAACGTCCATTTTACATGGCCAAGCCCTATTAAAATCTTCCCAAAATTCTCTTTCATTGACTGAAATCTTGAAAATGTATCTTTTCTGCAAGCATCTTCTTTGTTGTGTACTATAAACTTTTCCTTTTACAGAAAATATCTAAGTTTTGATTTACATTAACCATTCTTTCCAGCATGCACATGGTCCTTTTCTTCTTATTTACAACGTGTACCTACACACTTAAGAAAATAGTTAGAAAATAATTAGGCTCTTGGCCTCTCTTGCGTCCATGTTACTTATTCTCTTTTCTTTATTTTCTTTCTGAGTGAGCTATTCAATTTGATCTTCAGGCATTCTAAATCTCCTATAGCTTAGAGATTCATATGAACAAATTAGGATAGTTTAGGAATATGGATTAATCTTGAGCTCTTTATTGATGTTTTTTTTCTTTTATTGTTCAAGTACCATGCTTTGAATTGTTGAGACAAAGATGAAAGAAGATGGGAAGGAGATGCTTTGCACAATGAAGAATATACAAGGTAATGATACGTTCAATCACACTCTTTTGCTTTCTATTTCATGCATGTGTACATCTTACTTTAGTAGATGTACTTTACTTTTCAGTCACATCCCACGGCTTGTGTGGGAAACATTTGACCTTCCTTGTGAATAAAACATTGAATTCTAAAATTGAGTTGTGTATTCCCTTCTGTGTGCTACCTTGTCTGTATGGGTTGTATAATGAACTAAAAAACTCAGTAACATAATTGAATGTCTTAATCATGAAGGAAAGAAACATTGATGAGAACCTATAACATTCAGTAATGAACCCTGATTTTCTGGTATCTGTATTTCTATTTGCTTCCTTAAAACTCAGCACTTCACCTACTCTATAATTTGTCATCTTCATCAAGACAACACAGTTGTCCTTTGGGGCTTTGTATTCTTTTCCTGAAGATGGAATGAAATTGCAAACTATGTGATCTATTATGTTTTGTGACAACACACATAATTGTAGATTTCATTTAATCTTATAACTAATTCAGTAGTAACAAATGATATCCAACTCCCTTAGTTTAGGTATAATTCACCCATGGCTTTTGTCATAACGATGAAGTTTCAAGTTTCCCATTTTTTCACAAGTGCAAAAATTGTCAACATTTCTGGTGATCTTGTGGGGAAAGATGCTTGCTAGCTTAAAGACTAGTGCCTTGCTCTTGTCCCTTGGGCATGGAGTTTAAAGTATATAACCAAAATATTCCTTTTCCGAAAGCTCCAACCCTTCCAAAATGGAACTAAAACTGGGAAAGGATCTAGTAAACCAGATCACGTGCACGAATGCACTTATTGAATTGAAAAAGAATGCAATGTGGAGGAACTGGACTTATTCAAGGGAAATCCTACTCTAACAAACACTGTAAGTTATTTAATAACAATGTTTGAGAAACATACCATTCACAGTAATGGGAAGCTTCTCTCCATTTACCTTCGAAATATGAAAAGATTTGTGTTATTTGCAATTTGAAATCATGTAAGGGCCACTCTAGATTGTATCAAACTTTGTGTGTCTTCCTGGCTTTGCATGTTCAGCATCCCACTTTAAACCAATATCTCCTTCATTGAGGACTCTGAATTTTGCTTTCTTATTAAAAGTCTTTGTCATTTGTTTTTTATTCTTTTCCATATTCAAATGAGCTTATACTCTTAGCTCTTTTAATTCAATTAACTTTGCGTAACGAACCTGCAATGGTTCATTCTCAAGTAGCTCCTTTTGATGCAACAAATCCAATGTAGGTAACTCATCCGAAAGGCATTCTTTCTTCTTTTCCGTACACAAGTTTGTATGGTGAATTGCCAACTGATATTTTAGGAGTCACTATGTCAGCCCAAAGTGTTGAATTCAACATCAGATGCCAAGCTCTTTAATTATCTTTGAGTGTTCTTCTGATGATTCTTAACAAATTCTTGTTAGTAATTTCAACTAAGCCATTACCTTGTGGGTAATAATTAGATGAAGAGCTTAGATATATTCCATGGTTGACAACCCAATCTGTTATCTTTGCACTAAGAAATTTTAGAGCATTATCTGATATGATAGTTGCTGGAACAATGAATCTATAGACTTTTCCTTCATAAAAGGATAGTATCGAAGTTTCATTAGCATCATTTAAGGCTATTTCTTCAGTCCATCTTGTGAAGTAATCTATAGTAGTTAAGATCCACTTGTGTCCTTGTGATGATGGTGTGTTTATCATACCAATAAAGTCAAGACTCCACTACATAAAAGGCTGATCAACATAAATAGGTTGTAGAGGTAGTGAAGCTAAACATTCTTTTCCAATAAAGATAGTGCACTTTTTACACTTCCTTTTCCAATCAAAACAAACCTTGAATATGATATTCCAATAGTAACCAGATTTCATAAATTTTAGGGCTATGGTACGTGCAGATAAGTGACCTCCTGCAGGTCCTTCATGGAATTCTGACAATATTTTTTGAATTTTATCACAGTCAACATACCGTAGCAAGATTCCATTTATATCTCTTTTGAACAACACTTTATCAATGAAGATATAAGGTACAACTTGTAATATGAAATACCTTCATTTATTCTTATCCATACCTTCTGTATAGGTTCCATGCTATACATAATTAATCAAATTAATCATCCATTTTGATTTTTGAATATCGTGAGTGAGCTCGGGCTGTTGATTTCCTGGTTGAACCATGATTTCTGATTACTGATACGTAATTTCAACATGCTGCTTTGAATCACCTGGTTCTATAACTTGTTTTTGTTCCATGTCAACAATTATATTATCACATAAACATTTCCCTTGAACCATCTTAGGAACCCGAATATCAACATCATACTCCATGACCTTTGTTATCCAGTTTTCTCTTTTCTCATTCAAACTTAGATGAGAAACAAGAACATGGATTTTATTGTTTGAAAGCATATACTTGAAATTATTTAGTCCTATGACTACTAAAATTACCTATTTTTACAAGAAATGTGTACCTTATTTTGTAATCATGCAAACTCTATCCAAAGAAAGCAAGAGGCTGCTCAATATTTTTATCATTGACTTGATTTAATATAGCTGAGATTGTTTTAGCTCCTACAAGTGCATACATTGTAAAAAAATTATCAAAATTTGGATTTACAAGAGTAGGAGCTTGAGAGATAGGTAAATTTATTGATTCAAATCCTTCTCTCCCTTCACTGGTCCAAGAGAAAATTTTCTCTTTCTTTAGAATAGCTATGTGTGGTTTAACCAATGCTACAAAATCTGGAACAAATCTTCTAACAAAGTTAATTTTTCCAAGAAAAATTTGTAATGCCTTCTTATGATGGGGAAATGATAGCTATGATATGGATTCGATCTTGAAATGATCAATTTTTAAACCTTGCTTATAAACAATATGACCAATTAGTTTACCTTGATGTACCGAAAAGATAGACTTCAGTGGATTCAAAGATATTCCAAATTGCCTGTACAACTGAAAATTCTGCCTTAAATGCATTAGATGTGCTTTAAAATCTTTTGAAAATAGAGTAACATCATCTAAATAAACAAGGATTAATTTATTTAATAAGCTACGAAACTCCAAGTCCATTGCACGTTGAAACGTTCACTAGCATTTGAAAGACCAAAAGACATCCTTTTGCAAGCATAAGTACCCCACTTAGTGGTAAAGGCTGTTTTATATCTATCTTCTTCCCACACTAAAATATAATTGTATCCACTGTAACCATCTAGAAGAGATAGTCTATCTGTACCTGAGATTGTTCTTAGAATCTGATCCATGTTTAGGAGTGGATAATGATCTTTTAATGAATCCTTATCAAGATCCCTGAAATCTACACATAGTCTGATTTCACCATTCTTCTTCCTAACAGGAACAAGATTGGCTACCCAACTTGAATGCTTAATTGGAAAGATAATACCCGATTCAATCAACTTAGATAATTATATCTTCATTAGAGGTTCTATTTTGGGATTCATAGGCCTCTATTTCTGCCTAACAGGTTTTGAATTTGGCTGCAACTCAATTGTATGCTGTGTTAAACTGGGATCAAATCCTTTTAGGTCTTCATATTTCCAAACAATAACATCCTTAAAATATTTCTAAAGATTAATAAATGACTTCTTTTCAGTCAAGGAACATACCTTTCCAAGAAAAAGTTTTTTCCCTTCATTAACCGAGATCTCTTTGTAATTATCAATGTGATTTGACATTTTAGTCTTGACCTTTCTTAACTGATCGTCAGTGCTAAAGATGTCTTCTAATGTGACCAGACCTTGAGGAAGTTTATTTGTCTTCAAATGAACAATCTGGTCACCATATAAGTGTTGTAATTTATCTTGATTAAATACAGAAAACTTAGCTTCTTGCTAAAGATATTATCGTCACTTTCAAAAACTTTCCAATTTGAATCATTATCAGGTATTAAGGGCTTGAAAATTAACTTTATATGAGGCTATTTTTAGCTATTTTCGATATGTTACAGTACTTCAAAACTAGCCCCAACTGTTGTAAGTCTGTCTGCATGCTTTTTTTTAGATCTAGGAATATACTTAATGTTAATAGCATCAAAATCTTCCATTAAGTCTGAAAATCTATGTCTGTAAGACTTCATTAATGGATTCTTACAAACATTGAAATCTCTTACTTGATTGATAACAAAATCAGAGTCACCAGAAATTTGTAGCATGCTGATACCTCTCTTTTTGGCCCAAAGCAAGCCATGAATTAAATCTTCATACTCATCTACATTACAAGTACATGAAAATTGGAGATTCAACGTTGAGAAATACCTTTCGTTCATTGGAGAAGTGAGCATCAAACCTACTCCCTGTCCTTTCTTGTTCTTAGCTCCATCAAAATGAAGCTTCCAAATCCCTTCTGATGAATCTTCTATTTTTGACAACAAGGGAAGTAATATATTTTCTTCATGCATACAATACACACGAAACAGGTGTTCTTCAACTTCCTTACAAGGATCATGAGCATGTTCTTCCACTGTCTTTTCATCCATGAACGTGTTATAAACACCATGTAATGTTGAAACCTGAGCTACCTCATCAAATTTATATTGATTGAAGGCTGAATAATTAGCCACTACATTTTGATAGTGAGGCTCAATATGAAATCTTTCCAATGGATTTGAATTAATAGTAATTTTGGTGCTGTAATGAATAGTAAAAAAAGGGACCAATCTGAAGAGAGATAACATCCTATTTTTGTTGTGAAATCTTTAGATAAGCATAAGGCAAAGTATGGAGGTAAATTCACAACAGTAACATCTTGCAGAATAGAAACATTTGGGCAAGCATGTAATGTCACTTATAAATTTTTTATCATACAAACTATATTAGTTGCAGTTCCATCAAGCTATAAGACACTCCTTTCTGTAGGCTCATACTTCAAACCCAATTTTTCTACAATCGCTTTTAGCATAACTGTGTTACTTACACCATTGTCCACCATGTAATTATGAACTAAATGTTCTCCAATAATCAGTAATAAATAAAATGGTGGTGGTTTCTTGATGTCACGAGCATTTAGAACCTTCTTAACCATCCACTTAACTTATTTAATGTGGTCTTGTTCAAACGTTCCAAGGACCCATGTCTTCCTTATGAACTTCCTTTTCTGGTGTATTTGAAGAAATCTGTAGCTTAGAGTAGGCCTTAGCAAAAACTGATTCCACAGCTTAGCTAGTTCATGAGAGAGTAAATATTGTTTTCCAGGAATACTTAGAGCATCCCACATTGAGATGTTAACATTATGCTTTTTCATTACATCAACAATGTTAAAAGAAGAAAAATTTTTAGAGATAAATTCAACTTTCTTAGAGTAGGCCTTAGCAAAAACTGATTCCACTTTAGCTACCTTGGATATCTTAGGTATAAAATGTCTTCATGGATCAGGTTGTAGCTATTTTTGATGGTCTTTATCAACTAGAACACTTGTTTTTTGAGGAAAAACAAGGTTATTGGTTGACTTTTGAACTGTAGATGTTGTCTTATTAGACAACTATTCAATGAAAGACAAAGTAAAGGTCAAAAAATACCTTGGTGGTTGAATAGCCATTTGAAAAAATGGGATTATAATAGAGAAATTGATATGTGGTGAAGGAATATCAGGAGGGTTATCAAAACCAAGTCTATTATAAGGTAAAGTATTACAACCTCTTCTCCTTCTAGTAGAATTCAAGCATAAATAAACAAACTCAGCAGGAATTCATCTTACCGATGATCTTGTAGTCACTTTAGGCATGCAACATACTGTGATACTAGTCTGATATCAGCTTAATGGAGTCGCCAAAAGATTTTAAAATCTTTAGTTTCTGTAGCTTGCTCCCGAAAGTGACTTTGTAACTGTTGGAAATATATTGTAGATCTGATGTAGAATTTGTAACTTGCATGTAAATTTGATTCATGGTCCCACCAGGCATTGCAAAAACTATTATCTCTCGAAATTACACCCTGTAGAGAGATGGCATCAGGTTTTCTAAGCTTGCAAAATTTGATCTCTTTCTTTCGTAGATACAATGGAAATACCTCAGGTCTATGGGTATACCTATTTTGAGGTGAGTCTCCGAGATTAAAAGGATTGTTCCTTATTGGTGTTTCGTAAACTGATTCCTGGGGTTTTAAGGGGAAAGTATGACTGTAAAGTAATTAAAACTAAGGTGATAGACCAAATTTGTATGAGGGCTTTAGTATATGCACAATTGATATGTGAAGGATTTTTTTGTGCACGAACCAACAGTTCTTCAGCAGAAAATTAAGGGCAAAACACTTGGAGGTATTGAGGGAGATTATCATAATAATACTGCTAAGCTAAAAATGCACATTAATATCATGCAAAAACTACTAAATTTTGCAACATGGTAAGATGATTAATCAAGGATTTTACATTCACAAGACTAATCGAAACATACACAAGACTACAAATAATTAGGTGGGCAGAAATTCTTCACACTCAAAAGTAGAAACTGGAAAAAATTGCTTCAGTACTCCTATATCCAAAAAGTCTTCCAGATGTTCTCCTTTGTGCTTTGCAAAGGCACACAATATATAGCAAAAATAAAATTCATCCCCTTCCTAAAAATATCAGGTAAGCCCTGTACTCGCCCATGCATCCTATTTTTATCCTTTATTTATAAATGGATAAAGGAATAAAAATAGAGAATGCAATTACAAAATAGGCATTTAATAGCCCTGATTACAATGCAGTCAAACTGAAGTTGACTATTTTATTTTTAAGAAAACAAGGGTAAATAATTTGCTAATAATAAGTTTGTTTGCAAGACAAGTCATTTGACTTGTACATTCAAATTTGTCTTCTTTCCTATTCTGTCCATTGATGAAGCATGCAAAAAAGTATATCTTCATTCGTGAGTAAAAGAAATAGTTATAATACATGCAAAACACCCATTGTGGGGGAACCACTTTGCAGTTCACCATATTTTGGCCATCTTTTGATTATTTGAAACATACATTATAATTCAAGTTTTTGACATCAAAACTTAAAATGATAGCTTCGATAACACATGGATTCCTCCTTCTTTGCTTTTATGTGACTGCACACAAGATTTTGGAAATTTTAAGTCCTTTGTGGAATTTTAGACCCTTTTGATGTTTTGAACCTTTGGCAAACTTTCAAACCTATGGGTCAGTTTAGAGCTTTAATTCCATTTGTAGGCCTTCGGGCTTATTTGAACTTTAAGCTTTTGCGAGCTAGAGGTAGAACTTGGGGATCGATCCTCGAGCATTGATCTATGTCCTTGTTGATTTTCAATAGTTGATCTATTGACCTCATTGAGTTCTACTAACTCATTGCTCAAATTTGCATGGTAAAGGTTGATTTGGTCCTAATTAAAATTTCATTTAGATATTTAGTTCGTAGGCGGAGCCCTGACATAATTTTTCCATAATACCTTTGTTTGAAGCTCCTATAACTCGATTCAAACTATTTTTTAATGGCCCTTGAGCATCTGTATTTTCCCTAAGAACCTTATGAGAAATTTTTTTGAGAGGTTCCACCATTTCTGAAGTTTTCTTGAGCTCTGTTACTTCATCCTTCATAAGATCTGGTTATTTTGATCTTTCTGAGAAAACCATTTTGGCATGTTTGTGAATATTTTTCCACAATTGGTAATTTTATAGCTCGGCTCTATGTGGTTCCTCTTGATGGATGCCATTATTGATTTTCAAGCTCGGCTACTTGTTCAAAATGGTCTTTGGATCTGGACTCAGTTCATTTTCTTTTGAGAAAGATAGTTCTCTGCCTCTTTCTGAGCAAATGAGCTTCTGGGTTTTTTGATATCATTACCTTTTCCTTGGCCTCCATTGGAGCTCTTTTAGAAACTTTCATGGAGTTTATCGACTTCCTTAGTTAAGCCCTTTGCAACTTTGACCTGAGGATGCTAAAAGGGTGAGTTGCTTTCTCTTCGAACAAGGAAACTGTTTCATTATCACTGAGTTCTCTTTCTTACTTTGATTTTTTCTACCTATGAATGGGTCTTGTTTACAGGCCATGATTTGTGTTGTATAACTTTCCAAAGCTATGTTGAAACACCACTTTTAAAAGGGTTATGAAACTTTGGATCTTTTCTTAAAGATTTAGCTTCCATTTACACTTTCTCTCAAAACTAAGTTGTGGTATATGCAAAATCCTTTTATTTGACATTCCATTCTTCACCGTAGAGTTCTTCCTCTATCCACATTTGATTTTTCTGACTCGAATTTTCTCATTGGAATGATAAAAACACATGAGTATATCTTTTTTTTGGTGATTCCAAGTTATATGCCTCATTTAATCATCTTTGAGGATTTCCACATTGTATCATGATAATATTCGGTGAAGCTTTGAAATCTTCCGTTCACATCTCAAGCCTAGTTAATTTCTGAGTTTTCAATAATCTACCTTGTCCTACTCAAATCTATTTATTTTGACCTCATGTGAGTTTTCTTAAAATGATTCTCTCTTCTTTCTTGACTGTTTATTGATCAATATAAGATTTGTAAGGTTGAATGGTGTTGAAACACCACTAACTTAAATGGTTTTCTTTATACATCTCTTTCTTTAGTTCACCATTAAAATGTTTATTTGTATCTTGTAGTTGCACTTACACTCTTTGACTCTGAAGTTGATGATTACTATGATTTATTGAACTAAAAATACCAACTGCAACAGATACGTACTTCTAATTTTTAATTAATATGCCTTGTACCTTGGAGTAGTTTTCTGGGGATTGCAAGAAATTTTTCCTTGTTTTAATATCATTCTCAAGCATACAATATATTCAGATGCTTTTGTGAAGAGTTCTATAACTTGTCTCATTTATGTTGAGAAGTTTCTCCTTCTTGAAAGTTGTATTTATTTCCTTTTTGTAAGACTGTTCTGAGCTTTATTGTAGCTTCATATGCACATTGGAAAAGTTGTAAACGTCCATTTTACATGGAAAATCCCTCTCCAAATCTTCCAAGAATTCCCTTTCGTTGACTGAAATATAGAAAATGTATCTTGTCTGCAAGCATCCTCTTTTTTTCATTCTTTTGTATTGTAACCTTTTCATGCATGTGTACCTCTTACTTCAGTAGATGTACTTTAATTTTTCAGTCACATCCCACATCTTGTGTGGGAAATAGTTGACCTTCCATGTGGATAAAACATTGAATTCATAAATTGAGTTGTGTATTCCCCTTTGCATGCTAGCTTCTCTGTATGGATTGTATAATAAACTAAACAACTCAGTAATATAATTGAATGTCTTAATCATGAAGGAAAGAAAAATTGATGAGAACTTGTAACATTCAGTAATGAAACCTGATTTTATGATATCTGTATTTATTTTTTCTGCTCAAAACTCAACACTTCACCTACTCTGTAATTATTCGTCTTCATCAAGACAACACAGTTGTCCTTTGGGGATTTTTGTTCTTTTATTGAAGATGGAAGGAAATTACAAACTATGTGATCTGTTATGTTTTGTGAAAGAACACATAACTGCAGATTTCATTTAATCTTATAACTAATTCAGCAGTAACAAATGATATCCAACTCCCTTATTTTAGGTATAATTCACCCATGAATTTCATCGTAATGATGAAGTTTTGAGTTTCCCATTTTTGCACAAGTGCAAAAATTTTCATGAGGAAGATATTCTGAATACATCCTTATGCACTCATGATGGTTTTTATGAATTTTTATTCATTCCGTTTGATCTTACCAATGCTCCATCAACATAATTCCATGGTTTGATGAATAATATTATTCATCATTTCCTTCAATTCATCCTAGTATTCTTTGATGTCATCTTGATCTATAACAAAACTTAGGAAAACCATAGACTAAATCACATTGATATGGAATTAAAACTTATCGCAGATAATCATCTTTGTTCTAAACACTCCGAGTCATCCTTTTTCCAAACAAAATTTTAATATCTGGGACATATTTTCTATGCAATTTTAATCCATCATAGATTCTCGAATCTCACTAGATACTACAAAAACAATATTTTGGATTATGTTAAAATTTCAGCCCTATTGATAGGCATGTTAAAAAAGGAAGCTTTTTCATGGAGTGAGGTGACTAAAGAGGCATTTGAGGCCTTAAAACAAGCTATGTAGTACACGTCTTAATGATGACATATATAATTAATACTTTATTCATTAAAATTAATGGCTATGGAAATGGACTTAGTGTAGTTCTTCTTGATGAAGGTAATTTTTTTTCCTTCACTTAGTGTAACATCCACAATTTAGACACACAAATACAACAATAATAATACTGGAATAATGTTTTTTGACTTACATTACTTGATACATGGAAACACAACGGATTGCTTAGGACAACACATACTCATGAGACATTTTTCACAAATATTATCCCACATAGGTAGCATGAAATTCACATGAAACAAATTGAGACACGTTTCTCAAATGACAAGGAACAACAAGATAATTGCAATATAGTATAAACTCCCATATAGGCACCATCCCTAATAGAACACTTTTTTGGTTCATGCATTTACTATAGTCATATTTTGCTATTGACCTTCATTATTTGATAATCACTTTTCATATAGTTCTTCATTATTTGTTATTGAGGATACATTATTTTTATCTTACTTAACTTTTTACTTGTCGTGGTTCCATCCGAATTTTCTCTTTTATTTTCTCGCAATATAATGATGTAGGCTGATTTTTGATAGGAACATATGAGAATACATGAGGCTAATAGTGTTTTGTAATTATTTTTATTCTAAGTTATATGTTCATTTTGAATTGTAATTTATCTCAGTCACAATAAGAAAGATTCACATGAAAAAAATGAATTTTATTAGTTCAAGGGTAAATAGATGACGCGTTATTTTCAAATTAACATTTAATTTCTAAGGTCACTATATTTTGTTTTTAAGTTATTACAACTAACCATAATCAAGGTTCCAAGGATTATGATTTCACAATCTTACAAATTTGGATTATTTGTAAATTAAGTATTAGATGCATGTTACAAGGAGACGTTCATTTAAAAATTATACACACCTTTATAAGGTCGCAACTTGAGTGATTGAACACCCTTATCTCCAACAATAATCATGTTACTCTAGGTAAATTTGATACTTCTTATCAAGCCAACACTTTTGTGTTGAGAGGGTTTAAAGGGGATTCACACAACAATTATCATGTGTAGGTAACTAAAACATAGGATCAAATCGAATCATTTACATTCATCTTCAAATAATTTCACTTAGTTTGCTTTAAATAGCATTTTGAAAAGTTATTGTGTAACACATTTCTTGATAAGGAACATTTGCATTCTCATGAGACTACTAGATATCATCATAGGGAATTGCCTCAAGAACATGATTACCTTGTTTCACATCATACATTCATTTCACAATGGTACAAGTGGGAGAAAAAGAGGGGGTAACTCTTCATTTAAATATTAAGGTTCACATTAAATTTTGTGCGCCATGGATTATATTTCCTCTCAACATGATGATTTAAACACATTAAAAAAATAATGTAGTTTTTCTTTCCTCCTACAATACCATCTCATGATTACCCTTCAAAAAATTAATCATAAATTAATTTATGTTCCATAATTAACTCTTAACATTGTATCATAGACTCCTTAATGATAATAAAAATTTGGTGTGAAGTTCATTTATAATCCCAACTACTAAAGGTGACTTTCAATAGGATATGGCGATATTTGACACCTACCACCCTTCACTTTACACATGTGTTAAGCTAAGAGGGTTTTACATTATATTAAAGGTTGGTTTCCTATGGAGTACTACCTTAAGAGAATCACATTCTCCTTACTGCACACATGACTATGAATCTTAGCATGGAATCTCTTACTCAAGACAAAGTTAAACCATGTTGTTCCTAACTGTTCGGTTCATGACAATGTTACTAAGTATACAAGATAAGGTGATAATATCTAACATGGGAATTTTTTTCCTTAAGATAGAATTTTACATTGAGTTTAATGATTTAGGTTCACCCTATGGTTTTATTTTTCCACGTTAAGAAGGATCACATGAGATGGTAGTTATGCGAGAGTTTTAAAATAGGCTTGACGGTTTTATTTAGATTTTATTTCTATGTTATCAAGGAAAATATCACAACACAAGATATTCAGTCATCAATTTCACCCTAACAAATAATTATAAGATGTTAGACTCAATTACCTTTAACATATTTAATAATGTGTGATTCCTCCTAATTAAAATCATATGTGCAACTTAATTTAATAAAATACCTAGAAAGATATGCTACAATTTAACACACAATTATTATATGAAAGCCTCTTATTCATTTCTTTAAAAATAGATAAAACATATTTTCCTGAATACAGTGTAAGTCTTACAATTTCACTGTTTGGAATTCATACATATAACTATGCTAATTGGCCCTCATTAATCAAAACAATACAACGGTACTTCATTTATTGTTGAATACAATAAGTAATACAATTCAACTTTATCTAGTCAATAGAATAAATGCAACATTTAAAACTTCCTCTTCCTTTCATCTTTCAAGAAGTCCATCTGCAAGATTTGTTAGCAGTTGTCATTTCATAACAACTAGCATGATAAGATCTATACCTCCTATAATAACTTATGACATCTAGTATTTGCATATAGAAAATAATGCATTAAGTTAAAATCACATAGCTAACAAAACGTACATAAATCATGGTTATGACATCTCATGGAATTTTTTTCATGTACATCGCTAACAATAACATTTAAACATAGTTACTTTCATTCATTAATACTATATTAATAACATAACCATTTAGGTAAATCAATCAATCCTTATTACAAAATTGAATAAATAGGTAATATTATTAATTTTATAACTTATCATTATCCAGTTACTAATACACAATAACTCTCACATATCCTTTAAAAGATCCCATTGATCGTATATTATTCAAATATATTTTTAACATTGACGAATACTGATCATTATAAGTATTTATAACAAAAATTTCTTGTATCCTTCATATATCTGCCAATATCGAGTTATACTCAAGCATTATAATACTATAAGATAGAAAAATCATATTCCTTCATATATATAATAGTATAGAATAATACGAAGCATTATAACTATACAAATATATTTTAATATATGGTCTTCATTCGAGGGTATTGAATAGTATACATATTTTTCCAATAAAAGTAGTATCACTATTTTTGTTAGCAGTGAATATCATTAATAATACGACGACATAGTTTTAGATATAGTAATGTTCAAAATAAAGATGTATTAACATGCATTTCTATACTATTATTCCCAGTTTCCTGATTAATAAAAAATCATTGAGCTTGGTTTACCTTAATCATTCATGAGTGGATGAAGTTACAAAATAACTATTGAGCTAGACTGATATAATGAGCACAGTTCGACCAAATGTTCCCTCAATTGTTGGTGTAAAATAGTGAACCTAGACATATTTAATCGATTGGAGGAGTTAAGGAGTAATCATTATAAGGAGAAATACCCACAAATTTAAATTATTAACCTATGAAATCAATCTGATTTCATTCAAAAAATTCCATACAAATAGCATGATTTTAATAAAAAAGGATGACTCCCAAATTCTCCAGACATTATAACTTATAGCTTAGCGAAACATTACAACATTTAAATCAAACACAAATTTTTCAAGAGTCGCCAAATAACCAAGTAGATCAAGACATTTATGACAAGGTATACGTTGGATACCATGGACTAGGTATTTAACTCTTTAAGACTTCAATTTTTAAACCACTGTATAGCTACATATTTACAAGAAGATCTGGGTATGGCTATATAACCCTCTAACTGAATTTCACAACTAAGGCAATCAAAGATATACCCAAATACATTATATATCAAACCATTATAAAAGTGAGTAATAAGATTTAACTATTATGTTGAATACCTAAATGAAGTTCACAGAGTTTCAATACTACTCAGAATATTAAAAACTGTATCGACTATACATACAATGATATCTCAAAGAATAAGGGATTCAATATGCCCATATAGAGATAATCCCCAATAAAACAAACCTCGAGCTTAATTTCATACCGATACAAACCATTTGTGTTTACCTTAATGACATCAAATAGAATGCCACAAAAGCACATTACAAGAAAACCCTCCAAATAAATACCATACTAAATCACTTAAATAGTATTTCATCTACCCAGATCATATATATACAAACATAAAATGATATAATTTCAAAATTTATTCGAAATAACTAATACCCAAAACGACTTAGCATTAACAAGATTAATATAAAATTTCATATTTGAAAATAAAAAATGGAGAAACATATCGAGGAAGGTATAGAGCTTATCATGCTTGGAGGAATGAATCCAATCAAATTTTTAGGATTTGGTTCAGCATCTCAAATAGAAATTTTGTGAAGCAGTCTACTTGCATCCACAATTCCACCATTCTCATTTTTTGAGATGCCATTTTCTTCAAGGATAATATGTATTTTTCATAAATCTTATCTGACACTTTTTATGCTAATTATTTTCTCCCATAATTATCAGACACATCTCTTTTTAAGTCTGTTATTTTCTCGTGGTATAGAAGTATGCTAGGAAAGGAATGGAGTTTGGCCTAACACATGCCATTTTACCTTTCCTATAAGGTCTCCACGGCCTTATAAGCTCCAAAAATATGATTTTCTATCATGTGACAAAGTCAAAATATTATTTCATTTATTATTATTATTTACCCCAATCCATCCTTGATACCAGATGATCATGCTTCCAAAGAATGTGTTTTCTATTCCATACAAAACTGTCATTTGGTGATGCTTTGTAAATATGCACTTCAATGTTTTTAGGACAAACTGTAACTACTCATGGACTCCATTTAACACAAGTTGCTGCACAATTGAGTCTTAAAATCACAAGTGTTGGAAACCATTATGTGCCTTTTAATCCTCAATTTATTCTTCTTCTTCTTTAGTATACAACAAACAATGAAGTAGAAAGAAATGTGAAAGAAAAAAATCTTTCCAACATATAAGTGGGATAACATGAATGGAACTTCAAATTCTTAATGATAACAATGAATAATATGAATAAAAAGGTAAATAGACGGTAAAAAATGATAACCCAAATCCACTCTAAGAATGTTGTTGCACATGTTACGATACACGTAACACAAATGCTAAAAATTAGAAGAGAAAAAATGAGAGGCTATACATTACACCTAGGAGAACTGTCTCATAATCCTCAATCCTTTTATCCTTCCTTTGCAAACATTTAAAAAAGTAGTAGCAAGAAGCAGTTTCTTTTCCTTTCACAACACTTAACCCACTTCTTCTATAGATACAGATCCAAACAAAAAAATAAAAAGAGCATAATGAGGAGATATTCGGTTACATATTTCTTTTTCATGAAAATCTAGTCTTATCGATAATAAATTGATTTTAGGACGACTTAAGCTAGGGAACTGCTATCACAATTATAGGTAATTTAATGTTCTGCATTCACAACAACTAACCAATTATAGCTAAGTTTACAACGTTAACTTGGGTTTCACCATGGTTAATGCCTAGGATCGCAAACAAAGTGCTTCTCTTATTATGTAAGGAAAATGACTCGTCAAAAAGGCATTTAGGATGATCGTTCTCCACAAATTCCCACACCTTCCACTAGGATCATTGGAGAATACATGACATTTCCATGATTCTACCAGGGTGGTGGAACAATACTATTGTTTTTTCATTCTTTTTTATTAATTAATCACTCATAATGAAAAGGTAAAGAAACAATTAAAAAGAAGTGGTATTTAATAGTGCCCCCCACTGTTAGAGCATTCGCATGGAATCCTACGGGTGTAGGATCAAAATTTAATATATGTTTTCCATTTTTTTATGTTAGGCACTACATTCCCCTCCCCTTATAAGAACATCATACTTAACGCGACACAAATTTGAAGCTCGAAAGATACAATTCAATAATGAAACATGTTGTTTAACAAAACAACTTGTTGGTAGTACGTGACCATAAAGAAGCAACTAATTTTTGCAATATCTTAAATTTTAATGCTCTGTGAAGATTGGTAGTTAGTTATCTTTTACTTGTACTACTAAATTAGTCTTTTCTTTTATAGTATTTCTTAATCTCAAACTCTTAGTATTATTTTTTTAAAATAATTTGAATATTATTATGTTCATGGGTGCCCAACAGTAATTGGCCTCAAGATGTCACAAAAAACACTACAAAACACAAATGACCCATGAATATTTCTACATACTTTCAAATGTATCACATCACAATACCTCTAATTCCACAATGGACAACAAGTAGTCCACATAATGAAGAAATGTCCAACAATTGTGTCATAGGCATAGATCAAACACACACACATGAGTGACTAAACAAAAATTAATCATGTTGCGATACAAAGGATAACTGGTATCACATGACCCAAAGATCACGACTGTACCCACACAGTGCCAATTAAATATCCCGTAGTATATACTAACCAATAGGAATTTCAAACCTCAATAATAACAATGCCTAACAAGACTCACAAGATTACACATAATTCATAACACCAAATCCACACATCATGAAACATCTCGATATATCTCCCAAAACATCACAAAACAACTCCATATACCTCCCAAATAATCACAAAACAACTCCATATACCTCCTAAAGGGAAAGCATCATAGTGCCAAAATAGAGTTAGGTCACTCAACCATAGAGCCCCATCTCCTTATTTATCCATATAGGTTCACTCAATCATAGAGCCCCATCAATAGTATCGAGTCATTCAACCATTGAAACCTATATTCTTATTTCTCCATTTAATGGCATTGGGTCACCCTATGGCCCTCGGCTCATAGATCCTTGTCACCCCCACCCAAGTGGCATAGTCACATGTATTTTAAAAACTACACATCCCTATTACCCCCTTCGGGCATATTCCCATACAACGAAGCATGTCCATAGATTCAACCACTCCATGGTGAATCCCATGACCCTACTCTAACACATTATGACATTAAAACCAACATAAAATTTTGTTTCAAATGCCAAGTGGAAAAATCCCCATGTCTTGGGCTAGGCTATAAAAAAATTTAAAATTGAACATCAAATTTAAAACTAAGAAAAATAAATGGCTAAATATCCATATATAGTACAAAAATCAACATGTTAGTGCAACAACCAAATAAAATTCCCAAAATTGCAACAACTCAACAAAAATTTAAATAGAACAATTTGTTGATTTCAGAGAAAGAAGGAAAAAAGAGTTAAATTTACGAATAGAATACGTACACAGAAATAAAACATCACAATTAATATGTGGCCTTATACAGACACCAAAGGGGTACTCATGAAGTTTCTAGATCTTGGACATAAGGCCTTGGCTCATAAAATAATATATCAAATAATACAACTCTCATAATCTCTGCGTAAATCATCCCTCCATACTCCCACAAGGCTGAACATAGTCTCAACATAGTTTGAGAGGTTGGGGGTGTATAGGTTTCCATTCACTAAGCCTAAGGTGTTCGAAAAACACAATATATATGGTGGTCATGCATACCAGACAAAAAGAAGTGGGTTTTCAATCTATCTAAGACTCTACTCCTTATCTCGTACACCAATGCTAAGGTACACATAGGTCATCCATATGAAAACCATATAGGGAGAGATTAAAAGGTATAGGTCATCCATGCATAGAAACTCATTATCTGAGAGACACTAATGTGGGATAATCCATGCATAGAAACTCATTTCTGAGAGACTCAACGTTACACCAATGCTAAGGTACACATAGGTCATCCATATGAAAACCATATAGGGAGAGATTAAAAGGTATAGGTCGCTATCTACTAAGCCTAAGGTGTTTGTGAAACATAATATATAGGATGCCCATTGGGAAATGTGCCATACATACCAAACAAACAAAGGTGGATTTTTTAGTCTATGTAAAACTCCACCTCCTATCTTGTACTTGGCTCGAGTAACTAGTCAATGGTACTATTGGTATCCAAATTGATTCTCCCTTGGAATCTGAGCAACATCATAGATTTAGCAAGACAATGAGAGACATAAATATCATATTATTAGTCATTTTGTAGCTAGGGAGGGGATTCGTCTGACTCTTTGTCACTCAAGCATCATAGAAATGGATAACACCTTCATTAAGTATTTGATCTATCGTCACTACTTTGGGTTGTGCCTTTCAACCAAGGTGAGAGGACCCATTTTGTAACCTTTTTTGGTGAAGGAGAATGAAGCTATCCTTCTTTGCACAAATTTTAAAGGAAACCTTGAGAAAATATTATCAATGCACCAAAATTTAACTCTCACGAGTTGTCACTTCTAAAGAATGGTGATATTTTCTAAATAGGGTTATGGTTACTAAAGACATTATGGAATCCTGATTGCTTCTGCATATTTTGGCAGTAGAATTTATTCATTTGTGGACATACAGGGTAAACAGGGGTAGTTCAGGTAGGATTCATTGTTTTGAATAATTTTGGTGGTAGATTAAACAGGACAAACTTGATTTTTCTAGATCTTTGAGAACCTTCACAACATTAGGAAAAATAAATGGAAGAATGCTTCAGAATAACTTAAAAATTCCTTTAACCAGAAGGTGTACATCAATGGAGGCCCAGATTTGCATAGTTTCACATAATATCCAATAATTTAACATGAAGGATCAAGCTAAAGACTTAATTAAACATCAAATACCCCTGGTTTCTCATGCCTAAGATACACAAAAAAGGCTTATAGACAATATTTATCAACAAAATGACAGTAAAGTGATTTTAAATTTTTTTATCTCATAACAAGATGAAGGCTCTTCTCGTAATGAAATTGCAAATTCCACTAAACTATCATAGGGACAAGATCCTATGTGATTTGGAGGGATTTTAACACAAGATTGCAATAGGAATAGGAAAAACTACTTGTAGACATTTTGAAATAAAGTAGACACAAAATTTCCTTAACACAGATTAATTTGAAGTTGATTAGGTTCATCAGTAGGGGAAAGTTTCTTTGAACAGTATTAGATCTTTTCAATGGTTTTACACTTGCAACCAACTTGACATGATCAAATCCAAAACATAAGAGATTAATAGGTTTCTCGAATGGTCTCTTAGGAAGATGGAATTTCTTAAATTTTATCGTAAGAATTCAATCCCCGAACTTTTACAAGAGTATCCTCATTTCATGTATAAAATTCAATCACTCACTCATCCCAAATTTTCTCCCAAAAAGAAGAATATTCAAGGAATCCTTTGCTTGTTACCGATTTGTCTTGGAAAGTGGCGTTTAACAAATTTGCACTCAACAGTCGACACGTGTCTCAGAAATGATCACATTTCTCAGACACTTGAAAAATGATTGGGATGCCATGCCACAACTTTTTGATAGTCCATCTAATCATTCATTTATTCTATCATGTGAGAAATCCCCATTTTAATCATTTTCTAGTGCCTTTGTATAGATGGATTTGATTGGAAATCCTTTTCACCCTCGAGGAAACACTTTGAGAAATGAGTGCCCTTGTATGGATTCCTTCATTTGTGTCTCTCAGAAATGATTTTCTATGCATGGATTATCCCACATTACCTACATTGTGAGTCTGAGTCAGCCAAGTACAAAGAGGAGCCAACAAAATCCTCCACGTGTTTCCTTGGCATAATTGCAAAGATGAAGTTTATAGGTAATACCTCAAATGAGCGCAAGATCTCCACATTTCCCAGGCCCACGAAATTTCCTTTTGTCCTTTAGAAAGTCTCAGTATAAAAGGGAGCCAGCGGAAGCCTCCACATGTCTCTTTGGCGCACTTTTGATATGATGCCCAAAAGTGGAGACCCTAAACAAGCGCGGGCTCACCATGTGTCTCAATCCAGCATAGTTGTTGAAAAATTTTAAGGACCAGTGCAAGGTGCCATGTGTCTAGGGTCTGAGAAAGTTTCTTAAGCCATTGAAAATTCTAATTACAGTCAAGATCTAGCAGAAACCTCCGAGTATCCCTTCGACGCTTCTTTAAAAGTAAAGTACAAGGGGAAGTCCCCAAACAGGCGTGGGCCCTCCACATGTCCCAGACCTTAGAAATTTTCTTAAAAAATTTAAGTAGAGAGAGGAGCCAATGGAAGCCTCCACATGTCTCCTTGGTGCAACTGGTAAGATACGACTCAAAAGTGGATCCTCAAATGAACACCGATGCTCCATGTGTTCATGATCTGACAAAGCTGCACCAACCACATGAAAAAAAATGTCAAAGTCTAGGAAAGGCTAGCAGAAACCTCCGCATGTCTCTTTGACACAACTCCAAAGGTCAAACCAAGAGGTGAATTTTTGGATGAGCGTAGGCCCTCCACATGGAGAAGACTTGAGTTGAAGCGGGGCCTTAGAGTTTTAAAATTCCCATCCAAGCCACATCCAATCAGAAAGGACCGCATTTCTGTAGATGTTGGGACTAAAACTGACAGGGGAAAAAAAACATGACTTTGGAAAAATAGAAGGAAGGGGAAAAACATGAATTTAAGCCCAAGTTACAAATTTTTTCACATGGAAAGAGGAACGAAAAAAAAATTCTCGACTTAATTTGATCCTCAACCAAAGGAAAAAATTGATCATGGCAACCTGTTATCCTGTAAAATTGACGAGAGCAATTTTATAGGTAACCATACCAAATTTTGTCCTAGTCCCTCGCTGGGGACCCCTCTGCATTCAGAATGTTGCAAAGTCCCTTTCTAGGAAATCCATTTCTCTGAACTTAGCCATTTTGGTCCCTTTTTGGTTGGGTGCACCTTTTATTTGTGTAACATAGAATAAACCTGCACCCTCTTCATTTCCTTTGGCGCACCCTTTGAAGTGTCGACACATGTTTTGGTGTGCCCTCCCATGATGCACCATTCTTACTTGTGCCAAGGCACATGCACCTTCATGTTGGCACATTAATTGTTGCGCTGTGTTTTGGCACGCCAAAGGGCACATGAAATGGAGTGTTGAAATTTTTAAAATTATGCGAAAGGTGCAAGTATCCCCGTGTTGACACTCATTTATCCGCGCCAAAGGGTTCACCGTTTTACTTGTCAACACATGTTTTGGTGTGCCTCTTAAAAAAGTGGTTGGCGCATTTATTGCACCTTTGCCTATATATAGGTGCATTCATCCTGTCACTTTCACCAGTCAGAAAACACATGATAACTTTTTCCTCTACACCTGTCAGCACACCTGTCATCCTCGTGTCACATTCGTGGACCCTGTTTCTCCTCTCACATACTATATATACTCCGGGTAGGTGGCTCTTATTCCTCCTATGTTTTGTCTTGATTATTTGTATGGTAGGAGGTAATGGATTTGTAACCCCCCCCCACTTTTTGTTGTTCTGGTTATCTTTCTCCCCTAGCTCTTCCTCCTCTTTCCAGATCTATTGGTAAGGAGGGATCTACGTCAAAAATCACTTGGATATCCTTACTGTGCCCCCTTCACCATCCAAAAAACCCTGTAAAAGAGGCTGAAAGATCACAAGCTTGTCAAAGAGAAAGAAAAAACCATTTCCAAAGCTACATTTTTTCCTTGGAGCACTCGCCACCCTTCCAAAAGGAAACACATTTGAGTTGCGCCTATAGAGCACCAGCATTCATTGCAGCACATGAGCTCCCTACGCTATAATGAAAACCAAGTGAAATCCTAATAAGTGGCGCAGGCACCATCCCTTATTGCAGCAGCACAGTGTCATGCAAGAAATCCACGCACCGTGCCAAAGTCCCCCTTTTGCGCACCTAAAGTTGGTGTTACACAAAATAAACCTGCACCCTTGGGTGCACCGAACTTCCATGTGACATGAAAAATATATGCACCATTGGCGCATCCTATCCCTGTGCAACATGAAAATTATCTGCGCCCAGTATTAAACACATATGAATGGCACAGGCGCACTTCTTCTTACAACAACAAAAATTTCATGTGCAACATTCATTCACACCTGCGCCCTTTAGCGCTAATTTGTTCCTTGTAACACCCTTCTTTTGTGCACCATACTATTAACCCTACAGCTTGCAATGTTCATGTGCTCTACGCCCTGAGGCATTAAAATTGCTAACTCCTCATTCCATTCTATAGCGCTTTAATGGAAGATCTAACAGCCAACATGGCTCTTCTGTGTTGGGTTTTGCTTCTTCTTCTTGCAAATCAGTGACTGAGTTCAGATCCACATATGTCTACATCAAGCAAGAGGCCAACCAATTCAAAAGGTAAAGCCAAGCTTATGGAAGAAGAAATGAAATAAAAGTACCAAAGGGTCAGAATGCCTGAGTCTCAGGCAGAATGTGACCTGGATATAAGAGACTCAGAGCTCGGTCACATTGACATGGAAGATTTCTGGGCCAGAACCAGAAGAGTCACAGGGAGTCCTTGGATGGAAAAACTAGTAGGCAGTGGCCTGCACTTTGCTGGGGGGATCCCCGTCAGTGCAGTGAACAATGAATTCATGATGGTAGTGGCCCGCTGCTACAAAAAAGACATGAGGTGTGTCCAAAATGAAAAGGGCGAAGTCATAATCAACCTGACTGGCCGGCACTTCAAAATTATGCTTGGCATTCCTCACCAGTGCATACAACTGATGAATGAGGTGTACTTAAAGAACAAAAAGGTGATAACTAGATGGCCACAAGTTATTCACCGTAGCGATTTCTTCGAGGAGATAAGTGATACTATCACATTCCTGAGAAAAGTATTTTGGTTTTTCGACGCCCATTACTTTCATAAATGGATGCTCAGGTACCTGGAGACCATGAACAAGAATGTACCTAATCAACGCTTCGAGTGGGCAGCAATAATCAGCAACACCATATCGGAACAGCTCCAACAACTCACCAAAATGCGGAGGTTCTACATGAAATCCTACGTAGTTTATGCTGCAGCCTCGGAGAGGGACTATCCAGCATTGAACCGATGCGGGGTTTGGCCCCAAGTAAAAATATATGAATACTATCCAGAGCTGAAGCTGGAGAACAGTATTTCAAAATTTACAAAGATTAATGATGCCTTCTTCTATGGCATCGTCTGCCTATTGAGGCCCAACATGACTCACGGTCGGATGACCAAGAGCATCATCGCAACAATGGAAAATTGAGGGCCCTTATTCACCCAGTTTCCCACCTTCACCTATCTCAGGGTAGCTAACTTTCTGGGTGAGCCCACCAAATTACCGAGATATGCTGGCCCCAAGTTGATCCTATTAGAGCTTTCTAGACAGCTCGTAATGTATCATGAGAAGTGATTGAAGAGGAAAAAGGGTGGAACTCCTTTCCCCCTCACAGTGGGCAGATACACCTGCGTTTCTCATCACAAATCTTGGGAAATGGTTGCCGAGCTAGAACTACTCAATCTGAAGCAAAAATTCCTGGCTAGGCCCACTTTTGATCCAAGGAATTGCCTTCCCAAGGCAAAAGTCGATCCTATCCACCTTCCACAGATCGAGGAAATTTATATCGACCTATATCATGAGGTCAAGCTCAGAAGAAAGGACCATTCTTGCCTGGCCCTGGTAGAGATCATTCAGTATGGTGTGGCCATTGTCCCGGAAGGTTATCAAACTACCGATCAAAAATTTGATCAAGTATATCTTGAAACGAATGGGGACAACTGGCCGTTTACTATAATTGAGAGAACCAAAGTGCCCCAGACAATTAAAGAAAGGGTCAAGGATACATTACGGAAAATAGAGAACTGGTGCAGGATGAATGAGCTCATCTACCTCGGGGTATATTTCACTACATATCCATTGGGAAACACACCTTCCAGGCCAAAGCATCTACCAAAGGGTACAGGAAAAGACAGAGGGTGAATCAAGCTCTGACAGAGAAGGAGCTCCTGAGAGTCCTCCTTCCACTATACAAGAACAAGTTGTAACTTTGGATTCTCCAGAGAAAGAAGTGGTTGAAGATGTTTCGATGGGCACATCCGCTTAGGATGTTTCCACTAATACAACTATTAAGGTCCCTTCTGTCCCTTCTCCCTCTCTTCCTTCTCCTCCTCGTGTAACCCAAGCGACCATTCATTTGGTCATATCCTCTCCCCCATCTTCTACTGTACCCCCCTCCTATTCATCCATCTTCTCTTCTCTCGCGGAGATGTCCCCCACTAATTCTTCTCTCATCTCTCAGCTCCGTTCCATACCCTCGACTACCTCCCCTGCAGTATCCCTTCCTCCCTTGAGTACTTTGCTAGCCTCTCTTTCAATTCTGCCACCAAGTGTCTCAACGCACTTTCCCTCCACTACTGCAGCTGCTCCCTCTTCTACTTTTGGTCCCACTCCCATAAGTCCAGCATGGATCTCCCAGCATCTGAGCCAACAAAAGATGAAAGTTCCTATCGCAACGATGGACTTCTCTGTCATACCAGCAAAGGGGGATAAGAAGCAAAATACTATAACCCACTTCTCTCAGAGTGCATCAAGAGAAAGAGTAATGGAGATAGCATATCCCGATCCTTTAAAGGATAAAAGAGATCTGTCCCCGAAAGATTATACAGTGACCGAAGTCACGATGGGAACATCTTAAGAAATCCTTCAAGGAGAGGCCCTATATGCAGTGGATGCCCTTTGCAAGAAACTTCAAGAAGAAAATAAGGAGAAAAGGTTGCTAAAAGAAAAAAATAAACATCTTCTCCAGGACCTGCAAAAAATGGGTAGTGCACCTCCTACAACTGCCACTGAAACTCCTGAGCCCCTGAGCCAGGATAAGATAAATGAATACACCAAAATCAGCGAGTAGGGTATGGCAGTATCCGCCTGGAGAGACCAAATCCTCAAGGAAAGTGAGGGAGTAATCGTCAAGTTCACCAAGTTATATCAGAACATCAATCAGGCGAACAAAGCACTCCAGGTGATTGCGGGACCCATCTCCGAAGAGTTTGACCATGCTAGGCTGTAGCTTGATACCTTCCAGAAAATACTTGACTGTTCAGTCAAAGATCTGGTCAAGTTCGGTGTCTTCAATCACCCCAGAGCCCCTAACAAAATCCTTTCTACTCTAGACTACCAGGTCGATCAGTTGGAGTTTCTCCTCGAAAAGATAGATAAAGTCAAAGAGGAAGCCTTGGAGGATATGCACCAGATGGAGCAAATTGTCCTAAAAATGTCCATAGGCTTGCTCACTCCTTCTTTCCCCCTGAGGAAGGCAGACCAAACTATCCGGATCTTTAAGGAGATCGTCTCGCAAGGGTAAGGGCCAGAAGCCACTTTTGACATTGAATGCATCAACAACCTTCTAGCCTGTCATGACTTTATAGGGTTCCTGATAGAGGTAGGAAATGAATATGACAAGCTCCCAGAAAGGCTCGTGGATGAATGAGAAAATTACGAAGTTATCAGCGATCACCACAAGGATCCTGCTCAGGATCAACTTCAGCCCATGATTAGCAAGTTTATGGAATATCGGGCCCAGTTTAACATCACTTCTCCTGAGCAACAGTAGAAGCAAGACACTCCCTTTCGGCCGTGAGACGATGACGAATAGTCTCCTTCCTCTCGTCTTCTTTTTGTAAATATATAAGAGTATGTTGGCACAACATCATCCGTGTTGCACCATGGGATGATGTCATCCACCAAGTTGCCAAAAGTCAACAGTTGACTTTTAGATATTTTTGTAGATACTTTGTAATTAAGTCGTTGGTTTCTTTTTGCCTTCTCTCTTCTCCTTCTTCTATATATACTTGAATGCTTGTTGTATTCAAGGTGGATACTTTTCAGATGAAAAATAGAAGTAAGAAGAAAAGACTTTGAGCTTTTTGTAACAAAAGGAAATATTAATACAATATTTAGACTTTGTGCTGAATACCTGTGTTATACATCAGAGCTTTCTTACGTTAGATCTGTATGTTTGTTCTATTGAATCTACTTCTAATTTATTGTCATTTATTCGTCACTATTTCTTTGTTCGTCTATGTAAGTAAGTTCGGCTCTGTTTACTACCAGCCTAAAACATAGACCCTCTGACCTTTCTACTTTGGAATTCATTTCTTTTCTCCCTTCAGATCTTTCCTATCTCCCCACCTCATTTCTTTCCCTTCTTCTATAGTTGGAAATACCTCTACTGGGATGAGATCCCAACCCCCGAAGGAAAAATATTGAGACTTGCACAAATTCCTACTGGTAGAATAGTAATAAACCAGTTTCGCATTGCTGACTCAAAGAGGGGCTATGCCCTGCACACTGTTGGCTTGTCTATCCATAGATTTTCCCTCACGACAGATTTTTAGACTAGCAGCTTTTGGTGACTCTACTGGGGATCGAACAGATCTAACAAATCTATGATAGTGGTATGTTAGAAAATCGGTAAAAATAAAAAATCACTACCTGTTTGCAAATTTTAACTTTTGTTCAAAATCTAAATTTTTTGCAAAAGTGACCGAAACTGAAAATTTTCCTCAGAGGTCCATAGATCTGGGCTAGTTAGAGATCTTTAGTTCGCTGAGTTTTTACAAAAATCTGTATTTTTCCGTAGATCTGATTTTTTGACAGTTTACCAAAATTTTCAAACTCTTTAAAAAGTCAACTCTAGATCTGAAAATTAGCTTGCTAAGTTAACCATCATTTTATCCTCATTGATATTTTTCATTAAACCGCAATCGGTTTTCAAAAAAGGATAAAATTAAATATTTAGAAAAGGTACATGCTGCTGATTTTTGTCAGAAAAATTAGAAAATCAGCAAGTACAACCAAAAAGAGTTTTTAGGATTTGCTCCAAAATATTACAGATCTGGAAGGTACGCTGGCGAGTGAACCATTTATTCATAGCAGGAGAGCTCATGGAGAAATTGATCCTACTTTCGATCTACTTCAGAAGCACAACTTCAGTGTTACACCAACACACTTCTCGTTGCTAAGTTCAGCTGACTGGTCATCTAGGAGTGTCTCACCTCCACAAAGGAGGCATCTCTCACAAGGAGCATCCACATCACTTTGTAGTGCTTTGCTACTCAGTGGGACCATCCTCCTAGCACGCATCATTTTTCGAGCTGTTCAAATGGCAGTGCCATGGGGAAATGTTATGGGCCCTTTGGCTTTACCACACCCCGTTCATGTGCTCCCTCACGGAAACCGAAATAATTTTCCTAAATTTGATGGTAGCAGGAACCAAAGCACGGATTCACACATATCTGAATTCATCATGTCATGCAACATTCGGGATGTGACCCATGAAGATGTGTCAGTTCGCCTCTTTCTGGAAACCTTGCAAGGACCAGCAGCGGAATGGTTTCAGCATTTTCCGACCGGATCTATTACCAATTAGGCCACCTTGCGAACTACATCTGAAGAAAGGTATAAGCCTTCCGTGGATGAATTCTTGTTGCTATCAAAGATCAATCACCTGAAGAAGGAGGTCAATGAGACCATGCGCGATTTCATTGCCCTTTTCAACTCACTAATCAATCGAGTTCTGCCTGCTATGCTGCCAACGCCTGAAAATCAAAAGTGTTTCTTCGTGAATGCCATGAGCTCAAAAGTAATTTTTTTACTCTTGCAAGAACAAGTCGCTACTTTGGTTCTCTCCCAAGCTACTGCCATACGAATTGAAGACAACTTACTAATATCTAGCAAATTAAAAAGAGAAACATCCAAGCTTAAAGCTTCGACCCCTTCTCCCACCACTTCATCTGATCCAGCATTTCAAAAGATGGAAAATGACTTGCTTGCTTTAAAGAAGTAGCTAGCCCAAGCTTCTCCTAGCACTTCGTACCAGGATATTCCATGAAGAATCTTTACTTCCAACAACGTCCCGCAAAGGCCACGTTTTCCCGCAACCGCTCCGCGGTTGGCACTTGAGGCTCCTCTGGTCAATGCTTTAGCTGAGATTGAGGAAGAAGAAGAGCAAAATTATGAAGAACCTTCATCGCTAGGTGAATATGATCAAGATTTCAGTGGACCGACTGGCGACTCTACTATCGGGTATATGGAATTTGATGAGGAAGAATTCGACGAAGAGGAGGGTACCCAAGGATATGCAAGCGGGCAGTCATATGCTATTTTTACCCGCTCGCAAGGAAAAGAAGTAGAAGTGGCTGCCCATACATAGAAAGAAAAATCCGTGTTAAACACACCTCCAACCATCACTAAAAGAGGTAGTCCCCTTCCTGCTCAACCTGTTATTAAGTCTTTTTCAAATAAATCTTTTTCTCTTATCTCCCCTCCGAGTCAACCCTCTCATATTCCTATCAAGACTAGTAATCCCACTCTACCACCGCGAAATGAAGGACTCATTTCTTCATCAACGCAACCCTTGGACGCGTTCAACATAATTGATCACACTAAAAATACCAAGATCCAAATGTCTGAAGCCGAGTATCTTCAGTCAAACCCTGAACAACTTGTTAGGTTGACCGAATACATCCAAAATCAAGATGTCTTAACTACTCAGGTTTTCCTGAAGGTAATCCTTTCTACTCCTCATGCATCTCGCATAAACGTTGCCTCAACATCTACAACAGGAAAGATAGAACCTTTCTATCTCTCCCTCCTAATCAATGGCCACAAACTAAGTAACTGCATAATTGATTATGGGGCTTCTGATAATGTCATGCCAGCAAAATTTGCCCATGCCTTGGGCCTCACCCTTACCAAGCCTTTTGGTAGATGTTATTCCTTGGAAACCAAGTAGGTTCCATTGATTGGTCAAATCAAAGACGCACAATTCACATTTTTAGCATTTCCAAATAAAAGAGTGAAGATGACCGTCCTTGTTTCTAATATTCCGACAGCATATGGAATTCTACTAGGAAGGAGTTTTTGCAGTGAAGTTGGTGGGGAGATTCATATGGACTGGTCTAAGGCTAGGATCCTTGTCAAAGGTGTAATGCAAACATTAGAGCCGGAATAGCAATAGAAGTACCTGGTTAGTAACTCCGATGACCCCAAAGCCCAAATTCTCTTCGAATCATCAGGGATGGGATATTATTTCTTGTCTATCGAGTCTGACAAAATAGATGTCCTCATCCAAGTGGAGGATCTTAACAAGATATAGACTTTGCAGTTTGATGGTAGCTACGCGACTAGTGGGTGTCGTGCTAGAGCCGTGCTAATATCTCCCGAAGAGGAGATTATCCCTCTCTCCTTCAAGTTGTAATTTCTCAATACAAATAATATTGCTGAGTATGAATTTTTGCTACTTGGCATGCAAGTCGCAAAGGAAAGAGGAATCAGGAATCTGAAAGTATAGGGTGATGTAGAGCTGGTCGTAAATCAAGTTAAAAGGATATACCAAGTGAAGAATGAAAGGCTCAAACATTACCGCAACGCGGTATGGGACAGTATTGAGGAGTTTGACGCTTTTTCAATAAAATCCATTTCTAGAGCTCAGAATGATATGGCCGAATCATTAGCCATTTTAGCGTCCCTCATGCTCTCTCAACCGGGTTTGAAAATAGAAAAATACACCATTGAGGTGGTTTTCCACCCAAGCGTGCTGGATAATTCTCAGCACTGGCAGGTATTCAACAATGACAATCAACTCATTACCTTTCTTGAAAAATTGAAAAAAAATAGTGAGCTTCATTTTGAAGGATCCAGTTCCACGTGTCGTGAGTCTGTTACTGATCAGAACGGGGAATCTGAAGGAAATGACGACATATGTCAGCTTAAAGGAAATAAAATCCCAAAAGGCCTGGTTTCCCTAGAGCGGTTGTTCGACAGGCATGATTGTTTTGTCAAAAAGAAAAGGTGAGATGATCCTAACTCCTCTCTAGAAATTGAACCGGTCAATTTAGGTCCGGTAGAACATCTGCAGTTTTTCAACATTAGAAAATGTTGCACACCCAAAGAGAAGCGGAAATTCATCAAGTTGCTGAAGAAATACGTGGATGTATTGGCATGGTCCTATGCCGACCTAAAGTCCTTCAAGCCAAAGGATGTCCAGCATGACATCCCGTTGAAAGAGGATGTCAAACCCTTTCACTCAGGTACTATCCAGGCTGAAATTTAGAAAATGTTGGATGCATGGATAATTTTTCCTATCCATCACAGTTCTTGGGTGGCAAACATTGTACCATTACACAAGAAAAATGGTGAGATACGCATATGCATAGATTTTTGTAACTTGAATCAAGCCTCCTTGAAGGACAACTATCCACTTCCCATAATGGATCAGGTTCTGCAAGTAGTGACTGGATCATAAATGTTGTCCATGCTTGATGGTTTTTCTGGCTATAATCAGATTGAAGTCTCACCCAAAGACCAATTGAAGAAAACATTCACTACCCCTTGGGGTACATTCACTTACAGTAGGATGCCTTTTGGTCTGACTAATGCTGACGCCACTTTTCAGACGACAATGGACTTCACGTTCAAGGGCATGATGGGGAAGGTCATCGTGGTTTATTTGGATGACTTAACTATGTTCTCTAAGAAATGAAATGATCATTGTGATCATTTGGAGAAAGTATTGATTAGATGCCGAGAGCATGGGATCTCCCTGAATCCGAAAAAGTTTGTTTTCGGAGTCACAGAAGGAAAGTTACTCGGACACATTGTAAGCAAGGAAGGGATGAAGATAGATGCCGAAAGGGTTAAGGCTATTCAGAGCCTTACTTTACCTACAAGCAAGACCGGCGTTCACTTTTTCTTCAGAAAGGTGAACTTTCTCAGCCACTTTGTTCCCGACTTTGCTGAAAAGACTCGCTAGATATCGAACATGATGAAAGGGTCACCAGCTTTCCAGTGGAGCAAAGAAGGAAAAAAGTCATTCAAGGAGATAAAATCCTCCGTTGCTCATGTGCCAATCCTGGCATGTCCCGATTTCTACAAGGATTTTATTATGTATAGCTATGCATCTGATCACACTCTGTCAACCATCTTAATACAAAATAATTATGAGGATGTTGAATCCCCGATTGTGTTTATGAGCTCTCCTCTCAAGCCTCACGAATTAAAAATGACTCAATTTGAAAAGAATGCTTTCGGCGTTGTCAAAGCATTTAAGAACTTCAGGTAGTACATTCTAAACTCTCATACTATAGTTCTAGTTCCTGACACGGCAATCAAGTCCATCTTAACTCAATAGGAGTTAGGGAGTTTGCGAGGAAATTGGATCACAAAAGTCCAGGAGTATGATCTAGATATAAAACCAACCAAGCTTGTAAGGGGTAAGGGCCTATGTCATCTTATGGCTAAAAACCAAGGTTAAGAAGACCCTGACGGAAAATATGATTGTGCAAATGGAGCACAAAACCAGCTAGAGGAAGCCGATTCACTACCCATGGTTCTATTTGTTGCGACCAGCGATGAGTGGTATTCTGATATTACTTTCTTTCTCACTTATGGTGAATGCCCAGCCCATCTAACTACAAAGGAGAAGCATGTTATAAAGCTCAGAGAAGCCAGATATGTCATCTGGGATGACGGTCTATACAAACGCATGATAGATGGCATCTTCTTGCGATGTGTTGACAAACTATAATAGATAAAGCTACTGGATGGCATCTTCTTGCGATGTTTTTCATGATTTGGCATGTGGTGGTCACTTCTCCTCTTCTGTGACAGCACACAAGATCATCCGGGCTAGGTACTATTGGCCAACGCTATTTCAGGATACAGCCGCTTGGGTAGCAAAGTGTGAGCCTTGCCAGCAATTTTTTGGTAAGCCAAAATTGGCTGCTTTTCCCCCAAGGCCGGTCGTCATTGATGAACCATTTAGGTAATGGGGAATCGATTTTATTGGTACCCTCAATCCCCAATCGAGTGCTGGAATAGTCATGTCCTCACAACAACAGATTACTTCATAAATTGGGTGGAAGCCATACCTATCAAGCATGCCACTTCCGAGGTTGTTTGTAGTTTCATCAAAGAAAATATCATTGTCAAGTTTGGCATTCCAAGCAAGACTATTGCTGATAATGCTTCCAACTTCTCTTCACGGGAAGTTATTAGTTTTTGCTATGAATACGGGATAACCTTGGCCCATGCCTTGGATTATTAACCCAAAGGAAATGGTCAGGAAGAATCCACTAATAAAAACTTAGTGACCATCATACGGAAGCTAGTCGATGAGAATCAGTGAATGTGGCATAAGTCATTATATGATGCTTTGTGGGAAAACCACATTACTCCCAAGAGGTCTCTCGGTATGTCGCCTTTTCAAGTGTTATATGGAACCGACACCGAGCTTCCCATTTATGCGGAACTCCCTGCTCTGTGCTTGGCACGAGCAATCAAAGATGAGACTTTCCAAAATTCTCTTGAAAAGAGGATCATGTATCTAGCAGAGCTCAAAGAAAAGAGAGTAAGAGTGGTTGAAAGGATCACCGAACATCATAATCAGGTCAAGAGACTGTTTGATAAAAAGCTAAGCAAAGAGAGTTTCAGGTGGGAGACATCGTCCTTTTGTGGGACAAACGGAGAGAGCCAAAGGGCATGCATGGGAAATTTGACTCTCTATGGAGAGGGCCTTTCAAGATCAAACAACTCAATAGAGAAAATAGATTCTATCTCTAGTATTTGGACGGAACTGAACTCCTGCTTCCCTATAGCGGGCAGCACCTCAAAATATTCAGGAAGTAGAGCTTACTCTCTTCTTTGTACAGTTCACTTTTTTTGTGTGTTTGCTTTTATTGTGTGTTTTCTTTCGTCATGTGTTTGCTTTCGTCCTCACCCTTGTTTTAGACCCTGGTACCCGATGGATAGGCACATTTAGAGCTGGGATTCTCTACCCTTGAGTCTCGCTCAAAGATAGTCCCCAGAAAGAGCCAGTTGTTATCCTATAAAATTGACAAGGGAAATTTTATAGGTAACCATACCAAATTTTTTCTTGGTCCCTCGCCGAGGACCCCTCTGCTTTCAGAATGTTGCAAAGTCCCTTTCTAGGAAATCCATTTCTCTGAACTTAGCCATTTTGGTCCCTTTTTGGTTGGGTGCACCTTTTATTTGTGTAACACAGAATAAACCTGCACCCTCTTCATTTCCTTTGGAGCACCCTTTGAAGTGTCAACACATGTTTTGGTGCACCTTCCCATGATGCGCCATTCTTGCGTGCGCTAAGGCGCATGCGCCTTCATGTTGGCACATTAATTGTTGCACCCTATTTTGCCACACTAAAGGGCACATGAAATGGAGTGTTGACAGTCTTAAAATTTTGCCAAAGGTGCAAGTATACCCGTGTTGACACGCATGTATCCGCGCCAAAGGGCGCACCATTTTACTTTTCGGAACATGTTTTGGTGCGCCTCTTAAAAAAGTGGTTGGCACATTTATTGCACCTTTTCCTATATATAGGTGCATTCACCCTGTCACTTTCACCAGTCAAAAAACACGTGATAAATTTTAACTCTGCACCTGTCAACACACCTGTCGTCCTCATTTCACATTCGTGGACCCCGTTTCGCCTCTCACATACTATATATACTCCAGGTAGGTGGCTCTTATTCCTCGTATGTTTTTTCTTGATTATTTGTATTGTAGGTGGTAATGGATTTGTAAACCCTCCCTCCTTTTTGTTGTTCTGAATGTCTTTCTCCCCTAGCTCTTCCTCCTCTTTCCAGATCTATTGGTAAGGAGGGATCTACGTCAAAAATCACTTGGATATCCTTACTGTGCCCCCTTCACCATCCAAAAAACCTGTAAAAGAGGCCTGAAAGATCACAAGCCTGTCAAAGAGAAAGAAAAACCATTTCCAAAGCTGTGTTTTTTCCTTGGCGCACTCGCCACCCTTGCAATAGGAAACACAGTCACGCCTATGGCACACCAGCATTCATTACAGCACATGAGCTCCCTGCGCTATATGAAAACCAAGTGAAATCCTAATAAGTGGCGCAGGCACATCCCCTATTGCAGCAACATAGTGTCATGCAAGCAATCCCCACACCGTGCCAAAGTCCCCCTTTTGCGCACCTAAAGTTGGTGTTACACAAAATAAACCTGCACCCTTGGGTGCACCGAACTTCCATGTGACATGAAAAATATATGCACCATTGGCGCATCCTTTCCCCGTGCAACATGAAAATTATCTACGCCCAGTGTAAAACACATATGAATGGTGCAGGTGCACTTCTACTTACAACAACAATGTGCAGCGTTCATGCACGCTGTGCCCTTTGGCGCTAATTTTTTCCTTGTAACACCCTACAGCCTGTAGTGTTCATGTGCCCTGCGCCCTGAGGCCTTAAAATTGCTAACCCCTCATTCTATTTTATAGTGCTTTAATGGAAGATCTAATAGCTAACATGGCTCTTCTGCGTTGGGTTTCGCTTCTTCTTCTTGCAGATCAGCAACTGAATTCAGATCCACATATGTCTACATCAAGCAAGAGGCCAACCAAGTCAAAAGGTAAAGCCAAGCTTATGGAAGAAGAAATGAAATACAAGTACTGTCATCACCAATCCGGCACTATGATAATTCTTCACCGGGAACTCCTCATGCTATGATTATTTACTAATGCACAACCTTTATTTTGGTGGATGTAATCTGGAAACAAAACAACAACATAACACAAGAATACCATCGACTATGATAAGACGGAATGATGACAAATCTGAAATATCAAAGTAAATTATAATATTAACATGAAATTGTTACAATCTCACCCATGAGGTACTTTAAGTGTTATTGACTTCACTTGCCTTTCACCAAGACTATGGGAGAAACTTTACAATTACACCTCTTAATGGCTTCTTCAACACACCTTTAACTGATGGCTTCCTTCGCACACTTCCTACAATATTTCTCACTACTTATTTCTATGCTAAATGAGGGGGACCTCTCTATTTATAGCAGGCTTATACATCTTATCTCTAAGATAGGATAAGAAATCCACTCTGACGAATCATATTCCATACTTCAACTCTTATCTGTACATGTAAGCTTATCTTTTAAGATAAGATAAACCTTATCATTTTACATGGGTTCCACATTTTTAGACTTTTTACAAATAAAATACACAAAATATTTATGACCTCACTCCTTGTCCTTATTACCAATATAATATTTCTAATTCCTAATCATGTAGACCCTACTTCTCTAATTACCCAAACTTTGACATTTTAACATTACCGGACCACTTACGACAAATATTTACTTTTTACAACATTCCTATTGTACTTTGATTGTTACTGTACTCCACATTATTGGCGGCACCGTACTGACGGCGCCGTTATCTTCTATCAGACACTACTACTAATTATACTTAACAACATCCTATTCCTAATACATACATTAATGAAATAGAAATTACGGAGGAAAATTTTAGTGTTGACAGTACCAAAGGGTCAGAATGCCCGAGTCTCAGGTAGAATGTGACCTGGATATAAGAGACTCAGAGCTCGGTCACATTGACATGGAATATTTCTTGGTTAAAACCAGAAGAGTCGCAGGGAGTCCTTGGATGGAAAACCTAGTAGGCAGTGTCCTGCACTTTGTTGGGGGGATCCCCGTCAGTGCAGTGAACAATGAATTCATGATGGTAGTGGCACACTGCTACTACAAAGACATGAGGTGTGTCCAAAATGAAAAGGGTGAAGTCATAATCAACCTGATTGCTTGGAACTTCGAAATTATGATTGGAATTCCTCACCACCGGTAATTTTTGGCCATAATCCAAGAAGACTACACCAAGGCTTGGGAGGATAATGAAGACCAGTGCGTGCAACTAATGAATGAGGTGTACCTAAAGAATAAAAAGGTGATAACCAGATGTCCACAGGTTATTCACCGTAGTAATTTCTCTGAGGAGCTAAGTGATACTATCATGTTCCTGAGTAGAGTATTTGGGCTTTCCGATGCTCAGGTACCTGAAGACCATGAATAAGAACGTACCTGATCAATGCTTCGAGTGGGTGGAGATAATCAGCAGCACCATATCGGAACAACTCCAACAACTCACCACAATGGGGAGGTTCTACATGAACTCCTACATAGTTTATGCTACAGCCACAGAGAGGGACTATCCAGCATTGAACCGATGCAGGGTTTGGCCCCAAGTAAAAATATATGAATACTATCCAAAGCTGAAGCTGGAGAACACTATTTCACAATTTACAAAATTAACGATTCCTTCTTTTATGCATCGTATGCCTGTTGAGGCTCAACATGACTCACGGTTGGACGACCAAGAACATCGTCGCAGCAACGGAAAACTAGGGGGCTTTATTCACCCAGTTTCCCACCTTCACCTATCTCAGGGTAGCTAACTTCCTGGGTGAGCCCACCAAATTGCCGAGATATGCCAGCCCCAATTTGATCCTGTTAGCGCTGTCCAGACAACTCATAACGTATCATGAGAAGTGCTTGAAAAGGAAGAAGGGTGGAACTCCTTTCCCCCTCATAGTGGGCAGATACACCTACGTTTCTCATCACCAAGCCCGGGAAATGGTTACCGAGATAGAACTACTCAATCTGAAGCACAACTTCCTAGAGAGGCCCGATTTCGATCCAAGGAATTGCCTTCCTAAGGAAAATCTCGATCCTATCCACCTTCCAAAGATCGAGGACATTTATATCGACCTGTATCATGAGGTCGAGCTCAGGAGAAAGGACTATTCTTGCCTAGGCCTGGTAGAGATCATTCAATATAGCATGGCCATTGTCCCGAAAGGTTATCAAACTACCGATCAAAAAGTTCATCAGGTATATCTTGACACGGATGGGGAAAATTGGCCATTTACTACAATCGACAGAACCAAAGTGCCCCAGACCCTTGAAGAAAGGGTTAAGGAGACATTGTGGAGAACAGAGCATTGGTGCAGGATGAATGGCATCATCTACCTCAGGGTATATTTCACGACATCTCCATTGGGAAACACACCTTCCAGGCCAAAGCATCTGCCAAAGGGCAGAGGCAAAGACAAATAGGGAAAATCAAGCTCTACCCAAGAAGGATCTCGTAAGAGTCCTCCTTCCGTTGTACAAGAACAAGTTGTAACTCTGGCTTCTACAGAGAAAGAAGCGGCCGAAGATGTTCCGATGGGCACATCCGCTCAAGATGTTTCCACTACGACAACTATTGAGGTCCCTTCTATCCCTTCTCCCTCTCCTTCTTCTCCTCCTTGTGTAACCCAAGAAACTATTCCTTTGGTCGTATCCTCTCCCCCATCTTCTACCATTCCCTCCTCCTCATCATCCATCTTCTCTTCTCTCATGGAGCTGTCCCCCACTATTTCTTCTCTCATCTATCAGCTCCCTTCCATACCCTCGACTACCTCCCTTGCAGTATCCCTTCTTCCCTTGAGTACTTCGCTGGCCTCTCTTTTAATGCCGCCACCAAGTGTCTCAATGCATTTTCCCTCCACTACTGCAGCTGCTCCCTCTTCTACTTCTAGTCCCACTCCCATAAGTCCAGCATGGATCTCCTAGCACCTGAGCCAGCAAAAGAGGAAAGTTCCTATTGCACCGATGGACTTCTCCATCATCCCAGCAAGGGGGGATAAGAAGTAAAATCCTATAACCCACTTCTCTCAGAGTGCATCAGGAGAGAGAGTAATGGAGATAGTGTATCCTGATTCTTTGAAGGATAAAATAGATCTGTCCCCGACGGATTATACAGTGACCCAAGTCATGATGGGAACATGTTCAGAAAGCCTTCAAGGAGAGGCCCTATCTGCAATGGATGCCCTTTACAAGAAACTTCAAGAAGAAAATAAGGAGAAAAGGTTGCTAAAAGAAAAAAATAAACATCTTCTCCAGGCCCTACAGAAAATGGGGTAGTGCACATCCTACAGCTGCCAGCAAAACTCTTGAGCCCTTGAGCCAGGATAAGATAAATGAATATGCCAAAATTAGCGAGAAGGGTTATGGCAAGTTATTACCGCCTGGAGAGACCAAATCCTAAAGGAAAGTGAGGGAGTAATCGTCAAGTTCACCGAGTTGTATCAGAACATCAATCAGGAAAACAAGGCACTCCAGGGTGATTGCGGGACCCATCTCTGAAGAGTTGGACCATGCTAGGATGTAGCATGAGACCTTCAAGAAAATGCCGCGACTGTTCAGTTGAAGATCTAGTCAAGTTCAGCGTCTTCAATCACCCCAGAGCCCCCAAAAAAAATCCTTTCTACTCTGGACTACCAGGTCGATCAGTTGGTGTTTGTCCTCAAAAAGATAGATAAAGTCAAAGAGGAAGCCTTGGAGGCTATGCACCAGATGGAGCAAATCATCCTGAGAATTTCCCCAGGCTTGCTCACTCCTTCTTTCGCCATTGAGGAAGGCAAACCAAACTATCCAGATCTTTAAGGAGATCACCTTGCAAGGGTTAGGGCCAGAAGCCACTTTCGACACCGAATGCATCAACAACCTTTCGGCCTGTCGTGACTTTACAGGGTTCCTGATAGAGGCACGAAATGAATATGCCAAGCCTCCCAGAAAGGCTCATGGGATGAACGAGGAAAATTGCAAAGTTATCAATGATCACCACAAGGATCCTACTCAGGATCAACTTCATCCCTTGATCAGCAAGTTCATGGAATATCGGGCCCAGTTTAATATCACTTTTCCTAAGAAACAACAGAAGCAGGACACTCCCTTTCGAGCGTGAGACGATGATGAATAGTCTCCTTCCTCTCATCTTCTTTTTGTAAATATCTAAGAGTATGTTAGCACAAATGATGACATCATCCATGTTGCAGCATGGGATGATGTCATCCACCAAGTTGCCAAAAGTCAACAGTTGACTTTTAGATATTTTTGTAGATACTTTGTAATTAAGGTCGTTGGTTTCCTTTTTCCTTCTCTCTTCTCATTCTTCTATATATACTTGAATGCTTATTCTATTCAAGGTGGATACTTTACAGATGAAAAATAGAAGTAAGAAGAAAAGACTTTGAGCTTTTTGTAACAGAAGGGATATATTAATACAATATTTAGACTTTGTGCTAAATACCTGTGTTATACATCAGAGATTTCTTACGTTAGATCTGTATGTTTGTTCTGTTGAATCTACTTCTACTTTATTGTCATTTATTTATCCTTATTTCTTTGTTTTTCTATGTAAGTAAGTTCGGCTGTGTTTTACTACCAGCCTAAAACATAGACCCTCTGACCTTTCGTCTTTGGAATTCATTTTATTTCTCCCTTCAGATCTTTCCTATCTCCCCACCTCGTTTCTTTCCCTTCTTCTATAGTTGGAAATACCTCTACTGGGATGAGATCCCAACCCCCGAAGGCAGAATATTGTGAGACTTGCACAGATTCCTACTGGTAGAATAGCAATAAACTAGTTTCACTTTGCTGACTCAAAGAGGGGCTATGCCCTGCACACTGTTGGCTCGTCTATCCATAGATCTTCCCTCACGATAGATTTTCAGAACAACACAACCAAATGAAGGAAAGAGATTTCATGCATCAATACGGGGAGATAGAAAATACAACAGAGCCTGCAAATTGAATACTTTCAAGGACAAATGGAGCAAGATCAAATTGAGCACCAACATCAGCTCTAACTCAGGGATGGGAACTCCCAGCAATTGCCATAGGAACAAATAGTAGACCAAGTGCCAAAAGTAAACCATCAGGAAACGGAGTCACAAGCCAACCCTCTTGGAAAAAATTGAGAAACCAACAAAAACGGCCATCAAGAACCAGGAAGAACCAAAATAGAAAAATAAAAAAGAAAAAAGAAACCAAAAGACTATACACTGTACAATGGTGCATACCTCAATTCTAAGAAATCAATCAAGGAAATGTTTCAAATGCCTGCCATTAACATGCAATTCAATTAACTCCCCATCTTGGTCTTTTAAGAAGAAGATATGTTCACCAATTCGAATGTCAATTGAATAAGGGCCCATCCACAATGCATCAAACTTTCTATGTTTTCCCTTATCCTCATGCATACTATCCCACAATAGCACATGATATCCCACACTGAAAGCTCTTGGTGTTACCTTCTTTGAACAATTTCTTCAATTTCTCACTGAAATTTGCATGCCTCTGATGGGATGCTCTTCTTTCTTCATCTAACTTAACAATCATATTGATGAAAGCATTATAGGGACTAACCTCTTTATCTTCAAGTTGTTGAAGAAATAAAAATGAAGACAATTGCATATGCAAAGGCAGCAGAGCTTGAGTTCCATACACCAACTCAAATGGGATTTTTCCAGTAGCTCGTTTAGTAGTGATTCATTCAGCCCAAGTAGTAAACTTCAACTGCTCACCCCACTTCCTTTTTTTCAACTCCAAAATTTTTCTAATTATCTTTAACATATTTTTATTGCTGGACTTTGCTTGTCCATTTCCTTGGGGATTATAATTGGAAGCATATGTCAAATTGATCCCATATTCATGGCACATGACCACCAAAGGTTTAGGTCGGAAGCTCATGGCATTATTAGGAACTATCTTAGTAGGCACTCCAAACCTACAAATGATATGATTTAGAATGAAATCTATGACAATTTGGTGAGTTACTTTCTTGGTGGGGATTTCCTCCACCCACTTGGTGAAGTAATCAGTGACTACTAAAATCCACTTATGGCCAACACTTGAAGGATCTGAAATCTCACCAATGAAGTCCATTCCCCATTGCCTAAATAGGGCTTCAATTGATACAAGTTGTAAAGGAAAGGAGCCTGAATATTTTAGTCTTCCAGAAAAGTGTTGGTAACTTTCACATTTTATTACCAATAGAGTTGTATCTTTGAAAAGATTTGGCCACCAATAACTTGCCCTTAATATTTTATGAGTTGTGACTCTTCCAACAAAATTACCCACACAAACTCCTCCATGGAGATCAACAATTATTTTAGGGGCTTCATCTTCAGTAATGCATCTTAAGATAACTCCCTCAGGGTTCTTCCAAGATAACCCAAAATCAGTAATGACATATTTTTGAGAAGCTAACTTAAGTGATCTTTTCTGATTCTTGCTCAAATGTTTAGGGCACTGTAGATGTTTGAGATAAAAAATGATGTCCTTGTACCATTTAGAATTTATAATTTTTTCAAGGACATTCACCCTTTCTTCTTCAACTTCATTTACCTCAATTGTCTACAGATTTCTCTCTACCATAGGTTTTTCCATGTCCAAACCTCTAACCAATTTTTTTGTTTGGATATCCATATCATACTCTTGCAATTTTTTTACCCATCAACATATTTTTCTTGAAACCTCCATTTCTGATAGGATATCTTTCATCATGATGTGGGGAACATAAGAAATGACTTTAGAACTCATAATATATGGCCTAAAGACCTTTGTGGCTTTTACCAAAGAAAATTCTTTCTTCTCCATGACAGTATACTTTAGCTCAGCTTCTTGTAATGCCTTACTGAAAAAGGCAATTGGTCTTTCAGCTCCGTCATCATCCGTCATCATACTTTCTGAAGAAAAAGAAAACATTTGGAATGTATTCTTATAAACTAGAGCTGCTAGAACAGGGGCATTCTTTAATGATTTTTTGATCCCAGCAAAAATTTGAATAGTTTCTTCTTCCCATTTGATACTTTGGTCTTTCTTCAGCATACTAGTGATTGGGATAGTTAGTTCAGGAAAGTTGGAGATAAATCTCCTATTAAAATTAATCTTCCCAAACAAGGATTGAGTTCCCTTCTTCGTTCTTGGAATAGGGACTTTCCTGATGGCTTCTACCCTTTCAGGATCAATCATGACCCCTTCTTTTGACACAATGTGTCCAAGCAACTTTACTTTCTGAACTCCAAAATGGAACTTCTTGGGATTTAGTGAAATACCATATTCCCTTCATCTTAACAACATTTTTTCTAATTGTTACAGGTTTTCACTCCTTTTCCTGGAGAAAATAGTCACATCATATTGATATACAACAATGAAATCATTAATATAGCTAGAGAAAGCTACATCCATTTCTCTTTAGAAAGTGGCTCCAACATTCATTAAACCAAAAGGCATTTTGACATATACATATGTTCCCCAAGGAGTGGTGAAGGGAGTCTTGATTCGCTTTGATTCCTTCACAACTACCTAGTTATATCCAGAAAAACCATTTAAGGTGGATACCAATCCTGAACCAATAACCAATTGTAACATAATGTCCATATTTGGTGTAGGGTAGTTATCCTTCATTGATGTTGTATTCAAGTTTCTGAATTCCACACATAGCCTTATATCTCGATTCTTCTTTCTGACAAGTACAAAGTTTGCAGCCCATGATGAGTACCTTGTGGGCTTTATTATTCCTCCATCCCTCAAATTTTTCAATTATTCTTGCATCTTTAGGGAAAGGAGTTGATTGATCAGCCTTTGTTTTTTCCTGAACAACTTGGTAGAAGCTTCCAAGGGAATTTTGTCCTAGAAATTATCCTCTCTGTATGCTTTCAGTTCAGAATAAGACAATTCTAAGAAATCTTGGTATTTCTTCAACAATTAGACATACGACTACTTTTCTTCCTTGCTCACATTGCTACCTAGCAAGATCTAACATGGTTTATCCTTCATTCCAAGGTCGTGCTCTTCAACATCCCTCAAGGTTGACATGTGTCTGTTATTAATGCAATCAACATTATCAAATCTTAATTCAAGTGCTACCAAACCTCTGGGAATAGTATTAGTCTTCAACTGAATGATGTCTTTGACAAATAAAGTCTCCTTTCCATCAACCACACAAAACATTAGCTCCCAATCTATACATTGATCGATAATTCTCACTGGTTCTACAAAAAAAATTACACCTGGGCGTCGTCTTGGAACACTTGTTAGTGTTTAACATTGTCAGGAATAGATGGCCTAGTTAATATCTCAATATTATACTCACAATAGGGGGATATAGTACAATTTTCAAATCTAGACCCCAATATGGCCAATTTGTCTGCTAGAGTATTATACTTCCTATCGTGATGTATTATGTTGAAGGATTTAAAATTTTCAATGAAATCCTAGACTGCATGCTTATACTACTTCATTCTCTTATTTTTTAATGGATAGAGTTTTCTAACCTGCTTGACAATAAGCTCAGAATATCCTTTAACAATGATGTCTCTAATACCATATTTCAAAGCAATTCTTAAACCCAATAACAGTGCTTCATATTTATCAATATTGTTAGTGCACTCAAAGTTGAGTTTAAAAGAAAAAACAAAATCTTCCTATCCTGGAGATATCAGAACAATACCAGCACCGTTTCCAAATTTGGAGCAAGCCCCATCAAACAAAAAATTCCAAGGAGAACCTACTTGTTTAAGAGAATTGCATTGATCAATTTTGTGCTCTTTACCATTAGCAAATCCAACAAAGTTATCAACATCAATGTCAATGTATAACACTTCATAAGAAGCCTTATTGGGATCCTCAATGAGATGTAGCATCTTCTTTTCACCATACAAATTTACAAGGCTGCCCTTAATAGGTATAGTGGAAAAAGACATATCCATTGGCACACTCCCACCCACACTAGTATCCCGATTTCTTGATAACAACATTCCCCATTTGGCAGGGCAATCAACAATAACACCATCTAGTTTTAATTTCTTACCTAGGTAGGCTGCAAGTTGCACTATCAAACCCTCGACACATCCAACCATTGGCACCTCTCTGGAATCCATGGAAGTGCACTTCGCATAAGTTTTTGTCACTTTGATATCTAATTCATTGTTGACCTCAAGAGGCATAACATTGCCTGATGGTATAGAATCAAACATATAGTTGTGTAAAAAACATGTCCCTAATAATCAGAGTAGTGAAAAATTGATCTACATTCAATTGGGACTCAACCAAGGATGTTCCCAAATATACTTCAAGTGGCTTACCGAATTCTTCCAGCACTTGGGATTTTTCCAGCTCTGCAATGGTAGGAGGAGTATCAACATTGTTTACATTTCTGTCTTAGGTAATCTTTTCTTCTTTCAATCCCAAATACTCAAACACCATTTTCTTGTTCTCAAGAATCCTAAGCAGCTCAACAATTCAAACATGAATATTGATCTCACTCAAGACTTGGGCAATGTCATAAGGAACAAATTTGGGCAAGGAAAAATTTGGAAGAAGACTGACAAACTCATCTAACAGCAACGGATTTTTCATGGTCTGAGCAAGGGTAGGGATACCAATTTTGTTTGGGGAAACAAGGCATTTTACAGATGTATCTTTCTTAGGATTTTATTTTGAGATATTAGTGAGAACTGGAGTTTTTGGCTTGGCCTGAAACCCTAACTTTACTCTGAGTGTTATATTCTTTATTTTGGGCAACCACAACATTCATTAATAATTTCCTATCCTACTTAGAAGGGATTCCTCCATCATACTTTCTAATAATTAATGCCCTTAAGTATTCAAAATCATTATTAAGTAATTCAAAAACTTTTACCATATCTATTTCAAACATATGAGAGGGAGGAAGGGAAAATACCTTGTGGATGCAATCCTAGAAATTTGGAACAGTTCTAACATTGATTAATTCAGTTGAAGTTTCTCCTTGCCATGAGCTTGTAGAGAACCCCATCATACACACATCATCATCAGTGTCATCATCAACTTCCTCAACTTCTTTGTCTTCATCACACGGGGCATGCAGTAAGAAACATCTTGCACACCACTAAATTTCATTGGCTTCTTCCACAACATCAACTCTGGCAGTCAAAGGATAAGGCATGATTCTATTTTCATGGGCTCGGGGCTATCTATTTTCCAACCCCATGGGTTATTTTCCTCTGTCATCATATCTTTGATCACCCCTAGGATTATTTTCAAATCTTTCTTGACCTTATGCTTTATGCTAACCTTGGGAACTTTGTCCAATCCTCTTCTCTTCTTTACCCAATTTATAGGATATTTCCTTAACAGCTCTAGCCAAAGTTTTTACAACATCATCCAGATCGACAAACTTACTTGATTGGGGCTTCTCTAGATTGATAAAATTTATGCCTTATCTCTTATGAGGCTTACGAACTGCTTTGATATTGTTTTCAATCTCCAAAGCCATGGTGAAGGCCTACCTCAATGTTGTTGGGTTCTTATCCCTCAAATAACAGGCAACCTTCTTATCAAAAACATCAGAGTATTTTATCAAACAAGAAACATTACTTGGCCTCAAGATCACAGGTAGCCTATTCAGGGTCTTATTGAACCTTGTATTGAAAAAATGAACAGATTCATTAGGATTCTTTTTAATATTTTCAAATTCTAATAAAAGAAACCTAGGGTATTTTTTATCTCCATACTGCAATCTAAAATAATTCTTCATTTATGTCCATGAATCAATGGAGTTGTCTAGAAAAGATTTATACCAGTCCCATGCATATCCTTTAGAGTATGAATAAACATTTTATGTCCACATCCTCAAATTCGATCTCAAAGTCTTCCATCATATTGAAAAAAAGATTTAAGTGTTGATCACCATTAATAGAATTATTTCATTGAAATTTAGGCAGTCTATTTCTAACATCTTGGGGCACAGCATTTGGATATCCAGCCATACCTCTAAAATCTATAGGACCAAAAGTGTTCACAACAAATGGAGGTCTAGGTGGGGGTTGGGCCATATTGTTTTGGGGAGGTGATCTTATAGGAGAAAAAAAATGATGGGGAGTGAGGGGTTTGTGGGGCACATGCATACAATTATAAAAATGAATGTTCTCTAAAAGCTTTTTTTCTTAGAAGATCCTATCAGCTTTGGGAACACAAGGAAAAAATGAGACAAAATTTTTTCAAATACAAAAGAAGGACCCTCTCCAATTGGAGAATTCAGATCTACAAAAAGACTACCTGATTCAGAAATACTTAAGGAATTATGCTAATATTTAATGACAGGTTGATTAGTTTCCACAATCGATAACTCTTTTCTTGATTTTTGATCTCCAACAACTTTCTAGATTCTTCTTCCTTCAGAATTTGTCTTTCCCAATATTAGAAAGATCCTTTTGGCTAAGTCTTTAATGAAGAAAGATCTTCTTCGTTCCATATTCGTAAAGATTAGTGATAAATTTCAATTGAAAGAGGTTAAGACACTGGAATTTATCAAAAATTAATTCAACACGGAGTCGCCACTAAGGATATTTACCTTAGTTGTGCAAATGCACTAAAATTGATTTGTGAAATGTATTTCAACACTAAATTCACGTAAAGCTTCACACATTTGAACTTACTTTACATGTATTTATCATTGATGATGTAAACTTAGTCTAAAAAACCAACAGAAACTAGAAATATTACACGCAAAACGTGTGACTTCGTAAATCTTATAGATCTCAACAAAGGATGACATTTAAATAACGTATTTTCACTTATATCATATAAGAAACATTAACATGGCCAAATATAAGACTACCTTTCAATATCCTTAATAGCAGTGTCAATCTGGTTTTGGAAACCAAATTGATTCTCCCTTGAAAATCGAGTAGCATCACAAATTTAGCAAGCCAATGAGAGAAAAATAGATTATATTATGAGTCATTTTGGAGCTGGGGAGGGGATTCATCTGACTCTTTTTCACTCGGGCATCAAATAAATGGATAACACCTTCATTAAGGATTTGATTTATCCTCACCACTTTGGGTCATGCCTTTCGACTAGGGTGAGAGGACCCATTTTGTAACCTTTGTTGGTGAAGGAGAATAAATATATCCTTCTTTGCACAAATTTGAAAAGAAACCTTGATAAAATATGATCAATGCACCACGATTTAACTCTCACGAGTTGTCACTTCTAAAGAATGGTGATATTTTCTAAACAGGGTTAAGGTTACTAAAGACAGTATGGAATTTTGATTACTTCTACATATTTTAGTAGTAGAATTTATTCATTTGTGGACATATAGGGAAAACAAAGGTATTTCAGGTAGGATTCATTGTTTTGAATAATTTTTGGTGGGAGATTAAGTAGTACAAACTTGATTTTTCTAGATATTTGAGAACCTTCACAACATTTGGAAAACTAAATGACAAAATTCTTCAAAAAAGATTAAAATATTCCTTCAACACAATATCCAATAATTGAACACAAAGGCTCGAGCTAAAGACTCAATAAAACATCAAAGACCCCTGGTTCCTCATGCCTAAGATATACGCAAAGGCTTACAAACAGTCTTTATCAACAAAATGACAATAAAGTGATTTTAAATTGTTTATCTCATTACAGGATAAAGGCTCTTCTCCTAATGGAATTGTAAATGCCACTAAACTATCACAGGGATGAGATCCTGTGTGATTCAGAGGGATTTTAACAAAATATTGAAATGGGAAACATCAACACTATTTGAAAACATTTTGAAATAAAATCAGAAATTTTTTTGCCCAAGACTAACATAGATTAATTCGAAGTTGATTAGATTCATCAGTAGGGGAAAGTTTCTTTGAACATTCTTAGATATTTTCAATGGTTGTACACATGTAACCAACTTGACATGATCAAATCTAAAACATAATATATTAACAAGTTTGTCAGATGGTCTCTCAGGAAGATGGGATTTCTCAAATTTTCTTGTAAGAATTAAAACCCCGACCATTTGCAAGAGTACCCTGATTTCATTTATATAATTTAATCACTCACTCATTCATAATTTCCCCCCCAAAAAGAAGAATATTCGAGGAATCCTCTATTTATTACCAATTTGTCTCAAAGAGTGACGTTTAACAAATCTACACCCATAGTTGCCAAGAGGTAAAATCATGAACTAATCATGATTCTCAGACCCTTGACTAATGACTGGGTTCCCATGGAATTTTTTTTTGATAGTCCTTCTAATCATTATTTTATTGTGTCATGCAAGAAATCCCTGTTTTAATCATTTTCTAGTGGCTTTTTATAGATGGATTTGATAGGAAATAATTTTGGCCCTTGAGGCAACACCTTGAGAAATGAGTACCCCTATATGGATGCCTACATTTGTGTCTCTCAAAAATGAGTTTCTGTGCATGGATTATCCCATATTACCTGTGATGTGAGTCCGAGTCAGCCATGTGCAAAGAGGAGCCAACAGAAGCCTCCACGTGTTTCCTTAGCGTAACTATAAAGATGAAGTATAGAGGCAGGACCTCAAATGAGTGCAAGATCTCCACGTGCCCTTAGCCCAAGAAAATTGCCTTTTGGGATTTAAAAAGTCACAGTATAAAAAGGGGTCCATGAAATCCTCCAAATGTCTCTTTGGTGTAGTTTTGATATGGTGCCCAAAAGCAGAGACGCTAAACAAGCGTGGGCTCACCACGTGTCTCATTCCGGCAGAGGTTTTGAAATTTTTTAAGGATCAACAGAAGGCACCACTTGTCTAGGGTCTGAGAAAGTTTCTACAGTCGTTGAAAAGTCTAAGTATGGGTAGGATCCAGTGGAAACGTTCAAGTGTCCCTTTGGTGCTTCTTCAAAATTAAATTACAAGGGCAGGTCCCCAAATAAGCGCAGCCCCTCCACGTGTCCCAAGCCTTAAAAAGTTGCTTGAAAATTTGAATTATATAGAGGAGCTAGCGGAAGGCTCCTCGTGTCTCCCTGAATCAACTACTAAGGTAGGACTCAGAGGTGGATCCTCAAATGAGTGTCAACCCTCCACATGCCCTTGGTCTAACAAAGTGGCAACGGTCGCATAAAAAATAATGTCTAAGTCTTGTTAGGGCTGGCGGAAACCTCCACGTGTCTCCTTGACACAACTCCAAAGGTCAAACAAAGAGGTGAATTTTCAGATGAGCACAAGCCCTTCACGTGGACAAGACTTGAGTTGAAGAGGATCTTAGAGTTTAAAAATGTCCCACCAAGCTGCATCTAATTAGAAAGGGCCACGTTTCCACAGATGTTGGTACTAAAATTGATAGGGAAAATAAAACATTACTGTGGAAAACTAGAACGAAGGGGAAAAACCCAAATTTAAGGCTAAGTTACAAATTCTTTCACATGGATAGAGGAATGGAAAACAAATTCTAGACTTAATGTGATCCTCGACCAAAGGAAAGGATTGATCATGGAAACCAAATGAAGGAAATATCTTTCATGCATCAATATGGGGAGATAGAAAATATGACAGAACTCGTAGATTGAATAATTTCAAGGAAAAATGGGGTGAAATCAAATCGAGCACCAACATGTACTCATTTCTTCTCTCCAAACATACGCTTTTTATCAATTTCTTCCCTTAGGGCTGGTTAGTGTAAGGTTCACAGCATAACACATAACTACATTACTAACAGAATGTTGATTCACGCACACTAACCATAGAGGTACATTAACCATAGCATCTTACCCATGGTATATATACAAGGTATAACATAACCATTACTTTCATGGGTTACAATACATCATGTTTCAACATAATGCATCTAGAATGAAATTACTATACAATAGGGCTCATACAATCACCATATGCCCCTAATTCATGACATGAACCATCACATATTACATGTATCATGAACATAATGACTACCATTACAACATAGAGTCAATTACAATAGAACATGGTGACACACATGATTCATCAAAATATGTTGGTAGTATGTAATCAAAATCATGATTAGATAACATAAAATACAGTATAACTTTCACTAATTATGAGAGATGAAGGGAAGTGTAGTCATTCAACTGATAAAGAAAAAACAATTTTGTATAGCTCAAATTGCTATAAAATAATGACCATTACTGGAAAAATAAAGGTATGTTGAGAAAAGAAGACATAGATATAAATATTCAAAATATCACATCATAAGCAGGTTGTAGTGGTACAAAAAATGATAAAAGTATAAATGATCTACTTATCATTTTAGAATAAACATTTCTTAAGAGCTAATAGACACAATAAGGACAATCGTGAACAAATAGCTAAACCTGGTCAAGATCCAGAGCTATGGAAATCTCAATTATCAACAAACAAGTATATATAGTAAAACTGTACAAGTACAATTGACTTGTGTAAGTGAAAATTCATCTCGTAAACATCCCAGCAAAAACAACAAAGAAATGGATACCTGAGCTTTAACAGGAAAATAATGACCCATGATAATGTAATAAGGAATATCAGCTACATGAAAAATAAAAGAAACTTATAATTTTGAATACAAAGCCATTCCATGTATGTAAGTAAGTAGGGCTTCACCCCAGTTCATCTCTATCAGAAAAAACATAAATGGCTACAACTCAAATGTCTAGATTTGGGATCTATGAGTGAGAAGACAACATCCAAAAAGGAAACAATGCACAACTCAAAGAAAGGTAGCTCAAAACCTAGCAGGATAGCTCACGGATCGAGCTTGAAGGCTTCAAAATGGAAAGTAATGGTGGCCAAAGAAAAATATTCAAGAAAATTAGTGCACACAATGAATAGAGTTCTTAGAAATAACCAGATTAAATCAGATCCAGAAGATACTATACAATGTTAAATGTAAGGTTTGAAGCAATGATACATGGTGATAAAAAATATATAGATCAAAATTAATAACCCAGTATTGGGTATAATGTAAAATTTCACAAGTGAGTAACGATAAAATCCAATGAACAAAATGTATGGTGTAGTTCAATCAACTTGCTTTCAATAAAAGAACAAGAACCATTGGAAATTTTACATTATCCATAAAGGGAGGTTCAGTGATTTGAGAAAACATATCAGAAACTACTTTACAAACTATGGAAATTACTTATTTTTCAAAAAAATTATGAAAAACTTGTAAAAAAATGGTGAAAAACTTACTGTTTTGAAGTCTTTTCTAGAAACTCTCAAATTATAGAGAAAGTAGTGATGACCCAGAATGAATTTCCAACTTGAGGGTGTTTTTCGTTCAAGAAAACACAAAGAAATGTTAATAAGAATGACATATCATTGCAATAGAATTGAAATTACATTGAATAAGTATTACAAAGGTTCATGATGCTTACCATCTTCTATTGAATAACAACCAAATCACAGAAAAGTTTTAGTTTGAGCTCATATTTCGATCTTGAAATGCTAAAAAATTGGCAACCACATCTTCAGAATAATCCACCGTAAAATCAAATAAACAGTGCATACAATGAAGAATGGAAAAATTGATAAATAGAGGTTGTTTTGACAGAGTTTCAAGCTCATAAGAATCAATAATGGCGGCTAGGAAAAATTTTGCCAGGGCTTTGCTAAGCTAAAAGCTTCAAAATGCAAGTGACCGAATGATGGGTCAATTTTTCTTTTTTTTCATTGAAAAAAATGTTGAGTAACCTAACTCAACCTGAGTTACCAAATCGATGGCACAGATGCAAAAGGAAAGTGATCAATGTTTGAAAATAAAAATTACCAACTCATATGTAAACACTAGGGTTACCAAATTGACATTTTATATTCACTTAGTATAGAATCAAAGAACTCAAAAATAAAATGGAAACCAACTCATCATGGTACAAAAATAAACATAAAATGATTAAGGAGTACAAACATCGAAGATGGAGAATCCATCACCAATTCAATGCAAACTCCAAACCTAACTGAAATCATTGTCAGCTCCACCATGGTTAAGGGTATGATAATCGATGGCAAGAATCATCAAAATAACTCAATATCAATAGCTAGAATAAATACCACCATTATTAAATTCATAACTCGTCCATAGTTTGATCTAATGGTGTAGATCAATAAAGTACTAGAATCAACGGTCAGCAGATCACTAACTTCATTTGTTGTATACGTTAAGATCAAACTATGGAGTCATCAGATTAAGGGTAGAGGTTAAGTGAAGCACGAGATCGGTGGTTAGCAATCAGATTCCTAACTTCAATGCAAACCAAGGTTACATTGAAGTTAATTTCAAAGCCACTGAAAAAGTTAAAATGTGTCGAGTCATCATGGAGAAGGGGACAACCCCATGAGTAAAACAAAAATCATTCCATTGACCGATTAAGGTATAAAAAACATACACATGATGATAATGATCATCAAAAAGGTAAACTTTACCTTATCCTATATTATTTGCCATGATTTTTAATCAGGGTCAGAATCAGGTGCCATCAACCAAGTAAAAGGTGGTCGACATAGATGCCATGATTAATCAAAAGGTAAAGTTTTACATGTAATAATAGTAGAAAAGGTGCATGATAATATTATAACCCATGCCATGGGATTTTCAAAGGGGTGATTTATTTAAGGGTCAAGCTACCAAATGATGGTAAAGAGTTCTAATGTATTTTCCACTCTAAACCTTTCCATAAAATCTTAATCTTCCCAAAAAGACCTCATACTCTCCAAACAGAATTAATGTGAGGCACTGTACGACATAAAATCAACACATGACCTTCTTCACACCCAACTTCCCGAGGTCATGCTGAGATAGCCGGTGTGGAATTGAAATGGGAGTGAAAGTGATGGCGATGACCAACATAATCAGGGAACCTTATGTCTTCGACACACAATAACAGAGTCTATGAATCTAAGGCAAAGAATACTCTCCTAACCTAAAGGGGTGTAATGGTATGGTTCTTAATGATAGGTACTTAGAGACTCCAATCGATGTCTATTTCTACCAAGATTGTATTGATTGGTTGTGGAATACGTGGAAAGTAACTTGCAGGTACATCGTATGGGTTTCTAGAAAAGGTCATTGAAATTTAGACAAGAGATGTAGTGGAGTTGTAGGAACTAAGGGCAATTTTATGGTCTTGTCCAAAAATTCTTAGCTTGATGGGCTGCTATATTCAAAAATGAAAGCTGTGTAATAATATCAGGTGGAACTGGTGAAGATATGAATACCAGTGTACGTAAGCTGGTGTCGATATCTAACTGACTAGCAAACACATTGGGTTGCAGGACATGTGGGTTACAACCAAAGACTCGTTGAGGTTAAGGCCCTTATATTGTCATGCATGCAATCAAATCCTATTTCCAAATGCATTCCAAAAGTCATAGGCCTAATTATGAGCTATGTTCAATGTCTCTAAATGTCTTATTTTCTCTGCATATGTGGAAAGTGTGCATAATATTGTTAAGCGCAAACTTGTGTCAATGTCAGTTATTAGCGCTGGCCCATTGGGTTGTGGGAACAGGGGATCACAACTGTAATTCTTTTCCTGTTACAGACTGTTGATGGTCATGAAAGATGAATTGATTTGTTTTCAGTAAATAAACTATCTATCAAAGGAAATATAAGCTATATTTTTGGTGTTTTCTCAATATATAAGAACAAAGCAATAAAACAAACTAATCTATGGAAATAATTTTTTTTGTGCTTTTCTAACTTTTCAAACATTGCATCTAATCTAATAATCATATTAAAAACAAATAACTAGCTAGATGTAGCTAGTTATCTGTGTAGATGTGTGAATCTAAATCTAAGATCTATTCTAATTTAAATAAAATCTTTCCAACTCTACCTCAGAAGTGAAGAACAAATCATGACTCTAATAGAGCTATTATTCCCCCACAACTTCCCTAGAAATATTGAAGACAAAACTTCCTATTGATTTGATCTACTTGCAACTATCTAGCTAACTGAAATGAATTATTTCTCTACTCTATTTGATATGCAACTGACAATTTGACAAAACAAAGTAAACAAATACACAACTCCAACCTGGAAGAGCAAGAGCTTTAGAAAATCCAGTAGTATCAATATTTTTCCCATCAGTTCTTTCCTTTCTTTCTCTGAGTGTTCATGCAAGTCCAAAGGATTGGGAATGCAAAGAACAATAACAAGAGGATTGTGCTTGAGCGATGGCAGCTTGGAAGCAATTTGGACGTAATTCAAGTAGAAGAAAGATAGCACAAGAGATCTGAACTTGGCTATGTAACTCCTAGCAAGATTATCGCAGCACAACAATGCAAGATACACAAAATTATCAATCCTTTTGCTTGAATACAAGCATGGAATAGCACAAGGCAATGAAGAGATATTTCTACTTATTAATTCTATTTCAAAATAGAATGAGCAAGGAGAACCGAGCAAATGAAGATATTTTTAGAAAATTTGGCTCACAAATGCACTCAAATAGTAAACTTAAGTGAATCATCACATACAATTTTACGCATGAATATTCTAGAGAAAGTGGGCACAATCGCCACCCTACGTAGGGTAGTAGTTTCAGGACCGCCACCCCAGTCGATGTGATGGTTTGCGAAGCACCACCTAGGCAAAGCGGTAGTCCTAGCACTGAAGGCCAAAACAAGAACACAAAGAAATGAGGAGATGGAAAAATGCATGAAAATTTAAGTAAGGCTATCTAGGCTACAAATGTATACTACAAATGGGTTTTGGGAGCTCGAACACCTTCTTGAAAGGATTTTGAATCATCACTGGGGAATTTTATAACCATTTTTCCAAAAATTTAGCACATACAATTTTAGGTGCTTACAGGGACCATTTCTAAGCATGTAGAAAACAAAGCCAATCCTCCAATATAAAAATGAGGTGTCACATAGAAAGGAGAATTATTCTTGCATATACACAGGTGGTCCCAATATTGTATGAACTCTTTGCTAAGGATGGGATAAATACATTATTTTTCTTGTAGGAATAATATATTGTATGTGATCAGAAAGTTGACAAAGAGGATTATTTCACCATGCAAATAAAGACAAGCACATTTCAACATTAGAGACTGTAAGTGGTCCCCACACATTGGGTGAATATTTTGTAAAGAACCAAAGATAAAGGAATTACTTTACTCACACTAGAGGATTAATTTTTTACATGTACACCCAAATGGGAAGAACTAGAGAAAACCTAAAATATCATTGAAAATGGATCAGGTTGCAAGTGTCACATAAATAAAAAGAAGATAAAGATTGTATGCACATTGGAGTAGACTTACACAACAAGCAAGGGCTATTATTAGCCAAATTATTCATCTTTTTTTATAAAATATATCAGTCAACTACACTTGGGCTGAAATTTATTTTTATAACTAAGGCTATTAATGCCTCATTGTAATCAACATGTCTATTTTTATCCCTTTATCTATTCATGATAAAGGGGTAAAATTAGCATGCATGGGCGAGTACAAATTTTAGCCTATTTTTAGTATGCAATGGGTGAATAATATTGTTATATATTGTGTGCAATTGCAAGGCACCAGAGAAGACTTTTGAACATAGAAGTGCTGAAGTAAATTTTTTCAGTTTTGACCCTTGAATGAGAATTGATTTCAGCCTTTGCAATATTTTCCAGTGGTGTGTGTATCTCATTAATTCTTGTGAATGTCAAATTACCTGATTAATCATCTTACCTTTCTGAAAATATAGTAATTTCTACATAATATTAGTATAATGCCACAGAAGCACATTGCAAGCAAACCCTTTAAATAAATACCATACTTAATCACTAAAATATTATTTCATTTACCCAGATCGTTCATATATGAAGATAAAACGATATAATTTTAAGATTCATACAAAATAACAAACACCCAAAACCACTTAACATTAACAAGCTTAATACATAATTTTGTATATGAAAATAAAAAATTGAGAAACATATCAAGGAAGAGATAAATACTATCATGCATGGACGAATGAAGCCAGTTGAAATTTTTGTATTTGATTCAACATCTCAAATAGTCATCCGTCAAGCGGTCTGCTTGCATCCACAATTCCACCATTCTCATTTTCGGATATACCTTTGTCTTCGAGGATAATACATATCTTTCATACATCTTATATGACATTTTTCATGCTAATTATATGCTTCCACAATCAGCATACATATCTCTTTTTAAGTCTCCTATTTTCTCATGGGATAGAAGTATGATGAAAAAGGAATGGATTTTGGCCTAGTGCTTGCCATTTTCATTTTGCTAGAAGGTCTCCAGGGCCTTCTAAGTTCCAAAAATATGAGTTTCTATTATGTGACACAGTCAAAATCTCATTTAATTTATTATTATTATTTACCCCAATCCATCCTTGATACCAGATGATCATGCTTCCGAAGAATGTATTTTATATTCCATACAGAACTGTGATCTGGTGATGCTTTGTAAATATGGACATCAATGTTTTTAGGACAAACGTAAAACCACTCGAGGACTCCATTTAACACAAGTAGATACACGATTGAGTCTAAAAATCACAAATGTTGGCAGCCATTCCGTGCCTTCTAATCCTCAACTTCGTCTTCTTATTTAGTATACAATGAATAAAGAAGTAGTTGGAAATGTGAAAGAGACAAATCTTTCCAACACATAAGTGGGATAGCATGAAAGGAGCTTCAATGCCTTAATGATCACAACGAATACTCAAAATATAAAGGTAAAGAACAGGGAAAAAAGATAGCCAACATCCATCCTGAGAATGGCGTTGCATAGGTTACATTACACCTAACACAAATGCTAAAAATTATAAGATAAAAAAATGAATGGATAAACATTACACCTGAGAGAACCGTCTCATAATCCTCAATCTTTTTATGCTTTCTTTGAAGATAACAAAAAAAATGGCGGCAAACAGCAGTTTCTTTTCCTTTCTGAAAACTGAACGCAATTCTTCTACAGATAAAGATCCAAATAAATCAATTTGTTTTTATCAGAATGAGGAAAATTTGGTTACAAATTTATCTCTTTTTGCAAAGCTGGTCTAATCCATAATAAATTAATTTTAAAATTACTTCAGCTAGGGCAGTGCTAACACAGTTCCACACAATGTTTTGTTCTACATTTGCAGCAATTAACCAATTATTGCTAAGTTTACAGCGTTAACTTTGGTTTCACAATGGTTAATGCCTCAGATCTCAAACAAAATGCTTGTCTTATTATACAAGGAAAATGACAGGTCAAAAAGGCGTTTAGGATGGTCATTCTCCATAGATTCCCACACTAGCCAGTAGGATCTTTGGAGAAGAATTGACATTTCCATGACTCTTCTAGGGCGCTGGAACACTACTGATGTGTTTTCATTATTTTTGTAAAAAAATTCCTCACTCCCAATGAAAAGGTTAAGAAACAATTAAAATTAAGTGGTATTTAATGACATCCCCACTGTCAAAGCATTCACATGGAGTCCTATGGGTATATGATCAAAATTTAATATTTTTTTTCCTATGTTTTGTGTTGCGACCTACACTTAGCAAATTTCTGTCAGAAAGGAATTTTTTCTTGTCTACATATGTGAAGGAGATAATGGAAATTTTGCATGCAGTACAAAAGTGACAACCATACTTATTAGGAAGGCATTTCTGCATCAAGACAGATCATCATAGTTTCAAGTACTTCTTTTAACAATGGGTTTCACCTCCCGGTCAACAATTGTGGGTCTCCAATATTATGCGGTACAAATTTCAGATCACCTATAAGAATGGGGAAAAAATGTGGTTTTTGATGCTCTCTTTCGCAATTTCATGGATCAAGTCTCCCTACGCACAGTATTCATGCTCATACCCAAATATCTTCAACAACTCTAACAAGAGTGAAACAAAGATCCAAACCTATGATGCCTCATTAAACAATTTTCATTTGATCCTACCTCATACTTGCACTACTCTTGGTATGACACATATTTGTGATATAAAGGATTCTTGGTGTTATCATCTAAAGTTGAGCTTCACAATGCCATTCTTCTAGAACTCAGTACTTATTCATCTGTTGGTCACTTGTGTTGTTTAAACACCTATGACCGGGTTTTTAGGAAAAATTTTTTTGAAGGAAATGAATCCATAGATTAGGAAATTTGTTGTGTAATGTGATATATGTTAGCGTAAAAATGGTTAAAAAGTGACAATCCCAGGTTTTCTACAACAATTACCCATTTCAACCTAGATCTAGACTAATATTTCCATGGAATTCATTAAAGGGATTCCTATATTTGGGGTAAATTCATAACTCCTGGTCGTAGTGAATAACCTCTCCAAGTATGCCAATTTTTGTTCCTTATCCCATCCATATACAACGTTAACTATTTCCAGATTATTCATTCACCAGATCTTGCACCTCTACAATATCCCAATGTCCATTTCTTCATACCATGAAGCCGCTTTCACCAGCCATTTCTTGTCATAATAATCGAAATCTAAACGTACACAATTGAGGACGAGTTCAAGATATCACCCGAATACACACAGTTGAACTAAAATTGTTAACAAATATTTGGAAACTTTAATTAAATTTTTTACCTTTAATGAGGACCAACAATAGTCGTTCAAGGGGCTACCTCTTACTAAATGGTTGTATAACAAGTCATTTCACACTCCACTTAAATGACTTTGTATGAAGAATTATATGGTGAAATTCCACCACCTCTCCTCCCTTACACTCTTCGAAGTTCTCTATTTCAAGTCATCAACAATGTCCATAGCCAACAAGACTAAGTTCTCCTCACTCTTTGAGATAGTCGTTATATGGCACAAATCCATATGAAACAAGAAGAAGATCAACACCGCTCAGAGCGCAACTTTCAACTCATTTATATGGTTTATCTACTCTTTCATCTGTACAAATAAACTTGCTAGAAACTTAAAGGGCATCAAAATTTGTCCCTTAAGTTTTATAGACCATACAAAGTTCTACAAAAGATCATTTCTAGATTCCACCTGGCTCATGATTTCAACCTATCTTTCATGTCTCTTTTTTAATGAAAGTTATGGGCCAACATATTACAACACAAATAGTACTAGTAAAGCTTGATATTGAGGGACCCATCATTTTGGATCTTGTTGTAATTATGGATAGGTACTCCCACCAACTTTGTAAACTCTCTTTTATGGAGGTACTAATCCACTTGTATGCCATGCAACAATACGATGGAACTTGGGAGCCCCTTCTCCAAATTAGACAACAGTTCCCACACCTACAAGTTTGAGGGAAAATATTTTTAAATGGGAGGGGATGTTACTAAATTTCTTCTTATCTTTCTCCCTGCATTAGTAATTTAATATATGTGTATGCTTTGTAAGTTGTACCATAAGATACTAAGTATTATCCCACATGTATGGGTAGTAATAACTTCTACAATAAACATACTATATTAAGGAGTGAATAGGCCATGAAATTTATACAAAAATATTATTACATTGACCTTTCTCAAAGTACATTTCCCCTTAAATTGTCCTTTGATATTAAGGTTATTAAATTTATTTTCTAAAGTTTATTTCATTTATAATTTATTTTCTGTAGTGTGTTAATCTATTCCAAAAAATCATCACAATTAAGAATATCATTATAAAAGGTATGGTGCCAAAGTTAAGATTTACAAAAAGAAAGCATCCCAACCCATACAGAGTGACCTATTAGGGGGAAGACTAGGAGATTCAATGATCGATTGTTATGTGACATCCTATCGATGGATACATGTCATGCTCTACTGGGAATTTTGTGTGAGTATGATCAAGAAGTTCTATTATTGGAGAGACACCACAGTGAAATCAAACAAGCAAGGGAAGACACTTTTAACATCCTTGTTCAAATAAGAAGGTGAAAAGCACCACATTCATGCGGTGGGGTGTAGTGGATATAAAGGTCTAGTTTGCATGGAAAACCAACAAGATGGTGCATAGAAAACATTGGAGAACGAAATGTAAGGAGGGAAAAAATGATAAAGGGTTTAGATGGAATCACTTGGTAATGTGTGATGAAGATAGGTCAAGAAGTGAATAAATGCAAGAAACTTCTTTTCAGCCTATTGGTAGTGCATAAAGATATTGCACATGAAGAAAAGGAAGGATATGCGAAATTAATGATAATGCAAAACTAAGAAAATAGGGACCAAAGTGAATTGATTTCATGATTGGAGGTCATAAAGAGTGCATCATGAAAATTTAGTGGAGTACCAACAAAGGGAAAAACCAATGTGTTAACAAATATTACACAACAAAGAAAGATCCAAGCAATGGAGTGGAAGATTGCATAGATGGAGGAACTTGGAATAATGGGAGTAAAAATGCAATCGAATCAGAGAGAAGATATGAACAAAAAAAATAGAGAAAACCATCGAGGATATTGTAAGAGTGCTTCGCAAGAAAAGTGCATAGAAAGAAGTGGATGTTATAAGAATTGAATATCTTGAGAGAGAAGAAGTTTATAGTTGACAATTAGAGGTATATTGAGTTACAAGTTGAATAGAGAGAAGGAATCCCAAAAAGATATTATAGGCATAAAGGTGGTGATTATAGGGAAGAAATGAGCAATGGATGAAAACCCTTAAGAATGAATGGTATAACTATAATGATAGAGGTCGGAAGGGAAGGAAAAAATGTGTTGAGAGATACACACATAATAAAATAATACTTACAGATAGAAGACATAGAGAAAATATGTCTAAGACATAAGGAAAAATAACGAAAAATATGAATTTCTTAATGGTTAAAATGTATAGTGGAATCTTCAAGAGAGAATAAGAGTGTAAGGGGAGAAGGTTCCAAGGAAGAAAAAGACGTGGTGGGTAAGAGTACAAGAGATGGATGTTGAGAAAGGAGATTGGTGACGGTGAATAAAAGTCCTAATGAATATTGGTGGATGTGGAAGGTTAGGAGTGAGTCCAAACTTGTAATGAAGAAGAATAATGTTAGCATAGTCTACGTACTTGTTTTTCTATTAATAGACTAGTTGTTCTATCTATTCCATTATTCTCTCCTTCTATTTTGTTAACCTCTCCATCCATTTAGGGGAGTCTTGTTCAATCCCGTACCTATAAATAATGTACATGGGTTCTTTTTTCTATAGAATAATATGAGATAATATATCTCTATTCTTTCTCCTCCATTTTTGCCTCACAAATTGGTATCAAAGCACACTTGATCTCTGCCTATGCGTCTGAAGGAGTCTTCTATTTTTTGTGCCTAGAAAGGCTTATTCTGTCTTGCGTAAGTCCTTTGTCTTGCTGCTGCTGCATGAAATTCCTAACTCCTACGTGGAGAGAAGATTTGGATGTGGTGTGGATAGAAGCAGTTGTATCTCAGTAATACGCGGAAGATTTTTTTTTAAAGTCCTTTTTCTTATTTGCCCTAGCAAATACAAAACTAGATCTATGTAAAAAGACAGGTAAGAAGCCTGCACGTGGTGGAGAAACAACGAGCCATCCCACTCCATACCTATTCTGTGGCCTGCAACAAAGAGAAGCCTACATGCATGGAGGAAAAAAAAACAAACCTGCACAAGACAAGATAAAATGTGGACATCTAAAGATTGTTGGATATTTTTTTTGTTGCGTGGAAAGGAGAGTACTACTGCTGCTGCGTTGGAATTATTCACAGTCTGAAGAGGACTGTTGCATGGAGTTATTTCTCTCCTACTGCGTGGAGTTATTCAATTTCTACGTGGGATTTCATCAAAAGATTAGTGTGGAAACGAGAACACTGCATCTTGCAATTTGGCCCCCGTGGAGGAAAATTCTAATCTGCATGCAAACTATTCAATATTTCACCTGTGTGAAAAAGAACAAACCAAAGGCTGCATGTCATTTGTTTACCTGTGTGGAAAAGGTAAAGTGTGTGAAAAATTTAACTTATTCTTTACGGCTACATAGAGGAAGCTTGAAAAGAGGATAACATCCATCCACCACTCCATTTTTTTTCTTTTGCTACCCATGTGAAAACTGCAGAAGAGGGAAATTTGCATAAAGGAGCAAATAGAGAGGAGTTTGATGACGTGTGTTGCATGGTGTTTAGTGTTTAACACACATTTTGCCTTGATGTTAGAAGCTCCTGCTGAGTGAAAGAATTGTAGAGGTGCGGCCTGCATGTAATTGTGTGAAGACTTGCATCCAAATAAAGTTAAGAGTGTGTCACTTGCTGCTCCATGGAGGAATGGACCAGCTACCTGCGTGAAAAGGGAGAATAACACAAGGAGAAGAAACGTGGAGATACTTCAACACTTCACCGAATGTTGAGTGTAGACAACTCGATTGAGAGTGTCAATAACACAGTCACCACAGCTGAAAGCCGGAATATCAACTTGCCAGTAAGAGAACACCATGAAGAATCTCCTGAGAGCTTCAGGTTCTACTTTGCTTTGTTGAACAAGCTTTCGAATACCGGCAATCTAGCATTCGACAAGCTAGTTTGAGAAGGACTTCTTGAACACTTTCTTTTCAATGTCAGCTACCAAGAAAAGTGAGTATGGGAAGAATTAGAAGCCGAGTATGATGCTGACTGTGAAGATGAAGAAGAATGCCCTGCAAATCATCACCGTCTCATAGCACATGAATATCGTGAGCATCTACGAGCAAGTAATTCTTGTCAGTGAGTCAAAATTGTAATAACTCTTCAAATAAATAATTTTTTTTATTACGATGTCTGCTCCAAAGTTACTTCTATCTGATGCTCAGCTACTCAAAGGGTCCAATTTTGTAGCCTAGAAGACAAAAATGAAGAAAATCCTTCAGTTTGAAGGATTATGGGGAATTGTCATAGGGTCTGTGCCTGCTCCCACAACCCCTGATGAACTAATAAAATATGAAATGGCTAGTGCTAAAGCCTTGATGTTGATAATGCTCAGTATCAGTGACGATGTGCAACTGCATGTTCGGAATGTGGAGAAACCCAAGGAGGCCTGGGATAAGTTGGCAACAATTTATGAAGTGAAAAATCAGACTAAGATAATTCATCTTTAGTGAAAGCTACACACCCTCTCTATGGGGTCAGATGATAAAGTGGAGGAGTTACTACATCACATGGCTGAGCTGAGATTGGAGTTATTAGCACTCGGTGAAACAATGGATGATAAACTTCTTGTCGCAATCACCTTGAGAGCACTCCCTTCTATTTTCTGAGTGTTCGTTATGACACTGAATGTGTCTAAAAAAACAGTGACATTTGAATAGCTTGTGAATTTACCACAGTAGGAAGAGGCCATCACTTCATCCCATGACGAGTCTCAGGATAAAGATTTATTTTAAAAGCCTTACCGTGTCCAAAAGAATCAGAAGGGTTCCCTAGAGAAGCAAAATCAAGCGCAAACCAAACAATAGCAGAAAGATCAAAAGTCAAAGAGATGGTGTCACATTTGCAAAACCAATACTCATGAAACTGATCATTGCTGGCATAATAGCTTGAAATGGGGGTCTTCAAGCCATACAAGCATATCTGAGCACGAGGATTTTCAAAATTCCAAACGATGTCCCCTCTGGAGAAAGCACAAGGGACATCTTGTAGCCCAACAAGATGATGATGAATCTAATGAGGAGACATCAGAAGGAGCCTATTATGGTAAGAACCTTGTACTCGTCTCTCAAACTTCTCAACCCACGAAGAAAGTCTGGTTTATAGACTCTAGTTTAAGCAAGCATATGTTAGGTGACAAAAAGTTGTTTGATTCACTACACGAAGAACCAATTGGAGATCAAGTTTGGATAGCAGATGAAAAAGAGTACATTGCAAAAGTAATAGGAAATGTCACCATTCCTCTGGGACCACAAAAATGTACACTTACGAAGGTACTATATGTTCCTGGCTTGACTAGCAACCTCTTGTCAGTTACTCAGCTCTTGAATCATCACCTTAAGGTAGAATTTCTTGTGCAAAATGGAATTAAATCATGCTTAATCTCCCAACAAGGTACAGTTCTTGCTAAAGCTTTTGGAAAAGATAAGTTATTTTCTTTAGATACGGTTTAATCTTCTGCAGTAGCTTTATCTGCTTCAACAATAGAATCAACTGCCATATGGCATTTTAGATATGGACACTTGTCGCTCAGTTCATTGTACCATATGAGTTCAAAAGCAATGGTCCATGGACTACCCAAATTGTCCAATTCGTTGCCTATTTTCCCTAGCTGTCTTACAAGAAAACAACACAGAGATCCATTTCAAGCGAGCACCTTTCATGCCAAGAAGTGTCTGGCGGTAGTTCATACCAATTTGAATGGCCCCTTGCCTGCTTCATTTTCAGGATACAAGTACTTCTAACTATTCATAGATGACCACTCTCGCAAGATGTGGGTATATTTCTTGAAGAAGAAAAGTGAGGCTCTTTAACACTTACAAAACTTCTATCATCGTGTTGTCAGAGAGTCTGGACAACCAATTCTTCTACTCCACTCAGATCGAGGGGGTGAATTCACATCAAAGAGGTTCTTGGCCTTTTTGAACCAACACGGCATTAATCAACACCTGACTGATCCCTACACGCCCCAAAAAAATTGCATTATTGAGCGTTGCAATTGCACAGTGATGGAGATGGCTAGTTGCATGCTATCAACTGCAAATGTAGGAGAACGCTATTTGGGCTGAAGCAGTACAAACGGTTATATATCTTCTCAACAGGGCACCGACAAAGATTATACAGAATAAAATGCTAGAAGAGGTATGGAGTGGTAGAAAGCCATCAATTTCTCATTTGTGAGTATTTTGTTACACAGCATACATGCATGTCCCATCTTAGAAGAGAAAGAATGTAGAGCCAAAAACACTCCCGTGTATCCTTCTTGGCTACAGTACTACCTTGAAGGCGTATCGTCTCATGGATCCTGAGATAAATAAAATATATGAGAGTCAGGACATGGTTTGTGACGAGTCATCCTTTGACTCAATAGTATCAATAAAAGATCCACTTCCAACCACATCTCACCGATTAGTCTTTGAATCAGATGATGAGCCAGAGGAGACTACTCAGAGAAAAGAAATGCTGTCAGGAGAACTATTTGTTGACCTTGGAGAAATGGAGAATGTGACTCCACATATCCACATGGCAGCGACACAGTTCTTCTCAAAAGCAGCCAAGTTCTCATCTGAAGTGGGTACAAAGCACTATCAAGAACTCACATTTGCAACAACTCCTAGATACATCATCCGGAGTCAAAACAAGGAGTCAAACAAGAAATGAGGAAAACTTTGCACTCATGAGTTCACTGATGAATAACTCTGAGCTAGATATTGTTTGTGAAGCACTTAGCCAACCTCAGTGGAAGGAAGCCATGGATTCAAAATATGACTCACTCATGAAAAATCAGACATGGGAACTTGTCGATCTTCCTATAGGAAAGAAACCCATAGACTGCAAATGGGTTTTTAAGACAAAATATAAGGCAGATGGATCCATCGACAAACATAAATCACGACTTATAGTAAAAGGATATGCTCAGAAAGAAGGCATCGACTATGAAGAAACCTTTTCACCCACTGTGAAGATGAATACCATCAGAGTAGTTTGTGCACTTGCAACAGAGAAAGGATGGAGACCTCAACAGATGGACATCAAGAGTGCTTTCCTAAACAGTGATCTCAAAGAAGAGGTATACATGACCCAACCTAAAGGATTTGTTGATGAAGAATAGCCTAAGAAGGTATGTCGTCTCATCAAATCACTTTACGGACTAAAACAAGCTCCCAGAGCATGGTATATCATGATCTACGATCACCTTTTGCAGCATGGGTTCACTCATAGCCCCTCAGATTAAAATTTATATATAAATAAGGTAGGTAAAGAAATTGTCGTTTTGGTTGTATATGTAGATGATCTTGTGATCACTGGTAGTTCAGAAGGTCAAGTTGATATTGTAAATAATGATCTCAAAAGAATGTTCAACATGAAAGATTTGGGGCTACTACATTACTGTATTGGCTTGGAAATATGGAAAAAGGAGCATCACATTTTTGTCTCCCAGAAAAATTATGCCAAGGCACTCCTAGAAAAGTATAGAATGTCTGACTGTAAACCTATATCCACTCCCATGGAAAAAGGTTTACAACTTTCGATATTCCAGGACTCACCTCAAGTAGATGCTACTCTCTACGAGAAATTTGTTGGAGGGCTCATCTATTTGACATATACCAGACTGGATCTCTGCTATGTTGTTAGCTATCTTTTCAGGTTCATGCAAGAGCTGAAGAAATGTCACTGGAATGTAGAAAAGCATGTCTTGAGATATGTATGAGGAACAACTGATTATGGTCTAGAATATAAGAAGAATGATGAATTCTTCTTATACGGATACATCGAATCAGACCACGCTGGATCTATTGATGACAGGAAGTCAACTACAGGATACATATTTCATCTTGGATCTAGACCTATCTCGTGGATAAGCAAGAAGTACAATGTTGTTTCTATCTCATCCACAGAGGCAGAATATCACACAGCACGAGGATTTGTGTGTGAAGTGATATGGATACATCACATTTTGGATGATCTAGGAATTCTTGAAAAACAGTCACCTATTCTCTATTGCGACAATCAAAGTGTGTTGAAGCTCGTGCAGAATATAGTATTTCATGAACGAACAAAACATATTGAAATTTACTACCATTTCATTCGAGAGCACATCTTGAACCATCAAATTCAGCTCTAGTACTATCTTATTGAAGCACAAGTTACCGACATTCTCACTAAATATCTTGCCAAAGTGAATTTTGAACTTTTCAGGGGTCACATTTGCAAGAATAATGTAATAAGGGGGGGATGTTAGCATATTCTACGTACTTGTTTTTTATTAATAGACTAGTTTTTCTATCTATTCCATTATTCTCTCCTTCTATTTTGTAACCTCTCCATCCATTTAGGGGATTCTTGTTCAATCTTGTACCTATAAATAATGTACGTGGGTTCTTTGTTCAATAGAATAATATGAGATAATATATCTCTATTCTTTCTCCTCCATTTCTTCCTCACAAATAATAAATTCATCCATAGGAGGAGAAATATTATTCAAGGAAAGAAAAGACTTGTGAAGGGGAATAGTAGGAGAAGACATGTACTAGAGGTGAAGGATCATGAGAAGCACATGATCTTAAAGAATTAAGGATAAGGATCCATTTGGAGGATTAGATCAGATGGTGGTGAGCCAAAGATCATCAAACCACATAGAATAATGTTAAAGGGTTAAAAAAAGGTGACAAGGAATGTCAATTACGCGGAAAGAAACATGGAGGCAAGAAAATAGTATTTATTTATAAAGAATCCCAAAGGATCATATCCAATAGTATTAAGGGTGTTCCTAGGACTCAAAAGGTATACTTGAGGTTGTAGTCAAGTTTTAAGTACCTCAAATATTTAATATAGGAAAATTGTAGGTTCAAAGTAATACTTCACAAGTTTTGGTGTAGTACCGCTTGAGGATGGAAGGAAGAAGAAATAAAGATAGGAGACCTAGCAGGTTGAAAAGGTAGGTAGTAGGTGAAGGTGCATGAAAATTTGATGATGTGCGGAGTAGAGAAAGTTGTATGCAAGTTTGTGGAGAGGAGGAAAGATCAACATCACATTATAAAGGTGTAAAGGGGTATGAAGAGATATTTTCATGTTGAAATGGATGATTATGTAATGCCATCGAATATTCCCACACAGAACCAATGAGAAAACCCACTAAAATAGATAGGAAAAATTATGGAATAATTTTTTTTATTTAAACTAGTTGCAACAAGATAACCTTTAACTAGGTTTAGTTTATTTCTAGGTTAGTAATTCATTCGTTTTAATTAACCATTCATTTTTATTATTTTAGTTTCCCCAGTTCGGCTTAAAATCCCCTTGTTACAATCTTTATTTAATTTAGTAACATAGTTCTAATGTCATTTATTAATGTATTATTTTATGGATAAGTCTACTTACCCTCCCATAAAATTCAGATCAAATAATTTAAATGAATTCAAAAATCAAGGCCTTATGAAATATCACTAAACTAACACAAAAAGGTTACATTTTAATCTCTCTATCTAATACCCCACCTTGAGAGGTCTCATTCACAAGTTATACATGCATTTCATTTAAAACATATTCCTACCTAATTCTCACCTAACTTTTGTATGGGTGTTTCTTAACCATTTGATGGATTAAATTTTGGCCCTTGGTTCCTACGGATTCAAACTAACCCTAAAATTCCTTTCAGAAATATTTTATTCATTCTTTTGACTTCTTTTTCATTTTCATTTTGAAGGTTTGGGAGGAGGAGAAGAATGAAAAATCCATGGAAATTTTATCAAAGCTTGAGGATGCATGTTATTGTCTCTCTTTTTTCATTGCTTATTCCATTTAATCCTCACTTAGGGTTTGGTTAACACTTTATTTTTTATTGAGAAATTTCGTTGCATTTGCTTTATTTGGGTATGAAAATTTTCCCATTTTGAATCTATTTTAAATGATAGATATACACAAATGATCTTAGGTATATAAAATACACACACACACACAGACACACACACACACACACACACAAAATACTAATAAACAGAAAGAAGTTCGGCCACATATTTCATTTTTACATAGTCTACATTTGATTTTGCTAAGGTCAGGTTCCATATTTCCCAGAAGTTCGGCCGCAGATTTCATTTTTACATGGTCTACATTTGATTTTGCTAAGGTCATAGTGGACTCCATATTTCCCATGGCCGCATGTGATTTTAGTGGATGATTTTTTTTAATCAAATTTCCTATCTATTCATTTTACACACACACACACACACACACACACACACACACACACACACACACACACACACACACACACACACACACACACACACACACACACACACACACACACACACACACACACACAACATAAGTGGACTATTTTATATGTGATAGGATGATTTAAAAACAAATTTCCTATCTATTCATTTAAAAGTGGAATTGAGAAATCTATTAAAAGTCTCATTCAACCTACTATAAACTGTAAAGAGGAGATTATTCCCCATTCTAAGAATTTTAACAAATTACTTTCTTTCCTTCAACACAAAAAAAAATGTAACTATAATTCCACTATTTTCAATATGCCTTCCTTTCAATAAAATAAAGAAAGCATTTCTTTCTTTCACAATTGTGAAATGAAAATCCATTTTAAGTAACAATTATATTTTGAAAAAAATCATCAATCTTTTAAAAATGAAAAATTCACACTTTCGAGGCAATAAAATAAACTTAGGTTGAAAGAACATTATTTCCATTTCATTCCCATTTCAATGTTTCTACTCCATTTAACAATGCAAGATTTGGTGGTTTTCTTCTTCAAAAACTAGCACATTTAAAATCCAAAATTATCAATCAAAACAATCTTAGTAGGATTTACAAGTTGAAGGGATTTTCTAGTAACAAATGCAACTTTCCTTTGGCTATTTTCCCATATACATACATTTGAAAACATATTACAAATCTACCATTTTTGAACACATTTACAAGAGGTTGTCAGTCTTTAAAATACAAGTTACAAGCCCTCCAATTAAATGGAAACAACATGAAAAATTTTCCTACTAAGAGGGATCTTTTCTCTTTTCTTCAAATTTATACTAAAACCATTTTTCACTTTAAAACCACCATCTTCCAAAAGTACAAAAACAACAACAAAATAAGGGGAGCAGGTAACACTCTACACCCAACCAATAATCCAATGAGGAAGATAAGCCTTCTTCCTCATTGGCCCCCAAGCCCTAACAATGAAACAATGAGGGGTGTAAAACAGCCATTGGGAACTTAACAAGGCTTCTACAATCACATTCAAACCAAACATCCAACACAATAAGCGCAATCAAAAAAGAATCAAATCAATACACACAAGTTTCCCAACACAAAGTCTCTAAACTCAATCCAATAAAGAGAAAGGAGCATGAGGGTCTACTTATGCCTCCCAAGGTTTTTGGTGCCCACCTTAAAACCTCTAAGAACTCAATCAAAAACCTAGAAAACTCTTATGCCTCCCTCCAAAAAAACAACTCTTATGTGTCCCTCACTCTTATGCCACTCACAATAAAATAACAACATATGCAACATATTTACTTATCAAAAAGGTGGGACACCCCAACCTAACTCCCCCCTAAAGTGCCCAATAAAAATTGTTATGTCTCTCTCCAAAATATCCCCATTTCAATTTTATCCTACACAACCTACAGGTCATTTTACTTCCAGAAATAAAAAACAAGCAACATACCCATTTACAAACAAATACAAAAGAAAATAGCAAAACAAAACATGGGTAAAGACCCTACCTTGCCATTGCAAGAGTTTCCAATCCATAAGAAAGTTCCAACCTTTCCAAGTCCAAGCAATCAAAAGCAATCTCCAACTCTAACAATCACTCCAAAAGTAAGCACCTCCAAATGCAAGAGACCAAAAATATAACAAATAACCCCCAAATCCTCAAACAAATTAGAATAAATAGAAAGGAGAGGAGAGAGAGGTGATGTGATTCCATGTAGAATGCCACATCATTTATCCTCCATTCCACATCATAAGGTCAAACCAAAAGCCCAAAGAATAATACATTTGTGGTTAAGGGAATGACAACTCTCTTACACATGGAAACTCAAACCCACATCTCGAAAGGGCACCATTAAAAACTCTTGTAATAAAATGCCAATTAATTGCTCTTTTTCCTCCATTAAAACACACAAAAGGCCTAAAATAAGCCTCTCACATCATAGGCATAGTGGGTGGGTGACTTTAAGAGGTGTTTGACAGGCTTAAATTATCCCACAAGCCTCCAAAATTGGCTTGAAAGTAAAAATCTGATATTTACATGTAAGGTTGAGTGCACAATACTCAAAATTAATTGCATTCTTTCAAAACCAACACAAACCAAGAACTGTCTACTACATTAATTACCCCCATTTGTCACATCCTAATTTACACTATCTAATGAAGTTTAATTAACTTAAATGAAGTACTTAACAAATAAAAATAAAGATGGCTCAAAATACAAAAATAATACAAATACCCACAAATAAATAAAACTACAAAAGGGAAAAACACAAATTTACTCAAGGCCACATTTGAGGCCACCCCCCGATGAGAACCTCCTAAAAATCTAACAACAATAACATCATACATTTACACTTAGTTCCCAAGGTGACTTGTTGCCAATACCCCAACATTTTTCCTTCATTGTTGGTCTCATATCCCCTTTTGTTTGTTGTGTTACAAATTCCTGCAAAATCAAAACAATACCTTTTTGGCCTTGTGGCTATATTAACGACATAGAAATAATAAAATGCACACATATACATATCAATTGACATGATCAATCACCACAACTAAACCATCTTTAAAATCAAGTAATTCAGCAATTGCGCCTCAAAATTTCAAATATTTCAATTTTATCAACTTTTCAATTGGCAATAAGATCAAAAAATCAACTAAATCATCTGGCAACATCTCTATCACATCCAATGTGTCAATCAAGTAGTAACTCAATATCATCAAATATTGATATGTCAATCCATGCATATAATCCATCCTGTAAATCATGTTATAAGTCTAAACATCCATATTGTCTATCAAATAGGCTAATCAAATATAACAATGTCCATATGTTAATGTCTAAAATATGATAACAATATCTATAACTCCAATTCAAAGTAGGGAGAAGAATAATAATATCAATGTCGAAGAAGAGTGGGCACTATAGATTACATGAACATGAGGAGTGTAAAGGAGTTTTGTGAAAAGGATAAGATTGCAGAGAGTATGTAGGAAGATGATCGAAAGGATTGCGTAGTGGTGTATATTACAATGAAGGTGAAGATTTATTTACAGGTCTCAAAAATAAGTAATGTGTAAAAACAAAGGTGAAGGTGTAGTTCAAGAAGATGAGTGCATGAAAGAATGCAAAAGAGTTATAGCCAAGAATGTGTGAAAAGAGGATGTGTATGTGATTTTGAATTTGTTAAGACATGTAAAAGATGTAACAAATGGGGTTTTATAAAGGAAATCGATTAGATAAAATAGTTGGACAATCCGAGCCACGAGAATGACATAACATAGATCTACAAGCATTTGGGTGAGGGTATCTTAGAGCGTTGAAGATGTGAAGTATGAGTAAGAAAGGAAGGATGTATCTAGAAGGATATAGCTCACCAAAAGAAACACTAAAGGTGTACTTATATGTGGAGGTCGAGCTTACTATTTTGAGGTATGATTAAGAGGTGATAAAAAAAATCCAACTGAGAGCAGAAAAGTGTATATAGGCCATAGGAGTCAAGTAGTGTAACTAGTCAACGTTTAAATCTATATGAAACATACCATGGAATTCATAAAGATCCATGAGATTTTGTAAGCTCAACCACAACAATTGCATGTAGATGTTGTTAAGGCCACTAAGCAAATAGAATAAACAATTGAATTTTATTCCATTGTGTTGGACTCCTAAACAACATTGAGTTGCCCTTGTCTACTATTGTCATCATCGTTGTTTTACCTGGATGAGGAAACTGGAAGAAGTGGTGGAAGTAATGGTCCTTATTCTCAGGTAATTTATGAATTTCAAGCAGGGGAAATGACATGAACCTTGTTGTTAGTGTTACGAAGTAGAAGAAAGGAAATTCCAAGTGTGAAAAATGGTGAAATATACAAAGTGTTTGAAATTTTATTTACACATCTAGGAGGCAAGGATAGGAAAAGCATAACCCAATGACATTTGAAAAAATTTACGTGGAGATGGGATGATGAAGGACACAGGTTGGGCCACATGGGATTGCTACCACATACCTTTGTCATTACAGGAGGTGGGTAGTGACAGGAAATGACTATTCTCCCTATAGAATGCATCGCTTAAAATAAATGCACCATAAAATTCATCACACATGACTTGCATAGGTAGATCCCATGGGCATGGGTCACTTCATAATTTTTTTTAAAATATATGTTTTTCAAAATAAATAGTTGCATATGTTAAGCTCCAGCCGGATTCGTGGGAATGCACAATGGGAAGCAGGAGAGTGTGAGTTAGAATCATGTTGGATGTTATACTTTGTTTTTAAGCGATGTTGAAAAACACTCAAAAGTGTTAAAAAACATAGGGTGTTTTTTAAGACAAAAATTTGCAAAAAAATTAACTACTGAAACACTTGCCATGTGGTAGCAGATGGACAAAGATGGACACATGGCGGTTTTTTATGTATGCCAATGCATACTATCAAGAGAATAGCCTCTAACGACGGTGACATGGGAATGATAACGTGGTTTGCGTGTTCTAATGGAGGGGGACTCCATCCAATTGACCAAAATAGTGTAAAAAGGTGTAATAATAATTGTTGGTTACACTTTTGTGAATCCATTTAAAAACATACATGTATGTACTATAGTTTTATATATATATATGTATAAATATCAAGATACTTGTAAATATTGTATTTTGTAATTTTCTATAACAATATTCAAATACATAAGTGACAAAATTTATTGGTTATATTTTTCTAAATCAGTAGAGAGTTGTAGATAACATTTCTAGTGTGACAATATTGTTTAGCTATGGATGATTGTACAATTTTTTTTAAGTGACATAAGATTACACTTGGTTAAGCATTTTTCATGAAATCAGTAGAGCTGATTGTGGATAACCATTTAGGATGATTGTACAAATATAATACTCCGCTTCTATCGAGTGAGCATAAAAACATGCAGTTGACTCCAGATACAAAAATCACAAATAAATAAATAATTTAACTACATCAAAAAAGTCATTTAAAATTCCTTCAATTCAACCCTGCTTTCATTCTATACCGAAGAAGAGAATTTCTCAACTCTCTCATTGTGTGGTATAGAATTTTACCATCAACTACCGTCGGATCTTAATTGGATTCGATGAAGGATTCAGACAACGTTTAAGGACGATTGTTAGATTTTATAATACTCCGACTTATATCGAGTGAGCATAAAAACATCCAGTTGACTCCAGATACAAAAATCAAAAATAAATAAATAATTTAACTACATCAAAAAAGTCATTTAAAATTCCTTCAATTCAACCCTGCTTTCATTCTAAACCGAAGAAGAGAAATTTTCAACTCTCTCATTGTGTGGTACAAAATTTTACCATCAACTGTTCATTGAGGTATTTCAACCAATATCTTAATCTTGATAGTTCGATGGGTGTAAGGATTCAGGACATCGTTTCTATTCTTAACATTAATTATTTCCGACATATTTTTTATTGAGTATGCATTATGACAATTTTATTCATAAATTTAATATCCAATAAATAAATGTTTTGATAATGGGTTAGTATTTATCTTTATTATATGTTCAGAGGTATTTCAACAATATCAATCTTATACTTTAATGGTGTAAATTGTTCTCTTTTATTCTTAACATTAATTTTGACATACATTTGAGTATCATATGACAATTTATTCATAAATTTAATATCCAATATTACAATTCATGCATCTATCTAATGTTTGTTCTACATAAAATTTACAATAATTAAACAACTTATACACTTTTTATTCTTCACAATTTTACAACTCACTGTGAACAGTGTAAAGAAACTAACAATGAAACATAGAAATCCAAGTACATTTGACTGTTATGTGAAAAATTATCCTTAAATTTATCATTCAACATGACAATGCATCAAATGTATACTTAAATTTACCCATTTGGTATTAAATTTACAATAATTAAATAATACATACAATTGTTTTTGTTAGTGATATTCTAATAAATAATATAATAAAATTGACAATAAAACATGATGAAATATATATATAAAAGTTCGTGATATTCTAATTAATAAAATTAACAATAAAACATGACAATATATATATAAAAGAAAACGAGCACAATATGGATATGCAAACATTCCCACGTGGGGGAATGTATTAACCCAAAAGAAAGGGAAACCCGAGTTTGAAGTAGAGTAAATATGCCACAAATTACTCAGGGAAGAAAAATGAAGCACAACAATTTCGTATATAAGAACGAGGGAATCCTGGTCAGACTGCAGACACGTCTATATTTGCAACATTTGGAGGCATCAGAGCCAATACAATCAGCACTACAAGTATAGAAACAGGAACACACAATATAATTAGAGGCGGCGCCGGCAATGGTGGGAGAACTAATGGAAGAAATAATAATAAGACGGCCAGGAAAAACAGTGCAGCAATGGATTCAACACTCAAGTACGGGACAACATGTGAATTATTACGAGGAACATTCATTGTGGTGTCCAAATACTCTTTTCTAAGATTTCACAGGATGAAAATTCAATAAATTTCAAAATTCACACTCGGATAGGAAATTGATCTGGCAACAACGTATTCACTGTGAAAAATAAAGGTTAACTCCAACTTACGGACAATTTAATTCCATGTGAAGCAAAATGTAGCCAAGGAAACCTCCAAAATGCACAAATCTGTCTATCTTTGCTCAGGAAGATGTTGTCTGTCGCCATTAGAGGCTTTGCGGGTAAATCTTCCTAAACTGGGCACAGATGTTCTCGAATGTGCAACGAATCTCCTATATAACATCGCATTTCAACTGTTACGAGTTTTCAAGGAGATATCCACATTTTCCCAACAAAAAAGAAGAAAAGTTTAAAGCCCTTGAGGCAGTCCCACTCCCTGCTATTCAATGAATTCAGCCAACTAAAAAGTCGAACAGTCCAATCCGAAGAAAATCGAGGATGCTGTCTGGTCCAATTTCTAAAGCGTTACAGTCGGGAGTAGAAAATCTTGGCACTGGTGACTGAATGAAGTCTACCGTCGGACAAAATCTGACAGAATTTTACTTTCATGTATTTTCTCGCTTTTTGACGAGAAGCAATGAATACATTAAAACCACGAGCGGTTGAGAAAACCATGAACAAAAAAGGTCGACTGACAGCGAAACATAGGGCGAATTCCTTTAAACAAAGAGCACGCGATAGCTATGACGTTTGATTTTATTTTGACATACACAAAGTTCGAGTAGACATGTCTGCTGTGTCTTTCGCTTTTCTTTTTTTGTTTCCAAACTTGAGTATGACTTTTGTGTATTCTTTCTTAAAATATTTGTTCTGATAGGGTGTTTTATATTCAATTAACAATAAGTTCAAGTTATTGGCTCTAGGACTCTCATATGAGTTACAAGATACACTCTAAGGGATGCAAAACTAGAGTTAACGATTGGTGAATTGAGAAAAATTTAAAATAGGTAAATGTATACAAAAACTTTGATTAGATATATGCTTATCTTTTACATGTGTCGCGACAGAAGCCAAAGATGTTTGGCTTCCGCATCATCACTGATTGGGAAGCATCTCGTTCCTCAAACATACCATCAACATATTTACATCTTTGAATATCTTCTGTCTCCTAGTTATATATGTTGGCATCATATATTTCTCATTATTGTTCTATAACTTCTTTCCTATTGTTTCTCGTTCTTTGAATAATGTTTGGTAATATATTCCTCGACAGACGCCTTATGTATCAAACCAATCAAATTATAATGGATACCATAAGGAAATTTGAATCGCTATCACTCAAATTCAAATATAATTTAGAGTATTCTACACATACTTCTTCCAATGGACCTATCCCAATTCAATTTTCTATTATACAATAACTCCTCTACAATTTGTACATGATAATACTTATTCTACTATAACATATTTGCAGTGTATGCCTCCTTTAATGTCCAGGGTTTAGCTTTCCCCATGATCAGAATCTCATTAGTTAGATATGGTAATACCCCTTTTCTTTTATATAGCAATTGTTATACATTACAAAAACATCCACAAAATAACATAGTATAACAACATTTAAATATGCGTAGAATTATACAAATCTGGGACATGTTCTAGTTCTATTTGCTAGCTTGTCTCTTTATATATGTTATATTCTTTGCATACATTTACTTACATAGTATCTTGTGATGCAATAAAGTCACACTAAGAGCCGAATTGGTTTCTTACAATACTCTTTTTGGGTCATTCCTCCATGCTACACAGGTAATTTTACTTCATTATATGTTAGTTTACACCTTCTTCATCATGTTTGATCACATACATAGTGTTTATATTACCTATTGGGTTAACATCACTAACACATGTGTCTTCTATAGCACTAATTTCTTTGTTGACTTTTCTTGTCACTTTTGTTGTACTTATCTCATATACTATTTTTACTACTTGGTTATACAGATTTTTTCCTTGGTTATTAACCACATTTTTGACTTTCTCATCTTAAATGATTACAACATAATGATTGTTTTCTTGATAAGACCTAATTTCCTTACTTGTCTTGTGACACCATTGGTGTCCCATGTTTTTGGCTCCATACCTCTATTGACTATATTCACTTTATTTTATAAATGTTACACACTGTGCCTCCTACTACGATTGTCTTATGACACATTGGGTTTCCCATGTCTACGGCATTATCCATACATATGACTTGTTTTTATACTCTATGCCTTTCATGACTTTACACTATTCATTTCACATTTTTATTCTTACAAGATTTATATTTCTACGATGTTTCCATACTTGTACTATGGGGTAGGACATAATGTTTACTTTTATTTTATGTTACTATATACTTCACACATGTATTCTTCCTTATTTCTTCTTACATTATTCTTTTTTTCTGTGACATGGAAACCATCATGCACAACCCATTTTGTAGGCATAGGTTTTGAAAGATATCCTCAATTCTATATTTTTATGTGATCTTCAAAAATTATTAGACATATAATGCATAGTTCTATATCTATTCTTTTGAGCCATACACTCATATTATTTATCATATGCACCTCAAATGAAGGGCCATTCATTTGAATATTTTAAAATTTATAGACAAGTTACAAGATATTAGAACATATTTTTATATTGATTAAATCCTAGAAAAAGGTCATATATACTAAAATGTGGAAGAATTCACACAATTTCAATACCCTAAAGTACACTCAAGACCATGGAATGGTCTTGAAGATTTTCCTACATTCCTGGAAAAAGGGAAGATTCACTCAATCTTTCAATGTATACATATTGGATATCATCTATATTCAATTATTTAAGACATTTACAAATATATATGACATACTTCAAATTAATTTACATAGGGCAGGAGTACTTCTTTCATTTTCCATGGAACTAGATTCAAATTTAGTATCAAAAATAGGGTTGTGGGTAATGGCCTTCTTTTCCCATTTGATTGTTCAAATTCTACATAATCAATTTCAATTGCAATACCACTTTAAAGAGACATGAAAATGTACATTCCTTGTAAGATATGATTATTTAAGTTATTACAAATTGGGCCTAAATCCATTTTTAGGGTTGTGGTTTGTGGGTTCACTGGAAAGTGTCAATGAAGCTAGGTTCTTTGTAGACCATTATTTCAACTTTTTTCACAACATTCCTAAATAATTTTTTTTTATAATGTAGAAGAAGTTTGGTTTTTAGGGGACCAAAAATCCCCGTACAAAGGATCAAAAGATATAACAGAATTATTCCCCAAATAGAGCCCTTACCAGTGGCTTACCAATACAACAACCCACCTCATTATCCAACCAACCAGAGCAAAGGAGGCATAATACCTCACAAACAATTCAAGACCATTTACGAACCATACGAGCAAAACATCATGGATGGAGCACCGTCCACCCACATCTATCACCTGAGGCACCCAAGGCATCGCTATCTAAGCACATGCTAAGGTCCACAACAAAACCACTATGCAAGTCCGTCAAAGGGCATTGACCTACTGCACCAAGCACGAGACCTGCCACATAATTTTTCATCTAATTAAATTTTTGCAAAGCTTCACCCATCCCCAAGGGCCCACAATGTCGTAGGACTGGAGAAATTCCCACCTGGAAACCCTCCAAATTGCTAACTAACACGAAACATGCGGTTTAATTAATGATTCCATTCAAAACTTGAAATCTCTTCGCGTTAAAATCATTAATGTTTGCATTAAAATTTTTAAATCTATTCCCGTTTATATCTTCTAACGTGGCTACTTCCCAACTAGAATCCTAACCAAAGCTCACCACTGAATCGCCACTAGCATTACTGCCCGGAGGAGGAGGGAAAATAATTTTGTGCATCACAAGAAAACACAACCATATGACCATCATCCGCCAGTCCAGGAACAAGTTTCTCCACCATGTCATCCACATATTCCTTATAATTCTCATCGGACTCGTCCACTAACTGAGACATGGGCTTTCGCACATCCGCCTCTTCCTCCATCGTATCCTGTGAATTCTTACAGCTACTTTTTTTCTTCAAAACTTGATACCGTGCACAGATGACTGGGGAGGGTTCAATATCAATACATTGTTCCAAAAAAATGAAATAATTAATGTGGCTTAGTTATTCATATTCTAAATCCTTCATATCTATGAAGATCCATAAAGCGTGAAAATTTGGCCCATTTCCTCTCTCTCTCTCCAATATTGTAATGTACCCAACATTATAAAACCTTCTTAAGAACAACCTTATGGATTGATCACCCCCAACACTTCATAATTTCATAAATTCCACCAATTATCCAATTCATGGCATGAAATTAAACTCCTCCCTCTGTAAATTGAACAAGTGTATTCCTTGCATGTTTTTCATATCTTTGCTTACTTTTTATTAAATTAAAAGTTACATGCATTATCTATATTTTCATTTATATTCCTCATATAGACCCCGTTTTGGAATATAAATACCCCTCGCAAGTTTACTTACTTAACATGGAAGATATTCCGAACACTAGAAAGAAGAAAACTCAAGATTCTTCTCCTCAATGTGTTGATTCAGCGATAGATTGTGACTCAACGCCACTTGCTGAGGGCCACATCCCTATTAATTAATTTGATGTGGTTCTTCCAATCTCATTGGAAGAAGGAAATGAGGAATAGAAGGTGGTTGAAAGGAAAAATAATGGATACATCAAATCTAAACCTTTCATTTTCTTTGACAAGGTATGAGTCATGTCCTGTTGTGTGCTGTCATTGCTGCATCTAGGTTGTTGGCCTGCTATGCTGCTGCTGAGAAGCTACAATTGTTGTGTAGTTTTTGTCTATTAGCTGATTTTTAGCTGTAGGGATGTTGGATATTGGTTGTGTTTTTGGCAGACTATTTTTTAGTTGTTGGGCTAATTTGTTAAATATTTATTTTGATCTCTTTTTGAAATGCTAAATTTGTAAAATATGGCTTTTGAGCCTTGTTGTACAAGGGTATAGTCCTTACAAATAACTATTTTCTAATAATAATAGAAAAATATTTTCATTTATATTTTAGTTTCTATCATAGACATTCAATATAGTATGTGTTATAGGTTTGATCATGCAGCATTGTAAGAGAAAGACATCAAAGAACTATTTTTGAGTGAAGACATAGTGTATATGCACACACATGTATTTTAATCTTTAAACATGCAATTTTAAATTACACACTTAAAGGGGGTAAATATAAAAACTAAAATTTGGTATATTCTCCTTATGTAGTGCCATTTTTTCCCATATTCTCTTGCTATGCAAAATGCAAACATTTGGAATCCAAACATCTTATCTCTCTATCTATAATACATCTTACTTATCTTTATACTTTGATCTTTCATCAATTCTAATAACGTTATTTTATCAAAAATATAAACTTGTAGTATTCTCGACAAAAAATTATATTTATTTTTCATCTCTCCAATTCAAAAGTGCATGGAAGGGTGATGATGTAAGGTCTAGTCTTGGATAACTTCTAAAATCCCACTAGTTAACACTCAAATTCAAATTGTTATTTGGTTCATTTTGTCTTCCTTAGGTCACCCTTATTATAATATTTCATATATGGAAAGATATAAAAGTAACTCAACATCACTTTATAAGATATGAGGAACTCTTAACATATACTATTAGAAATACATTTCCAACAGTACTCAAATGGTTCTTAATCTAGTTAAATCAACTAGATATCATTTAGACAAACCATTAGTTCATGTCTGTAGTAGTCACCCACGTCAAAGAGTCTAGCTTCCTCTATTTCCATTTATGCAAAGTTTATATAACCATCTTTTAGCAAGAGAAAATTCAATCTAAGTATTATACAAGAATTTTAGTCAACAACATTTTTAGTCACATAGTTGAAACACACTACATCTCACTAGTATTGCATTTGGCATAAAACCTACAATAACTACACCATTTAGGGTTTCACAATGAGGGAATGTAGTGTAATAGTTAGATTAATTTAATAGCTACGAATATGATTGCCATAGCTATTCCAAATTCACCACACACATATGTTTTTTCCTTTTCCTTTTGTAATGATTTGATGTTCAGATTTTAGGAGGTATTTGGGGATCATCTATGTTTCAGTTGATTAGACATGATCCTAAAGCTATAGAGATGATAACAAAATATAATGAAATTAATTACCAGAGAAGATAAGTACATAGAAATTTGTAGGTTTAGACTTTTAAACGGTCCAAGAACATATGGTGCCAAGTCATGATCATAAATTTTAGGTGTATACCCTTAAAACATAATATGGTTCATCACTTGTTGGGTTTTCAGCTCTAGAACTTTACTTTAAGTAACTATAGTTCCATATTAACGTGTTTAACTACTTGCACATCTATATCAACTATGATTTATCATGTACATCTAAGTTTATCTCTCCTCTTATGTATTAGAGAAAATACTTATTATTTATCATTTGTTACATGTATGAATGTATTTTTATTTGTATAAATGACTAATCCTAGAATTTAATAAGATTAGAATAGTCCACCACTTACAAACCCTTACACCAATTGTTTTTTTGTACACTTTCCATAGCATTAGATTTTATTAGGGTGTAAACATATCTTTTGGGATATCTAGGATCATATGTAATTGGTTTGAAAAATATATCATTTCCCAATGGTAAAGAAACAAAGGCTTCCAGGTCTTTGAAGTCATAATAGATATCAACCTTTTTAAAAACATTCCTAAAATGTGTGTCAAAGCATATAATTGTGTAAAAAAAGTTGTCATTTTTATCTTCCAGCAAAATATTCAACATAAATAACACTTGAAAAAACACATATAAAATGACTAAGCAAAAATTTCAAAGACCTAAAATTTACAAATATGCAATCCATCCATAATTAACATAAATAACTCAATTGTTAAAAGTATCTATCAAGATTTATATAGTATTTATGTTTTAAAATATTTTTTTACCACTTAGTAGACATACTTATATGAATAAGAGTTTCTCCAATAGGATTAGGATATCCTACAAAAAAAACCACCCACTATAGATTTTATAAATTACTGAGCCTAGACATTCAAAATATTTTTAGTGGATCAAAAAATGGTATCAATTTTTTTTATTACATCCACACTTTACCATTATAGAGTAAACTTCCCAAGGAATAACCTTAAATTTGTAAGAATATAATATCTCATGTTGGTTTACAGTCTAACATCCCAAACAAGACTTGAACACAAATATCATTAAACAAGGGACAATTAGGAATGAAATCCCTGTTAATTTTTCATTTGCAGTCAAGGATGGATCTATATTATTTCATTGACTACGTCTTTTAGGAATGATAGGGAGGTACCTGACTAAGGGTGTGGTTGTTCACTTGCTCCTTTATTTCTTTTTCTGAACCAATGTGAGAGGACCTAAGAGGTGGCTCGATATGGGGAGGGAAATACTCTATTTAATGCCCAAAAACTTGTTAAAACCTCATTCTAAGATAAAATGAAACTACAAAATAAATATTACTTTTAGAAAAATAGCTACACAAACATTGACAATACTTGATATACCAGACACAAGCCACTAAATACATTTTTATGGTGATCAAAAGCATCATTTTGAATGAATCTATTGAAAAGTTGGAATAAAATTAGAATCGAGATGCTAACCTTAAAAACATAGGGAAAACTAGATTAGAATATGCACAAGATGTTTAGTTTATACGGAGATATCATGTTGAGTTTACAATAGATGATGAAATCTACAGGGGTAGCGATAAGGTATTGCAAAATTAAAGATGAAGATGGATGATAATGAGGGAATGGGATTCTAATGGGAGGAATTAGTTGTATCATCCATCTTTTCCTAATAATTCCTAATGAATTCAAATGTAAAACCAAAGAAAATTTACCCCCCCAAAGGATACTTTCCTTCATGGACACCCAAGAAAAGTAAAAAATGCAAAATAATTCTTAACAATTTAGAATAAACACCTAAGAATAAAGTTTCACACACTTATCATTTCACATACCTAAAATCAAAGGACACCCTGAGATAATAGATGTTCCTTTCAAGAAATTGCATAGATGAATTTACAACTGATGTAAATTATGCAAAGTAACAATACTTAATGTCATTCTCTCAGTACCTAATAAAAAAATTAGTTGCAAATTACTTCCCTCTACTTAGTTGACGTGATAAATCATATAATTACAAATAAAGTTTAGTATTCATTTACTTAAGATCTATCTACAACAAGACAACAAAATTATACATCAGAGAATGTTCATGTATGCTTATTTGCAAAGTAGACAAGAGAGACATGTATATATGCTCTCAAATCCTACTACTAGTTTTAAAACTGCAACCATCTTAGGATTAACCCACCCTAGAACTAAAAACCTCCAATCCTTTGTGGGAACCAAACGGTAGAAGAGATACCCGTAGTGTTAGAGCCAAAATCCCCCACTTCTAACAATGACCACCAATGAAGAGGATCCTTCACTTTTTATACAATAACATATCAAACAAAAAATAATATCGAATATATGATAATCTTATGAATTCAAGTGTGCTAAGTGGTTATATATGTTCCCAGGTAGAAAATATATAGAAAATCATACAATCAGGAAGAAGGATGAAGAAAATATTGTGAAATGTCTATTCCAGGTTACTTTAATAAAAAACCTTCAATATGTTGTGTCAATGGAATAATATGTCCATTTAGAAGCATTTTATGGCAAAGTGGGATCAATTATGGCATATACAATTACAAATGACATCAAATGATTATTTTAAATGATTTTTGATAGGTTAAACTTCTATGATTGTAACTTTGCAAAATAATCTTCCATCTCCTTAAAAACTAGTCACATTGGAAATGTTCTCCCATGTCATTCTCAATGCACTTGGTTTGAGATGAAATGTATGCATGGTTCAAAACTTATGAGAAAAAAACTAGTAAAATGTCAGGCCATGAGAAAGAATTTGCAATCCACAATATTGCAATTTGAAATAATTGTATATTTTCCTTGGAACACCCCCTCAGGATTCTCTAGCGGATATTACTAATTGACTCATTGGGTGCAAGAAAATGTTTGAACCTTATGAATATGTGATTTTTAAAGTTTGCAAAATATAAAATTGATTATCTAAAATTTGATCAATGTTGTGAAAGTTTTTGGTATTAAATAAAAATGTAGTTTTTTCTAAGTTAATATAAATAGAAAAATAAAATAACATAGCTAATATTTATTTAAATATATATGCTAAATATATATATTTTTAGTATCTAAATGAAATCGAATAAATTAAATATAGTGTATAAGATACTAACTTGAATGTAACTTACCTCACAGTGTGTTGGACTCAAACAGACTAATGTGAAGACATGACTGGATATGGAGGTGTTATTCTAGAAATTCCAGAAGTTGAAGATTGGGTTAAACAGAGGCGCCACTAGGTGCCGTAGTCTGTGTTCTCAATGCTCTAGTTTGTAGAGAATCTTAGGATCTAAATCTAAAATTATCACAAGGTCTTCATAGTGTATTTATCTTTGTCACATGGTTGTTGCAATATCTTCACGTATGTTGTCATGAATATGATGTGAATATCTCCATACAAAACCCCATACAAAGCATAAAACTCCTAAAAAATAAAGATGCATATTAAGGGGTCAGACAACCTTAACTACCACAAGGGTGAACTACCAACTAAATACTGCACTACATACTAGACCCAATGTATTTTTGTGTCCGTGAGCATGCAATATTGTGCTTAGGGTGCACGCTGACAATTTTCGTACTTGTCGAAAAATGGGCAACTCACAACTTTCTTACGATGGATAGCATTGGTGAAGTGTACCTATGCTAGGGGGTTTCTTTTAGAAAATATTGTTACTGTTGAATTAATTAATAATTACATGAAATCTGTAGCTATGTGTGTTGTTACAAAACATAATGCATCACATAGCCTACAATTTCATGCTATCTTCAGCAAAAGAACATAAGTCCCCAAAGGACAATTGTGTTCTCTTGATGAAGACACCAAATTTCAGAATAGATGAAGTGTTAGGTTTTGAAACAACAATCAAGACCACAAATTATAGAAATCAGAGTTCATTACTAGATGTTAGAGGTATTATTTATTGTTCTTTCCTTCATGATTAAGACATTCAATTATAGTATTGGGTTGTTTAGTTCATCATATAATCCATATCATAAAGTAGAAATGCAAAAATAAAGACACAACTCAATTTCATAATTCAATGTTTTATTCATAAGGAATTTCAAATGTTCCCACAAAAGCCATGGGATGTAATAGGAAAGTAAAGTAAAGCTACTGAAATAAGAGGTACACATGCATGAAAGAGAAAATAAAGGTGTATGAGTGAACCCGTCATTTCCTTTAGGTTTTTCCTTCAGTTGATGCATCCTCATCTTCAGCTTTGTTCCCTCTTCATCTTCATTGCTGAGAATGCTATACCTGAAAATAGAAAAGAGAAAACTATCAGTTTATGACCTCAGAGTACAATCCATATTCCTATACTGTCCCAATTTTTGCACATGGATCTCTAATAATAGGAGATATAAATTACTTGAAGATCAAACAATATACATGATTTACTCACTCAGAAGGAAATAAAGAGAAGAAAAGAACATATGGACATAAGAGAGGCCAACATTTTTAAATATTTTTGATGAGTGCTTTCTTAGCAACTGGTGACTGCCTCGGTTCACTTAAGATTTCTCTCCTCCCTCTCTCAATGCACTCTCTTGGCATCAGTGCATGCTTCGTTCTTGTGGATCCTTTTCTTTTTTTCCCAACTCTCACACACCTACACAACACGAAGACACATCAATTACTAAATTCACTCTCCTAACCTATACACACTCTACCCCACTTTGAGAACTCATTTTAAGACAGTGGGAATTCATCCCAACTCTTGAATAAAGAAAGACACAAATTAAGACAAGATAGCTTCTTGGAGGCTTCGAGTGTTCTCAGCCTTGTAGCTCTTGATGCAAGAACAAGAAAATTCTTGATACCTAGCTCCTGCCACCTCTTATTCGTGATCAGGATAAGAGTACATACATTTTTGGATTCAAACAAGTTCATATAGTTACAAGGACTGGACAGGGCCACAAAATGTGAAACACATAGTTACTGTTTTCTTTAACTCCAAGACTGTCCTGCGAACACTGATTCGGTTTCTCAGGCTATTTTTGGATGCAAAAACATGAAAACTCTTAAGAGCTCCTCCTTCCATGGCTGCTTATACGTGATCAATAAGAGCAATAAGGTGGCTTTGAACTTGCTCATACAGTTGGTGTGAGACTTGACAAGCAACAGAAAGCTGAGAAAAATTGACGATTTGCTATGACTAAACGGGAGTCCCTGCAACACACGCCTTATTGCTTACAAGGAGGTCTTCACGGTTGAAAGGGTTCTGGAGGTGGTTTCAAGACCTGAAACCACAGGGGTAAGGTCGTTTCCACATGACAATGGTGTCATGTAAATTTTGGGATCCCTCTCTGCTTGTGGCTCGAGATCCAGCGAGCCCTAAACCCACGTTTTATCACCCAAAAACGCATTTTATGCACGTGTGGAGGGGCTTCACAGCCAACAACAAATTTGTAGGATCCCTGTCTCGACTCCTCCAACCTCCTGCTATCATCACAGTCGAGTTTGGAGGCTTTCCTACGAAATCTGTCAATTTTCAAGCCTCGGCCTTGAAGAAGGAAGACAATAGGTTTTTAATACAGGAAACACACATGTAATTTTGCTACAAACATTTTTTTTTCTCTTCCAAACAAACCAGAAAGAACCCTTTTATCATTCATCTCAGCCCTGTTTTACATCTTCCTCCACGAATTTTCTTCTTCCCCCTTCGAATTCCTCCGTATATCTCCTCAAACAAAACCTCTAAATTTAGAATAGCCACCAGATTTCACTATTTTTCCTCCATTTTTCCTACTTGGACTTGACTTTCTCAACTTAACAAAGTTCCAAAACAAGGAGATAAGTTTTCCCTCCTATTTTATTCACTTCTATCCTATTGAAAAATCCCTATTTTAGCCTAAAAACCAAATTGGGCCTTATTTAGCTCAAGGAGTTGTTTTACATCCTCATCTCGTTTGATTCAAACAGAAAAGTGGAGGGAAATGAGGAAACAACTTCCAACCCTCTCACATGACAAATTTAACAACAAAATAAACAAAATAAAACATAGTTTATCTTTTTTTTAACTAATTAGGATGCTCCTGCATCATTCTACCCTGAAGAGAAAAGATGTTCTTCATGGCTGATTTGTCTTTTGGAGGTCTTCAATCTTGACTCCTAGCTTGATCAGGTCCCCTTCCGTCATCCACATTGCATCCTCAGCTGGAAAACCTCTCCACTTGATCAGATACTTGTAGTATTCTTTGTCCCTGGTCTTCTTGATAACCTTCTTGTCCAACAGTTGCTCTATCTCCTTGGGTTTGGTTCTAGGCATTTGTGCCTGCCAATCTGTGTTCTGCTGTCCTATTTCAGACTCCTCTTCCACTCCTTCTTCTCCTCTGTACTCATACAGGTCTGCAACATTGAAGATTGGAGAAATCCCAATGCCTTCAGGGAGTTTCAATTCATAAGCATTGTTGGAAAATTTTCTGAGGTATTTTACAGGGACCAATCTTTTTGACCTTCAGCTTGTTATACTCTTTCCTGGGAAATCTCTCTTTCCTCAAGTGTGCAAGTACTTCATCACCAGCTTCAAAACTGACTTCCTTCCTCCTCTGATCAGCTCTTTGCTTGTACTTGTTGGCATTTTCTTCAAGGTTCTTCTTTACCTGTTCATGGATATCCTGCATTGCCTTAGCAAATTCTTCTGCATCTACACTCCTACCTTCCATTTTCCCCAAGTCTCTCAGCTCATATACACCCTTGGGTGCTGCCCATACATGATTTAGAAAGGACTCATGCCTGTACTCCTGTTGGGTGAATCATTGTAAGCAAATTCAGCCTGTGCAAGTGCTAGATCCCACTGTTTTGGGTGCATGCTCACCAAGCTCCTCAGGATGTTTCCAAGGCTCCTGTTGACTACTTCAGTCTGTCCATCTGTTTGTGGATGGTAGGCTGAACTAAAGCTCAGGTGAGTTCCCAACTTCTTCCAAAGTGTTCTCCAAAAATGTCCAACAAACTTTGTATCCCTGTCTGATACAATACTCCTTGGCAATCCATGCAGTCTCACTATCTCCTGAAAGAACAAATTTGCTACATGGGTAGCATCACTAGTTTTTGTGCATGGAATGAAGTGTGTCATCTTAGTAAACCTGTCAACAACTACAAAGATGGAGTCATGTCCCTTTTGAGTCCTAGGCAATCCCAATATAAAGTCCATGCTCAAACAATCCCATGGTCTGCTGGGAATAGGAAGTGGCTGATACAAACCAGCATTTTGGCTAGTCCCTTTACTGTATTGGCATATCCTGCATCTTTCTACAAATTTCTTCACATCCTAACTCATTCTTGGCCAAAAATAGTGTGCACTCAACTGGGGGTAACATGTCTTGTTTTGACCAAAATGTCCTGATAAATTTCCACTGTGTTTTTCTCGGATCAGGTTCTCCCTCATTGAACCTTTAGGAATGCATAACTGGCTGCCCTTGAACAGCAGTCCTTCTTGTAGCATATAGTCCATCCATGGACTCCTATCCATCACTGTGGGTTTCTTACAAGCTTTGTAAGCCTCGCTGAAATCATCATCCTCTTCATATTGCTCTCTCAAGTTCTCAAAACCCATCACACTCACCTGCAACTCTTGTACAACCAGCACCCTCCTGCTCAAAGCATCTGTCACTTTATTGGCCTGTCCTTTCTTGTGTTTAATGCTGAAAGTATATTTTTGCAAGTACTCCACCCATTTGACATGTCTTTGATTCAATTTAGGCTGATTACTAATAAACTGCAAGGCATAATTATCAGTAAACAACACGAATTCTTTAGGCAATAGGTAGTGTCTCCATTTTTTTAGTGCCTGAACTATTGCATAGAATTCTTGATCATAGGATGAATACTTCCTTTTTGCCTCACCGAGTTTTTCACTGAAGAAAGCAACTGGTTTGCCTTCTTGGCTCAAAACTGCCCCAATTGCTAGGCCACTAGCATCACACTCCACCTAAAACAATTTGTTAAAATTAGGTAGAACTAAAATGGGCTCTTATGCTACCTTCTTCTTCAGCAAGTTGAAATCCTCTCCTCTGCTGCTTCAGTCCACTGAAAATGTTTCTTATCACCTTTTATAGTCTCTATCATGGGAGCTACAATACCACTGAAATTTCTGATAAATTTCCTATAAAAACTAGCTAACCCATGGAAACTTCTCACCTCAAACATACTCCTGGGTGTTGGCCACTCAAAGATGGCTTTGATCTTATCCTTATCCATTTTCAGTCCTTCCTTTGAAAGGACAAACCCCAAATACACCAGCTCGGTTTGTAGAAAATTGCACTTTTTCACATTGATCAGTAGTTTCTCTTCATGTAACTTATTTAGTACCATTCTCAAATGCAATAAATGTTCTTCTCTACTCTGACTAAATACCAAAATGTCATCCAAGTATACAATGACAAACTTACCCGTGAAACTTTTAAGCACCTCATTCATCAGTCTCATGAAGGTACTAGGAGCATTGGTCAAACCAAAGGGCATAACCAGCCACTCATACAAACCATCATTTGTCTTGAATGTTGTCTTCCATTCATCTCCCTCTCTGATTCTTATCTGATGGTATCCACTCTTCAAATCTATCTTAGAGAAGTAAACTGATCCACTCAAACAATCAAGTAAATCATCTATCCGGGGCAAAGGAAACCTATACCTTATGGTGATCTTGTTGATGGTCCTGGAGTCTGTACACATTCTCCATGTTCCATCTTTCTTAGGACTGAGCACTGTAGGTACAACACATGGACTCAAACTCTCCCTTATCAATCCTTTGTCCAACAACTCTTGAACTTTTTGCTTGATCTCTTCATTCTCCCTTGGTGTCATCCGATAGGCTGCCTTGTTTGGCAAACTTGCTCCCAGGATCAGATCTATGTGATGGCTGATACTTCTCACAGGTGGTAGCTCATTTGGTAGCTCATCCACCGCAATGTCTACATATTCATTCAGCATCTCCTGGACTTCAAGAGGTAAATCACTCAATTGAGTGTTAGTTACTGCACTTTTCAATTTACCAATGATTGCAAAACTTACCTCTTCCTTCTTCATGCTTTGTAAAAATTCTTTGCCACTTACCATCATTACTTTTGAACTGGATTCAACTGCATCATTCTCTTCCTTCAGAGGTATGAGTGTATGCTCTACTCCATCCTTCTTGAAGGTGTAAGTATTCTTCCTCCCATCATGAATAGCTTTGTTGTCAAACTGCCAAGGTCTTCCTAGAAGGATATGGCAAACATCCATGGGCATGATGCCACACATGACCTGATCTTTATAAGCTCTAATATGAAATTCTACCTTATATTGTTCATTTACCAACAGCTAATGTCCTTTTTGCAGCCAAGACACTTTATATGGAGTGGGGTGTGGCTCTCTTTTCAAGCCTAGCTTTTCTACCATCTCAACAGACACAAGGTTGTCTATACTCCCACTATCAATCACCACCTTGTAGCACTTCCCTTTGCTCTTGCACCTGGTCCTAAACAAACTCTTCCTCTGAGGGGGTTCCATTGCCTCCTTGTTGGGTTTCAACAGCACTCTCTTCATGAGAAGAGACTCAACATCTTCTGGGATATTCTCTAGTTTAGGTGCTACATCTAGCTCTCCACCTTGCTCTTCATTTGAAGCAATATACATATTCTTCCCATGGTTGTTTTAAGGGTTCTCTGGACACTCATAGGATCTATGACCAGCATACTTGTTGCACCTAAAACACTTACCCAAGAATCTACCCTACCTCTTTGATAACCTTGATAGGGTCTCTTCCCCTGGATGGTGAACCACCTCTTGTGTTCTGTGTGCTACTGGAGCTGCTCCCCTCTTCAGCACTTGTTTGCAGCTGTCTTCTATCACTTGGAGCACCTCTTCCTCTAAATGATCTGCTCTTTCCTCTTGAGACAGTGTTTTGTCTCCTAACTATTTTCTCCTCTGCTTTTAGAGCAATCTGGTAGGCCTCCTCAATAGTCTTGGGTGTGAGAAGGTTGATCTCATCCTGGATGTTGAATCTCAGTCCATTGATGTATCTAGCTACTTTTTCCAGATCTTCTTCCATGTGGCTTGATCTGATTGTTAGCCTATAGAATTCTTCAGTATATTCTTTTACAGACAACTCCTTTTGCCTCAAATTTTGTAGCTTCTTAAACAAGTTTACCTCATAATCTCTGGGAATGAATTTGCCCTTCATCTTGGCTACCATTCTGTCCCAGCTCTTGATTTTTGCTTTGCCTTTTCTTTTCCTCTCTTCTTGCACTCCATCCCATCACAGGGCTACATGCTTATGCAATCTGGTCATGGCAAATTTCACTTTTCTGTCATCTTCCACTATACCTTCAAAATCAAAGTACTTATCCAGTGTTTTGATCCAATCAATCAATTCTTCCACGTTTAAGTTTCCTTCGTACGTGGGAACCTCCATCTTTGGTTTTGTGTTCACCTTCATGATGGCCCTAATCAATCTCTCTTCAGGTGTCTCTTCCTCCACCTCTGCAGTCAGCTCCTCCTTTGGTGGCTCTTGCTCATCGTCACTGACTTCGGCCATCTCTATTCCTCTTCTTTGTGCCTCTTCTAGGTCCCTTAACCTAGCTGTCAGGTTCCGGATGTCTTCAACCAATGCTAATTGGGCTGCTTGGGCTACTTGAATTACTCTCCTTGGTGGCATCTTGTTCTATCACATCTTATTCTTACCTTTCTGCTCTGGATCTTTAGATTGTGCACAATCAACTGGCTCTGATACCACAAATGATGAGTGCTTTCTTAGCAACTGGTGACTGCCTTGGTTCACTCAAGATTTCTCTCCTCCCTCTCTCAATGCACTCTCTTGCATCAGTGCATGCTTCGTTCTTGTGGATCTTTTTTTTGACTCAACTCTCACACACATTTTTGGATTAAACAAGCCATGTTACAAGCTGGACAAGACCACTTTGAAACACAAGTTACTTTTTTTTTTTTTTTCAAGACTGTCCCACGAACCTGATTCGGTTTCTCAGGCTTGTATTGGATGCAAAACATGAAAATTCTTAAGAGCTTCTCCTTCCACCTCTTATACATGATCAGTAAGATTAATAAGGTGGTTCAAACTTGTTCATATAGTTGGTGGGACTGGACAAGCAACAAAATGTGAAAAATATACTAAATTTTTAACACCAAAATTGCCAACACGACCTGTACAAGATGGATCCACGGTTAGGAGGGCTCCCGATGGCTGCAAGACCCGAAATTACAGGTACAGGGTCTTTTTTTCCTGAAAATGGTGTGAGAGAAATCTCAGAGCTTGAATCGACGTGTGCTAGGAGAAACGGGAGGCCCTAAAACCCACGTTTTATTGCTTAAATCGGCTCTTTTGCACGCCTGGAGGGGTTTTGAGACCTGAAATTACAAGGATCGGGTCGTTTTCACATGACAATGGTGTCGTGTAAATCTTAGAACCCCTCTTTGCGTGTAGCTCGAGATCCAGCGAGCCCTAAACCCACGTTTTTCACCCAAAAACGCCTTGTATACGCGTGTGGAGGGGCTGCACAGCCAATAACAAATTGTGGGATCCCGTTTCAGCTCCTCCAACCTCCAGCTATCATCACAGTCGAGTTTGGAGGCTTCCTACGAACTCTGCCAATTTCAAGCCTCGCCCTGAAGGAGGAAGACAAATTTTTTTAATACAGAAAACACATAATTTTTGCTACAAACATTTATTTTTTTCAAATAAACCAAAAAGAACCGTTTTATTATTCTCCTATCCTGTTTACATCTTCCTCCATGCATCCCTTCTTCCTCCATTGAATTCCTCTATATCTCCTCAAGCAAAACCTCTAAATTTAGAATAAACACCAGATTTCACTATTTCTCATCCATTTTTCCTACCTGGACTTGACTTTTTCTGCTTAACAAAGTTCCAAAACCATGGAGATCAGTTTGTCCTCCTATTTTATTCCCTTCTATCCTAAAAAAAATCCTTATTTTAGCCTAAAACCAAATTGGGCCTTATTTAGCTCAAGGGCTGTTTTTCATCCCCATCCCGTTTGATTGAAACAGACTAGTGGAGGGAAATGAGGAAACAACTTCCAACCCTCACACATGACAAATTTAACAACAAAATAAAACATAGTTATTTTTTTTTATAACTAATTAGGATGCTCCTGCATCAATTTTCTAACTATTTTCTCAGGTGTGTAGGCACAACTTGCAATCAAGAAGAAATAAATCATATCTTACAATCACTATGGATAAAGATTGTAGAGTTTAATAACTTCTATCCTATGGTACATAAAGTAGATGAGTGACTAGTACATATTGGAATGAAGGAAGAATGCAACTCAAAGTTCAACAACTATTCTAGAAATAAAAGAAGTTCTAGTACAGAACAAAGGAGAGAATTACATACCAAAGTGCATGTTTCAGATTGCAACTGAAGAAGAAGGATCAAAATTTAAAAGCTAAAGTTAACTAGAAAGATAAGATTATAGATAAAATAGAATGAGAAATAAATTTGAGAAAATTTTGATAGGGCTTCGCCATGTAAAATGGACATTTACATATTTCCATCATACTGTTTCAAATTAATACATATTTTTAAAAGTTGTATGTAAATCAAATAAATGATACATAAAAGTAGGAAAGTATGTCATGATCAAGATAACAGTTATTATGTTTCAAAATCAAACAACAAATCAACTTCAATATAAAAATGATACACTCTATATTCTAAATCAGAAAATACAACTATCACATCTGAAATAGAAAATAAAGAAAGAATATTAGGAAATTTTTGACAGGGCATCGCCATGAAAAATGGATATTTTTAAATTTTCTAGCATACATAATAAATTTGTAATGAATATTAAAAGCAGTATTTTAAGAAGAGAAATGGACTACACTTTTAGTCATCAAATTGAAGAACTTTGGAGCTTTCTTTCTGGCTTAACATCTAAATAAATGAAGATTTAAGACAATATTACAAAGTTCAACCTTTTTTAAATTACAGTTTTCAATTGAAGAAAGAATGAAAAATTATTCACAACTTCCAGAAGGCCACATACAAGGTACAAAGATCTCATGCAATCAAGAAATAGTCAAGTTACCAACACTGTACTTTCAAAATCAAATGCACAAAGAAAGAACTCTTATCAAAAGCAGAGTAGTACAACCAAGAACTGAGGAATCATCAAGTGAAGACATGAGTTATGAGAAGCACATGTCCACAGATATATAATTAGGTGTATCTTATCTAATTATATTTGTAGAAAAAATAATAGATACCTAGTGTTGAGTTACTAAGAGATAAAAATAAGTATCTCTATGAAGATGAGCTCATTTAAGAAAATACAGAAGTAAAATTTTAGTTATGCATCAAAATTAACTCCTCTCATGGGAGAATTTGGAGTATCATTTTTGAAATCACGATGTAAATACAGTTGAAGTATAAGTCAAATTCATTAGGGTCACAAACATTGCCAACAAAATGATAAGGACCAAGCTAGAACATCTAACTGAAGGAGAAAAGACAAATTTTAAAATGCTATAGTAGTCAGGGAGAGCTAGAACAACCATTGAAAGGAGATAAGTATTGCATGAATGAACAAAACAGGAAGTTGCAAGCTAAATGATAAAATCTAGATTCAGAGAATTTTAAAGAGTTTCAACATTAAATAAAACATAGGAATAGAGAGTCGAACTATGATTCACTCAGAAATATCATAGAAAGAAGCTCAAGAATGTTTAAGGAAAGGAGACCATTTTATAGCCACGAAGAAACTCAAATAATTCAAGCTCAGAACTCCGAGACAGATGCCAAATAGCAAACTCAAAGTGTTAAAAGATACAAATTATTGATCCCTTATGGTCACAAATTCATCACAGAATCAACACATTGATCGAATAATCCGATAATGGTTGCCATAAAACCCTGCAGAGAGCCTAATAGTAGGAAGGAAAGAAAGAAAACCTTGAATCAAAATTACATGCTCATCCGGGCTAAAGAGATCTTTGAATTTTTCCTTCAGAAGTCAACATTTCCATTGAAAAATCATTTTCAAGTAGTAGAATAGAAGAATAAAATAAATATCTTGGTTTTCATCATAGATTTATTAATGGGTATATCCAAATCAGAGTAATGAAACAGGGACTTACTGATTAATCCAAAGTTGAGTAAACACTCGAACAGTGATCAGTTCAAGACTAAAACGAGCAACCCATTATGATTTTTTAGCTCAGAGACCAAGGTCATCCTAGGACATCATAGAAAATGCAAAGAAAAAATGAAGTATCAATATATTGAAGTCAAAATGATTGTGATGAAGTAGTTTCAATACTCAAAAATAAAACTTACCATCCTTCATCAAAACAATGATCTCATTTGAAGAAAATCCAAGCTCTAAAAGGTTGACCATGGCAGCAAATAGACCACACATAGAGTTAAATAAACGACAGCGAAATGATCATAGAAATATGAAGAAATCAAAACCTACAGGATCCTTGCAGAGCTCAAAAGAAGGAGAGGCTCAAATACCAAGAATAGCATAGTCCTGAGTTCCAAGAGACCAATCACGACAGTGAACCCATAACCACCTTGCATAGAAAATTTGAACAAATAAGAATAGAAAAGATCCAAATTCACTCAAAAATCATAGAACCGTTATATAGAGGGGCCAAGCTGAAGGAGTTCACGACAATGGCGTCGAGTCAAAAATTTTCCAGGGCTTCACCCGTAAGCCAAAAAATGAAATGGAGTGATCACTAAGCTCAAGTAAGCTTTAACACACAAAATCGACAGATGAATTAAATGAAACTCAACCACAGTTAGAGAATCAAAGGTAGGGAAAGAAAAGTACCAAGATCAATGCTTGAGGATCAATCCCTAGGTTCGAAGCAAACCACCATGGTTATGGTAACACAACCCCATTCAATGCAAATGAGAAACCCTAACCACAGGTCAAGAATCAATGACACTGAATCAAACAGTACAGAGATCAACGGCTAGCATCAGTTTCCAGTTATCAATGCATACTCAGGGTTAAAGTTAGCTTGACCTGTGTTAAAATACCACTGACAAAAACATGCCAAGGGTTGATTCAACGTTGGAGGGGGCCAACCGATATGTTCCAAATTATCATTTGCATTGATTGAATAATTATATATTATAAACCATGATGAAAGGCCGACAACAATCATCACTCAAAAGGTAAAATTTAAACCTTAGTCTCTTGAAATTTCCAAAACATGACAAGTGAATTACAAGGCATGTGATAATCAAAAGGTGACAAGTATTATAACATGTCATATACTATACAAAGGATTGTATACTATAGCATGCTATATGTATGCTCCAAGGTGGCCGAATATAATATGGTGGCCCTTTTAACAAAGTGCACCTTGCCATGTGTTTAAACCATAGTAATTTTCTAAGTCCACAAGAGTGGCCAAACCAATGAGGACTAATGGTGAGTGCAAAGGTGGTCCCCACTATTGGAGGAGTTGGATTTTATTTACAGTATGTCACCCATGTGACCACAAGAAGACAAGATTTGATCATGTGCACATGGACAAGTGGTCCCCATAGTGGATGAATTATTTTGCAAATATTGCAAGTATTGTAATTATTTTTATAAATACACATGAGTATTTATGCATGCTTTTAGCAAAAGGATAGAATAGACAAGAAGAGAAATTCACATACACAATAAATGAGACTTGCCCAACAAGCAAGGTTTATTATTAAAAACTAATTCACCCATTCATTTCTTAAAAATAGAACAGTCAACTTCAGTTTGACTGAGATGTAAGCAAAGGCTATTAATGCCTCTTTATACTAGTTTGTTTTATTCTTATTCCTTTATTTATTGTTAAATAAAGGATAAAAAGAGGATGCATGGGAGAGTACAACCTTATTCTATTTTTAGGAAGGGTGAGAAATTATTTTCCTATATATTATGTGCTTTGGCAAAGCACAAAGGAGGGAGAGAGGAATTTTTAGATACAGGAGTGCTGAAGAAATTTTCCACCAGTTTTACCTTTTGAATTCGAAGTATTTTTTGCCTCTCCAATTATCTGCAGTCTTGTGTAAATTTTCCATTAATCTTGGGAATGTTGAATTCCGTGATTAATCATTTTACCCTATTGTAAATTCAGTAATCTCTACATGATATTAATATGTATGTGTAACTTAGTTGTATTGTTGTGATTCTATCCCTTAATACATCAAAGTGTTTACCCTTAATTATCTTCAGAAATATGTTGGTCTGTGCATCATAATTTCATTCCATATCAATTGTGCATGTACTCAATCAAATACCTCATACAAGTTTGGTGTATCACCTTAGTTTTAACTCATTTTTTACAGTCATATTTTATCCTTAAACCCTTGAAATCAGTTTAGGATACATCAATAAGGAACCGGCCTTGATACCAGAGACTCACCTCAAAATAGTTATACCCACAAGCCTAAGTTATTTCCATTGTATCTACAAAAGAGAGAGATAAAATTTACAAGCTTAGAACAATTGCAACCATCTCTCTACAGGGAGTAATTTTGATAGATAACATTTTTTGGAATGCCCGGTGGGACAACAAATCATATCTGCATGCAAGTTACAAATATTTACAATAGATATACAATGAATTTTACGTCATATAAGAGTTACATTTGGACAGCAAGGTGCAACAATCTATTTTAAAGATATAAAGATCTATTTGGTGACTCAGTGGGGATGATTTCAGACCAGTATTGTAGCATGTTCCATGCCTAAAGTGACTACAAGATCATCAGTAAGAGGAATTCCTCTTGAGTTTGTTTCTTTACCTTTGAATTTTGTAAGAAGGAGAAAAGTTGGCAATACTTTACCTTATAATAGGCCTAGATTTGATAACCCTCTTCCTAATATTCCTTCACCACATGTCAATATTTTCATTCAAATCCCAGTTTTTCAAATGGCTATTTAACCACCAAGGAATTTTTTGACCTTTACTAATGGCATTCCATTAGTAATCCCAATTTACCATGACATCCATAATGTTGCCATGAAAAGTTTGTCATCATTCATTGGTGAAAATCAGGTTACACCTACAAAGCACATTAAATATACCACAACCTTATGTAGTGCATAATATCACTCATGAAGATGTAGCTTTGAGATGCTTAGTTGCATCTCTTAAAGGACAAGCCTTGCAATGGTATAGAAATCTAAAGATTGGATGCATAAGAATTTGGAATGACTTAGGTGATAAATTGCTGAAACAATTTCAAGATAATTCAGATCATTTATCTCTCATAGAACAACTATCTACCATTAAAAGAGCTCCAAACAAATTTATGTCTAGTTTCAAAATCCATTTTGTTAGAACTTAGGAAAGAATTCCCACAAGCTAGAAAATTAGCACCAAGGCCTTCAATGCCTTTTTGGAATATTTAGCACCTATTCCTCAACCTATCACAATTATAGAACATGTTGTTACAACCCCATCAGATGACGCATTTAAAGCTTTGTAGACTATGGGCAATAAGCTGACATCAATTAAGAATAGGTTTCCATTACCTAGTAGACCTTATCATTCTCCTTATCAGCAAAATCTACAAAATAGGTAGCCTTACTAGCAAAATCAAAATTATAGGCAACCTTATCAGCAAAGGCAATTTGACCTAAAGGCTTCTAGTTCATCTAATGCTTTAGTCCTAGTTAATATGGATATAGTAGAGTGGTTTCAACCTTGTAACCAACCTCATTCAGCTAAAAGTTACCTAAATACTTTTATGAACATTAGTCATATTGTACAACCTCAATTCGAGACATTCCTCATGCCTCAAATGGAGGATGGGTAGCAAGATACTCAAGTTCATAAGGCACCTAAACAAAATTTATTCAATTTCACTGAGGATGATTTCAGTGTAGTTACTACTAGGGCTCAGGAAAAGGCTGTAGAAAGTAATAAACAGAAAAATAGGCCTCTTCTACCTACTATCACTGGTAAAACAACAAGTATATGCCCAACACCAGCTAAAAATGAATCTATTTCTCAAAAAACAACAGGTGTTATAGCTGGTAAAGAACAAAAAAAAACTACAACTTGATCCAAGAAGGTTATTTATACCTCAGTTATCAAAACCTACTGAAGCATAATCATTTTTCATCAAATCCTATGCTAAAATAGTAGAATTTTTTCTAAAAATGTTGCTTCTTTTAACATTGTTGATGTAATGAAAAATTATAATGTTAAGATCTCAAGTGGGATGCTCTAAGTATTCTAGGACAACAAGATTTACTGTCTCATGAACTAGCTAAGCTGCATATTTCTTCTAAAACAACTTAAAAGGAAGTCCAGAAGGTAGACATGGTCCTTGAAACAATGAAACAAGACCGCATCAAAGAAGTTAAATGGATGGTTTTTAAATTCTTAAATACTCATGAAATCAAGAAGCCACCACTATTTTATCTATCACTAATTATTGGAGAAAATCTTGTTCATAACTGTATGGTGGACAATAGTGTAAGTAGCATAGTTATGCCAAAAACAATTGTAGAAAAATTGGGCCTGCAGTATGAACCTACAGAAAAGAGTGTCTTATAGTTGGATGGAACTACAACTAATACAGTTTTTGTCATAAAAAATATAGAGGTAACATTTTGCTTGCGCAAATGTTTTCATTTAGCAAGATATTACTATTGTAGACTTACATCCTTACTTTGCTATATGTTTATCAAGAGACTTCACAGAAAAGATAGGAGGCTATCTCTCTTCATATTTGTCTTTCTTATTTTTCACTACTCTTTATGGGACCAAGGTTACTATCAATTTAGAACCGTTGGTCATATTTCACATTGAGCCTCACGCTTCTAATGGAGTAGCTAATTTTTCAACTTTAGACCAGTCTGAGTTTGATAATATAGCTCATGTTTTAGCATTAGATGGTGTTTCTAACATGTTTATGGATGAAAATACACATGAAGAACACACTCATGATCCTTTCAAAGAATTTTAAGAACACATGTTTTGTGTGTATTGCTTGCATGAAGAAAATACACTAATTCCCTTACTGTCCAAAACAGAAAATTTAACGGAAGGGATTTGGAAGCTTCATTTCGATGGAGCTAAAAATAAGAAAGGAAAAGGAGTAGGTTTGATGCTCAGTTCCCCAAAAAATGAAAGGTATTTCTCATCTTTGAGTCTCTAATTTTCATTCACTTGCAACGTAGCTAAATACAAAGTATTAATTCATGGCTTACTTTGAGCCAGAAAGAGAGGTATTAGCATCCTACACATTTTTGGTGATTCTGAGTTGGTTATAAATCATGTAAGAAATTTCAATGTTTGTAAGAATCCATTAATGAATTCTTACAAACATAGAGTTTCAGACTTAATGGAAGATTTCAAAGCTATTAACATCCAATCCATTCCTAGAATAGAAAATAAGCATGCAGATAGACTTGCATCAATTGGTGCCATTTTTTAAGTGCTAGAATAGATTCAAAATAGCAAAATTCAACCTCATATAAAGCTGATTGTTAGGCCTTCGTTACCTGATAATGATTTGAATTAGGAATTTTTGAAAGTTATGATCAAATCTACAGGTTTTTACAGCAAGAAAATGTGTTTTCTGCAATGAATCAAGATAAATTACAAAACTTATATGGTGACCAGATTATTTAGTTAAAGAAAAATAAACTACGTTGAGGTCTAGTCACATTAGAATACATCTTCAACACTGATGATCAGTTAAGGAAGGTCAAGACTAAGATGTCAACACATACTGATAACTATGAAGAAATCTCATTTGATGAAGGGAAAAATTTGTTTCTCAGAAAGGTATGTTCTTTAGCTGAAAAAAATTCTTTTATTAATCTTTGCAAGGAATATAAAGATGTTTTTTTTTTGGAAATACCAAGACTTCAAAGGGTTTCATCCTAATTTAGCACAACATACTATTGAATTGCAGCCAAATTCTAAGCTAGTTACAAAAAGGGAAGGCCTGTAAATCTCAAAATAGAGCCTCTAATGAGGAAAGAGTTATCTAAGTTGATTGAATCAGGTATTATCTTTCTAGTTAAGAATTCAAGTTGGGTAGCCAATCTTGTTCTTGTTAGGAATAAAAATTGAGAAATCAAATTATGTGTGGATTTTAGAGATCTTAATAAAGCTTCATTAAAAGACCACTACCCACTTCCAAATATGGATATGATTTTGTGAATAGTTTCTAGTTTAGATAGACTATCTCTTCTAGATAGTTATAGTGGATACAATCATATTTTAGTCTGAGAATAAAATAGGTACATTTTTTTTACCACTAACTGGGGTACTTATGATTACAAAAGAATGTCTTTTGGCCTTTCAAATGTTGGTGCAACGTTTCAACGTGTAATGGACATGTATTTTCACAACTTGTTAAATAAATGCATCCTTGTATATTTAGATGATGTTACTATATTTTCAAAAAATTCAGATGAGCGTCTAATACATCTAATCCATAATTTTTAGTCACGCAGACAATTTGGGATATCTTTGAATCCACTAAAGTCTATCTTTTCAGTATGTCAAGGAAAACTACTTGGACATATTGTTTCTAAGCAAGGTTTATCAATTGATCCTTTCATAATCAAAGCCATATCACAACTATCATTGCCTCATCATAAGAAGACATTACAAATTTTTCTCAGAAAAATCAACTTTGTTAGAAGATTTGTTCCAAATTTTACAGCTTTGGTTAAACCATTGACAGTTATGTTAAAGAAAGAGAAGACTTTCTCTTGGACCAACGAAGGGAGAGAAGGGTTTGAAGTCATAAAAGAAGCCATCTCTCAAGCTCCCTTCTCTTGTAAAGCAAAATTTGGATAAATATTTTACAATGTATGCACAAGCATAAGCTAAAACAATCTCAACCATACTAACTTAGGTTAATTATGAGAATTTTGAACAACCAATTACTTTATTTGGACAGAGCTTGCATGATTATGAAACAAGGTACACATTTATTGAAAAACAAGTACTATCAGTAGTCAGAGGGCTAAAGAATTTTAATTACATTCTTTCCAACAACAAAGTTCATGTTCTTGTTTCTCATCCAAGTGTGAAAGATTTCTTGTTAAATGAAGAATTGAATGAGAAAAGAGAAGGATAGATAACAAAGGTCATGGAATATGATGTTGATATTCGTGTTGCGAATACAGTTCGAGGAAAAGGCTTGTGTTAACATCTAATTGCTGATATGGAAAAACAACAAATTGTAGAACCTGAAGATTCAAAATAGAATGATGAAATTACGTATCAGCAATCAGACATTATGCTTTAACCAGAAAATAAGCAACCTGAACTTGCTCAAGAAATCCAAGAATCAAGATGGATGACTGATTTAGTTAACTATCTATAGCACTGTATCTATCCGGAAGGTATGGACAAGAATAAACTAAGGTATTTCAAATTACACAGTGTACCCTATGTTTTCATTGATGGTGTATTATTCAAAAGGGATATAAATGGGATCTTGATACGATGTGTTAAATATGACAAAATTCAGCAATTATTATTAGAATTCCATGAAGGATCTATAGGAGGTCATTTCTCAGCACGTACCACAACCTTAAAAATTATGAAAGTTGGTCACTATTGGCCCAACATATTGAAGCACTATTTTGAGTGGATCAGAACGTGTAAAAAATGTGCTTTCTTTGTTGGAAAAGAACATTTAAATTTGCTTCCCTTACAACCTATTTAAGTTGATCATCCTTTTATGTAGTGGGGTCTTGATTTTATTGGCATGATAAACCTACCTTCATCACAAGGACACAAGTGGATTTTGACTACTCCAGATTACTTTACACACTAGACTGAAGCAATAGCCTTGAAAAATGCTAATGAAACTTTGATACTATCCTTTTATGAAGGTATATTTTACAAATTATGTTTTCCAGTAACTATCATATCAGATAATGCCTTAGCATTTCTCGGTGCAAAGGTAAAAAATTGGGTTGTTAATCATGGAATTTATTTAAATTATTCATCTAACTATTACCCACAAGGTAATGGGTTAGCTGAAAGTACTAACAAGAATATTTTAAGGATCATCAGAAGAACACTCAAAGATAACAAGAGTGCTTCGCATGTAATGTTGAATTCAACACTTTGGGCTCATAGAGTGACCCCTACAAGATCAATTGGAAATTCACCATACAAACTTGTTTACGAAAGAGAAGCAAGAATGCCATTTTTAGTTGAGTTACCCACACTAGATTTTTTAAATCAAATGGAGCTACTTGATTATGAACCATTGCAGGTTTGCTACGTAAAATTAATTGAATTACATAAGCTAAGAGTTCAAGCTCATTTAAACATGAAAAATAATCATAAATAGATGAAGAATACTTTTGATAAGAAATCCAAATTTATAATCTTTAATGAAGGAGATATTGTGTTAAAGTGGGGTGTTGATCATGAAAATCCAGGAAGACACATGAAGTTTGATATAATTTGGAGTGGTCCTTACATGATTTCAACTTACAAAGAACACAATGTTTTTCATCTCTCGAGGCTGAATGGAGAGGAACTTTCCATTCCTATGAATGATATGTTTCTCAAACACTGTTATTGAAAATACAACATTATCTATTTAGAGTAGGATTTCCTTTCAATAAGTGCAGTTCTTGCACATTGTAATATTTTTCAATTCAATAATTACATTTCTACATGTGATCTGGTTTACTAGATTCTTTCCTAGTTTTAGTTCATTTTGGAAGGGTTAGACCTTCATGAAGGAAGATTTTGGTTACATGTTTTAGACACCATGCCCAATGGACAAGAGAAAGGCACTAGTTTATAAGCAGGTAGGTATCATTCCCTATAGGATCACCAAAAATGTTGTCAATTTTTGCACTTGTGTAAAAATGGGCAACTCGAAAATTTGTTACGATAGATAGCATTGGTGAAATATACCTAAGCTAGGGGGTTTCTTTCAGATAATATTTTTATTGTTGAATTAATTAATAATTACATTAAATCTGCAGCTATGTGGGCTATTACAAAACATAACAGATCACATAGCCTATAATTTCATGCTATCTTAAGCAAAAGAACACAAGGCCCCGAAGGATAGTTGTGTTGTCTTGATGAAGACACCGAATTACAAAATAGATGAAGTGTTAGGTTTTGAAGCAACAATCAAGACTGCAGATTACAGAAATAAGAGTTCATTAATGGATGTTATAGGTATTCTTTAATGTTCTTTCCTTCATGACTAAGACATTCAATTATAGTATTGGGTTGTTTAGTTCATCATACAATCAATATCAGAAAGTAGAAATGTAGAAAGAAATACACAACTCAATTTCATAATTAAATGTTTTATTCATAAGGAATTTCAAATGTTCCCACACAAGCCATGGGATGTAACTAGAAAGTAAAGTACAACTACTAAAATAAGAAGTACACATGCATGAAAGAGAAAATACAGGAGTATGAGTGAACCCATTATTGCCTTGAGGTTTTTCCTTCAGTTGATGCATCCTCATATTTAACTTTGTTCCCTTTTAATCTTCATTGCTGAGAACATTATACCTAAAAACAAAAAAGAGAAAACTATTAGTTTATGAGCTCAAGGTACAATCCATATTCCTATATTGTCTCAATTTGTGCACATGGATCTCTAATAATAGGAGAAATAAATTACTTGAAGATCAAAAAATATACATGATTTACTCACTCAGAAGGAAATAAAGAGAATAAAAGAAAACATGGACATAAGAGAGGCCAAAAAGTCTAAATATTATCTAACTATTTTCTCAAGTGTGCAGGAACAGGTTGCAATCAAGAAGAAATAAATCATATATTATAGTCTTCACTATGGATAAAGATTGCAGAGTTCAATAACTTCTATCCTATGGTACATAAAGCAAATGAGTGAACAATACACATTAGAATGAAGGAAGAGTGTAACTCAAAGTTTAGTAGCTATTCTAGAAATAAAAGTTGCAGTATAGAATAGAGGAGAGAATTGTAGACCAAAGTGCATGTCTCAGATTGGAACTGAAGAAGAAGGATCAGAATTTAAAAGTTGAAGTTATCTAGAAAGATAATATTACAACTAAAATAGAATGATAAAGAAATATGAGAAAATTTTGATAGGGCTTCGCCATGTAGGATGGACATTTACATCTTTCAATCATACTGTTTTAAATGAATACATGCTTTTAAAAGTTATATGTAAAAAATAAGTTATACAGAAAATAAGTTAAGTATGTCATGATCAAGATAACAGTTACTATGTTTCAGTTTCCAACAAAAAATTAGCTTCAATAGAAAAATGATAGATTATGTATTCTAAATTAGAAAATACAAGTATTATAGCCGAAACAGAAAATAAAGAAGGAATTCGGGGAAAATTTTGACATTGCTTCACCATGAAAAATGGATATTTTTAAATTTTCAAGCATACATACTAAAGCTGTAATGAAGATTAAATGCAGTATTTTAAGAAAATAAATGGACTACACTTTCAGTCATCAAATTGAATAATTTTGGAGCTTTTTTTCTGGCTTAAAAGCTAAAATAATGAAGTTTTAAGATAATATTACAAAGTTCATCCTTTTTTAAATTACAGTTTTCAAGTGAAGCAAGAATGAGAAACTCTTTACAACTTCCAAAAGGCCACATACAAGGTACAAAAATCTCATGGAATGAAGAAATGGTCAAGGTACCAATACTGTACTTTCATAATCAAATACGCAAAGAAATAACTCTTAATTAAGAGCAGAGTAGTAGAACAAAGAACTGAGGCATCATCAAGTGAAGACCTGTCAACATTAAAATTTTCCTCTGTAATTTCTATTTTATTAATGTATGTATTAGGAATAGGATGTTGTTAAGTATGATTAGTAGTGAAATCTGATAGAAGATAATGGTGCTGTCAGTATGGTGCCACCAATAAAGTAAAGTATGGTAACAGTCAAAGTACAAAATGAATGTTGTGGTAAAAAGTAAATCTTTTTCGTAAGTGGTCTGGTAATGTTAATATGTCAAAGTTGGTGTAAGTAGAGAATTAGGGTCTACACAATTAGGAATTAGAAATATTATATTTGTAATAAGGACAAAGAGTGATGTCATAAATATTTTGTGTATTTTATTTGTGGAAAAGTCTAAAAAGGTGGAGCCCATGTGAGATGATAAGGTTTATCTTATCTTAGAAGATAAGTGTACATGTAAAGGCAATAATTTAGGCATGGAATATGATTGGCCGGGAGAGATTTCCTATCCTATCTTAGAGATAGGGTGGATAAGCCTAAATTCCTATATATAAAGAGGTCACCTTCCCTCATTTAGCATAGAGGAAGTAGTGAGAAATATTGTATGAGTAAGTGTGTAAAGGAAGCCATCATTTAGAAGGCATTTTAAAGAATTCATTGTGAAGTTTCTCGCATAGTTATTGTTGGAAGGTAAGTGAAGTCGGTAACAATTGAAGTACCTCACGGGTGAGATTGAAACAATTTCATGTTGATATTATAATTTACACTTATATTTTATATTTATCATCATTCCTTCTTATCATAGTCTATGGTATTCTTGTGTTATGTTTGTTGTTGTATTTCCAGATTCCATCCACCAAACTAAAAGTTGTGCATTAGTAAATAATCATAGCATGAGGAGTTCTCGGTAAAGAATTATCATAGTGCACTGGATTTGTTATGACATTTTCGTTCTGTTGCCCGAATCATTCCTTGTTGGTGGATTTCCTGGAGACATATTCCCACTTAGTAAGAAATCATTTGGAGGGTAACCTTGTTTTTACTGTGCATAGTAGTTACCATGGTAAAGTCACTTTTTACTGTGAACAGTATTTACCACAGTAACTTTACTTTTTACCATGAATAGTATTTACCACAGTAACTTAATTTTTTACCCTGAATAATGTTTACCCCAATAACTTCATTTTTACAGTAAATAGTGTTTACCACAGTAAAGTCAGTTTTTACTATAGTAAGTCAAGATTACTGTGGTCATTCCTATTTTACTGTAAAAAGGTGTAAAGTCACTTTTTATTATACTGATTCCAATTATTTGTCCAAATAAGTCTTGCTGATTGTACTTGTGGGTTGGTATTTCACTGTGGTTACTTTTGAAAATGGGGAAGATTCCTATTTTTTCAGCCCAATCTAATGAAGATGCTTCCTCTTTCATTCAAGAGTTTAAATGATCTTGTATTTGTAATGGCCTCACAAGAAGGGAACAATGGACTGAATTTTTTCCTACCTTTTTGGATGGTTCAGCTCTTAGGTGGTTTGAAACACAAGGTGATAATGTGAAAAATTCATGGGATTTATTAACTAAAATTTTTCCTTGAGGAATTTTGTGAACAACAGAAATATGCAGATCTCATGATTGATATCACAAAGCTATCCCAAGGAGAGAAGGATGAGATAAGGGATTATCATGCTCGTGTTCTAGAGCTAAGGAGGAATCTCAATGCCCAGATCTGGAAGGAAGGATTAGCAGATGGGTTGATAAATGGCATGGATAATCTCCTCTATAAGCACTTCATTCTTGGGATGAAGCCAAAGATCAGATAATGAGTGAAGTATGACCACCTAGCTACCATTGAAGAAGCAAAGGAGATTACAAAAAGGCAAGAAGAAAGCATGGAAGAGGAGCCCAAAGAAATTTTTGCTAAGGTAGAGCCTACACCAACACCTTTGGTCCAAAATCCACAACCACTCTCGGTGAGCACAAATATTTTCCCTAGTACATCTACTGAGTATGAAGATCTGCTCAAGAAGATGGGTCAGTTAACTATTAATCTTCTTCAAGGAAAGGAATTTAGTTCTCAGGGAGGAGATAGAGGTCCAAAAAGAAATATTTTTGAAGTTATATGTTATGGTTGTCATAAAAAGGGTCATTATAAGTATAATTGTCTAGATAGAGCTTCTACATCCGGTACAAGAGATAATGATAAAGGAAAAGAACATGTGAATTATTTTGATGTTGTAGATAAGAGCATAAATAATGAAGTAGATGTGTTTGTAACAAAAATAAAGAAAGAAAAAGATAACCAAGATGAAAATGATCCTAAGAAGATGAAAGGAGAAACTAGTAAGAAACATAGGAGAAGAAAGTTGGGTGTGCAGGATTTTCTGATTTCACAGGGACAAGGACCATACTCCATCTTATAAGATCTATCCAAAAGGCCTGTAAATATTACATATGGTCAACTCTTGGCTATGTCTTCTAAGAAGAGGTGGGAGCTGCGAAGTGGACTCAATGCTCAACGAAGGAAGGAGGTTGAGGTCCCTATTTTGGAGGAAGAGGCGGATCCCTATGCTCCATAAGATGAGATATTATGTAATGGTATTTCAATTCATGATGTCTTAGTTGATGGAGGTGCTGCAGTTAATTTAATGACTGAGTTTGTAATGAATATGTTGGGTTTAAAAATTGATCACCCCTCAACACTTATGTTAAGGTCATTAAATAAGGGAAAAACTAACCCAGAAGGTGTAGTTTCAAATGTGGCAATATATGTTATGGGTGTTTTATGTGTTGTAAACTTTTAGGTGATGAAAAATGGTACTGTTGCATACCCAATGTTGTTGGGAAGACCATGGCTAAGGAGAGTTCATGCCAGAAACTACTGGAATGAAGGCTTCATGACACTTGGATGTGGTAGAGAGAGGGTGAAGATAAACATGATCCCTCGGCATCATAACACAGAACCTGTGGATTCATGTGATGAAATGGATGATTGGACATCCTCTGATTACTCTAGTACCAGTGAAGTGGACACAAAAAATGAATAAAGTGAGGTTGATGTTTCAGTCATGGATATCCTTCCAGTCACACTGACTCATGAACCCATAAAATTATTTGAAGAAGCAATTGATGATCGTCTGCAAAAAATAAATATTGGTGATGCTATGATGGAGAATAAGAAGGAATCCTACCTTCAGCTCTTTAGAAGGTACATATGCCTATTCACTTTTGATTACAAGGAACTATGTCAAGTAAGTTGGTTAGAACATTATATCGAGTTGGTAGATGGTGCTAAGCCCATAAAGCAAATGCCATATAGAATGAATCCTAATTTTTCCAAGACTGTAAAAGAAGAAATAGATAAGTTGCTTGATGCAGGATTCATATTTGATGTGGAGAATTCAGAATGGGTTTCTTCCATTGTGATCTCAATAAAAAAGAATGGTAAACTACACATTTGTGTTGATTATATGAAGCTTAACAAGGCAACAAAAAGGGATCATTACACTCTTCCATTCTCAGATCAAATCTTGGATGAAGTAGATGGCCAGGAGTGCTATAGTTTTGCTGATGGATATAGCGGATACAACCAAGTTTGTATAGCAGAGGAAAATCAGCTAAGACCACGTTCACCACTCCTTGGGGAATTTTTGCTTATAGAATTATGCCTTTTGGGTTATGTAATGCTCCGGTAACGTTCCATCACTTTATGAATGGGGTGTTTGAACCCTACATTGGGAACTTCATCAGAGTATTTCTGGATGATTTTTGCATCTATGGGAGTAAGATGGACCACCTGCACCAGATGGAGACAACATTTCAAAGGTTAGATGAAGCACAAGCCTCACTAAACCCTACAAAGTGTGTCTTTGGATGTTCTAAAGGTGTTTTTTTATGGTATGTTGTATATAGAGATGGTATTGGTACTGATCCTGATAAAGTTTCAAAAATCAAAGAGTTACCATTTCCTATTAATAGAAGTAAGTTGAGATCATTTTTAGGCCATGTGGGTTACTATAGAAGGTTCATCAAGAATTTCTCAAATATTTCACAACCACTAACCTAGTTCTTGAAGAAAGATGTTACTTATGAACCAGGAAATAAGGCGCATGAAGCTTTTGAACAACTGAAGGAAGCCCTTGTGTCTACACCTATTTTAAAGAATCTAGATTGGAGCAAGCCATTCATTGTATATACTGATGCCTCAGATGCAACACTAGGAAGTACTCTGAGCCAAAAGGATGAAAATAGGAATGATCATCTAGTTTACGTAGGGAGCAGACAAATGAGCAGTGCTGAGGTAAATTATACTGTAAAAGAAAAAGAGGACCTAGCTATCATTTTTGTTGTAAATAAGTTCAGAAATTACTTGCTAGGTAAGAAATTTATAGTTGTAACAGATCATCAGGCTCTAAAAATATATTGTAAATAAGCCTAACCCATCAGGGAGGATAGCAAGATGGATAATTTTGCTACAAGAATTCAAATTTGATATTATAGATAGGCCAGGAAAAAAGCATGACAATGCAGATGCACTCTCTCGAGCCTATGATGGTTTAGGTTCATCTTGTGATGATGATGATTTCCCAAATGCAGCATTTTTATCCCTTGACATAATCCCTAGTGAATACATAGATATTTTGAATTATCTGAATGAATTCAAGTTTCCTGATGGTGCCAATGCAAAGACTAAGGGGAAGATTACTCAAGCAAGTCGTCCATATTCTATTCTGCATGGAGTATTATTACGAATATGACCTAATGGATAATATAAGAGGGTAGTTGGACGTGATCAAGGGAAGGAGCTGATAGAAGAATTCCACAATGGTACATGTGGAGGACACTTTTTTGGAAAACTTACAACAAGAAGGATCTTTGATGCAGGTTATCATTGGCCCACTCTTTTTAGAGATTGTTATAATTATTGTAAGACATGTGATATTTGTCAAACACATGGTAACCTTAAGACTTCATCAACACCATTATGCCCTATTCTTCCACTTGGTCCCTTTGAAAAATGGGGAATAGACATTTTAGGTTGACTTCAAACTACCCCACCCCAAAATAAGTATATTGTAGTTGCCATAGATTATTTAACCAAGTGGGTTGAATCTAGGCCATTGAAAACAAATTCCATGGATGAAGTGGCAAGGTTCATATATGAACGCATTATCACTAGATTTGGTTGTCCATTAAAAATTGTAACATATCAAGGAAGCCACTTCATTAATGAGGTGATAGAATCCCTAGTCAGCAAGTTTTCTATTAAACAAAGGAAGGTAACAACATACAAGCCAAGCAAAAATGAACAGGTGGAACAAAATTTTTTTGTGCTGTGTCAAATTCTAGCAAAAGATGCAGCCTTACAGGTACATAAGTGGGATAAAAGGATTCATGCAACATTGTGGGCATATACGGCAACATCAAAGATAGCAATAGGATACTCCCCATTTTAGTTGGCTTATGGCATTGATCCAGTTGTTCCTATTGAGTTTGATATTCCCACTATGAGAGTTATGAAAAAGGAAAGAATGGATGAAGTGATTCAGTTAAAGAAAGGTTGGTGCATCTTCGTTTGCTAGAGGAAATGACGGAAATAGCGAAGGATACAAGCTATAAGAAGAAAATGAAGTAGAAGGAATACTTTGATCAAAAGATCCGTTGGTCTCCATTTCATGTGAATGACTTGGTTCTAGTATATGATTCTAGATACAAAAAAAGAAGGAAGACAAAATTTCTTCCCAAATGGATGGGGCCCTACAAAATAGCAGTTGTGCATGAAAATGGTACATATCGACTGAAAGAATTGGATGGCACCCCCATTACAAAATGGGTCAACCATGACAAGTTAAATATTTTCCAAGCACCAGAATAGTCTACTCCGAGGACGGAGTAGAAACTAGGAAGGGGGAAAATGTCGACATTAAAATTTTCCTCTGTAATTTCTATTTTATTAATGTATGTATTAGGAACAGGATGTTGTTAAGTATGATTAGTAGTGGTGTCTGATAGAAGATAACAGTGCCATCAGTATGGTGCCACCAATAAAGTAAAGTATGGTAATAGTCAATGTACAAAAGGAATGTTGTGGTAAAAAGTAAATATTTTTCTTAAGTGGTCCGGTAATGTTAAAATGTCAAAGTTGGGGTAAGTAGAGAAGTAGGGTCTACATGTTTAGGAATTAGAAATATTATATTTGTAATAAGGAAAAAGAGTGATGTCATAAATATTTTGTGTATTTTATTTGTGGAAATGTCTAAAAAGGTGGAACCCATGTGAGATGATAAGGTTTATCTTATCTTAGAAGATAAGCGTACATGTAAAGACAAGAGTTTAGGCATGGAATATGATTGGACGGGAGATATTTCCTATCCTATCTTAGAGATAGGGTGGACAAGCCTGAATTCCAATAAATAAAGAGATCACATTCCCTCATTTAGCATAGAGGAAGTAGTGAGAAATATTGTATGAGTAATTGTGTAAAGGAAGCCATCATTTAGAAGGTGTGTTAAAGAATCCATTGTGAAGTTTCTCCCATAGTTATTGTTGGAAGGAAAATGAAGTCAGTAACACTTGAAGTACCTCATGGGTGAGATTGTAACAATTTCATGTTGATATTATAATTTACACTTATATTTCGGATTTATCATCATTCCTTCTTATTATAGTCTATGGTATTCTTGTGTTATGTTTGTTGTTGTGTTTCCATATTCCATCCACCAAACTAAAAGTTTTGCATTAGTAAATAATCATAGCATGAGGAGTTCCCGATAAAGAATTATCATAGTTCCGGATTGGTGATAACAAACCTGAGTTATGAGAACAAAAATTCCATAGATATACAAGTAGGTGTATCTTATCTGAGTATATTTTAAAAAAAAAAAGATACCTAGAGTCGAGTTACCAAGAAATCAAAATAAATATCTCTGTGCAAATGATGATCTCATTTAAAAAAATACAAAAGTAAAGTCTAAGTTATCCATCAAAATTAACTCCTCTCATAGGAGAATGTAGAGTATCATTTCTAAAATCATGATGTAAATACAATTGAAGTATAATTCCAACTCACCAGGGTTACAAATAGTGCCAAAAACATGATAAGGACCGAGCTAGAACAACCAAATGGAGGAGAAAACAAAAATTCTAAAATGCTATAGTAGTTAGGGAGAGCTAGAACAACCATTGAAAAGAGATAAGCATCAGGTATAATTTTAGTGGCGAATATTCGTAATATGGTGAAAATTTCATTTTAGGAAATTTTGAAAGGGTCATTTTTTTGGAGTGGTTCGGTGTCCTATTCACCTAAAATATACAGTATATTTTTTGTAGGGGGTCAGCTTCACCTTCATTTGAAAAGATCTCCTATAAAAACCTAGGTGATTCACCGGGTAGTATACCTCAAATAGCTTACAGAATTACCAATACTGTGAAGTTTGAACTCGCATACTCTTAAGCACCAGATATTGTTGTTAGCCTATTAGGGTTAGTTGCTAACGTGCAACAGGGACATAGGTGATGTGTGAAAAAGAGTTATTACAGACGCGTGACAAGGAGATATTGCAGATGCGCGAAAAGGGAATAGGTTTGATGTATGATAGAGAGAGTTTACGCGCGACAAGGCATATGTAGTTGATGCATGAAAAGGGCAGAGTTGACGCGTGACAGTAACCTCAGATAATGGATGTGTGACAGGGCATAGGCAGTTGACGTGCGACAAGGGAAGAGATGACATACAACAGAGACCTTAGATAGTGGACGTGCGACTGAGACCTGAAATAGTGGACATAGTCACTACTTGGTTCTTTTGTTGGTGCAGGACTCTCTTCAAAATAATGGAAGGTGCTAGTTATAAGAATGCGAATACCTTAAAGTAACTAAGAAATCTTAGAAATCACTCTTCAAGTATTTTGGAAACTTTGTGGATATAGATATTGAAAATACCAACCATATAGATGCCACCACAAAGAATTAGATGACTAACTTTGTGGAAGGTATTATTGAGTTGGACATGCATTCTACACAATATCAAAGTGAAAAAAATGACACCTACGATAATATTCCAAATCTTGAAGATATTGTTCTTGTTAGGGTGCAACCAGAAGTGCATCAAGATATCACACATACAAATACTCAGAAAAATGGAACACATAAATCAAATTCAAATTCCAGTCCAAGAAAGAGGAAACCAAGGGATTGTGATATTGCTCAAAATTCTACTCAAAAAAGTAAAACATTAAAAATGAACAAGAATATGTGAACCATTGGCAGGACATACAAGTTTTATTAGGCAGCTAAATTTCCATTTATCAAACTTGTACAATCATCTAATTCTGAAGAGATCCCATCTAAATGTACATGTACAATATGTATGTGGAAATTATGAAAGCAATAAAAAATGCAAATGAAGCTGGAAACTATAGAAAAGCATTGTGGAAAACAATATTTGACTGTAATGGGGGCGGATGGCCAGAAAATCAAAACACACAAGTGGAAAACTGAAAAATAATGCATGCATGTTATATACGCAACAGAATATGAGGTAGAGTAGAAAAAACACAGACATCTGTTCGAAAAAGGGAGGAATGATCACATCGCATATTGGTAAGATGAACAAACAAATCTACATAAAAAATTCATACAATTCTCTACTGTATTTCACATACTAAAAATAGGAAGACCGATTTCAGATTTCCTTGATTTCAAAGTTTTTTATCAATTTAATGGAATGTTGAACGTACCTCAATCTCATTGGTCTGAAAGTAGTGGATGGGAAATGGAAAAGTTCCTTTCGATGATAGAGAAGGAAGATTTGAAAGAGAATGTAAAAAAAGTAAAGTTTATCTCTCTTTCAATTGATGAAGTGACAATAGTCGACAACACTACATGGGTATGTATCCACGTCTATACTTTACAATATCATATAAGGACACCTCATCTGTTGGGTGTTATGGAAATGGTTGAAAACTACAATACTGAAAACCTACATAAAATAGTTGTTTCTCATTTGAAAGATATTGCTACAATGATTGATTATGAAATTGCTACGAAGTTGGTATGTGTTAGAGCAGATGATGCATCTTTCATACAGGGTCACCAAATAGGGATGTGTGTTATATTACAAACAACAGTGGCCTCATATATGCTACCAATTCATTGTATGGCTCATAGAATGAATTTATCGTATAAAATGGTAAGCAACCACGAAAATGTTGCTAAATTAGAAGACCTTATAAGAGAACTTCATGTCTATATGTCAAGCATCCCAAAGTGATTTCTTAAGTTCTAAAAATTTACAATTAGAATTACAGATGGAATTTTTTTTTTGAAGGATGTCGAGACTAGATGCATCTCTTTGTATGAACCTGCATGCAGAGTTTGTGAGGAGTATCCTTTGTTGGTTGGTTTCATGCACAAATATTGTCATGAAGTTGATAGGGCGAGGGACTTGTTCTGTTTAACTGATTCAGAGAAATTTCTTACATTGGTTGGTATTCTTCCAATGTTAAAGGAGATCAATACACTAATGAAGCATGAACAGGGTAGACTAATCTATATTGTGGATTTTATATGGATGAGAAAAATGGTATGTCAAATTCTTGATATATTATATTATTCCCAAGATAGTTTTGATGCACCTGGTTTTGAGAATTGGAAAGATTTATTAGATCTTAAAAATCCTAGCACCTTTCTGAGATTTAATATCCATGATCACCTCTGCATCATTGTTAATGGGAGGGAAATACCACTACACATTTGTAAAAACATCAAGATATTATAGAATTGGAATGAGAAGATGTTCCCATGACACGTAATCTATTTGAGTCTATTATAGTTGAAACAAGAATAAAGCATAAAAAATTCTCAGAATCCTTGTCATCAGAAATTAGGGAACGTTTCTGCAAACATAAAGTTCTAGAAGCCATGGGTGTGATGAATCCTAATTTTTGGAATACTGAAGGTGGTCGTGTAGACTTTGTCAGAAAGCATTTCCATAAATCCGTGGGTACAATAATGGAACAATTCAAAAGACTTCAAAGCTCAAGGGTATGGAAATGAAAGGTATACTGAATGCTGATTTATTAAAGTTTCAATCAACAAATTTTGCAACAACAATGAGAAACCAATATAAAATTTTAGACGAACCTTCTGAAAGTGGTGCTATTACAAGGTTGTGGCGAGGGAATATATCAAAGTTCTATCTCACAAGAAGATATCAGTTAATATTTCAGATTATATGAGTTATGCCAAACAATGATTTTGGGGTCTGTGGAGGATGAAAGGGTTTTCAATGCATTATCATTTATAAAATAAAAACTGAGAATGATATTGGATAAAAATATAGAAAGTTACATGAGGTGTTATGTTTCTCGATACTCCATTGAAACCTTTCCGTTCGACAGAGCAATTGCACATTGGAATTTCCTTTGCGAAAGAATAGGTGTGAATAATATTGCTACAAGTAAAATTGTTCCCAACCTTGAGAGTGTAATTGGCATGTTGTCACATTCTATAGAAGAGAATATTGAGTTTGAAGAAGCTATTGATAATGGATTGTTTCAACTTTAAATAGGTATCTTCTTCATCGTAATCTTATTATTTGTCACTTTACATTTTTTCATCTCTTGTTATCATTAAAGATGTTACAGGTATATATATTTAAATTTATTTAACTACAATCCTTTTATTTTTTTGAAAACGTGGGTTGACATCCATTTGAGGAAGCTGGTACTTCTCGAGACTGACAATGTCAGGTAACTCACCCATCTATCTACTAATCCATTTCTCATGTTGAGTTTTCTTAAAACACAGATCTAGCACATTACAAGTGGCAATGATGATTTCAAGTTTAAATAGGTATCTTCTTCACCTTAATCTTATTGTTTGTTACTTTACATTTTTTTTAGCTCTTTTTATCATTAAAGATGTTACAGGTCTATATATTTACATTTATTTAAATACAATCTTTTTTATTTTTTTGAAAATGTGGGTTGACATCGATCCAAGGAAGCTGTTACTTCTCAGGACTGACAATGTTAGGCAACTCACCCATATATCTACTAATCCATTTCTCATGTTGATTTTTCTTAAAACATAGATCTAGCACATTACCAATGGCAGTGATGATTTCAACTTTAAATAGGTATCTTCTTCACCTTAATCTTATTGTTTGTTACTTTACATTTTATTCAGCTCTTGTTATCATTAAATATGTTACTGGTCTATATATTTACATTTATTTAAATACAATCTTTTTATTTTTTGAAAACGTGGGTTGACATCCATTCGACGAAGCTGGTACTTCTCGAGACTGACAATGTCAGGCAACTCACCCATCTATCTACTAATCCATTTCTCGTGTTGAGTTTTCTTAAAACAAAGATCTAGCACATTACTAATGATGATTTTACAACAATCTAATACACTAGAGGTAAGTTAAAACCCTATCATATTTGCAATATGTTTAATTTAGTTTTTATATTTGCAAAATGCTTTGATATATTTTTTAACTGCGGGATAAATTACACAATTGAATTTTACAGAGGAAGATATTTATATACTACACAATTAATAAACCATGATAAATTATACAATTTATAATATACTTCCACATAAAATTCATCATCATCCATATATATCATATCATCACCATATCATTATCATAATCCTGAGTCCTGACACTATAATTATTATTAAAACAATTATTTATCTAATTTAAATTTTTTAAAACAATTCCATTTTTTTAAAACAATTCATAATCATATCATTACAAGTATATCCATTCTAATTTCATCTATATCCATTCTAATGTCATCTATATCCATTTTAACACATTCCATTTATTTATCATCTATATCCATTCTAATGACATCATGATCATATCATTACAAGTATAGAGAAGAAGAATTATCTTAAACCAATTTTAAATTTCTAGAGAAGAAGAATTATCATGCTTGAAGCTAAATCTACGTCCACATTAAATTGATCATCATCCATATATATCATATCACTATCATCATTCATCATCGTCTATCATCATTCCATGTTTCTAAAACAATTATCCATTATCATCATTCATCATCATCTATATCCATCTATATCATTCATCATCTACGTCCACATACAATTCATGATAATCCAAGTAAACAAGAAACCATTCGTCATCATGATTCATCCCTCTTTAACTCTTGTCAATTGGCATTGGCAGGCTGAATTTTTTGTGGTATAATCAAATACCCTCTCAAAGTGTTGCAGCCAACACAAGGTCAAAAAGGAGAAATTTGGGTGAAGACAAGCCATTGGCTCCAAGTAATCCACAACCTTCTACCACTCCACAAGCCGCTGGCAAAAAAAATGTAGTTCCAAACATGCAAGGATCCAACCCAAACCAGCTCCTAAACCACCCAACTCAATGCCAGCTGCTGCTGCCCATTGCAAGGTGAAATGAATGTGCAGGCCAAGGGGACAGAGAGGGATCTTCATCTCCATTCAACATCATTGATCAGATGAAGAAGACAAATGTAAACATATCAATGTGGGAATCACTATCTATCCCAGGCCAAAGAGATTTGCTACAAGCTGCCATGAAGGACTGGTCAACTTCAAATCAACAGGTCCAAATGCAAAGAAAGGTACTCACAAATGCTGCCCAGCCTGAAGGAAATCATGGAGGACAGCAAGGTAAAATGTTGAAGCCCCCTCCATTTATGTTTCATTGATCATAGGAGATAAGTTGGTGCATAATTGCATGATTGACTCTGGGGGCAAGTAGCTCAGTAATGCCAAAACAAATAGCTGATCAGTTAGGGACTTCAATATGAAGTCATCTCCAAGGGTGTAGTGCAATTATTGGATGGGACAGCAGTGACAACGGTTGGAGTAATCAAAGGTTTGAGCCTCACACTGCACGCATGTCCCAATGTAGTAGTGTTACAAGATGTGTCAGTCATAGACCTGCCCACCACTCTTTGCATTATGTGCTTGTCAAGAGACTTCACTGCTAAAATTGGAGGCTATCTTTCGGCGGATTGGTCACACATGTTGTTCAGAACAAGGTATGGAACCAAAGGCTACAATCAGGTCTGAACCTATTGCAAACTTTCACATTGAGCCCTTACACTCCAAGCCAAATCAATACCAACTGTTTCAGCGTTTGATCAAGAGAGATTATCCAAGCACTGATGAAGCTGACACCAAGGTTGGAAGCATCCCAGATTTGACTCTTGATGAATGGGCAAGCAAGGTGCATGCTTTTGATCCTTATCAAGAAAGAAATAGAAGAATCTGAGCTAGGAGTTTATTGCATACATGAAGAATCAAATCAACCTCTCCCCAGCATCACCAAGCCAGATCATAAGGACAAGAATGAAGTATGGCAATTGTTCTTTGATGGGTCAAGGAGTAGACAAGGTGCAGGAGGAGGAGGAGCTATGCTCATTTCACCGCAAGGTATAAGGTATTACTCAGCCTTCCGTTTCCAGTTTTTCCTGTTCAAACAACACAGCTGAGTATGAAGCCTTAATTCATGGGACTGCACTGGGCAAAGAAGAAAGGCATCAAGAATTTACAAGTATTTGGTGATAGTGAGCTGATCGTAAACCAAGTCAAAGAAAAAAAAAAAATGCTGCCAAAAATGATCTGTTGAAGAACTACAAAAATCGGGTATGGGATCTTATTGAAGATTTTGAAGCTTTTTTAGCATTCCATTCCATCCCAAGAAAAAAGAATGAAGCGCTGACAGACTGCAGCAGCAATTGGGGCTGCGTTTGATGTTGTAGAAAGTATCAAAAGTGAGAAAAACTCAGCCTCATATCAAAGTGGTTGTGAGACCAGCTGTTCCAGATAACAACACAAGTTGGCAAGTCTTCGAGAATGATCAGCAAATTGTTAATTTTTCCTACAAGAAGAAGCTGAGTTTCTCCATGAGAAATCAAGACAAGCTGGAGCAGCAGTATGGTGACCAAGTGGTGCAGCTGAGAACTAACAAATTACCAAAAGGCCTCATAACCTTGGAGTCAATCTTCAACCCGAATGATCAGTTCCGGAAGGAGAAAGCGAACATTCAAGTAAAGGGTGAAGATTCAGAGCCTATTTTAGTAATGAAGGCAAGACATTGCAAATTGGCAAAAAAAGTAAGTACTCCACAAGAAATCTGATTTTGTTCAGCTTTGTCAAGAATTCCCAGATGTCTTTGCTTGCTTGGACTTACAAAGATTTAAGAGGTTTCAACCCAAAGTTGGCACAACATACTATTGAGTTGGATCAGAATCCAAGCCTGTCAGGCAAAAAAAAAGCAAAGGCCAGTGAATCCTCATATCGAACCTCTCATGAGAAAAGAGTTAAGCAAGCTCATTGAGGCTAGTATCATCTTCCCCATCAAACACTCAAGTTGGGTTGCAAACTTGGTGCCAGTAAGAAAGAGAAAATGGAGAAATAAGATTGTGTGTGGACTTTCGCGATCTAAATAGAGCATCACTCAAAGATCATTATCCGCTTCCATCAATGGAAAAAAAATATTGCAGGTTGTAGCTGGTTCAGAAAGGTTTTCATTGCTAGATGGATATTCAGGCTATAATCAGATAATGGTGAAGAAGAAGATCAATTCAAGACGGCCTTCACTACAAAATGGGGCACATATGCTTACAAGAAGATGCCATTTGGACTGTCAAATGCGGAGCAACATTTCAGCGAGCTATGGATATGGCGTTCAAAGGCTTGATCAACAAGATAGTGCTGGTATACCTAGAGATGATATCACTGTCTTCTCAAAGAATGCATGCAGCAGACCATCTCTTTCACCTCAGACAAGTGTTTCAGAGGTGTAGAAGGTTCGGAGTGTCATTGAATCCAAAGAAGTGTGTATTCTTGGCACACGAAGGCAAATTGTTGGGCCACATTGTCTCTAGGGAAGGGCTAACAATTGATCCTGAAAGGGTTGAAGCCATCCGAACACTTCCATTGCCACACCACAAGAAATCTCTCCAAAGCTTCTTAGGAAGGATAAACTTTGTCCGCAGATTTGTGCCTAATTTTGCCACTCTTGTGAAGCCTCTAACAATGATGTTGAAGAAGAGTCTGGCATTCAAATGGACAGCAGAAGGCAAAAAGAGAGTTTTGAAAACATCAAGCATGCAATATCACAAGCTCCAACTCTTATCAACCCAGATTTTCAAAGGACTTCATGTTGTGTATGCATTTGGAGGATCAGATACAATCTCAGCTATCTTGACACAGCTGAATAGAGAAGGTTCAGAACAGCCCATAGCATTCTTCAGTAACCTTGGAAGATTACGAAATAAAGTATTCTTTCATCGAAAAAAGCATGTCCTTGCTGTCATCAGGAGCTTGAAGAAGTTCAGACACTTTGGTCTCAAACAATAAGATTCAACTGCTGGTGTCTCATGCTGGTGTCAAGGACTTTCCTCCTAAACAAGGATTTAAACAAGGATTTAAATGAGAAGAGAGCAGGTTGGATCACTCGGGTGATGGAATATGATATTGAAATCAAAGTGACCAAGCTAGTTCGTGGCAAAGGGTTTGTGTGAGCAGCTCGCTTCCAAACAACCAGACGAGTCAAAAGTGAAGAAGAGATGTTGTCCTCCTACTACTACAGAATGATCAAGAACAACCAGCTGATGATGCACCCATTCCCATGTTGGACTCAAGACTTGGTGCATTACCTCCAAACAGGCTTGTGCCCTCCAGAAGTGAGCAAAGCAAAAAGGAGATACTTCAGATTCAAGCCATTCCATCCATATATGTACTTCATTGATGGAGTTTTGTTCAAAAAGGACATCAATGGTGTTCTATTAAGATGCATTGGAACAGTCAAGTTGAGAAGATATTACACGAGTTCCATGACGGGGAAGAAGGAGGCCACTTTGCTCCACGAGTGACAGCTCTCAAAATCATGAAAGCTGGTTACTATTGGCCTACTGTGTTCAATGATTGCTACTCATGGGTCAAGAAATGCAAGAAATGTGCATTCTTCACAGGGAAAGAAAGGTTAGCAGCTTAGCAGCGCTGCCCCTTCGTCCAATTTCAGTAGATCAGCCATTCATGCAATGGGGATTGGACTTCATGGGGGTTATCAATCCCAATTCAAGTCAAGGCCACAAGTGGATACTAACAGCAACAGACTATTTCACCAAGTGGACTGAAGCAGTGGCACTCAAGGAGGCAAATGAATCTAATATCTTAGATTTCTATGAAGGGATAGTCACGAGGTTTGGTGCCCCCCTGCCACTATCATATCAGACAATGCATTGGCATTCCTTGGCACAAAGATCACTGAATGGGCTGTCAAAAATTGTGTGTATCTCAGCACTTCATCAAACTATTACCCTCAAGGTAATGGCCAAGCCGAGTCTACGAACAAGAACCTACTAAGAATCATCAGAAGGACTCTCTGATGAAATCAAAGGACTTGGCACGCAAAGCTCAAATCAGCCCTATGGGGATAGGATCACCCAAGAGGTCTACAGGAAGCTCTCCATACAAGCTTGTGTATGGGAAAGAAGCAGTTCTACCTATATCACTCGAGTTTGCCAGCATTGGAACTCATGAAACAGTTGGAAACTAGAGTTTGAACCTATGGAAATCAGTATATGCAGAGCTGATGGAATTAGAAGAGAAAGAGAGAGCATGCAATGCAACCAAGAGAAAGGATAAAGCATTTGTCAAAAAGAGTTTTGACAAGAAAGCTAAGGCCAGGATATTGCAAACTGGAGATTTGGTACTGAAGTGGGATGCGATCGTGCAAAACCAGGGAAAGCACTCCAAGTTTGATGCCATCTGGAGTGGCCCATACATGATCATTGAATGCAAAGGTAGCAATGCTTTCCGACTGGCTAAGTTGGATGGTGAAGAATTGCAGATTCCGGTCAATGGGAATCTATCTATCTCAAATGCTGCTACTAGAAAGAAAGCTTTTCACCCTTGTAAATATTAATTTAGATTTTCCATTCCTCTAAGTGCTTATGCACATTGTACTGCTGTTAGAGTAGTTTTTTATTTCCCTAAGTGCTTGTGCACATGTCCTATTGCTTCTAGTATGTGCATGTTTGCAGTTCATCAAGCTCCTGGAAAAGAATTTTGCAGCCATGAGAAACCAGCTCAACAAATGTTTCAATGGCTCAAGGACACAGGTTTTTTCAAATTTCAGATCAGCTGAGAGGTTATCAAACAGACTCCATGCCCAATGGATTGCTACAGCAGCTGGTCGTTCTTCATCTAGCAGGCAGATGACCCCGCTGAGTCGCCAAAATTGTTATCCAAAATTCACCCTCAAGGTAATTTTGATAACATGCATCAAATTTTTAGTCCCAAGCAATTAGATTGATTCAAGGGCAAAAAATCATGTTTCTAGGGTCCCCCTCATTTTTCTAACTCCCCTGTCCAAGAGAAAAAGAGATCCCAAGTTTGAGAAAATGTGAAAAAAAAAAAATTGCAAAAAAGGCAAATAGGTCGGATCCAGAAAAAATCATGAAAAAAATTGGCTAAGTCCTGCGGGTCTCGAAACAGTCGGCCTCAGTTGGGACGTGTGGTCGACCAAAAACGGCCGAAACCGGCCGGTTCGGTTGCCGAAATCAGCACAAAAGTCAGTCCAAAACGCAGCAGGGACAAAAATGGGACAAAAGTACGCGGCGGGCGCGCGCGAAAAGCCGAGTTTGGCCGAAAGAGGAAAAAAATTGAAAAGTTTGCTGAGTGGGGACGGCGTTTGGGAAAGTTTGGGACACGGACGAAACCGGCCGAACCGGCCGAAAAAAGTCAGGCAGTCGAAAAATCGTTGGGAACATTCTTGGCCAAAAGTACGCGAAACCGGCCGAAACCGGGAAAAAATGGGAAAAAGGTCCAAAGTCCCAGTTTTGCAAAAAGCAAAATGGGAAACGGGACAAAAGACGAGGACGAACGGCCGAACCAGGCCGGGCCGAAAAAAGGAAGTCCAAAGGCCGAAAAAGTGGGAAGTGGAACAAAAAGCGCGAACGGAAAGGAACATCGGCCGATTCAAAGCGGAATGGAACCAGGGAGTCACAAATGGGCCCGAACGGGATTTTCAGAAGATTTGGGACAAAAAAAATGACAAAGGGAGCAAAGGGACGGGAGCCGAAACCAATCAAGCATGGCCAACGTGGCAGAAGAAAAAAGTCAACGTTTTTGGTCCGGAAACTTCAAACGGCCATAACTTTTGACTCCGAGCTCCGATTTTCATAAAATTGGACTTTTTCTGGAACGAGCACGACGTCCTCTACGCCAAAAAACTGGATTTATTATTTTAATTTAAGAGGGTATATTTAAATAAAAGAAACATATTCGGCTCCAGTCAGTTAATGCTCATTCCCGTCAAATGATAGAAAACGCCTGCCAGGCCCCAAAATAGCTGCCCGCACTCAGAAGGCCATAACTTTTGCATTTCTCAACGAAAATCACACAAAATTGGTACCTTTGGAATCGTGGTTCTGATCCCGATGCACATAAATCAAGAAATTTTAGAGATTTGATGAGAAATTGATTGATTTTTTAAGAAAACGTGGCCGGGTTCAGAACAGTGTTTTATTTGGTAGCTGGGAGTGCAATTAAGAGGCATGGTCATCATTCTTTCTCTGCTGCAGCACATGGGACAGTATGGGGAGCCTTTTGCAAGTAATAATATACCATTTCACTCAATTTAATGCCTCTTACAGGTGGTTGAAGGACAGATTTCGGGATTTCCATTTTCCCTTCTCTTCTCCTTCTCATTTTTTCTATAAATTGGAGTGTTGGGCTCATTGTAAAGGGGAGAGTTTTTTTTTTTGGGTAGCAAAGCTCTGTCAAAATTGCTTTGTGAAGCCAGTGTGTTGCAGGCCCTTGTAGTGGACTCCTTGCATGGTGATCCAGGCCCTTATCTTGTAATAGATTGAACTGTGCATATCATGAAGCAATAAAATAGTCAGTTGTGTGTGGTGTATCTCCCCCTGCTGTTTTTTTTTTTCTTCTTGCCCCTTTAAATCTTTCTACAAGAATATTGTGTCTATTTATTATGTTCTTGCAGGAGGGATTCATTATCATTGTGTGTGCTTGGAATATTGTTGTGAATGCATTTTGCTAGATTATGGAGAACTGTCATCACCTCTTCTAGTGTGCACTTTGCCTCTGTATTTCACACATTTGGAGACTACTCTCACACCCTCCTTTTTCTGGTGTATCACCGCTTTAGTGTAGGCTTTCATTTTTATTTCATTCTCTCTCTCCCTGGTCCCTTGGAAATTTAGATTAGAATAGTTTTTTTTATCCCTGCATTAGAGTAGATTGTGGCAGGTAGTTTAGGAGCAAGAACCAGCTTTCTCTGGAGGTCTATCTCAAGTAGCAAGTCCCACAACTTGGAGATAGTACCCATGTTGATAACACAGTGTGTGTGTGTTGTATGTGTGGTAGACTTTCAGGTGATGAAAAATGGTACTGTTGCGTACCCAATGTTGTTGGGAAGACCATGGCTAAGGAGAGTTCATGCAAGAAACTACTGGAATGAAGGTTTCATGACACTTGGACGTGGTAGAGAGAGGGTGAAGATAAATGTGATCCCTCGACATCATAAGGCAGAACCTGTGGATTCAAGTGATGAAACTGATGATTGGACATCCTCTGATTACTCTAGTACCAGTGAAGTGGACACTGAAGATGAAGAAAGTGAGGTTGATGTTTCAGTCATGGATATCCTTCCAGTCACACCACAACTCATGACCCCATAAAATTATCTGAAGAAGAAATTGATGATCGTCTCCAACAAATAAAGATTGGTGATGCTGTGATGGAGAGTGAGAAGGAATCCTACCTCCAGCTCTTTCGAAGGTACATACACATATTCACTTTTGATTACAAGGAACTCCGTCAAGTAAGTTGGGTAAAGAACATTCTATTGAGCTGGTAGATGGTGCTAAGCCCATAAAGAAAATGCCATATAGAATGAATCCTAATTTTTCCAAGACTGTAAAAGAAGAAATAGATAAGTTGCTTGATGCAGGATTCATATTTGCTGTGGAGAATTCAGAATGGGTTTCTCCCATTGTGATCTCAATAAAAAAGAATGGGAAGCTACGCATTTGTGTTGATTATAGGAAGCTCAATAAGGCAACAAAGAAGGATCATTACCCTCTTCCATTCTCAGATCAGATCTTGGGACGAAGTAGCTGGCCAGGAGTGCTATAGTTTTGCTGATGGATATAGGATACAACCAAGTTCGTATAGCAGAGCAGAGAAAGATCAGCTGAAGACCATGTTCACCACTCCTTGGGGAACATTTACTTATAGAGTTATGCCTTTTGGGTTGTGTAATGCTCCGGAAATGTTCCAACGCTTGATGAATAGGGTGTTTGAACCCTACATTGGGACCTTCATCAGAGTATTTCTGGATGTTTTTTGCATCTATGGGAGCAAGTTGGACCACCTGCACCAGATGGAGAAAACATTTCAAAGGTTAGATGAAGCACAAGCCTCACTAAACCCTACAAAGTGTGTCTTTGGATGTTCTAAAGGTGTTTTGTTAGGGCATGTTGTATCCAGAGATGGTATTGGTACTGATCCTGATAAAGTTTCAAAAATCAAAGATTTACCATTTCCTATGAATAGAAGTAAGTTGAGATCATTTTTAGGCCATGTGGGTTACTATAGAAGGTTCATCAATAATTTCTCAAAGATTGCACAACCACTAACCCAGTTCTTTAAGAAGGATGTTACTTATGAACCAGGAAATAAGGCGCATGAAGTTTTTGAACAACTGGATGAAGCCCTGGTGTCTTCACCTTTTTAAAAGAATCCAGATTGGAGCAAGCCATTCATTGTGTACACTGATGCCTCAGATGCAGCACTAGGAAGTACTCTGAGCCAAAAGATGAAAATGGGAATGAATGATCCAATTTACTTTGGGAGCAGACAAATGAGCAGTGCTGAGGTAAATTATACTGTAACTGAAAAAGAGGCTCTAGCTATCATTTTTTGCTGTAAAGAAGTTTAGAAATTACTTGCTAGGGCAGAAATTTATAGTTGTAACAGATCATCAGGCTCTAAAATATATTGTAAATAAGCCTAACCCATTAGGGAGGATAGCAAGATGGATAATTTTGCTACAAGAATTTGAATTTGATATTATAGATAGGCAGGAAAAAGCATGTCAATGCAGATGCACTCTCTCGAGCCTATGATGGTTTAGGTTCATCATCTTGTGATGATGATGATTTCCCAGATGCAGCACATTGTTATCCCTTGACACAATCCCTAGTGAATACATAGATATTTGGAATTATCTGAATGAATTCAAGTTTCCTGATGGTGCCAATGCAAAGACTAAGAGGAAGATTACTCAAGCCAGTCGTCCATATTCTATTCTGCATGGAGAGTATTATTTCGAATAGGACCTGATGGACAGTACAAGAGGGCAGTTGGACGTGATCAAGGAAGGAGCTGATAGAAGAATTCCACAATGGTACATGTGGAGGACACTTCTCTGGACAACTTACACAACAAGAAGGATCTTGGATGCAGTTTCACTGGCCCACTCTTTTTAGAGATTTTTATAATTATTGTAAGACATGTGATGATATTTGTCAAACACATGGTAACCGTAAGACTTCATCAGCTCCATTATGCCCTATTCTTCCACTTGGTCCCTTTGAAAAGTGGGGAATAGATATTGTAGGTAGGTCCACTACCAACTACCCCATGCCAAAATAAGTATATTGTAGTTGCCACAGATTATTTAACCAAGTGGGTTGAAGCTAGGCCATTGAAAAACAACTTCCATGGATGAAGTGGCAAGGTTCATATATGAACGCATTGTCACCAGATTTGTTTGCCCATAGAAATTGTAACAGAGATCAAGGAAGCCACTTCATTAATGAGGTAGTAGAAGCCCTAGTCAACAAGTTTTCTATTAAGTAAAGGAAGGCAACAACATACAAGCCAAGCATAAATGGACAGGTGGAATGGAAAATTTTTGTGTTGTGTCAAATTCTAGCAAAAAATGCAGCCTTGCAGGTACATAAGTGGGATAAAAGGATTCATGCAGCATTGTGGGCATATAGGGCAACATCAAAGTCAGCAACAGGATACTCCCCATTTCAGTTGGCCTATGGCATTGATCCAGTTCTTCCTATTGAGTTTGATATTCCCACTGTGAGAGTTATGAAAAATGAAAGGATGGATGAAAGTGATTCAGTAAAAGAAAGGTTGGTACATCTCATTCATTTGCTAGAGGAAATGAGGGAAATAGCAAAGGATACAAGCTATAAGAAGAAAATGAAGCAGAAGGAATACTTTGATCAAAAGATCCGGTGGTCTCCATTTCATGTGAATGACTTGGTTCTAGTATATATGATTCCAGATACAAAAAAAGAAGACAGAGAAAATTTCTTCCAAAATGGATGGGGCCCTACAAAATAGCAGCTGTGCATGAAAATGGTACGTATCGACTGGAGGAATTGGGATGGCACTCCCATTTACGAAATGGGTCAACCACGACAAGTTTAAAGATTTTCCAAGCACCAGAAGCTTCAGAAGTCTCCAAGCAACCAGAATAGGTCCTACTCCGAGGACGGAGTAACACAGGAAGGGGAAAATGTCGACATTAAAATTTTCCTCTGTAATTTCTATTTTATTAATGTATGTATTAGGAACAGGATGTTGTTAAGTATGATTAGTAGTGGTGTCTGATAGGAAGATAACAGTGCCATCAGTATGGTGCCACCAATAAAGTAAAGTATGGTAATAGTCAATGTACAAAGGAATGTTGTGGTAAAAAGTAAATATTTTTCTTAAGTGGTCCGGTAATGTTAAAATGTCAAAGTTGGGGTAAGTAGAGAAGTAGGGTCTACATGTTTAGGAATTAGAAATATTATATTTGTAATAAGGAAAAGAGTGATGTCATAAATATTTTGTGTATTTTATTTGTGGAAATGTCTAAAAAGGTGGAACCCATGTGAGATGATAAGGTTTATCTTATCTTAGAAGATAAGCGTACATGTAAAGACAAGAGTTTAGGCATGGAATATGATTGGACGGGAGATATTTTCCTATCCTATCTTAGAGATAGGGTGGACAAGCCTGAATTCCAATAAATAAAGAGATCACATTCCCTCATTTAGCATAGAGGAAGTAGTGAGAAATATTGTATGAGTAATTGTGTAAAGGAAGCCATCATTTAGAAGGTGTGTTAAAGAATCCATTGTGAAGTTTCTCCCATAGTTATTGTTGGAAGGAAAATGAAGTCAGTAACACTTGAAGTACCTCATGGGTGAGATTGTAACAATTTCATGTTGATATTATAATTTACACTTATATTTCGGATTTATCATCATTCCTTCTTATTATAGTCTATGGTATTCTTGTGTTATGTTTGTTGTTGTGTTTCCATATTCCATCCACCAAACTAAAAGTTTTGCATTAGTAAATAATCATAGCATGAGGAGTTCCCGATAAAGAATTATCATAGTTCCGGATTGGTGATAACAAACCTGAGTTATGAGAACAAAAATTCCATAGATATACAAGTAGGTGTATCTTATCTGAGTATATTTTAAAAAAAAAAGATACCTAGAGTCGAGTTACCAAGAAATCAAAATAAATATCTCTGTGCAAATGATGATCTCATTTAAAAAAATACAAAAGTAAAGTCTAAGTTATCCATCAAAATTAACTCCTCTCATAGGAGAATGTAGAGTATCATTTCTAAAATCATGATGTAAATACAATTGAAGTATAATTCCAACTCACCAGGGTTACAAATAGTGCCAAAAACATGATAAGGACCGAGCTAGAACAACCAAATGGAGGAGAAAACAAAAATTCTAAAATGCTATAGTAGTTAGGGAGAGCTAGAACAACCATTGAAAAGAGATAAGCATCAGGTATAATTTTAGTGGCGAATATTCGTAATATGGTGAAAATTTCATTTTAGGAAATTTTGAAAGGGTCATTTTTTTGGAGTGGTTCGGTGTCCTATTCACCTAAAATATACAGTATATTTTTTGTAGGGGGTCAGCTTCACCTTCATTTGAAAAGATATCCTATAAAAACCTAGGTGATTCACCGGGTAGTATACCTCAAATAGCTTACAGAATTACCAATACTGTGAAGTTTGAACTTGCATACTCTTAAGCACCAGATATTGTTGTTAGCCTATTAGGGTTAGTTGCTAACGTGCAACAGGGACATAGGTGATGTGTGAAAAAGAGTTATTACAGACGCGTGACAAGGAGATATTGCAGATGCACGAAAAGGGAATAGGTTTGATGTATGATAGAGAGAGTTTACGCGCGACAAGGCATATGTAGTTGATGCATGAAAAGGGCAGAGTTGACGCGTGACAGTAACCTCAGATAATGGATGTGTGACAGGGCATAGGCAGTTGACGTGCGACAAGGGAAGAGCTGACATACAACAGAGACCTTAGATAGTGGACGTGCGACTGAGACCTGAAATAGTGGACATAGTCACTACTTGGTTCTTTTGTTGGTGCAGGACTCTCTTCAAAATAATGGAAGGTGCTAGTTATAAGAATGCGAATACCTTAAAGTAACTAAGAAATCTTAGAAATCACTCTTCAAGTATTTTGGAAACTTTGTGGATATAGATATTGAAAATACCAACCATATAGATGCCACCACAAAGAATTAGATGACTAACTTTGTGGAAGGTATTATTGAGTTGGACATGCATTCTACACAATATCAAAGTGAAAAAAATGACACCTACGATAATATTCCAAATCTTGAAGATATTGTTCTTGTTAGGGTGCAACCAGAAGTGCATCAAGATATCACACATACAAATACTCAAAAAAATGGAACACATAAATCAAATTCAAATTCTAGTCCAAGAAAGAGGAAACCAAGGGATTGTGATATTGCTCAAAATTCTACTCAAAAAAGTAAAACATTAAAAATGAACAAGAATATGTGAACCATTGGCAGGACATACAAGTTTTATTAGGCAGCTAAATTTCCATTTATCAAACTTGTACAATCATCTAATTCTGAAGAGATCCCATCTAAATGTACATGTACAATATGTATGTGGAAATTATGAAAGCAATAAAAAATGCAAATGAAGCTGGAAACTATAGAAAAGCATTGTGGAAAACAATATTTGACTGTAATGGGGGCGGATGGCCAGAAAATCAAAACACACAAGTGGAAAACTGAAAAATAATGCATGCATGTTATATACGCAACAGAATATGAGGTAGAGTAGAAAAAACACAGACATCTGTTCGAAAAAGGGAGGAATGATCACATCGCATATTGGTAAGATGAACAAACAAATCTACATAAAAAATTCATACAATTCTCTACTGTATTTCACATACTAAAAATAGGAAGACCGATTTCAGATTTCCTTGATTTCAAAGTTTTTTATCAATTTAATGGAATGTTGAACGTACCTCAATCTCATTGGTCTGAAAGTAGTGGATGGGAAATGGAAAAGTTCCTTTCGATGATAGAGAAGGAAGATTTGAAAGAGAATGTAAAAAAAGTAAAGTTTATCTCTCTTTCAATTGATGAAGTGACAATAGTCGACAACACTACATGGGTATGTATCCACGTCTATACTTTACAATATCATATAAGGACACCTCATCTGTTGGGTGTTATGGAAATGGTTGAAAACTACAATACTGAAAACCTACATAAAATAGTTGTTTCTCATTTGAAAGATATTGCTACAATGATTGATTATGAAATTGCTACGAAGTTGGTATGTGTTAGAGCAGATGATGCATCTTTCATACAGGGTCACCAAATAGGGATGTGTGTTATATTACAAACAACAGTGGCCTCATATATGCTACCAATTCATTGTATGGCTCATAGAATGAATTTATCGTATAAAATGGTAAGCAACCACGAAAATGTTGCTAAATTAGAAGACCTTATAAGAGAACTTCATGTCTATATGTCAAGCATCCCAAAGTGATTTCTTAAGTTCTAAAAATTTACAATTAGAATTACAGATGGAAATTTTTTTTTGAAGGATGTCGAGACTAGATGCATCTCTTTGTATGAACCTGCATGCAGAGTTTGTGAGGAGTATCCTTTGTTGGTTGGTTTCATGCACAAATATTGTCATGAAGTTGATAGGGCGAGGGACTTGTTCTGTTTAACTGATTCAGAGAAATTTCTTACATTGGTTGGTATTCTTCCAATGTTAAAGGAGATCAATACACTAATGAAGCATGAACAGGGTAGACTAATCTATATTGTGGATTTTATATGGATGAGAAAAATGGTATGTCAAATTCTTGATATATTATATTATTCCCAAGATAGTTTTGATGCACCTGGTTTTGAGAATTGGAAAGATTTATTAGATCTTAAAAATCCTAGCACCTTTCTGAGATTTAATATCCATGATCACCTCTGCATCATTGTTAATGGGAGGGAAATACCACTACACATTTTGTAAAAACATCAAGATATTATAGAATTGGAATGAGAAGATGTTCCCATGACACGTAATCTATTTGAGTCTATTATAGTTGAAACAAGAATAAAGCATAAAAAATTCTCAGAATCCTTGTCATCAGAAATTAGGGAACGTTTCTGCAAACATAAAGTTCTAGAAGCCATGGGTGTGATGAATCCTAATTTTTGGAATACTGAAGGTGGTCGTGTAGACTTTGTCAGAAAGCATTTCCATAAATCCGTGGGTACAATAATGGAACAATTCAAAAAGACTTCAAAGCTCAAGGGTATGGAAATGAAAGGTATACTGAATGCTGATTTATTAAAGTTTCAATCAACAAATTTTGCAACAACAATGAGAAACCAATATAAAATTTTAGACGAACCTTCTGAAAGTGGTGCTATTACAAGGTTGTGGCGAGGAATATATCAAAGTTCTATCTCACAAGAAGATATCAGTTAATATTTCAGATTATATGAGTTATGCCAAACAATGATTTTGGGGTCTGTGGAGGATGAAAGGGTTTTCAATGCATTATCATTTATAAAATAAAAACTGAGAATGATATTGGATAAAAATATAGAAAGTTACATGAGGTGTTATGTTTCTCGATACTCCATTGAAACCTTTCCGTTCGACAGAGCAATTGCACATTGGAATTTCCTTTGCGAAAGAATAGGTGTGAATAATATTGCTACAAGTAAAATTGTTCCCAACCTTGAGAGTGTAATTGGCATGTTGTCACATTCTATAGAAGAGAATATTGAGTTTGAAGAAGCTATTGATAATGGATTGTTTCAACTTTAAATAGGTATCTTCTTCATCGTAATCTTATTATTTGTCACTTTACATTTTTTTCATCTCTTGTTATCATTAAAGATGTTACAGGTATATATATTTAAATTTATTTAACTACAATCCTTTTATTTTTTTGAAAACGTGGGTTGACATCCATTTGAGGAAGCTGGTACTTCTCGAGACTGACAATGTCAGGTAACTCACCCATCTATCTACTAATCCATTTCTCATGTTGAGTTTTCTTAAAACACAGATCTAGCACATTACAAGTGGCAATGATGATTTCAACATTAAATAGGTATCTTCTTCACCTTAATCTTATTGTTTGTTACTTTACATTTTTTTTAGCTCTTTTTATCATTAAAGATGTTACAGGTCTATATATTTACATTTATTTAAATACAATATTTTTTATTTTTTTGAAAATGTGGGTTGACATCGATCCAAGGAAGCTGTTACTTCTCAGGACTGACAATGTTAGGCAACTCACCCATATATCTACTAATCCATTTCTCATGTTGATTTTTCTTAAAACATAGATCTAGCACATTACCAATGGCAGTGATGATTTCAACTTTAAATAGGTATCTTCTTCACCTTAATCTTATTGTTTGTTACTTTACATTTTATTCAGCTCTTGTTATCATTAAATATGTTACTGGTCTATATATTTACATTTATTTAAATACAATCTTTTTATTTTTTGAAAACGTGGGTTGACATCCATTCGACGAAGCTGGTACTATCTCGAGACTGACAATGTCAGGCAACTCACCCATCTATCTACTAATCCATTTCTCGTGTTGAGTTTTCTTAAAACAAAGATCTAGCACATTACTAATGATGATTTTACAACAATCTAATACACTAGAGGTAAGTTAAACCCTATCATATTTGCAATTATGTTTAATTTAGTTTTTATATTTGCAAAATGCTTTGATATATTTTTTAACTGCGGGATAAAATTACACAATTGAATTTTACAGAGGAAGATATTTATATACTACACAATTAATAAACCATGATAAATTATACAATTTATAATATACTTCCACATAAAATTCATCATCATCCATATATATCATATCATCACCATATCATTATCATAATCCTGAGTCCTGACACTATAATTATTATTAAAACAATTATTTATCTAATTTAAATTTTTTAAAACAATTCCATTTTTTTAAAACAATTCATAATCATATCATTACAAGTATATCCATTCTAATTTCATCTATATCCATTCTAATGTCATCTATATCCATTTTAACACATTCCATTTATTTATCATCTATATCCATTCTAATGACATCATGATCATATCATTACAAGTATAGAGAAGAAGAATTATCTTAAACCAATTTTAAATTTCTAGAGAAGAAGAATTATCATGCTTGAAGCTAAATCTACGTCCACATTAAATTGATCATCATTCATCATCGTCTATCATCATTCCATGTTTCTAAAACAATTATCCATTATCATCATTCATCATCATCTATATCCATCTATATCATTCATCATCTACGTCCACATACAATTCATGATAATCCAAGTAAACAAGAAACATGCGTCATCATGATTCATCCCTATCTAATGCAATCACCATTAAGAGTAAATCAACAATCATAAACTCCATATACAATCTAAAAATTCTATCAAATCCATATGCAATCAAAATTAAAGATTATATAATATTTCAAATTTTAAAAGGCTATCAAATCCATATAATTAAATTCAAATACCATGACCACAACATTCAATGTTAAATTTTTTCAAATATAGACTCAATATTTAAAGTTTCCACACTCAATAATAAAAGTTTCAACCCTTTTTTTTGTATCCATTTCAATTCCTCTGCTCCTTTCCCCAACGTTTTCTTCCCCTAAGGCTGTACCTCTTTCCCCAACAACAAAAATAACCATGGAACTTATAAGATCTTCCACAACACTATCCAGATTTTTTAAAATTCTTTCTTCTTGATTTGTCACATCTCCATGCGACAACAAATTTGGATCAGTTACTGCCTTAGCTTTAAATAATATTTCAGGGTCAAATCCATGCTCTTTAATTATCCACTTTAGTGTATTGTTTTGTTTGTTAACCAATACAATATTTTCCTTCAAATTCTTAGCTGCGGATAAACTGTTCTTCGTGTCTTCCAAGTGAACTTGGAATACCTTTGCTTGACTCTTCAAATTTTCATATTTTGAAACTGCACAAAAAGAGTAATGTCAATTCAACATATTACTAAAAAATGAAAATTTCAAATTAACAAGAATGGTTGTTTGAAAGTGATAGTACTTACAACTGCTCTATCTCTCTCAGCATTTGTAATTGCTACCAGATCCTTGTCCTTAGACCATTTGTTAAAATATGCCAGGGCCTCAGCACTAATATTTTCCAATTTGTTTGATGTATTATCCAAAATTTCATCTTTATAGTTGTTGTTATACATCACAGTCCCACTTCTTATTTTGGTAAGTAGGGAATCCATCTTTGCAGGTTGATTCTAGATTGCAGCGTAGAAACTATCTCTTTGCCAATAATTTTCAAAATGACTAATAATCTCATTGATATGAACTTTATCCCTTCTCTCCCATTCTATGAGCTGATTGATATGAGGTAGAATAAAATCACTGACATGGGATTGACAATCATAACCAATTTTTTTTTCCAAAGGAAAAGGTAGCAAATGTTCACTATCTATATCTGATGAAGATGATCTTGATGGAGAAGTATGGGGGATTTTGGCTAGATCAACTGCAACTTGTTTCTAACTTTGGGTGGCCTGATATTTTTTGTGATAAAATTAATCAAGATTTAGATAAATAAATTTAAATTGAAATGTAATTCAATATTGTAAAGCATGTTGAAATTGAAGTATACCTGTTGGCCTTGAATCTTCTCACGGGTATTGAAAAAACCAGTTGGGTCATTACTATCAATGCCCAAATAATCTTCATCTAAATTTATATTGTACAAAACTGATATGCCCATTGCACTGGGCAAGCCACCAAGTGAGAGCGTTGGAATTCAAAAGGAGGAGGCAATGTTTAGTGTCCCACTAGGGGCCAGAGGAATTGGCATGCATTTACCAATGTTCCTTTTCACTGTTCCTCTGGTTGGAATTTTAAAAATTATTGGTTGAGGGGTGGTCGGTGCCGCTGTTTGAACATAAGGATTGCAATGTGCTGAAAAGTTCAAGAAAAACCATGAAAAACTAGAAAACAATCCAAAAAGGTAAAAACTATGAAATTAAATGTAGTATTGAAAAGTTGTACCTTGTTGTCGAGGGGTAGTTTTTCACGGTGCTAAGGGTGGCCGTGTAGGAGTAGTATTTTGTGGTTTTTCAGAAGATACAAATGCATGCAACTGCATGAAGTGATTTGGGAAAGAAGGTTGAGTTTCTGAAACACGAGTATGGTCCAAAGTCCCTGTAATGTCATCAACATTAAATGTTATGTCAATTCAATTGGTTAAAATTTAAATTGGAAAATAAAAATACAAATTTGGAATTTGTAAATAATATATGAGAAGGTATTACTTCTCTAGCATTTAACGAGTTCAAACTATTGAGGGTTCGAAGAGGATTGAGCTTCTATTTCAGATTGGGAGTCTCCTGAAGCCTCAGCGTGTTGTTGGCCTCTTCCTCTTGATAACGCCTTTTTTCAGGGAAGGGCTTCAATAAATATTCTCTGTAAACCGTAAATTGTTAATAATTGTGCAGTGTAATGTCAAAAATTGAAATACAAACTAATTAGTTTATACCTGTTGTTCTTCAAATGGAATTGACAACTTCATCAACTCCTCGTCAGTGCAAGTAGGAATTTTTTTGTCTTTTAAATTTAAAAGTGCCTCGTAAAAAAGGCCGAGGAGATAGTTTGTGGAATAAATGACAGGTTTTTCTGAAAGCTTAGAATTTGTTATGTGAGTTATTTGTTTTTTATAGATAGGTGCACCAATCGATTTTTTGTTTTGAGATAATGACAACTATGTATGCAATGGCCCAGTTTGATATATCTATTTGGCGACCCTACATAACTATTCTGGATTGAAAAAATGAAATCACTGCAGTAAGAAAGTGGTGTGCAATTTCTTGTGTATCCACACCATGCCGGGATTTATTGACATGAGAAGAAAATTCCAAACAGTGGGAATTAATATAAATTTATAACACCAAATTGTTTCACAATAAAAAATAAAATAAAATTGATGAATGAAAATGAATTGTAACACTTACAATCAACATGGAAACCGAACGTCGATTCGAGATATTTCTTGTCTTCTTCCAGGAGTGTTGCCTTCGTTGTAACAATTGGTAAATTTCTAAATGAAAGGCTTGTAAACCGATGGATGTCATTTGCTTTGATACTGAATTGAAACATTCGGCCTTTGTTCAGAGTCACATAAAAAATTTCATCCTCTATATTGTAGGATGAGAGAAGGTAATTCAAAATATCTAGATCTATTTCAAAATGGGGCATGTCAATGATCCTAGTAAACTCACATGCATCCATCAAATCATTATATTTGGAAGACATTTTTAAAATAGTATGGATGTGGGGGCACAAGGGATTCCTTTAGATGATCTTACCCATGGATTGGAATGGATTCTCTTCTTGATTTTTTTCCTGAGCTTTCGGTTGGGAAGCATTTGAAGTCGACATTATAGTTGTGCTTGCGTCTTTGACAATGAGGGATTCCTACAAAAAAAATCGAGAGCTGGAAAGTGTAAACAATAAAATGACTGGAAAGAGGGTATTTATAGGCCAAATAAAGCGTCAATGGGCTCTATTGATGTGTGTCAATGGGCTATGTTAACACATGTCAATGGCCTTTGTTGACACGTGTCACCATTGACGCGCGTTAACAGAGGCCATTGGCGCGCATCAACAGAGGCCATTAGCATGCGGTAACAGAGGCCATTGACGCATATCAACATACGCCAATTGACGTGCGTCAACATACACCAATTGACGCGCGTCAACATATGCCAATTAACGCACGTCAACATATGCCAATTGACGCACATCACTTATCCTTATTGACATCCATCAAAGCTCATGCTGACACATGTCAAAGAGCTTTGTTGATGTTGTGTTGATGTGTGTCAAGGATGGTTATTGATGTCGTATTGTCATGCATCAAATGTGCATCAATGTCTGGAACTCTAATTTCTCTGGCTCAAAATACCTGGAAAAAATTTGGTTTTAGAATACTGTCAAATTTTCCTTTCGCTAAAACTAGTTCCTGGGATATTCACTAGGTATTTTCCACCTACAATTTTATAGAGGTGTCTTAAAATGAACCCTGATAAGCATTGCATGAATGAGAAAAACAAGATGTTGCAAGATAAATGATAAAATCTAGATTCAGAGATTTTAAAGGAGTTTCAACATGAAATAAAACATAGGCTTAGAGAATCAAACTAAGATTCACTTAGAAACTTGAAAATAGATCATAAATATCACAAAAAGAAGCTCGAGAATGATCAAGGAAAGGAGACCATTCTATAGTTGTGAAGAAACTCAAATAATTCGAGCATATAACTTCGAGACAAGGGCAAAATAGTAACTCAAAATGACAAAAGATACAAATGTTTGATCCCTTATGGCCGCAAAGTCATCACAGAATAAACACAGGGCTCGAATAATCAAAAATGGTGGTCATAATACCCTGTAGAGAGCCGAATAGTAGCGAGGAAAGATAGAAAACCTTAAATTAAATATACATGCACATCCAAGCTAAAGACAACTTTGAATTTTTCCTTCAGAAGTCAACATTTCCATTAAAAAATCATTTTCAAGTAGCAAAATAGAAGAATAAAATATAGATCTTTGTATTTATTGCAGACCCATTAATGGGTAAATCCAAATTAGAGTAATGAAACAGGGACTTACTGATTAAGCCGAAGTTGAGTAAACCCTCGAATAGTGATCAGTTCAAGACTAAAATGAGCAACCCATTACGGGTTTTTAGCTTAGAGACCAAGGTTGTCCAAGGTTATCATATAAAATGCAAAGAAAAAAATGAAGTATCAATATATTGAAGTCAAAATGATAGCGATGAAGTAGTTTCAATGCTCAGAAATAAAACTTACCGTCCTTCATCAAAATAGTTATCTCATTTGAAGAAAATTCAAGCTCCAAAAGGTTGACCATAGTGAAGAATAGACTAGACAGAGAGTTCAATAAGTAAAATTTAAATGATCACATAAATACGAAGAAATTGAAACCTACAAGTTCCTCGTAGAGCTCAAAAGAAGAAGAGACTCAAACACCAAGAATAACACAGTCCCAAGTTCTAAGAGACAAATCATAATGGAAAACCCACAAGAACCTTGCACATAAAACTCAAATAGAGAAGAATAGAAAATATCTAGATTCACTCAAAAATTAGAGAATCTTTATGTAGAGGGGTCGACCTCAAAGAGTTCATGACAATTGTGTCAATTCAAAAATTTTGCAGGGCTTTACCCGCAAGCCAGAAAATGAAATGGAGTGATCATCAAGGTCAAGTAATCTTTAACATGCAAACTTGAGATATGAGTTAAATGAAACTCAACCACAGTCATAGAATCAAAGGTAGGGAGAGAAAAGTACCAAGATCAATGCTCGAGGACTGATCCTCAGGTTCGAAGAAAACCACCATGACTACACTAACACTACCTCATTCAATACAAATCAGAAATCCTAACAACAGGTCAAGAATCAATGACACCAAATCAAACAACATAAAGATCAATGGACAACGTCAGTGTTTGGTTATCAATGCATACCCAGGGTTAAAGTTAACTCGACCTAACTTAAAATACCACCGAAAAAAATATGCCAAGGTTCAATTCAACATTGGAGGGGTCCAACCCATATGTTCCAAATCATCATTTACATTGACTGAATAAGTATATATTATAAAACATGATGAAAGGCTGACAACAATCATCACTCAAAAGGTAAAATTTAAACCTTAGTCTCTTAAAATTTCCAAAAGCTGACAAGTAATTACAAGGCATGTGATAATGAAAAGGTTTCAAGTATTATAACATGCCATATACTATACAAAGGGTGGCAGACTATAGCATGTTATACATATGCTCCAAGGTGGCTGAATATAATATGGTGGCCCTTTTAACAAAGTGCACTTTGCCATGTGTTTAAACCATAGTAATTTGCTAAGTCCACAAGAGTGCTAATGGTGAGTGCAAAGGTGGTCCCCATTTTTGGAGGAGTTGAAGGTGATTTACATTATGTCACCCATGTGACCACTAGAAGGCAAGAATTGATCATGTGCACATGGACAAGTGGTCCCCACAATGGATGAATTATTTTTCATATATTGCAAGTATTGTAATTATTTTACTCAATACACAGGAGTATTTTTGCATGCCTTTAGCAAAAGCACACAACAAACAAGAAGAGAAATTCACATGCACAAGAAAGGAGACTTGCCCAGCAAGCAAGGTTTATTATTAGCAAATTATTCACCATTCTTTTCTTAAAAATAGAATAGTCAACTTCAGTTTGAATGAGATGTAACCAAAGGCTATTAATGCCTCTTTGTACTACTTTTTTTAATTTTTATTCCTTATTTATTATTAAATAAAGGATAAAAATAGGATGCATGGGTGAGTATAGCCTTAGTCTATTTTTAGGAAGGGTGCAAAATAATTTTTCGATATATAGTGTGCTTTACAAAAGCACAAAATAGGCAGAGAGGACTTTTTAGATACAGGAGTGTTGAAGCAAATTTCTGCTAGTTTTTCCCTTTGAATGTGAGGTATTGTTTTCCTTTCCAATTATTTGTAGTCTTGTGTATGTTTTCCATTAATCTTGTGAATGTTTAATTCCCTTATTAATCATCTTACCCTATTGTAAATCCATTAATCTCTGCATGATATTAATGTGTATGTGTAACTTAGCAGTATTGTTGTGATTCTATCCCTCAATACAACAAAGTGTTTACCCTTAATTATCTTCAGAAATCTATTGGCTTTTGCATAAAAAGTTCATTCCATATCAATTATGCATGTAATTAGTCAAAGACCTCATACAAGTTTGGTGTATCACCTTCATTTGTTTTCATTTTTTACAGTCATCTTTCACCCTTAAACCTTAGAAATCAGTTTAGGATACATCAATAAGGAACCAACCTTGATACTAGAGACTCACCTCAAAATAGATATACACATAGACCTGAGATGTTTCCATTGTATCTATGATAGAGAGAGATAAAATTTTCAAGCTTAGAACACCTGCAACCATCTCTCTACAGGGTGCACTTTCGAGAGATAATAGTGCCCTAGCACCAATGATGTATAAGTAGGAGGCAATAAATAGATTTAAATATGAAAATGGAATATGAAATAGAATGAATACAACTCTTTCCCCATATGCTTGTGTGATGTAGATGTATAAGATTCTCAAATGTAGTCCCTTACCTTAGCAAATAGATAGCAGTTGAGAGATGATAGTTCGTCCATAAAATAGTGAGTATGTTATGTTTATATAGGGATATCTTGTTTAAATTTCGGCACTAATGGATCGACATGCCGACTATTACCTATGGGAACAAACAAGAAAATGAAAAAGACCTACCTTGAACAAATAAATTAGACTCAAGTGTTACAGGGACCAGGGAACCTAAACTCAAAGACCAGGGCACCCATGGGAACCCCAGCTTACCCTAGGCTCCCCAATTCAGGACTAGAGACAATAATCAAGAAAATTATGACACCTTAGAATCCATAAGAGATGACCAAAATATCCAAACAAATGACAAATGTATTAGACAAATCACAATAAGGATTAACCAAATGATGATAGGATTAAGGGATGGGTCATTACTGAATACTTTTATTACTCAAGATCCATATATGAAATAACATACATGGTGGTATAAATTTAATAGTAAATGCATGATTGTGTTACTACATTTTCCCCCACTTTATGATGGTGAATAAAATGCTCGGTAACATAAAGTAGATAGAAATACATACTTGAGAAAATTCAGAGAAGCCCATTCTATAGTAGTACACACATATGTGTACTAGATTCGTTTCGAAATAACCATGTAGTATGCGGAACCATGGATCAGTGGGTTGATCCATGTAATGTAGTAAAAAAATAGTGTAAGTGTTGATATGGAGTGCACTAAATGAAAGTGATGATTAAGATAAAAGATGATTTTCGAATACATATGATGACAATGAGGTGAGGTAGGGAGTGATCAGTTCCCCACCCGAATGCTTGTATATAAATGAATAACTTGAGGATTTGGGCATCCTACCGCCAGAGGAAGATTATAGGAACAAAAGTGTGTTATTCTCCAATCTCTAACTACATCCTCAAGCTTTTCCACTACAGATGGAATTACATCAAATGTTTTTGGTTTTTGGATCCAAATAATTTTGATCAAATAGTTTGACTATATAGGAATTATATAGGGAAGGCACTCTTTCCCCCACTCCACGAGTGTTGCCACAATGTAATAGCTTCCAAGTTGGTTTATCTATAAGTAGGCAAAGAATCTATGATGGCTTATAAGTTAGGTCATCTAGAACAAAATGTAGAATGCGAGAGGGATTCCAAGTTAGCTAATCTGGAGTAAAGTGCTAAATGTAGAATAAATTCCCAAGTTAGGTCATATAGGAAAAGTGATGAATATAATCTCCAAAGTTAGGTCATCTTTAAGGCCAAACTTAACTCCCAAGTTAGTTCATTAGGGAGGTGAATTCTGTTGAATTTGTATTGATTGAATGATCTCGATTTGTTAAAATGGTAATTGATTGATTGATTGGTCGATTTTTTGATTGGTTACTCATGAAGAGATTTTACACAAGTTTCCCCCCAGTTAGGTCATTAGGGTAAATCAATAGAAATTGGTGAATAATCGCATGGAAATATTTTTAATCACTAATTTCCCCCAGGTTAGGTCATTAGGGGGAAGTCGATAGGAATTGGTGAATAATCGTATGGTAAGATTTTTAATCGCTTGTTGCCCGCAATTTAGGTTATTAGGGGGAAGTCAATACGAATTGCTAAATAATCACATGGAAATATTTATAATTTCGTGTTTTGCCAAAATTAGGTCATTAGGGGGAAGTGATGGAGTGTCGCATAGAAAAATTTACTGTTTGTTGCCCCAAGATTAGGTCATTAGGAGGAATTAATAGTGAATTTTTGAGTGGTGAATTAGTAAATGTTTGAAAATGGTGAATCGGTAATGTTAACTGATCACATGTAATATAAAAGGTATTATATGATGACGGGCTAATGATATGCTCCCCTTTCTAGTGAAATGGGGAGTGATTAAAAGAATGGATGCCAAGATGAAAGTAAGAATGAATAAGATAGAAAGTAGTAAAAATCACAAAAATGGGTATAAATTGAATTGAATATAATTTTAAGGAGAGATAAAATGTGTGGAAGCTATATAGTACAGTGGTAGGTGGAATTATAAAAACAACGTCATTAATGGTGTGTAAATTAGAGTAGAAATGCTTGAGATATGGAAAAATTGGTGTATTGCATATTAGTTGCTAAAGTAAATGTGAAAGGGTGACTATAGTAAGGTAAGTGAAGATAAGTAACTATAAATAGTAAATTGAAAAAGTGTTTAGTTACTTAATTCATTATTGTACGTGATTGTGAGAGTGTGAATGAGTCGAGTGAAAAATCCACAAGTGAGAGTAGTGTATTGTAGTCAGTTCGAGAGGGTGGCAACCGCCGTAGCATCATGTATGACCATGGAGTTGGTAAGTGCATTGATTTTGGTAGTATGCATGGTGTAATAGTCATTTGTATTTATTTTTTAAAAGTTTGAGATTTTTTTTCTCAGCATTAAAGATATGGAAAATAGCGGTGAGAGCACTAGTGACACCTGGGACAGAAGTTTCAAGAACAAGATGTTAATGTCCTTGTCCTAGGCACCCCAGTCCCGTAGCTAGGCAATGTGGTCTAGAATCTGTGCATTTGAAGTATAATTGTGCAAAACATTTTTCTAGTATGTTAAATGATTGTATTTGGTTTTATAATGTGCTCTAATGTTGCGTGTGCTGTCATGTTTTTTTGTGCAAAGGGATAGCCACTTGACGGAGTTCCGTCGTGGGTGGCATATGAGTACGTTTTTGGGATTAGGCCAGCTAGATGATGATTAGGATGTGATGGACCATTCCAGCCCATGAAACATAGCACAGATGGAGGACTTACCCCATAATATGCCTATGTTGACTCAACTATGTGAGAGATGGTACATAGATATCTACACATTTTTGTTAACTATGGGGGAGATGACTGTTACGTTGGCGGGTGTATATCACATTCTGTGATTGTCATTTTTAGGAGAGAGAGTGTTGGTTATGTGAGTGGAGGATATGGTGCAGTAGATGCAAGTCATGAGAAAGTATTTTTTGGGGGCTCAACTAACTACTAAGGCCCATATTATTCTAGATGTGATTTTACGATCTATTGTTCAGCACCTTCGGAATTTCATAGTGGTTATAGTTACGTCATGTATATCCATGAAGGAAGGTGGTGTAGATATCTTGTATAAGATGCACGACATATGTCAACGAATAGAGGAGGAGGCTACTGAATATGGGTGGGCACGGTTAATATTGGCCAACCTATATAGAGATCTATACCTTTTACGCATGAGGAGCATGGTGGAGGGATAATAGCCACCACACTATTACATGTGTGGGCATATGAGGACATCGTCATATTGAGACTAGTTGGAGGTTCATGAGGAGAGTGGGCCAGACTAGAGATATATGCACATCATTAGATTGATATTCATGGTAGGAAGATGGACATAAATACCTATAGGGAATTGGTAGATAGGATGGGGCCAAAGTCTATGATATGTAGGCAATACCATGACTACGGGGGATTTCCTAAGGATGCTAAAGAGTTATGATGTATTTGGAGGAATGTGTGGTTAGAAGACTACTTACCAGGCGTGGTGGATGTTTTTTAGGGAGAGAGAGTGTCCATCCAGTTTTAAATGGCTCAGGATGTGCCCCTAGAACCATATATATGGTTACAAGCTTTTAGATAACCTAGGAGGGCCGGAGCTATGTCACGGACCACAGTAGAGTAGTTAGTACCACTGGCGTCCGATAAGTTTGATTTGGTGATAGAATCTATTGATGAATATGATGTGGGTTGCATTGAGGAGTACCATCCATGGTGGGCAGCTCATTGGTGGGTATTTTTATACCTGTTATTCGTAGGTCCAATAGAGTTACCACATGGAGGAGGAGGGGGGGGAAGTATATGCCCCCAATCCTATAGTAGCGACCGTAGCGCATCGTAATTATTTGTGTATGCATATTATAGATTTAATGAGTTTTTTGTGTTGTAATATATTGTTATCTAACATGTTGTGGAATTTAATGTTTTTCGGTGAAGGATTTTGGTTTTTGATTGTAGAAACATCCATCCGCACATTGATTTAGAATATAATGAATAATGTGCTAGGAGGAGGTAAACTAGAGCACATGGATGATATAGTAGGTTATAATTCCCATTTATTTGAGCCTTTGACCATAACAACAACAACATGTGCTATGCTACTAGCTAAGAGGGACAAGGCATGTGAGGAGACTTGACGACCTAGAGAGGCTATAAGTTGTGGTCCGTTGACAAAATATGTGTTTTAACGATATGTAGATGTGTAACAAGAATTTTCTAAGAAGTATAATGAGATTAATTTGCTACAAAGGTAGGTGGAGATGTATCGAGGCCGCAAACAACGACATTACATTAACAAAGAGGCATCTAGTTCTAGGGCTCTCATGGTACCCGAGATCGATAATGATGATGACGTGTGATTTGCACTATTGTATATGATGTGGGGGGGTGCGTTTCCCCCCAGTGATGAGATATGTTTTGTTATGATGATGATATTTGATAAATATGTACAGATGCATATATTTGATATATGATAAACCTAATTTGTAGTGTTTTGATGTCACGATGTTATTGATGATAAATGATTATATGGTTAATGTCCGAATATATGTAATGTGTTGTGTATTTTTTTTGTTTTATTAATGTGGATTCACATTATAATTGTGGTAATGGTAGATAAAATGTGTGTGGTGAATAGATAAAAATTGCATTGTGATTCATGAAATGTTAACTGAATGGAATGTGTGGCACATAGTTAATGTAATAATGATATTAGAATAGATTAAAATCTAAAGAAGTGCATGATAATAACATGAACGTATCGTAATGAATGTGAAAAAATGTAATGTAGTCATAATAGGTTTGTTAAGATGAAATTATGAGTGGGGGAAGATTAGTGATGCCCCTTAGTGTGTGAGTGAATAGGCTTATGTTGTTAAGACCACTCAGCAGTCAAAAAAATCCACATAAGCAAGATTCCATCATTGAGAAATGATTGAGTTCACTAGATTAATCGATGGAGCATATGATGAGATGTTCTTAGTAAAAATACCTACACAGTCATGAAGGAACCATAAGAACATAAGTCCATCATCGGGAGGTAAGGTGATAACAATAACCTACTAAAGACCAAGGCGGCATGAAGTAGTGGAAGCATGTGGGATAGATGCATCATGAGTGTATGAACCAAAATGAATGTCATATGGAGACGTTGTGGGATATGCAGAGGGTTGGAGGAGCCCATGTGACACAATCGTGTGAAGTGGTGAATAGCATGGTTGTGGTGGATGTAATGGATGCAATGAATGTGATGGTGGCGACAGTGGAGGAGGTGGAGAACAAGCATATGATGGAGATGATAAAACTATAAAATGAACACATGATGGAGAAGACTCAAGTGGAGTAGGAATTTGATGACGTGGTAGAGGACACATAGATTGATCATGAGAGCTAAAGGAGATACTACCCATATCTTCTAGTCATTGCAATCTATCATGAAGGGCGAGACAATAATTGTCGTTATTTCCATTTATGGGATGGTAATTACAATACGGTTTTTCATGTTGATTCTATAATTGGTGTTAGGTATGATGCTAGTTGGAGGGTAGGATAATTAATCACTGATGAAGTAACAAAATCATCACATCCTATGGTCAAGAGTGAAGAGAGAAATGTAGAGGCCTGTATGACCTACATTGAGTGGTAAGAATAGTAGCTTTTCATGGAGCCAGAGTACAAGTCTTCTTTACTGGTGGAGTGGGTTGAGCTTGTTTGTTTGGTATGCGAGTAAAACATGGAGATTATTTTGGATGTTTGACCAAAGGCACATGTGGAATACTAGATTAAGCAATGGTCAATGAAGTTGGTGTAGTCTCTATAACATGTGATGATAGAAGATATTTCTTTAGGTAAATAAATTTATAACATAAGAGAATGAATGAATTATATGTATCATATTGTAATATTTTCTTGAGTGGAGGAATTAAGCCATGACAAAAAACATATATTTTCTAATTTAATAGGTTTGAAGATGAGCTTATTTATATAGACATTGAATTGTAATATATAATCCTTGATAGGTTCGTAGGATCCCTGATGTTAAGAAGGTATGCAATCATAAGTGAATCTAGGGCCATTGTTGATTATGAAAAGACGGAGGAAAGTATCCTCCATGTCATAAAAAGTACTGATGGACTCAAAGGGGAGATGAGTGTACCACTATAATGCCTCACTAATAAGACTATATTAAAAGGCCTTAAGTAATAATTTATAATTAGGATAAAAGGCCATAAGCAAGTGATAATATAGAAGATGAGCGTGAGGGTCATCGATATCATCAAAACATGTGAAAGTAGTAATGACAAAATATCCAAGAAATGCAAAGTTATGAATCCTTTTAGGGATCAGATTGCTGTGTAATGAATTTTTTTCAATGTATGCATAATAGGATCTAATTTATAAAGTGAGGATGTGAACATGAGATTGGATCTTTCCTACTGTGTGTATGAGAGAGATGATGTCATGTGAAGGAATGGTGGAAGATGGCAATAAAGTATTAAGCGGTTGTAGCTTTCCATTATGAGTAATCATGGGAATATCAAAAGGTGACGAAGGAGGTTTTTCTGCTAATGGTGTATTAGGAGTAGGTTCTAAGGACGATATATTAGGTGGGATATATGAAGTATCCATACTTATAGTAGGACTAGCATCGGAAACAAGCTTAACAGATGAGGTGACTGATGGAGACAAATCTATAGGATATGATGGACTAAGAGTTGCTAATGATGTAATAATAGGAGAAGAAGAAGGGATAGATGGTGGTTACCCATGTAAAGTATTAGATATAATGTGAGGAGAATGTAACAATAGAGCTATAGAGCCACATTCAGTAATATAGAAAGAAGGAGAATCATGACTATCCTCTGACTCACTACTATCAGATAGAGCCTTAGTAGTCATAATGTTGCTATGAAGGATGTCAATAGGATCGTCAACATAATGTGAAGGAACATGTAAACTAGTAGGAGATGTAGTAGGAAAAAAATTTCCAGAAATGGTAGAGTCATGAGAAGGATTTGTATCAGTGGACGAAGTAATAGAAGAAACATTATGGACCTAGGAATTATTGTCAATTCCTAGCAAGTAATCAATAAGATAATTATCTAAAGTTTCTATGAAAGATCAAAAGAAGGATCACTAGTGATCATACGACATGGTGTACAACGAGTAAATGATATAGGATCCTAAAAATGCTAATGCCTATAGGAGAATCTAAAAAAATAGTAGGAAGATATTGTTTTCCATCTAAGAGTTGTTGTTGAACATGACCGGGTGTACCAAACATAACACTATATAGAGATTTCAGCTCAACTATGACAAACTCATCATAAATAACGTAAACTCTAAAGTAAGACACGATGGGAAAATAAGATGAGTGATCTTTAACAATTATGGTTTGATTGGATCCTAGGGAAAATTATTAGAAAAGACAGGTTCACCAAAATGATTAACTAAAAAATACAATTTATCTAAGTTAATCTAAATAGAAACAACAATGAAAATAACTTAGGATGTGAATTTTAAAGTGTCTACGTAAAATCTCAAGATGTGAATATGAAAGTGTCGCAATGTCTTCATAGTGTATTTATATTTTTCACATGGTTTATGGAATATCTTTTCCTATGTCACCATGAATATGGTGCGAATATCTACTGAAAAAACACCATATAAAGAATAAAACTCCTAAAAAATAAATATGCATATGAAGGGGTCAGACTGGCCTTAGTTACCACAAGGGTCAACTTACAATTAAGTGTTACACTACATTCAAGACCCAATGTTGTTCTGTGTGTGTCTATTGAATTATGTGCCTAGGGTTCCCTAGTTCCACTAACACAGAAGTAGGGGGAAATAACTATATGTAAATATGCAAATGTTGGTTGGAATAGGATGAATACAACCCTTTCCCCCTATGATTATGTGATGTAAATGTATAATATTCATAAATTTAGTCCCTTACCTTAGTAGATAGATAGTCCTTTAAATATGATAGTCCTCCCATAAAATAGTAAGTATGCTATATTTATATAGGGATGTCTTGTTCAAATTTCAACACTAATGATCTGACATACTGATTAGTATCTAGGGGAACGAACATGAAAATGAAAAAGACTGACCTTGAATAGATAAATTAGAACCAAGTAATACAAGGATCAGGGAGCCTAAAAGCATGGACCAGGGCATACATGGTTGCACTAACTCTACCTTAGGTGCCCCAGTTGAGGCCTGGAGATGACAATAAAAAAATTTACGACACCTAAGACTCCCTAAGATATGACCAAAAATGTATAGAAAAATAATGAGTGTACTAGAGAAATGATAATGACAACCAACCAACTGACAAAAAGACTAAGCGATGAGTCATTAGTGAATACTTTTACTACGCAAGATCCATATATGAAATAAAATACTTAGTGGTATAAATGTAATAGTAAGTGCATGATTTTATGACTACAATTTTCCTTTTATTGATGGGACAGAAGTCCTATTCCTTTTCCTTATGTCATCCTTTCCCACTGCCAATGTTTCTTCAATCCGGGGATTTCCCAACTTTTTGGAACAATATACCTTGATAAAACTATAAAAATTGATTTCTTTATCCCATGAAATCCATACTTGTTCGCACTATAAAGTATTTTTCTTAGCTTTGCTACTTCTCACAAAGAATTTTATTTAGAACCATTCTCCTTTTTTTGCGGCCACCTAAATGTCCCGAATAACACTTTCCTTGAAAAAACAATGCAACACCAACCTTTTCCATATCTTTGTTATGTGAGTTTCAAAATTCGTCGCATCCTATCTTGGTGTCTCCTACTTTGCAGATCCCTATTGTAATCTTTTCTCATATCATGGCTTCTCTTGAGTAGGATCCATCCTTTGTTTTTTAGAAATGACCATTTTCATAGAATACTCGAATCATTAGTTTCACATAACTCTGAACACTCCAATCCACAAAAAACATACGGTTATATCCTCTTTTTTTCAAGGAATATCATACCTCATAAATCCCATAGGAGAGTGTAATTTGATTAACCTCTAACATCGAAGACTTATTTACTATGTTTCAAAGCATTCCAAATATTTCATTCTCTTAAATCTGTAGAATACTAATGTTTTTTAGTGAAGGTAGTGAAATGGTTTGAACCAATGGGACCAAAGAACAATTTCACAAGTGTATCTAAGGAACAAAAGAGGACAACACCAATGTTAGTTGAACATGTTAATAAACAAATTTTAAGTCAAGGAACACTTGAGGAAATAGGACCACCTCATAAAGCATTGGGGAACTTTATAAAGATTGTGCCAAAGATACAACATGATCAAAATGGGAACCAAGTATAGACACCTATAATTTAGCTCAAGTAATTTAAATACTTAAATTGCACTGATTATACGCTTTCTCAAAAATTGACGACATATCGTCAATATCACTCCTTTTCTCTTCTATCACCATTAATTAGTTACATTATGCTAACTAATTAATTATTCTATCTAACAAAGATGCCAATTAACGAACTTCCATTGATCAGATCCCCTTTCTATATAGATTAATTAATTATTTATAATTAATTAAGCTTCCCGTTTTATCTAGATTAATTATTTATTTATAATTAATTAAGCTCCCCTTTATATCTATATTAATTAATTATTCTTACTTAATTAATTCTCTCTTCTATTTAATCAATAAATCGTCATTTATTTGATTAAAATCCTCTCATAATATAAATCATACTAACTATTCCTCTAAAAGAATTTTATAAGCTTTCACACTTATTAATTAATCACTTTGGTTAATTAATAAACCCCCTCGATCCCCATGAGTTACTAGAGGACAAAATAAACTATCCTAAAGTAAACTCAACAAATTCTAAATTATGTTTATACATACTAACCTAGCTTTGCTATTATCCCACATATAATATGATGTAAAACTTCTTTAAACCATTGGATTATAAAAGGGACCCTCGTTTAACCTTTCAACTTACACCTAAATGAGCATAGAACCTAAGCTATAGCCATTTTATCATCTTAGAGAATTCTTCATTGGAGGAGCTTGTTATTTTAATTTCTAGCATTCATTTTTCTAAGCTTGAAGTCATATGGAGATATGTCAAATGGTCTTATAGCCATGGATTGACAAGACTCCATTCTTGAAACCTTGGGATTCAAACATAAAATTAGCCCTTTTGAATGCTAAGGATATAAATAGTTTCATTTAGTTAGCATTCAATTAGTGATAGAGGTTAATTTTTTACAATGTTAGTTTGAAGCTTTATTTCATGTTCTAATGCAAATACGTTAATAGATTAGCTTTTCTTAAGCTATAAGCATGATGGTATATTGATCTAGTTAGAATTGTATTGAAGATATTAGGTGTTACATTTGATTTCTTTTGCATTGTTAACTAATTCATATACATATTTGGCATGCCCAGTCGGACTTAATTCATCCTCTTTTGCACTTAATTTTAAGTTTTTTTAGTTAAGTTTCAATTTTGGTTACTAAACCTCTTTTTTCATATATTGACATAACTTGTTTTATTGAGTTTTCATGTGTTGATTCTTCCTTGTAGATATAAAGGAGGTGAAGTGCTATCAAAATTGGATCTTGATGTGAAAATTTTAAGATTTCTCCATTTTTTCATGTTTAGAGCTTTTTTTTTAACATTCTACATTCTAGTTTTTTCAATTTCTCAAAAATCTTAAATTCTTGAGCATGTAGGTTAGTGTTTGACAGTGTTGAGTCATCTATTCATATATTAATGTGATGGGTTTCTATAAAATCTGGATCTTGATGGAATTTTTAAAAAATTTATCCATGTTTTCATTTATAGAGCTTACTTTTTCATCATTCTACATGCTAGTTTTGTCAATTTCTTAAAAATGTTAAGTTTTCAATCGTGACTGTTAATGTTTGATAGTGTTCAGTCTTCTAATCACATACTAATGTGATGGGTTGTTGTCAAAATTGAATCTTAGTTGTAATAATTTTACCTTTTTGCAGATTAAGGGACATTTTCTTCACATTTTTTGAGTACATGTTAAGTGCATACCCATGAGCATAAGAGCATATGTGTAACCCATTTTCGGAAGTTCATAAATTTTTCTCCAAAACTCGAAATGACTCCATTTTATTTGTGCTTGAAAGGTATTGAAGTGAAATCTACAATGAAAACATAAATTCAAGATTTATATTTACCTAAATTTTAGGGTTTTCCTTTATTGTAAAACCGGTCATTTTCTAACATATCTAATGTTTTGATGAATGTTGTATTTCCATTCTTTACTTTATTTTGACCAAATCTTTTGTATGTTATTCTCATGAAAAATTTGGTTATCATGAGAGTAAAGAAAAAATTCAATATCTATCTTTTAACATTAGAATTAACTTAGAAATTTGATAATTAATTTTTCTTAAGGGAATGAACCTTTTACAAGGAATTTTTTTATGGTCCTTTGATTTGAAGTTTTCCATTTCAATCTAGTTGGGATAAAAAAATTTATACACTTCTCTTACACCTTAGGGTGATCTTGAGAATCAAAAGAAAATTTTGTCTTCATTTTCTAACATTTGATTAATTGGAAACTTCATCTATCATTTTTGGTTTAAGGGAATGAACATTTATCAAGCTTTTTGTATGGTTCATTAATTGCAAAGTTTTCCTTTAATTTTAGTTGGATTATTTGTTGTGTATGTTCTTCTCTTACACCCTTGGATGATCTTGAGAATCAAAAGAAACTCTTAATTCTCTTTTAAATAATGTGATTTTCTTGGAGAACTACTAACGCTTGAGTGTGGGACCTAAAAACACATGTCAAAGAAAGGATTTTGAAACAAAATTTTCTAACTACACATGTGTTGCAAGTTACAAAATGGTGAACGAATAAACCACATTAAGTCTAAAAGATAAAAAAACACTACACTCAAAACAATTGATTTGAAAGTTCAGATAAGGGTACATCCCATCCACTTAAAACTAGGACATAACCCCTTTGGCATAAGATTTAATCTACAAAAATGGGGGTGGTCCTAGGAACCAAAAAGTAGTCCATGCAAGAGGGAACCTTGTGGACAAAAAAAGAAGTGATCTACACAACTGCTTTACTAGTATATGTTATCCAAATTCACCCCTTAAGGTAATTTTGATAACATGTACCAAATTCTTTAGTCCCGAGCAAGTAGAATTGATTCAAGGCCCAAAATCATGTTTTGGGGTCCCTTTCGTTTATCTCTAAATTCCCCATCCAAGGAAAAAAAATCCAACAAGTTAGCAAAAAATTGAAAAAATCCAAAAAATGAAATCACAGGCTTGTTTTAATGCATTGCGGGTCTGGAGGTTGCGGGTCATACCAAGGTTCATCGTACCAAGTTTGGGGTCGAAATACAAAGGAATCGGCTAAATCAGACATTTTTGTTCCAGGTGGTCAGTGGGATAGTTAGGATATTTGGACATGAAAAGCTGATTTTTTTGCAAGTCATTCTATTCCAGGTGGTGCGGATATTTTTGTCTGGGAAAGTCAGGACATAGTACGCGTAGGACGCGCAAAGGTGAAATCGCCACATAATGAGCCAAGCTAAGTGGATGCAGCTGATGTTGAAGTCAACGGTCCTCATGGCCCGGTCAATGGCGGATGTGCAAGGACAAAGAATCCTAAATCGGCTGATGTGGAAGAATGTGTCTGGGATAGTCAGGACACGTGGACCCGATTTTGCCAAAATAGCCGTAACAAAGAGAAAAGTCAAAGTTTGACCTCCCAAACTTCAAATGACCATAAATTTTTACTCTGAGCTTTAATTTTCATAAAATTGGACTTTCTGAAACAAGAATGACATCCTCTATGTCAAAAAGTAAAATTTTAAATATAAGAAATATATTCATCTCTAGTCAATTAATGCTCATTCCCGTCAAATGACAGAAAATACCTGGTAGACCCAAAATAGATGACTGCACTGAGAAGGTCATAAATTTTGCATTTCTTAATGAAATTGCATGAAATTGGTACCGTTGGAATCATGGATCTAGGAATGATGCATAATAAACAAGAAATTTTGGATTTGATGAGAAATTGATGGAGGTTTTTTATAAAATGTGTCTGGGTTCATGACAGTATTTTATTTGGTAGTTGGGAGTGCAATTAAGACACATGGTCATCATTATTTCTCTGTTGCAGCACCTGGGATAGTATGGGGAGCCTTTTAGTGGTAGCATACAATAATTTCACTCCATTTAATGCATATTATAAGTGGTTTAAGGACAAATTTTGGGATTTCCATTTTCCCCTTCTCTCTATCTTCTCATTTTTTTAATAAATTGGAGTGTTAAGCTCGTTGTAAGGGGGGAGTTTTAGTTGTAGCAAAGCTCTCTCAAAATTGCTTTGTGAATCCAATGTGTTGTAGGCCCGTGTAGTGGACTCCTTGCATGGTGATTCAAGTCCTTATCTTATATTAGATTGAATTGTGCATATCATGAAGCAATAAAATACAAGTTTATGGATGCATCTTCCCCGGATGTGTTTATTTGCACTCTTATTTCATTTTCAACCTTCATTACCAGAATATTGTGTCTATTTTTATGCTCTTGAAGGGATCCATTATCATTTTGTATGTTTGAGATGTTATGAATGTATTTTGCTAGATTGTGGAGAACTACCATCACCCCTTCTAGTGTGCACTTTTCTTCTATATCTCACACATTGGAAGACTACTCTCACACCTCTCCTTTTCTGTTGTATCACCACTTTAGTGTAGGCTTTCATTTTCATGCATTCTCTCTTCTTGGTCCATTAGAAAGTTAGATTAGGAAAGATAGTCTTACCTGCATTAGAGTAGATTGTGGCAAGTAGTTTAGGAGCAAGAACCAACTTTCTCTTGAGGTCTATCTCAAGTAGAAAGTCCCATAGCTTGGAGATAGTACCGATGTTATCCAATCACACCATGAGCTCAAGTATATGCAGTTTTGTAAATATAAGGGTGTTGTGATTCAGTGATAACAGTTCTGGCATACTCAGTGGGACAGAGGAGAAGTCTTCATTTTAATTATAACAAGATTTATGTGCACTTCTTGTAAGTTTCCAGATTTGAAGGAGCTTTGAAATTAGATATCTAGTGACTCCAAAAGAGGCAGAATCCACTGGTTTAAACATTCCAAGCCTGGCATATTTATGAGAATAATTAAGACCAGATCAAGAACTAGGGAAGAAGGACTATTTGTTCATCTACACATATCCCCAGGTAGAGAAAGAGGGGGAAGAAGATCTCAAAGATCTCCATCTCCACCAAATAGGACCTTGTCAACACCTCCACTTAGTAGGCCTTTCATTCAGTCAACTAGAGTTATTTGACCAATCAGAATGGCACAACCCAATCCATGTGTCAACTTCACTGGCAACATCCCACTTGCCCTGAATGCAAAAAATTTGGTCCCGATTGCAGCATTAAAGAGCATCTCGTATTTCACTAGGGAGAACCAGAATTTCCCTAGTGATCACGTCCAAGATATTGTGAATGTTTGTACAATCCATGAAATCTATGAGATGGACATTGCAATCAACCTGCTTGCCTCTTCATTCAAAGGGAAAGCTTCACAATGGTTTAGGAGTCTCCTGGCAAGCTCTATCCAAAATTGGAATCAGCTATGCATAACTATTCACAACCAGTTTGGGGAGAAAGGTGATAACTTATCCTTGTTGGAGCAAATAGCAATGATCAAGAGAGCCCCAAATGAGCATTTAATAGACTTAAACCTCAGATTCCAATGGACCTAGGATAGGATTCCAACAACAATAAATCCCACTGATGAAGGTGCCTTCTTATACTTTCTTAGGGCTTTAAATTCTTATATTTCTTTGATGATTCGGTCAATGGGGGGCACAACCTTGCTTGCAGCCTATAGCCTTTCCATAGGGGCTAAGAACCATTTGATTCAGGCTGGTAAAATCACTCCTAGGCCATCCATACCTCCGTATCAAGAATTATAAAGTCCAAACACTAGTCAAGCACCTACATTAGCTCCCATCCCTACTCCAAGAAATCAGAGTTCAACTAAAGCCTCTACCTCATCATCTAACAACTCCAAGGAACTCCAAGAGGTCATGAAGCAATTACAAAACTTGGGTAATGAGTTGGTGACAATAAAGAGGCAGTAAGCTCAAAATCTTAGATCATACTAGCCTAAAACTCCACCTAATAGACCTCCATATGAGCCCAATAGGCCACCCATGCAAACTACAAATTAGAATCAAGTCAAAATTTCTTCTAATACACCTTTCCAGCCTTATAATATGAATGTTGCATCCACACCTAGAGCTTTGGTACAGGTGCAAAATAACATGGCCCAGGAATATGATTGGTGTTTCGCATGCAGTCAGCCACATAACCAATCAATGTGCTTTAACGGTGCATTAAATTAGGCTCTGACAGTGTAAACCGTTGGTGTGTCGTAAGAATCTAGCCATGAAGAAGATCAGTAGTAGGAAGCACCTTAGCAAGAGACATCTCTGAATGAAATTACAATTGTCAATTGGCAAGCTGAAGACTTATGTGGTATAAATCAAGTACCTTCTCGAAGTGTAGTAGCCAATACATGCCCCAAGAAGAGAAACATTGGGGAAGGAAAGTCATCCAACTCAAATGGTCCACAAACCCCTATTACTCCAGAAGATGCTGGCAATCAAAGTACAGTTCCAAATGTGCAGGGTAATCCCAAACCACCTTCTAAACCACCTCAAGTGTCGGTTACAACATCGCAGGTGCTAGAGAAGAATGTACAAGGTAAGGGGTGGCAAAGAGATAGCTCGTCTCAATTCAACATCATTGATCAGATGAATAAAACGAATGTAAACATCTCAATGTGGGAGTCATTGGCTATCCCAGGATAGAGAGACCTATCATAGGATGCTGTGGAAAATTGGTCAGCATCAAATCAACCACCCAATCAATAAGAAAAATTTCTTAACAATGTAACTCATCCTAAAGAAAATCATGGAGGAAAACAAGGTAAAAATTTTAAGCCCCCTCCATTCTATGTCCCATTGATCACAGGAGATAAGTTGGTACATAATTGCATGATTGACTTTGGGGAAAGTAGCTCATTCATGCCAAAACAAATAGTTGATCAGTTAGGTCTTCAATATGAAGTCATCTCCAAGGTTGTAGTGTAATTGGATGGGACTGAAGTGACAACAGATGGAGTAATCAAATATTTGAGCCTCACATTGTACGTGTGTCCCAATGTAGCAATTTTACAAGATGTGTCAGTCATAGACATACCACCATTCTTTGTATTGTGTTTGTGAAGAGACTTCACTAATAAAATTGGAGGCTATATTTTGGGTGATTGGTCACACATGTTATTTAGAACAAGGTATGGAACTAAATCTACAATCAGATCTGAGGCTATTGCAAATTTTCACATAGATCCCCATACGCCGAGTACAATCAATGCAAATTATTCAGCATTCAATTAAGAGGATTATCCAAGCACTCATGAAGCTGACACCAAGGTTAGATGCATTTTAGACTTGACTCTTGATGAATGGGAAAATAAAAGACACGCTTTTGATCCATGCAAAGAAATGTAGGAATCTGAGCTAGGAGTTTATTATTTGCAAGAATAGAATCAATCTCTCCTGAGCATCACCAAGCCAGATCACAAAGACAAGAATGAATTATGGAAATTATTCTTTGATGGATCAAGAAATAGAAAAGGTGTAGGAGGAGGACCTATGCTAATTTCACCACAAGGTACAAATTATTACTCGGCCTTCCATTTCCACTTTTTTGCTCAAACAACACAGCTGAGTATGAAGCCTTAATTCATGGATTGCAAAGGGAAAGAAAGAGAGGCATAACGAATTTGTAAGTATTTGGTGATAGTGAACTGATCCTCAACCAAGTCAGAGGAAAAAACACTACTAAGAATGATCTGTTCAAGAACTACAACAATCGGGTACGGGATCTCATTGAATATTTTGAAGCCTTTAGCATCAATTCCATCCCAAGGAAAAAGAATGAAGTAGCAGACAGAATGACAACAATTGGGGCTGCATTTGATGTTGTAGAAAGTATCAAAAGTGAGAAATCTCAGCCTCATATCAAAGTGGTTATGAGACCAGCTGTTCTGGATAACAATACAAGTTGGAAATTCTTTGAGAATGATCAACAAATTGTTAATTTCCTACAAGAAGAATTTGAGTTCTCTTCCAAAAAACAAGACAAGATGGAGTAGTAGTATGGTGAGCAGGTGGTGCAATTGAGAACTAACAAATTACCAAAAGGCCTTATAACCTTGGATTCAATCTTCAACCTGAATGATCAGCTCCGGAAAGAGAAAGCAAACATTCAAGTAAAGGGTGAAGATTCAAAGCCTATTTTAGTAAATGAAGGCAAGACATTGCAAATTGGAAAAGTAAGTACCCCACAAGAAAAATCTGAATTTATTCAACTTTGTTAAGAATTCCCAGATGTTTTTACTTGGATTTACAAGGATGTAAGAGGTTTCAACCCAAATTTGGCACAACATACTATTGAGTTGGATCCGAAATCCAAGCTTATCAGGTAGAAGAAAAGGCCAGTGAATCCCCATATTGAACCTCTCATGAGAAAAGAGTTGAACAAGCTAATTGATGTTAGTATCATCTTCCCTATTAAACATTTGAGTTCGGTTGCAAAATTGGTGCCAGTAAGAAAGAGAAATGGAGAAATAAGATTGTGTGTGGAATTCCGTGATCTAAATAGAGCATCACTCAAGGATCATTAGCCACTTCCATCAATGGAACAAATCTTGCAGTTGTAGCTGGTTCAGAAAGGTTTTCATTGCTAGATAGATACTCAGGCTATAATCAGATAATGGTGAAGGAATAAGATCAATTCAATACAACCTTCACTAGAAAATGGGGCACATATGCTTACAAGAAGATGCCATTTGGATTGTCAAATGTTGGGGCAACATTTTAGTGAGCGATGGATATGGCGTTCAAAGGGTTAATCAACAAGATAGTGCTAGTACACCTAGATGATATCACTTTCTTCTCAAACAATGTAGCAGACCATCTCTTTCACCTCAGGAAAGTGTTCCAAAGGTGTAAAAGGTTCAGAGTGTCGTTGAATCTGAAGAAGTGTGTATTCTCGTAAAATGAGGGCAAATTGTTGGGTCAGATTTTCTCAAGGGAAGGGTTGACAATTGATCCTGAAAGGGTTGAAGCCATTTGAGCACTTCCATTGCCACACCACAAGAAATATCTCCAAAGCTTCTTGGGAAGGATAAAATTTGTCCGCAGATTTGTGCCTAGTTTTTCCACTCTTGTGAAGCCTTTAACAGTGATGTTGAAGAAGAGTCTTGCATTAAAATGGATAGAAGAAGGCAAAGAGAGTTTTGAGAACATCAAGCATGCAATATCATGAGATCTAACTCTTATCAACCCAGAATTTTCAAAGGAATTCATGTTGTATGCTTTTGGAGGATCAGATACAATTGCAACTATCTTGATACGACCGAATAGAGAAGGTTCAGAATAGCTCATAGCATTCTTCAGGAAAATCCTGGAAGATTACGAAGTAAAGTATTCTTTGATTGAAAAGCATGTCCTTTCTATCTTCGGGAGTTTGAATAAGTTCAAACACTTGGTCTCGAACAATAAGATTCAACTACTAGTGTATCATGCTAGTGTTAGGGACTTTCTCCTAAAAAAGGATTTGAATGAGAAGAGAGCAGGTTAGATCATTCGAGTGATGGAATATGATGTTGAAATCAAAATTACCAAACTAGTTCGTGGAAAGGGTTTGTGTGAGCGGCTTGCTTCCAAACAACCTGACGGGTCAAAAGGTGAATAAGATGTTGTCATGTTACTTCAGAATGATCAATAATAACCAACTGACGATGCACCCATTACATGTTGGACTCAAGACTTGGTGTATTATCTTCAAACAGGTTTGTGCCCTCCAGAATGAAATAAAGCTAAGAGGAGATACTTCAGATTACAAGCCATCTTTTATGTACTCAGTAATGGCATCTTGTTTAATAAGGATATCAATGGTGTTCTATTGAGATGCGTTGGAATAGGCCAAGTTGAGAAGATATTACACAAGTTCCATGACAGATAAATAGGAGACCACTTTGCTCCATGAGTAATAGCTCTCAAAATCATGAAGGATGGTTACTATTGGCCTATGGTGTTCAATGATTGCTACTCATGGGTCAAGAAATGCAAGAGATGTGCATTTTTCACAGGGAAAGAAAGGTTAGCAGTGCTGCCCCTCCATCTGATTTCATTAAATCAGCCATTCATGTAATGGGGGTTGGACTTCATTGAGGTTATCAATCCAAATTCAAGTCAAGGCCACAACTAGATACTTATGGCAACAAACTATTTCACCAAGTGGAATGAAGCAGTGGCACTCAAGGAGGAAAATGAATCCAACATCTTGGATTTCTATGAAGGGATAGTCACTAGGTTTAGTGTCCCTGCCACCATTATATCAAAGAATGCATTGGCATTCCTTAGCATAAAGATCAATGAATGAGCTGTCAAGAATGGTGTGTACCTTAGCACTTCATCAAATTATTAACCTTAGGGTAATGGTCAAGTAGAGTCTACAAACAAGAACCTACTAAGAATCATAAGGAGAAATCTTGTTGAGAATCAGAAAACTTGGAACACAAAGCTCAAATCAGGTCTATGGGTTGATAGGATCACACCCAAGAGGTCTACATGAAGCTCTCCATACAAGCTGGTATATGAGAAAGAAGAAATTCTACCTATATCACTCGAGTTGCTAGCATTGGAACTCATGAAACAGTTGGAACTAGCTGAGTTTGAGCCTATGGAAATCATGTTTGGAGAGTTGATGGAATTACAAGAAATAAGAGAACATATAATGCGGACCATGGAAAAAGATCAAACATTGATCAAAAAGAGTTTTGACAAGAAAGCTAAGGCCAGGATATTGCAAATTGGAGATTTGGTACTGAAGTGGGATGTTGATTGTGGAAAGCCAAGAAAGCATTTTAAGTTCGATGCCATATGGAGTGGTCCATACATGATCATTGAATGCAAAGGTAACAATGCCTTTCTATTGGCTAAGTTGGATGGTGAAGAGTTACATATTCTAGTCAATGCAATATATCTCAAATGTTGCTATTAGAAAGAGAGTTTCTCACCCTTGTAAATATTAATTTAGAATTTTCATTCTTCCAAGTGCTTATGCACATTGCACTACCATTAAAATAGTTTTTATTTCCCTAAGTGTTGGCACACATGTTCTATTGCTTATAGTGTGTGCATGTTTATAGTTGATCGAGCCCCCGAAAAATAATTTGCAGCCATAAGAGAATTAGATCAACAAATGTCTCAATGGCTCAAGGATACAGGTTTTGAAATTTCAGATCAGGAGAGAGATTATTAGACAGACTCCATGCCCATTGGATTACTATAGGAAGTTGGCCATACTCTATCTGGAAGGCAGATAACCCTGCCGTGTTGCCAAAATTGATATCCAAAATTCACCCCTCAAGGTAATTTTGATAACATGTACCAAATTTTTTAATCCTGAGGAAGTAGAATTGATTCAAGGACCAATATCATGTTTTGGGGTCCCTTTGGTTTCTCCATAACTTCCCCATCCATGGAAAAAAAAAATCCAACAAGTTACCAACAAATTGAAAAAATACAAAAAATGAAGTTGTAGGCTTATTTTAATGCATTATGGGTCTAGAGGTTATGGGTCGTACCAAGGTTTTTCGTACCAAGTTTGGGGCCAAAATACAAAGGAATCGACTAAATTAGACATTTTTGTCCCAAACGGTCTGTGGGACAGTTGGGACATCGAGACGTGTGTGACATGAAAATATGATTTTTATGCAAGTCATTCTATTCTGGGTAGTGCAGAGATTTTTGTCTGAAACAAGCAACACACAAGTATGGGCATGACGCGCAAATGTGAAATCGCCACAGAAGGAGCCAAGCTAAGTGGATGCGGCCAATGCGGAAGTCAATGGTCCTCATGGACCAGTCAATAGCAGACACGTAGGGACAAGGAAGCCCAAATCAGATAATGTGGAAGAATGTGTCAGGGACATCTGGAACACGTGGACCCGATTTTGCCGAAATAGCCATAGCGAAGAGAAAAGTCAAAGTTTGACCTCCCAAACTTCAAATGGCCATAACTTTTGACTCCAAGCTCAAATTTTCATAAAATTTAACTTTCTGAAATGAGAACGACATCCTCTACATTAAAAAAAATTGATTTCTTAATATAAGAAATATAGTCGGCTCCAGTCAGTTAATGCTCATTCCCGTCAAATGACAGAAAATGCCTGGCAAACCCAAAATAGGTACCCGCACTTAGAAGGTCATAACTTTTGCATTTCTCAACAAAATCACATAAAATTGGTACTATTGGAATCATGGTTCCAATCCTAAGGAATAGAAATCAAGAAATTTGGTATTTGATGAGAAATAGATGGAGAATTTTTATAAAGCATGGCTGGGTTCATGAAAGTTTTTTATTTGGTAGTTGGGAGTGCAATTAAGAGGCATGGTCATCATTCCTTCTCTGCTAGAGCACCTGAGACAGTATGGGGATCCTTTTAAAAGTAACATATAATAATTTCACTCCATTTAATTCATCTTATAACTAGTTGAAGGAAATATTTTGGGATTTCCATTTTCCCCTTCTCTCTCTCTCTTCTCATTTTTTTAATAAATTGGAGTGTTAAGCTCATTGTAAGGGGGGATTTTTAGTTGTAGAAAATCTCTGTCAAAATTTATTTGTGAAGCTAATGTGCTGTAGGCCATTTTAGTGGACTCCTTACATGGTGATCCAGGCCCTCATCTTGTAATACATTAAATTGTGCATATCATGAATCAATAAAATAAAAGTTTGTGGATGCATCTTCCCATGCTGTGTTTGTTTGCACTCTTCTTACCCTTTAAACCTTCATTACAAGAATATTGTGTCTATTTTTATGCTCTTGCAGGGATCCAATATCATTGTGTATGTTTGAGATGATGTTGTGAATGCATTTTGCTAGATTGTGGAGAACTGCCATCACCCCTTCTAGTGTGCACTTTGCTTCTATATCTCATGCATTGGAAGACTACTCTCACACCCCTCATTTTTTTTTTATCCCCGATTTAGTGTAAGCTTTCATTTTCATGCATTCTCTCTCCTTGGTCCCTTGGAAAGCTAGATTAGGAAAGATAGTCTTACCTGCATTAGAGTAGATTGTGGCAGGTAGTTTAGGAGAAGGAACCAACTTTCTCTGGAGGTCTATCTCAAGTAGCAAGTCCCACAACTTGGATATAGTACCCATGTTATCTAATCACACCGTGAGCTCAAGTATATGCACTTGTGTAAACATAAGGGTGCTGTGATTCGGTGAAAATAGCATACACATGAGATTTTGATTCAAATTTTTATGTATCATAACACCAGTGAGAGTACACGATGGATGCATTTATTGCTTATTATGCTTGAAGGGGGGAAAATAAAGTGGATATAATCCTTGCGAAACCTTGGCAAACTGATCTAGCTCTTAGATAGCTTTTGACACCTAATTGAGTTAACCACCTAGGATGCTATCTTTGACTAGGAGCCAGATTTGATCATTTCAAAACAAATTTTAGTTTAGAGAAATTATTCATCACAAAAATTGTGAAGCGTTACTTTTGCTTAGTTTTTCAATTGCCTTAAGGTGAGGTGAAACTCTGCCGAAGTGAGGCCAACATTTTTCATCCCCAATTTATCTACTTCCTTCAATTTATGATGATACTTTGTTGATTAGAAGAAGAGTGACTACCCTTGTATTGGTAATTGATTATATCCTCCACTTTTATGTATGTTTACGCTCATCCGTGTTTGTAGCTAAGTTGTTAAACGTCTAAAGTGTGTTGAGATGTTTGCATATCATTGGTAGCCTTTTTAATCTTGATTCCTAAGTCAAGATCGTCATTGTAGTTAGGATTGATTCATCACCTTGATTCTCCTTTGAACTGTTATTTTCTTTATATTATGTCACTACAATTTCGGTATTTATGTCTTATTTCTCGTAAACATGGCCTAAATATCTATAATGTGATGTTACACTATACACACTCTAACAATTCCTCAATATACTCTAGCCCTATTTTGATTTCAATTCCTACCTCGATTTCTAAAAGTCTTGAGTGTTACCGTTTATGCACATTATATCAATATCATCTTGATATTAATACCTTATTTTTTCATAAAGTTTGGTTAACATATCTTGTTGGTATTGTTGTGTCATTCACAATCATAACTACCACTTTTTGGGATATAGGTCTTGATTATATTCAATCTCATTTTTAGTATAGATTTTTTGGAAATCATATAAACATTTTTTTATTTCTTTCTTCTTGTTTGTTTTTGAACTTGGCATAAGTGGTGATATTATGTTGATCATTTTATGCCAACCTACCTTTGGCACACATTTTGCAAAAGGAGTATTTCCTTGTAGATTGAATTTATGTGTTGAACTTGCGTGATTGTTCGTTTTGTTTATCCATCTTATAAACTCATTTCTAAGACAATCCTTGGGGTATTTCAATCCTCTTGATCTTCTTATTTTTTCCTAAATTCAAGGTCATTTTTTAACATATCTTTAAAAATCTTAGCAAAAACATTTCTCATCAAGAAACTTTTTCATCAATCGAACATTGGAAATGTTTACTTTGTAACCTGTATGCTACTAAATTTTTTATCAATCCTTTGAAATTTACGCCTCCAAGCTTGTTGTCCAAACCTTGTTGGATTATCAATCTTGAGTCATCAGGATGTATGTTTCCCTTAGCTTGACTTGTAGAAAATGAAACAAGCATCCCCATCTTTACGAAATGCCTACTTGGTTGTCGTTATGCTGCCCAAATGAACATGAAACCTTCTTAACTTTGAAAAAAAATTACCATAAAATATAGGTCTAGACCTTTGAACCCAAAACACACCAACAATTACTGATTATTGCAAGGTCCCTTATACACACAACAATAAGGAATAAATTTTTTGACGTTCACATCAAACGACGCCCATTATAAGTTAACATCGTTTAGTTCTTCACACTAGAGAACCATCTAGGTACCCCGTTCCCCACCTTCATCACATAGTCACTGGTATGTTTTAGACTCTTCTAATTCAAATTATTATTCTATTTCCGTGCACTCTTATTCTCATTCTAATCCAAACATTTCCTCTTCTTCTAAGGATTCCAATCCAAATATTTCCTCCAATTATTCTAATTATTCAGATACAAAATACTCTTCAGATTCATCTAATTCAACTCCTAATTCATGGCTCTCCCCTTTTTGAAGGACCTTCTTTATCCTTCATCTAATGTGATTGTTGAATTATGGTCCTCCTCTCCTTAGCAGGACCTTATCTATCATTCATCTAATGTGGTTATTGAGTCGCAGTCCTCCCATCCTTCGCAAGACCTTCTTTATCATTCATCTAATCTGATTATTGAATCACATTTCTCCCCTCCATCATATGACCTTATGTATCATTCATCTAATTTTATTCCTAAAACATTGTCCTCACCTCCTTTGCACGACATTCTTTATATTTCATCTAATTTTATTATTGAGTCCCAATCCTCCCCTTCTTCACATGACCTCTTTTATCAGTCTCCACAATGAAATATTCCTCCTTTGAAGATACATCTGAATCAAATTCCTTTTATTTAATTGTCTAAGTTGAATCCTATGTCACAATCTACAGAAGTTTGGATAGGAAATCTTCCTATTCTTCCTCCAAAACATCTTCTTATAGGGAAACCTATACCAACCAATTGTAAATCCACATCTTCTTCTACTCACAAGACATCTATCCCTAAGTCTACTTCGTCTCTTTAGTTATATTCTTATATCAGTCATCATCTAAAATCTTCTAAGTCTTCCACACCAGTTGGACCTTTTTCATCCAATCAAACCCATGTGGTCGATCAACAACCCATTTTGATTTATTTCTTTCAGATTGAAGTATTGATCATGGAATTTATAGGGGCACACAAAGATATCCCTCTAACAAATTATGACAAAGGATTCTCTTTAGACATCAATGCATTCGCGTATTGCGGGGAAAAGGTTTATTCCTTTTATCAAGAAATAGAGGAAGATCCTAAGAGCATACAACTTGATACTCATATTATTTTTTCATCCTCACATTCTTCATTCTCTAATGAACTTTCTAGGTCTAGTATTGAGTCACGGCCCATATTCTCATTACTAAATTCTTCTTTACATATCACAATTCCTCAATCGCAATCACACTTTGGGTCATCATGAAGTAGCCCATCACCTTCTTGTATATATGGGCCACCTCAAAGTAGCCCTTCATCATCTACTTGAGGTTATCCTCTGGGTAGCCCATTACCTTCTATTTTTGGGCCACGTCTAACTATACCTTTTTCTTTTATATGTGGGACATCTCTTGGTAGCCCCTCATCTTTTATTCTTGGGCCACTACCTAGTAGTCCTTCCTCTATACTAGGGCCACATCCAAGTAGCCTTCTATATTTTGTCTGTGGATCACCTCTTGGTAGCCCATCTTCTTTAATTCTTGGACCATATCATTTTCATCCATCACATTATGATATCAATGATTGTGGCAAGCCCACTAGCATACCTCTCATTAATTCTAAATGTCCACGTTCTTCTCCCACTTATCAGGATTAGAAAAGTCAAGCATTAACTTATAAGAAACCTAGAAATTTTCTTTATCAAGCTAAGATAAAAAATCTGAAGATCTTAAAATCTCCCAACAACTCAAATGATTATAAAATTTAAAATCAAACGTGATTCTGGAATGCACATCAATGTACCCATCATGTATGGCACAAAGTGAAAAAACCTATGGATAGGGAACTCAATCTCCCACATATGAAATCCATGTTTCAAATCAAATCACAATCATTTGTTGAGTGTGAACTGACCATGATCATCAAGATCACGTATAACATCACTCTTGATAAGCAAATACGCTTAGTCTCCCTTATCAAGGAAATCATGAACATCATTGCTGGATCATATCATGTAGGGTGACATGGTTTGTCCCAATCTCCCAAAATAATGATAAATTCTAAAAAATATTAATAAAAAATAAAAAATATTAAAAATTAAGAAAAACATTAAAAATCAATGATACAAAGATAAAAACTCCCAATTAGGTGTTGCATATGCATGGATGTTCTTTATTCCCTTTCTTTCATATTCCTCTGTAAATAATCCACCATGTTCATCCCTTCGGTAATATTTTGTTTACCTTATTTTGTACACATTTTATCACATTTATCTCTATGGTATCCATTTGACCTTTGTCTTTCATCACCATTGTAAATTAAAGAACGATTGATCTCTTAGAGATCCTATCACTATCTACATATAATAAACTTGTTGGGAAGAATTTATGGGTGTATTTTTTGACACTAGCTAGTGTTTTCATCACAATCGCTTCCACATCCTTCCATCAAGCCATTAGTGGTTATTAACTCCTTTTCAAACAAGAGGGATGTTATAAGTTTTCAGAAAGAAAAAGAATCAAAATCAACCAGGAAAAAATCAAAAGAATATTGAAATAGAACTCTCTTGGGGTATTTCTAATAATCTCTACTGGGGCTATGGATGTCTAACTAGAAGTAGATAATTTTTTTGATTATAATCAAATGCATCTCCATCAGGGCTATGGATGCCTAGCTAGAAGTGGAGCAATGTACGAGTCTCCTTTCACAATCCAATCACAAATCCCCTTTCAAACTAAATCATTCCTACACATTGGCTAGTGTCTTCACTTGTTGTCTATCAACTCTTTCCATCAAGAGATAATTCATTTCCACGTGCACACATGAGATTTGAACAAGTAAACAGGATTATTATGTTACCAAGTGTTTCTTTTTGGACCTTAATCAAACTCCTGATTTAGGAATGTATTCTTTCATGATTTGGGTCTTGGGATAATCACTTTTTCTTCGACCATCTTTTAAATATTTTCATAACATCCTCTGTTCTTCAAAAATCATTTAGAACATCTATGTCTATAGGATGGATTATTTTCCATGTTTACATACACTTTTTCCCCCTTTTAATAAAACACTTTTCTACTTCCTTTCTCTGATGTGTTTCTTGGCTAGCTTATGCTGAGGGCATCATTTCTCGCTCATGATTGAATCTATTTTATATATGCCTTGATCGCCCTTCATCACGTGAAGAATTTACCTTTGAATACTCCAACCTAATCTTTGAGGAATTTTCACAATTTCACTTTCTTGCGCATATGCATGACATTCTTCTGTTGTGCATCTCATCTATCACTGCGGGAATCCATGCTTCTTTTTCTTCCTGTACATAGTTTTAAAAAACTTTCAAAATCAAAAATTAAAATATGTTTCTAAAAAAACAAAAATAATAAAAATCACTCTAAAAAACATTACTCTTTGGTTCTTACATGTTCTTGTGTGCAACTCGTAGATCATCTCGATCTACCTCCATGAACAAAGTTAGTTTTCTTACTATGTCTATACACTAGGGCACAATGAGTTACTTGGTACTATTTCATAGTGCACGAGTACTTTTCATAGAACAAAACTATCCTTTCTTATTCCCCTTTCATGTATCCTTGCTCGGGGAACCATCTTTTAACCTTTTTCATTAATTCATATAGGTCAGAATCAAATCTTTAAAAAAAACATTGCATTATGTTTTTGCTATCCAAAATAAGGTCATACTTATTTTTAGTTAACTGCACCCATTTTCCATCCTTTAGTGCTTCAATCCAAGTATTTATATACGCTAAGAACATAAGGTTTCCTAAAAACATTTCCCTCAGATAAGAAATTTCTTCCCCTTTCCAAAAATATAAAGATGTCCTTCTAACTCCTCATATTTTGCAAGTTACGGGCCGACGGGCCTTGGAAGGTATTTTTTCCCAAAAGTGGGCCAGCGGCAGTTTTTAAGGATTTTTGTCAATGTAGAGAGGCAAGGCAGCGAGAGATATTTACACTTTTTTCCAAGTGGAAAATTGTAGTTACGGAGCCGGGGAGAAAAAATTTCCTAATGCCAAAAGCAAGTTGGTGGGTCTGTGAGGAGTTTTGGAACTTTTGTGCTTTTTTGCAAATAGGGAGTAAAGTGAATTTCGGGCTTGCAAGACTACGGGGATGTTAAACCAAAATGTAGAAAAATTCCGAAGGCCCATAAAGGGACATGTGGCCATGTTGAAAATTCAAAGTGGGAAGGCAGGTCATCAAAGACAATTTGAAATTTTTTCCCTGAGAAGGCGTAGAGTTAAAAAATGAGCTTTGCCTTCGTCGATGCCCAAGGAGCCACATGTCAACCCTCAATTGCATGCAGGCCAACAAGCTTGGGAGAGATTTTTTTCCCAAATGGAAAATGCGGGTCGATGGGCCCGAAGATGATTTTTGGACAAAAATGAATTTTGGGCCCGCGGAGAGATTTTGACAAAAGTGATTTTGGGCCTGCGGGGTTACGAGAGGATTTTGTAAAATTTTCCAACCTTTGAAAAAAAAACCAAAATGAATTTCAGGCCTACAGATCCGTTTTGCAAAATTGGTTTTTTGCCATTTTTGTATGGATTCGATTAAAAATTCAAATGATCATATCTTTTGATCCAGAGCTCGATTTTTTAAAAAATTAGACTTTTTAGAAATATCTCAACCTCCTCTATGCTGTGAAAGCATCAATTTTGAATTTTAGCAAAAAATTGTGGGAAAATTTTGAGAAAAAATGCTCAGCTCATGGAAAACATAGAACCAGTACTAACTACAAAAATTTAATGCAGTATGGCACCCATTTCTTCTCCAGTAGGCTCCAATGTATTAGGAAACAAATTGTTTCAGGTGCCCTTGAATTTTGTTATCAATTTTAATGAAGCTATCATTTAGTGGGTGCAAAATTTTATTTCTCTCTTTCCCTCTCTTTTATTTTCATTCTATATGTTGTAAAAATTCTCATTTGAGAAGAGGAGAAATTTTGGGCATAGGGAAACTCTGTCAAACTTATTTCCTATTTCTAGGTGCAAGGTGTTGTATTTCATGGAGTTTTGATCATGGATTAGGATCTGGGTTTGTGTCACTTCTGTTTGACCTTCCCATCTTCCTTTCTCCCATGTTTCATCCTCCCTCAATAGGGTATCTGTATGATTGAAAAGTGACTAGTGAGCATGGGAATCTACAAGTAACTCTTCCTCGCACCCGACCTCCCGAGGTTGTGCCGAGATAGCCGGTGGGGACGGAATATGTATGGAATGTAGACAAACTAGTTGGGCAATCTAATGTCTTCAATACGCACTAGTGGAATTTGTGAATCTAAGGCAAAGAAGGACCTTCTAACTTGGACTGGTGTGATAGATCGATCGGCAAGGATGACTGCTCGAAGGCTCCAATCAATATTGAGCTCTTGCGTGAATCGATCTATGGGTTATGGAATACGTGGAAAATGACCTGGGATAGTTTCGTGTATGTCTCCAGATAAGGTCATATGGTGGATGGTAACTATAGTCGACTCTATGGACGATTCTCTGGCCTAGTCTAGAACTCTCTAGCTTTGTTAGCTACTGTATCTAGTAAGGATAACTATTCAATGATGATAGGTAGAAGTGGAGTGGATCGGAATACTAGTGTGTGTAGGCCAATGTCTATGTCTGATTGACTTACGGGATTTGTGGATCGCAACCGTAGACTCTTGTTTGTTGTGGTCCTGTTATGGTCATGCATAGAATTAGTTCCTAATCCCTAACACCCAGTAATCGTATGCTTTCTCAGCCTCTATATTCAAAACCAGTAGCTGTGCGATCTTCTCAGAGTGCCTCATAGGCATTCTTGCAACCTGAATTCTTAGGCTAGTATCTATGTCTGTGAGAATGTCTCTTGCATCTGGCTGTGGGACTAAAGGATTGCAACAAAATGTTTTCTCTCTTTCGAGCTCTTCTACAGTCATATGGATGTTACCTAGGGTAATATATAGTTTGGTTGATTCGACCAAAACGTGTGCACTTGGTCGTCCTCTATGTTTAACTTGCTCAACTGGGAATGGATTTGTTACAAGCTTACCATTGTTCGGAAGACTTGAATCCTAAGATTCTGATCTATATCAGTTATTGCTGTGATGAGATTGGGTTGGGGCACAATTGGCTCGAATACGTATTCCCTGGGCTCCCTAGGTCCTGTGATTGTCATGCAAAAGTAACAATGTAAAAATAACTGTAGCAAAATAAAATTTAACTACGTTGAATATATCTATAGCATATATGATTTCTCTATTTTTGTATTTTCTAATGAACTATTCGAATGAATTTAGCAACTAATTTAATACATCTAGAAATTGACAGCTAAGATAACAATTTAAAACAAACAAGATAACCGAGTATAGCTATTTTTTGTGTGTAATTTGTAGATCTACTCTAAACAATGAAATAACTGATCTAATCTATTTGCAAGATTCTTGATCCTACCTCAGAAGTGAGGAATGAATCATAGTCTCTCAGAAACTATCAATCCCCGCAACTTCCCCAGAAATATCGGAAGTAAAATTAACTGAAATAAAGCAATTAACTACTCTAGTTGATATGATTCTAATTTAGAAATTTGAAAGCTAGAACCTGGATTCTGCAGAACAGTGGCAAATCTAACGATGTGTGTGATCTCGTCCCCTCAGTGTGATCTCCTCGTTCCTTCATGTTCACGTGGATCCAGAAAAGCGTGTAATACTAGCATCAACAGAAGTAGATATTGGGACGTAGGCAGCTCAAGATACATACTGAATACAATGCGAGTAGGAGAGGGATAGCGCAAGAGTACAGAGCTTGGCTTATGCAATTCCTAGAGGGATTTATTGCAAGTCATGAAACATGAAACGTCCAGAACCTGAAACTATCCTATTTCAGGAGCAAAAACTGCAACTTTAATGGCTTCCTGTTGATAAACAGACTATTATACTCCAATGGATTGGATGAAATGACAGCAATACTTGCACAAGATGGATATGTGGCTTATTAACAGTAAAACGATGCTAACTAAGCATGCAATGAAAGAAGCTAAGCATTCTAAGAAAAATGAAAAGTAAATATATTGCAAAGAGAAATCAGAGGCAAATTTGAGGGGCCATTTGCTTGAGCACAAGCCAACTATTTATAGCATTTGCATTTACCCAAGGTAAAATCCAAATAGAACTCTTAAACTATAAACAATGGCAAAAAACTATTCCAGGGAACCAGAATCATAAATGCAAGCTTATGGCAGTGAAAGAAAGCTGGTAAAATGTTGAAATTATGTGAGTCGTGTTAAAAGAGCTTTCTGGAAAACACGTAAAGGACCATTGCCCTGAGCAGGGTGGCGGTTACAGGACCGCTGCCTTGTTCAGGGCAGTAGTCAAACAATGCGGTGGTTTCATCACTGAAGATAAAAAGGCCATCTAAAAAGGGAAAAATGGGAAAAAAAACCACGTGGGGGATAGTGGGGCATGCGGGATGTTAACACACACTTAGAGATCTTTTCTGGATCCCGAACACCTTGCTAGGAGACCTATATCATCATTGGGGCACCTGTCACGTTGCTCTGGCAGTACAGTACCTTGTAATTTTGGGTACGTACATATTGCCCCCTCGGAGAAGCGTTTTAGCCATGAAGAGGCATAAAATGGTGGGTCCGAGTATGGTGCTCCCAAAATGGGAAGTTATTAGTTATACTTGATACATCCATGTGTTGAAATGACACCGTCCAAAATTCCCGCTACCTGCAAAATGAAAAGAGAACTCAAGTGCAGATAGACACAATAGTTTGGAAAATAAATGCTAAAATAACAGGAAATGAGAACGTACCATTTGTGCAAGGACAAGAACTTACCTCCGTCGGCACTCCAAACTTGTGAAAAAGGCATTTAAAACTAATCAGGGCACTATATATATAAAAGTGGGCCCATTTTCCTATTCATTTACACGAGTTGATTTGATTGGTTTTGAGCTCTGGAACCCACGGTGACGGCTTCTTGCATGAGTAGCGTCAAAACATCCGTGACGGGATAGTGATCATGCCTCTACGAGCGGAACATCGACCCGCGAGATCACAGGTTAGTTTTCTTCAATTTATCCTTTTTACCCCCTTAATTTGGAAATGCTAAAAACTTTGTCATGGTGGGGGTAATTTTTGAAAATGTTAGTATTAAAAGGTCCATCTAGGGGGGGCGCCTACTGGGTAGGCTTTGTTTTTAGGTAAAATGGTCCTTTTTTGCATTTTTTAGGATTTTTACGTTTAAAAATCCGCGTGGCTTTTCGGACCACGACCACCGCCTTGCCCAGGGTGGCGGTTACACGACTGCCACCCTTATGGCGGCGGTTATGAAACCGCCTCCCTGCTCAGGGCGGTGGTTTTGTACAGAATGTAAAAAGAACATCCCTTTGAAATTGTCTTTTCTTTTCTAGCATTTCTACACGTTTTCATGATTTTTCCAGTATTACTTGGATGCTAACTTGCTTTGTTTTGTGTGTTTGTGGGTGTATGGAGATGAGAGAGGAGTATATCTGGTGGAGTAGAGAGAGGGAGTGTGATTGGCTCCCAGCGGTACTAGATGCCCTCTCACAAGATGAGGAGGACACTCTTCAGAGGGTCGAGATAATATGCATCTCACGTGTGCCACACGTTGCTCCTTCCAGTCACATTATTTGTGACCTATTCTCATATTGGGATGCAGATCGGAATACCTTCCGATTTCCAGGGGTCCGTAGTGAGTGGACTATTACATTGGAGGATGTCTATCGCATTTTGGGTGTCCTGATTATTGGGAGACGTCTCACCCTTGAGACAACAGGTTTACGGGCCCAGATAGCACAGTGGGCCACATACATGGGAGATGCAGTCATCTCCACGGGATTGAAGAAAGGGGTTAGAGTTTGATCCATTCCTAGCTTGCCCATCCCCTTACTTTTCCAGGCCATCATGGGGATCCTTACCTCGAGACTAATCGAGGACAAGGGAGGAGATACATTGTTATATTGTTGGTCCCCCATATTACACAGATAGAGGGACACAGTCGGATATATGCCTGGGGAGCAGACATACTTGGGACCAACTATCATGATCTCTATAGGGTAGTCTGTTTGTAAAGGCATTCCTTGAGCCACCTGACCCTAGTCATGAGTTGGGTCTATGAGCACTTCATCCCCTATGGAAGGGGTGTGAAGGTGGCAGATCCTGGGGCTGTGATGGCAGCTAGATGGACAGATATGTCACTGCTCTGAGCACCTCATCAGCCAGTTGCTTCTTTGACTACTGCCGACATGGAGGCCACACCATACCAGACTATGGCAGGTATATGGGGTGAGGAGGCTCTTACTTTGATCTCCTGCTCCACAACGAGGCAACTTATTGATAGAGTGGGGCGAGTGGAGATGCACCCCTTTGGCTGAGTTCCTCAGCAGTTTGGCCTACCATACATGGGTATGCTTACCCCAGTAGCACCAGTATAAAGATCAGTCCGAGGGGCTGGAGGGGGGCATAGAGGCCGGGGTTGGACAGTGGTTACTCCTGGCATTCCTATTGTGGCTAGGAGGATAGTACGTGCCAAAGGGAGAGCTAGTACACCTCAGGCACCCTTGCTCCAGATTGCCGCGGGTCCTACCCATAGCAGCGATGACCCCATTGAGGTAGAATCTGAGTCTGAGGAGTTTACAGGGGGAGAGAAAGAGGAGAAGACCGAGGACAGTGATCCTGAGTGGCATGCCACCCAGGATATCATGCAGGCAGAGAGGGCCGAGCAGAGTGTAGAAAGGGTGACTTTGGTTTACGATGAGCCACTCTCCTAGCACTATGGCAGGGAGGATGAGTTCGTTGTGGGGTGCTACATTGCTCCAGCCATAGGAGTAGCCCCTCAGGTGGAAGTGGCATCCGTGGCAGGTGCTGATCCCATAGATCCATCATGAAGGCCTGGTGATCCAAGTATGTTACCCTCTCTGCTTTTAATGTTTGTTTTTAGTTAGGATCTCTTTAGTTGCTATCTTGTATTTCTAATCTCTTGTTTGGTTTCTAATTTGTTTTCTCTTTTGTTTTCAGAGACTGCGAATGAGTGGCGGGACTTGATTCATAGTTTATGTACTGATACCCTGATGATTCCCATGGAGAGGACCCACGCAGAGCTATCCGTAGATGTTGGGGAGCCCTCAGTAGCTAGTAGGCACACTGACGTCTTTCCCCTAGTCTGGCATGTTGCCAAGATGGTATCGACTCTCCGCATGCAGCTAACAGGGTATAGGACGGCTAAGCGCTTGATGAGGAGCCACTCTTGTGGTGAGACTGTGGCTGCCCCACGGGATCCAAATCCCTCCATGCATTCAAAGCGTCAGCGTAGCTAGAGTCCTAGGCGTGGGCATGCCCCTTCAGAGGGGTCTCGTAGGGATTGAGAAGCCGATTGGCTCTCCTAGATTTTGTATGATACATTATTTTGTATATCCCGGGATCTTTGAGCATTTTGACCATGCTTAGTGCATGATGGCATCGTACAGATTATTTTGATCATTTATATATATATATATATATATATTCGTTCTGGATCAAACGCTTGGCATCCATGGCTTACATTCCCTTTCCAGTTTCCTTATGTAGATTACGATGTATGTATGCATGCTCTTTTAGAATGTATGTAATGGAGAACAAATGATGCAAGTGTTTGACTTTCTTTTTATATTTCATGATGCTGATATATGATAATGTAGATATAATGTGATTTTGAATTTTAGCTTCTGTAAGAAATTTTGAACACTTCATATTTTTTTTGGCAAGGTGAGGAATATAAACTAACATGATGAGTAGACAAACCTGCCCCTACCCCCAACTCCACACAACCAGTAAGACGCGAGGGATCATCACCGAGAGTTGGAAAGGGCGCAAGTTATGAGATGTGTTGAAATGATATTGATGAAAGACAGACAAATCTTTGGAGGAACCAAATTAGGATACCACAAGTCCACTCCACTCGAGTGACTTCATAGTTTTGGATGCAACTTGCTTTACGGTTTATCCAGAATTAGATCCTTAGATGGCCACATAGTAGAGAAAATCTGGGTTTTTAGGATTTTGAACTCTTTTGGAATTTTGGACATCTAATTCATTTTTTTTGACTCCAAGAATTTGAGATTTGAATTGTTTGCTTATGACCTTTTGCATTTGTTTGTCAAGAGGATCCCCTACCCTTTGCCCCATGCTACCAGTAAGAAGTGTGGGTTTATCACCGCGGACAAAGCATAGGCGAGTAAGGGCATTTCCATCCTTTCCCAACCCTACGCCACTAGTAAGAGACTCAAGCTCATCACCAAACGTTGGTGGAGCAAGGAAATGTGTAAAATTAAAATTTTCTGTTTGATCAATATTTGACTTGTTTTCTTGAGTAAAATGTCAGTATGTGCTTATTTCCTAAGAGATAAATATATGGGATAGATGTGACACCATGAAGCTTCTAGAATAGACCATAGGCAAGACACCTATCCTAAGAATAAACACAAGTGAGAATAAACCTGTAGATCTTGGCATGGTTACCGTTAAGACTTTGTCATATCTAGCTTTATTTGATGACATGATTCCGAGATAATTTGACAATATCATGAAAATGGAGAGGTATGATTAGAAATTTTATGCCAACAACATCATGAGTTTGTAATGAATTTCTTTGAGAAGAAAATTCCTTGATCACAATTTGTGTACGAAACAAGCGGACAAAATGATCTTAATCTATATGAAGATGCAATGTAAATATGATTATAAATAGTGCTAGTTGCTTACGCGTAGAACCACTTGAGGTGTAGGGAATTGACCGTTTCACCAAATTCCTCACCTTCCAGTGTACATAAGAGGTATGCACCATTTCCATAGTCCTTCATGACTCGGTATGGGCCCAACCATTTAGGCCAGAATTTCCTTCCTTCGCCGGTCTTCTTGTCGATCCGGCTGTCTAGCCTTAGAACTAGATCACCTTCATATATGTCATGTTCATAGAATTTCTTGTTGTACTGCTAGCACATCCGGTCAGCATAGGGTCTGTGTCATTGTTCAACATCTAACCTACCTTCATCTAGGATTTCTAATTGGGAGAGACGTGCTTCCCTGTAAGTGTCTTAATCTAAAATCCCTTGTAATGAAATACGGAGACTGGGTATTTCAACCTCAAGTGGGAGAACTACCTCTGCCCCGAATACTAGTGAGAAAGGAGTTGCTCCCATTGGTGTTCTTATTGAGGTTCGGTGGGCCCATAAGGCTGAATACAACTTCAAGTGCCAATCTCATTTGTTTTCTTTTACCATTTTAAGGAGAATGGCTTTTAGTGTTTTATTTTTTGCTTCAACCTGTCCGTTGGCTTGTGGATAATACAAGGAAGCCGTATGATGGCTTATTTTAAATTTATTACACAATTCGTGAAATTCATCATTCTTAAAAGAAGCCCCATTATTTGAGATAATGACTATCGGGACACCGTACCGACAAATGATTTGGTTCAAAATGAATTTGGAGATTACAAAACCTGGTACAGTAGTAAGAGGCATAGCCTCTACCCACTTGGTGAAATATTCGATGGCCGTGATTATAAAATTAGGGCCATCTGTAGACGAGGGAGAGAATTTCCCTATCAAGTCGAGACCCCACGTAGAAAAGGGCCATGGAGTAGCAATTGGTTGTAGAGCTTTTGCTGGCATGTGGATCTCATGGGAGAACTCTTGGCACTTATGGCACCTGCGTACAAACTCTACTGCGTCATATTCTAGAGTGGGCCAGAAATAACCCATTCGATGTATTTTGCAAGCGGTGGCATGGCCACTGAAGTGGCCTCCACACATTCCACTGTGATATTCGTGGAGAATCTTCTTGGATTCTTCTATGTCGACACATCTTAGGAGCATTCCATCGAATGCTTTTCGATAGAGAACTTGCTCTATAATGACGTATTTTGCTACGATAATGCGTAGCCACCTTCTGTGTTGCAGTGTATCCCCTTCTGGATACATATGGTCCATGATATAATTAATGATATTAGTGTACCAGGGAAACTCAGAGATAGGAGGTCTGGCTTCAATGTAGTATACGCATTCATCTGGAAAATCCAGATCTACTAGATCACCTCCATCTAAAGGGTTATCAGCCAACCAATCCATGATGATTTTTCCTTTAACCGACTTCTGATTTACAAATGTTAATTCGAATTCCCCCATTAAGGTTATAAAACGTCCAGCCCTTTTAGACAAGGACCCTTGTGTGAGAAAAGTTTGTAAATGGTCTATTCTTACCATGACCCTTGTTTCTTGATTTAGCATATAATGCATTAAGCATTTGGTAGCAAATACTATGGCGAGGCATTCTCGTTCTACTTGTGTATAACGTGTTTCATAGTCGAGCAACATTCGGCTAATGAAATAAATCACACGCTCTCTCTTGTCATCGTCCTCTTGGGCCAACATATAGGCTAGCGAGACATCGGTAGCTCGCGAATCTAAAATTAACGGGTGATCTAGCTTAGGTGGCATTAGCATAGGTGGTGACAACAAGAAACACTTAACTGTGTTAAAAGCTTCATTGCAATCTTCAGTCCAATCAATGCTATAATCCTTCTTGAGTAAATTGTTGATTGGATGAATGGCGAAACTTAAGTCCGGGACGAATCTCCGGATTACACCAAGCTTTCCGAGAAATGACCTGATTCCAGATTCATCTGAAGGTGGGACTATTTTGAGGACAGCCCAAACTTTGGTTGGGTCAACATCTATTCCTCGTGATGATATGATGTAACCTAGGAGCTTCCCTCATGTTACACCAAAGATGCATTTTTCTGGATTTAGCATGACTCCATATTCTATCAGACGTGAAAGAATGATATGAAGTACTTCTAGATGGTCACAACACTTCTTGGCCTTAGCCAACAAGTCATCTACGTAGGATTCCACGATCTTATGAATTAGATCGTGAAATATATATGTCATAGCTCGCTAGTATGTAGCGCCAGCATTCTTGAGACCGAATGGCATAACAACGTAGCAGTAGGTTCCCCAAGGAGTTATAAACATGGTTTTAGCCTGATCTTGTTCAGATATTCTGATTTGATTGTATCCCGAGAATCCATCCATGAGAGACAAAAGTTCAAATCCAGCTGTCGCATCAACTATGATTTCAATGGATGGTAACGGGAAGTCATCTTTAGGACACGCTTTGTTAATGTATCAGAAATCTATGCAAATGCGTATCTTCCCATTATTTTTGAGAACGGGAACGATATTAGATACCCATTGAGAGTAATCAATTGGTTTGATGAACCCTACTTGGAGGAGTTTTATTACTTACTCTTTTACCATGAGAGCTACCTTGGGTTTCATGGCTCTTGATTTTTGTTTAATTGGTTTTGCATCAGATTTAGTGAGGAGGTTGTGCACCGCAATGTGGGGTGTAATGCCTGTCATTTCCTTATAATTAAATTCAAAAGCCTTCTGATGTTCCTTGAGGATTTGAGTGTGTATTTCTACTTCTTCTGGAGTCAACTAGGATCCTAACTTCAATATCCTTGGTTCATCTTCCGTTCCGATGTTAACATCAATTGTTTCTTCGATTAAAGAGGAATTACCTTCTTCAAACTCAGGTGGGGCTAGAGGTAAGTCCAAATCATCCCTATTCTCTATCGTGTATACACTAGGTTCCATTTCCAAGGGAAGATCCATCATGGGATTTCTGAAGTAGGAAGACAAATGTGGGATTAAGGACAAATCTATCATATGATAGGAGAGATGTAGTCCCGCATAGGCATTTAAGTAATTCAGAGTGGCCATATCACTATCAATGTGTTCTAGGATAGTAGATTCATTTCCGTTTAAAAGAGAATTTGTCATTGTTTTTATCAATGGTTCATCACGAAGGGATACCATGAAACGGGTATCCTCTAACTTCCTGTTTGGAGTAAAGCGTGATGCCAAGGTTGCTATAGAATTGGCGAGAAGATTGTGTTCTCGCGGGATTGCTTCAATTGATATGAAGTCAAACTCCTTGCTTAAATCTAATACAGTTGTTTTGTAAAGCTGTAAGTGCTCGGCTTTAGTTTCATATACCTCAGAGATTTGGTTTGCTACCAATTGTGAGTCTCCTAACACCCTGATGTTATTAAAACCAATCCTTTTGGCTAAAATGAGGCCAAGGAGGAGGGCTTCGTACTCAGCGTCATTGTTTGTACATTCAAAATTTAGTTTGAAGGTTAAAGGTAAGAATTTTCCTTCAGGGGAAGTAAAGATTACACCTGCCCCTACTCCGTAACAGCATCTAGCTCCATCAAAATGGAGTGTCCAATATTTATCTGGGAATATGGATGTTAGGATGTCTATTGTGTTTGCACATTCTACTTCCACCATATAGAGATCCTCTACTTGAAGAGAGCCAATGCCCAGGGAACATCCCATAACTGCAGAGTCAAATGGTAAGAATATTGGTAGATCTTGTTCTATTAATTCAATGATTTTTGAAATAGTTCCTAATGATATTTTTTCTACGGTGTTAGCATCATCTTTGGGGGTTGGGATTGCCTTGGCTGGGCTCATAGCTTCAAGATCTATCAAAGGTACTAACTTATCTTTTGGTTTTGTGTCCGTAGGTTTATTAAGTTGGTTTGTTGGGAGTTCAAACTCTTAATGCACGCCTGGTCTTTTCTTTAAGTCAGCTAGGTGTACATTGAATGGTTTTGGATCACCTTTGGCCACAAATATCTTTCCTAAGTGTAAAAACCTTACTTCTTGAAATAGTGTAGAAGGGATTGCCTTCATGTGGTGTATCCATGGTCGGCCGAGGATCATATTATAGTTAGTTTCCCGATCTATAATATAAAATTTAGTCAAGATGGTTTTGGGTCCTAAGGTGACCGGTAATATTATAGTTCCAACCGAGGTGGCTTTAAGGCTATCATAGCCCCTTAGTGTGTTTCGAGTTGTCGAACAATTGGTTTCTCCATACCCTAGCTTTTGAAGGAAAGAGAAGGAAACTATGTTAACTGCCACCCCATCGTCAACCATTTCTCGTTTCACGTAGTTATTATAAACCCATACTTGTAAGTGTAAGGCTGGATCACCTTGGCGTGCGATCTCAGCATCTGTCGGCATTTTGTTTATCTTGAATATGAATTCGATATCCCTATCTGCCTACCCTGGAGGATGAACATCGAAGTCTATATGATTTACCTATGTTTCAGGAGGTGGAGTGATGTTAATTAAATGGCCTAAACCTAATGCTTATAAAAGAGCAGCCCTGTGGTCAGGAGAGTTCTTTAGTAAGTCTAAAAATGAAATGTGCGAGAAGGTTTTTGTTAGGTCATTAATTAAATCATAGGCACCGATAGGTTTTGTTACTATTTGTTGGAAGTTATCTGTCTCCGACAGGTGGCTTGGACTTGGTTGAGAGAAATACTCTCGTGTCCTTATTACAGATTCAATGGGTAGTTCGGCGTCTAACTCCACTAAACCGACTACCTTAGGTCGTGGTTGACTTCCTAGTTGTGGCGCAACTAATGGATTTAGCGAGGTCGAGGCTTCATGATCATTGTTTCCTGTCATTACACCATTGTTTGTCCTAGATAGATTTAGCCTATTGTTATCGTGATTTGGGAGAGGATCATTAAAGATCTTGAGGGGTGCATTTTGAGGGGAAACTGCCCCTGAAAAGGTATTTGATTCTGATGACATAGGGTCTTCCAAGAACATATCTATGAAAAGTTGTCTTGTTCATCTAGAAAGCATTGCATGAATTTGTTGTAGTCACGGCACGTTCTAGTGTCATGGCTCCGAATTTTGAGGAAACCACAATACAAATTAGGATTGTAATTCCTAGTTTGTTGGTTTGGTGCGTATTGTGGTCCAAAATTTTGATCAAACTGTTGTCTACTAGGATTAAAATTTTACGTTTGTTGTCTTTGGTTTAAATTTTGGTTTTGGTATCTAGTTGAATTTTGGCTCAAACACTGTGTGGGGTTTTTCCGTTGTTGTTGTTGTTGTGGATGGTTAAAATGCACTGTATTGATTGTCGGGGTAAAGTTGTTGTTTCGTTGGTTGTTTATTTGTGATGGATTATTGACAAAATTTACCTTCTTAGGCTGGTCAGTTACTCCGTCTATTGTTACACCCAGATTTTTATTAAGGATTTTAGGTTCTTGATTGACGTTTGTGGTAGTAGGATAAGTTGTAGTGTTCTGGTTGGAGGTGACTAACCTCCCATTTTCTCCATATGTTTTGCGACCACTATCAATTTCCGCTTGATCTAGTCGAAGAGCACTCTCAAGTACTTCATCGTAAGTTCTTAATGGGAACTTCTAGACTTCTTCCTTCACTTCTCTACTTAGAGAATGAAGGAATAAATCGCATAGTTCCATTTGATCCATGTTTGGAGCACTTGCCGAAGAATAAAGAACTGTACGCCACCTTTGGATGAAATGGGCGACAGATTTGTTGTATTCTTGTTTGATGTGTAAGAACTCCCTGATTCCTGTCCTTAATAGTTTATTCATGTCAAAGGCCTTAATGAACTCTGAAACGAGTTGTTTGAACGAATGGACGGAAGCTTCAGGTATTCTATAATACCAATCGAGAGTGATGCCTTCCAAGGTTTTTGGGAATATCTTAGCAACAACCCCATCCCATGGGAGTAGTTCTTGAATGGTCATAGCGTAAACTTTGATATGTGCATTTGGATCTCCCTCATCTTTGTATTTGGGAAAATCAGGAAGAGGTCTTGGAAGCATGAAACTTCATATGGTGAAATCTAAAGGCTCTTTCAAGTATTCTGAATATGTCCCTATCGCATAGGTTTTGACCATTGATGGTGCCTGCTGAGGGAGCGAAGGTGGAATGGGTTGTTGATATGGCATTGCCTATGCATTAGTAGGGGCATAAGGGAACACCTGTGTTTGAGAAAACATGCCGAGAGAGGAGAACATATCCCCTTGTGGTGATTTGGGGTACATGTTTAAGTATGATGGGGTACTGTCCAGGAATGGATTGTTTTGTACAAGACAGGGAGGAACAGTGTTAGAGATGGTGGGTCTAGTTGGCGTTTGTTGTGAATACTGAGGAGTCATGCCTAATGTGCCTATTCTTATGAGAAGGTCTACTTGGCTAGGAGGATTATAATTTCCTATTTGAATGAATTGAGAATGATGATTTACCTGGGAAAGTTCTAATCCTCTCACTTTTTCTACTAACGTTGAAATGATTTCATTTGGTGAAGTCACAGTGTTTTTCCATAGTGGAGTTTGTTGTATATCATGGTGTTGTATAGGCATACGATATCCCGCTATGAACTGATAAATTCCCAGCCAAGTTTCCCCAAGGGCATTTCCTATATGTAGTGGGATGGAAGTATTTTCTTGAAAAGATACCTCGGGTTGTGTTTGTAAACCTCTTATAGGTGGGTACATACTTCGAGAACGTTGGTCGTTCCTGGCATGACGTACCGAATATTCATCTTCTAAACCTCAGTATGAGTTTGATTGTCTACTAATTTGTGGTCTAAGAAGCATCTGAGGAGATGAACCAGATTCTCTAGTGAACGTCATGTTATTCGAGCCCGAAGGCTCTGTTTGTTGCATTTGAGTGAGCTAATCTAACTCCTCAGTTTGAAATGATGAGTTATATCTGATTCTTGGAGTTTGTGTTGACAACTAGTTAGTTGAGTAGTTGTCACTCCATACTGAGAGTGAGGGTGATGATTGTCTATTTTGTTGGGCGTAGTATGCCTCAAGACCCGAGAGGGGTCTGCCATATGCATTGAATCCCGACATATTTGGGGGGTATATGAATACCCACAGAATAATGGGAAGGAGTGAAGGTGATGGTGAAAGCTAATGAGGCAGAAAAGATGAAAAGTATACTAATTTGGAAGAACACGTAATAATATGACTCCGAACTAGAAAGTAGGAAGTTCACGTCGGGTTCACCAATTTTGTATGATGGAAAAGTGACTAGCGAGTGTGGGAATCTACAAGCAACTCTTCCTCGCACCCGACCTCTTGAGGTCATGCCGAGATAGCTGGTGGGGATGGAATATGTATGGAATGCAGAAAAACTAGTTCGGCAATCTAATGTCTTCAATACGCACTAGTGGAATTTGTGAATCTAAGGCAAAGAAGACCCTTCTAACTTGGATTGGTGTGATAGATCAATCAGCAAGGATGATTGCTCGAAGGCTCCAATCAATATCGAGCTCTGGCGTGATTCGATCTATGGGTTGTGGAATACTTGGAAAATGACCTGGGATAGTTTTGTGTATGTCTCCAGATAAGGTCATATGGTGGATGGTAACTATAGTCGATTCTATGGATGATTCTCTGGCCTAGTCCAGAACTCTCTAGCTTTGTTAGCTACTGTATCTAGTAAGGATAACTGTTCAATGATGATAGGTAGAAGTGGAGTGGATAGGAATACTAGTGTGCGTAGGCCAATGTCTATGTCTGATTGACTTACGGATTCGTTGGGTTACGGGATTTGTGGATCACAACCGTAGACTCTTGTTTGTTGTGGTCCTGTTATGGTCATGCATAGAATTAGTTCCTAATCCCTAACACCCAGTAATCGTATGCTTTCTCAGCCTCTATATTCAAAACCAGTAGCTATGCGATCTTCTCAGAGTGCCTCACAGGCGTTCTTGCAACCTAAATTCTTAGGCTAGTATCTATGTCTGTGAGAATGTCTCCTACGTTTGGCTGTGGGACTAAAGGATTGCAACCAAACATCTTCTCTCTTTCGAGCCCTTCTACAGTCATATGGATGTTACATAGGGTAATCTGTAGTTTGGTTGATTCAAACAAAACGTGTGCGCTTGGTCGTCCTCTATGTTTAACCCGCTCAACTAGGAATGGATTTGTTATAAGCTTACCGTTGTTCGGAAGACTTGAATCCTAATATTCTGATCTATATCAGTTATTGCTGTGATGAGATTGGGTTGGGGCACGATTGGCTTGAATACGTATTCCCTAGGCTCCCTAGGTCCCGTGATTGTCATGCAAAAGTAACAATGTAAAACTAACTGTAGCAAAATAAAATTTAACTACGTTGAATATATCTATAGCATATATGATTTCTCTATTTTTGTATTTTTTGATGAACTATTCGAATGAATTTAGAAACTAATTTAATACATCTAGAAATTGATAGCTAAGATAACAATTTAAAACAAACAAGATAACCAAGTATAGCTATTTGTCTGTGCAATTTGTAGATCTACTCTAAACAATGAAATAACTGATCTAATATATTTGCAAGATTCTCGATCCTACCTCAGAAGTGAGGAATGAATCATAGTCTCTCAGAAACTATCAATCCCCACAAGTTCCCCTGCAATATCGGAAGTAAAATTAACTGAAATAAAGAAATTAACTACTCTATTTGATATGATTCTAATTTAGAACTTTGAAAGCTAGAACCTGGATTCTGTAGAACAGTGGCGAATCCGATGGTATGTGTGATCTTGTCCCCTCAGTGTGATCTCCTCGTTCCTTAATGTTCACGTGGATCCAGAAAAGCGTGTAATGCTAGCATCAACAGAAGTAGATATTGGGACGTAGGCAGCTCAAGATACAGAGTAAATAAAATGCAAGTAGGAAAGGGATAGCGCAAGAGTACAGAGCTTGGCTTATGCAATTCTTAGTGGGATTTATTACGAGTCATGAAACATGAAACATCCAGAACCTAAAACTATCCTATTTGAGGAGAAAAACCTGTAACTTTAATGGCTTCCTATTGATAAACACACTATTCTACTCCAATGGATTAGATGAAATGACAACAATACTTGCACAAGATGGATATGTGGCTTACTAACAGTAAAACGATGCTAACTAAGCATGCAATGAAAGAAGCTAAGTATTCTAAGAAAAATGAAAACTAAATCTATTGCAAAGAGAAATCAAAGGAAAATTTGAGGGGCCATTTGCTTGAGCACAATCCAACTATTTATAGCATTTGCATTTACCCAAGGTAAAAGCCAAATAGAACTCTTAAACTATAAACAATGGCAAAACACTATTCTAGGGAACTAGAATCATAAATGCAAGCTTATGGCTGTGAAAGAAAGCTGGTAAAACATTGAAATTACATGAGTCGTGTTAAAAGAGCTTTCTGGAAAACACGTAAAGGACCACCGCCCTAAGCAGGGCGGCGGTTACAGGACTGGCACCATGTTCAAGGCGGCGGTTTCGTCACTGAATAGAAAAAGGCCAAGAAAAGAGGGAAAACGAAAAAAAAAAAGCACGCGGGGGCTAAGTGAGGCATGCGGGATGTTAATGCACACTTGGAGATCTTTTCTGGATCTCGAACACCTTGCGAGGAGACCTGTATTATCATTGGGGCACCTATCACATTGTTTTGGCAGTACAGTACCTTATAATTTTGGGTGCGTACAGTATCTTACCCCTTTCCTTCTCTAGTTAATCACCACTTTAGTGTACGCTTCCTTTCACTCGCTCTTTCTCTCTGGTTCCTATGAATGGTTAGATTAGGATAGTTTAGTTGTTTCCTACATTCGAGTAGCTTGTGGCAAGTAGTTTAGGAATAAGAACCAGCTTTCTCTGGAGGTCCATCTCAGGTTTACAAGTCCCATAGCTTGAGAGATGGTCCAATGTTATGCAAATAAAACCAAATTCCCCACTCACACTTAGGCCATTTAGGGGTGCTGTGATTTTGCACTAACAGTTTTGGAATTCCCTGTGGGACAGGTTTGAAGTACCTTACCACTTCATTTCATCAGGTTGATGTGTTCTTGGTGAGATTCAGCCTTTGGAGGCACATGCAAAGCACATTTGGTGACTCCATCTGGTCAACAACCCAATCTCTATAGTTGTAGAACTTTTCCATCCATTTTAATTAATTTTCTTCCATTCCATGAGATTTAATAACCATGACTTCATTTCCATCTTGGAATTCACACTTGCAGTAGCAATGCTATTCAGATCCATCTCCAAGTTACTTCAACACACCTCCAGAAAGGTTTCTCAATGAAAATCAACACTATGGATATCTAGGTGACCCAGATTGAAATTAGTTTGGTCATTTGCCAAACTATACAACTATTACAGAGCATAGGCATACAAATTTCAGAGGTAGTTTTACACTTGAAGAAGTTAATCTGCTGGAGAAGATTTTAAAAATGAAGGCTAGCATGGTTCAATCAAGGGCTACAATACAAATGAAGTCATTTAGAATTAGTTGCAATGCACCTTGTCCATGGGAGGGCCCTATGCCAAGACATTTCAACACTCAGGAGAAGCTTGACTTCATGGTTGAAATGCTACCTCAACTTGCATAATGGGCTGAGGAGATTGAGGCTTATAAGTTAGATACAAGACAACCTTGTCAATGGGTAAGTCAGTCACCAACTCCTTGTCTTTAATTTTCTCTTTCACAAACTTTACCATTGTTCGGTGAGATTAAGATCAAGAAGGAAAATGTAGACCTAAATCTAATCATCTATGTTGGAGGCTATAGTAAAAATCTTCATGTCTCGGGAACAAAGAAAACATTTTGTGATACAGATGGCATTCGAAGAGATACTGAAGGACCTATCTCATGGATTGATTTGGCCTTTATCCGTACCACTATTCAAATATGTAGTTTCTACACACACCATCTTTGCAGATGAATCTTCCATAAATGGAGGAGATAGGGCCAGCGATGCAGACATATCAGTGGACACTATTACGTAGAATGCCAGATCTGATTACCATAAACCTCTCTCTGCTCTAAGAAAGGCCTCTCTGCCTAGTCAAGGGAAGTAGGGTAGTGAGGTAAAGATGCTATGGAATGGAGGCTCCTCCATATATTTCTTTGCAGTGGTTTCTAATAAAAAACATAATACAAGACATACTGACAAGATGCTAATACCATCCCAGAAAAATCCAGTACTTAAAATCAAGGAGGATATGCTGCAAATTGTTCTAAAGGAGGAGGAAAAACTGACACATCTTTCCCTCATTTGCATACTTTGAGATTTTTGGCCCAAGCTATCATAGCTCAATGACTGGATCTCACAGACTTGGAGGCAAGTGATAAAGGTTAATATCAGACTCTACCCATGTGTTATATCCTATTTTATTGTTGTTTTTGAAACCTTTGAGGATAGGGAACTAATTTTTTGATAAATACTAGGTTTTGGGGCATCATGGTCTCATGATCAAGCCATGGTAACCATCATTTGATCCTTTTAGCATGGTCAAGAGTCACACCCATTGTCCACTTCCCCAAATGTCGTTTCCCCTTCTCCACCTCCTAGTCTTCCATCTCATCTTAACTCTTGTTCCCTTTTCCCTTACAAACAGTCATTCCCTCCAAGGAAATAAGAAGTTCCACTTCCCTCTCCGCCACAAACAACAACAAAACTGGTCAAATCTCAACCTACCTGTCCTCTTGCATCCCCAAATCCATTTTTGGGAGATGAAGATCGAACAACCAGCCAAGGGCAGAAAGAACAGGAACCCAACAGAGAAGAAATGATAGAAAATTTGAAGAGTTGGGATCTCAGACTTGGGATTACAAATATCCCCTTGATGGTTTATCTAACAAATGAGGTCAAGGTTAAAGTTCCAGTGATGGCTAAGGCTGAGTTTGCAATAGAAGAAGAAGAAGAACAAGAACTAGAAGATCAAAAATCAATTTACTCTGAATTCAGTGCCCATGTTGGCACTTTATTTGACGAAAATGCTGATCCAATGCAAGCTGCACAATTACTCATTAAGGAAGAAGAACAATCAGCTCCAAGTCTAGTTAAAGAGGATCATATGGAGGAGAACCATATAGATCAAGAGGCTTTAAGTTCAGAGCAAGTCACAAAAGAACCTTTAGTTCTTCCTCCCACTTAATCCCCTTCAAACTCTAATGTTGAAGGAGAGTTTGAGATTTCAAACTTCATGTTTGAAAATGATGGGAACCATGGTGAGAAAGTCTCAAATCAAGAGGACACCATGGAGGATGTTGAGCACATGTAACAGGACAACAAGGAGGTAGATTATCTGTCTGACTTGGAGGATTGCTTTGATGGATAAGAGCCCATGGATATCACATCATTTTCCCCTCCATCATCCACCTTACAAGCACATGAGCCTGTTGCCATGAAGGAGAGCTATCAAGATGACCTTGCTGTCCCAAATGGTCCTCTAGAGCAGAAAATTAAAGATTTTGATTTGACAAACTTCATGCTAGAGGAAGAGGCAACTCGAGAGCAAGTTGGTCTTCAAGAAACAATAGAGGAACTCTAGAGCCAACAATGTGTTGTAGAAAATTATAATGCTGTAAAGGAAACTTTAATGAATTTTACAATCAATAACAATGAGCTACAAAGTGTAGAGGAGTTCCATATTGCTATAGAGGAAGGAAAAGAGTAAGATGATGTCATCATATCTTCCACACGATCCATCTAGGAAGATCTACAAGAAGACTCCATTCTTGGACTTAAAATTTAGATAAAGGGGCACATCCAAAGGATCATACCATGCCTAATAAGATACTTGGCCTCATTGGATCCAAGGGAGAAGCCAAAACCAGTCATGCCTACTTCAGGGCATGAGGTTGAGTATCAAAGTACAAAGGGTCACCATCAACACCTCTAAGAGTCCAATGCAAATCAGCTTGAGGAGGTATTTTCCATTAATGTTGATACCTTAATGATATGGGTGGAGGGTTGGCTTAACGTTAGTTTTTCACTCATCCACGTAGCCATATTCAGTGATAAACCATTTACATGGTTGCCCCTTTTGAGGAAGGGAAGTTGTTTCTCCTTACCTGTGGTAGGATTTGTTTAAATTCTTCTTTATTAGGGTAAGTATAGGAGCAGGAGTAGATTTTTTTTTCAACATAATAAGTGCTTTTCCACACTCTACATATCCCACTTGGGGTGCGTATGATTTCCAATTTTGTACATAGTGTGTTGTGGTGTTTTATTGCTCTTGCACAGTACATTGAAAATGGCATTTAGAGAGATCAACCCCAATTTCAATGGTTTCCAAGTGGCCCAGGGATCAGATTTTTGTTTACCAAGAATAATTCATGCCGAATAGATGCTTTAAGGCAACTGATATTTTCATCTAGCAGGCAGATGTCCCCTATGAGTCACCAAATTGTTATCCAAAATAAGCTCAGGCTTATTTTTGGTTAACTGCACCCATTTTCCATCCTTTAGTGCTTCAATCCAATTTTTCATAAATTTCAAGAACTTAAAGTTTCCTAAAAAAGTTTCCATTAGATAGGAAATTTCTTCCCCTTTCTAAAAATATAAAGAAGTCCTTCTAACTCTTCATGTTTTGCAAGTTACAGGGCGGTGGGCCTTGGAAGGTATTTTTTCCCAAAAGCGGGCTAGCGGGAGTTTTTAAGGATTTTTTACAATGTCGAGAGTTGGGGAGGTAAGAGATATTTAGACTTTTCACCAAGTTGAAAATTGTAGTTATGGGGCTGGGGAGAAAGTTTTTCCCGATGCCAAAAGTGGGACGACGGGTTTATGGGGAGTTTTGGAACTTTTGTACTTTTGAAATTTTTACCCCGAGAAGGCGTAAAGTGAAAAAATGAGCTACACCTCCACTAATTCCCAAGGATCCACATGTCAAGCCTCAATTATATACGGGCCGGTGGGCCTAGGAGAGACTTTTTGCCCAAATGGAAAATGCAGGTTGGTGGACCCGAAGATGATTTTTTGCTAGAAATGAATTTTGGGCCCGTGGAGAGCTTTTGAAAAAAGTGATTTTGGGCCTGCAGGGCCATGAGAGGATTTTTTAAAATTTTCTAACCATTGCAAAAAAATTCCAAAATGAATTTCAGACCCACAAATCCGTTTTGCAAAGCTGGTTTTTTTCCATTTTTGTATGGATTAGATTAAAAAATTCAAATGATCATATATTTCAATCCAGACCTCAATTTTCAAAAATTTAGATTTTTTGGAAACATCTTGACCTCCCCCACGCCATGAAATCATAAATTTTTCATTTTCGTGAAGTGTGGTGTGTGAAAAATGAGAAAACATGCTTAGATCGAGAAAAATGCAGAACCAATCCCAACCACAAAAATTTAATGTAGTATGGCACCCATTTCTTCTCCAGAAAACTTGAATGCATTATGAAATAGATTTTTTAGGTTCCCTTGACTTTTAGGATCAATTTTAATGAATTTGTGGGTTTGTGGGTGTGAATTTTGACTTCTCTCATTCCCTCTTTCTAATTTTCATTCTATATATTCTAAAACTTCTCATTTGAGAAGAGGAGACATTCTGGGCATCGTGAAAATATGTCAAACTTGTTTCCTGACTCCATTTTGATTTTTAAACCTTCTCCTACACATGGAAATTGGATTTGTGCCTCTGATAAAAAAATGTAATGGTCTGTGTACCCATACAGAGCAATAAAACATGTTTTGTGGTGTTTCTTCAACCCTTTGCACTATTTTGTTGTTTTCTCATGCCTCTCCCTTTCAAATTTGTTTCATGTGCATGTATTTCACATTTGTAGGTATAGGGTCTTGTGTTTCATGGATTTTTGATCATGGATTAGGATATGGGTTTGTGTCACTTCTGTCTGACCTTCCCATCTTCATTTCTCTCCTGTTTCATCCTCCCTCAACAGAGTATCTCACCCCTTTCCTTCTCTGGTGTATCACCACTTTAGTGTTGGCTTCCTTTCAATCTCTCTTTCTCCCTGGTTCCTTGGAATAGTTAGATTAGGATAGTTTAGGTTTTTCCTACATTAAAGTAGTTTGTGGTAGTTAGTTTAGGAACAAGAACCAACTTTCTCTGGAGGTCCATCTTAGGTTTTCAAGGCCCATAGCTTACGAGATGGTACAATGTTATGAAAATCACACCGGATGTTCCACTCACACTCAGGACATTCCGGGTTGCTATGATTTTACACTAACATTTTCTCTATTAGGTTAGCTTGTTTACTGTCTCATATTGCATTGCATTATGTTTGTTGCAAGGAGTTAGGCATATGTTAATTTCTCGTATTGCATTGTATTTTTTATGTTACTTGGAGTTGGTATTTTAAGCAATGAAAAACTATTTGTATTATGGTTTTTCATGTCATTATATAATTTTTTCATATGGGTATATTTTTAATAAGGATTGATGATGTAGATCCGTGGCAATATGATGACACAATTTTTTTTTTAATACAATGGATGAAATATAATTTCTTTCTCTCCATCATCATTTTGACTCTATATCATTTTCCTGTAAAATTTATTCTTCTAGTTTACCTAGGGTAGTTTTCCCCTACCAATTCTTCTATCCATTTCTCTCACCTTTTTTCGATCGTTGATCACCTTTTTTCATCACCTCATTGAAACTCAAGCAGGAATCTCTCACTTCTACTAATTTTTCTTTTACCCCTTCACAATTTTAAATGTCTATTATATTTGAAGTGGCGTCACTTATGCCACCCCAAAGAGGGGTAAATGTAGACACCTATAATTTAGATCAAGTAATTTAAATACTTAAATTGCACTATTTATACACTTTCTTCCAAATTGATGACATATCGTCAATATCACTCTTTTTCTCTTCTATCACCATTAATTAGTTACATTACGCTAATTAATTAATTCTTCTACCTAAAAATGATGTCAATTTACGACCTTCTCATAATCATCCCCCCTTTCTATCTAGATTAATCAATTCTTTATAATTAATTATGTTCCCCTTTCTATCTAGATTAATTAATTATTCATAATTAATTAATTTTGTCTTCTATTTAATCAATAAATCATCATTTATTTGATTAAAATCCTCTCATAACATAAATCATACTAACAATTCCTCTAAAAATATTCTATAAGATTATACACCTATTAATCAATCACATTGGTTAATTAATAAACCACCTCAATCCCCATGAGTCACTAGAGGACAAAGTAAACTCTCCTACGGTAAATTCAACAACTTCTAACTCATGCTTATCCTTAACAAACCTAGATTTGTTATTATCCCACATATAGTAGGATGTAAATCTACTTCAAACCATTGGGTTATACATGCAACCCTCCTCTAACCTTTCTACTCACACCTAAATGATCATAGAACGCAACTTATATCCATTTTATCATCTTAGAGCATTATACATTGGAGGAACTAGCTATTTTCCTTTCTTGCATTCATTCTTCCAAGTTTGAGTTCATATGGAGATATGTAAAATGGTCTTGTAACCATGGATTGACAAGACTCCATTCTTGAAACCTTGGGATTCAAGCATACAATCAACCCTTTTCATTGTTAAGGATCTAAATAGGTTTATTTCATTAGCATTCAATTAGAGACAGATTAATTTTTTTAGCATGTTAGTTTGTATCTGCATTTAATGTTCTAATGCAAATATTTTAATAGATTAGCTTTACTTAAGCTCTAAGAATGATGGTATATTGATGTAGTTAGCATTGTATTGAATCTATTAGGTGTTAAATTTGATTTCATTTGCACTGTTAACTAATTCATATACACACCAACACATCTCTTAAGGAGATATACAAATATCTTCAAATCGACTATTTTCCAAAAAAAATTAGCCAATTTCTAAATCATGTTCCTTTCTATAACCTTCCATAGGTAAAAAAGAAGAAGGATTTTTTAGTTTTTTTTTAATCTTCATACCCGTTCCTACCCACATGTTTATCATCCTTATCTTATTTTGTTTCTTTTAATTCCTCACTAAAATCTCTTTGTGATTCTTGAAAAATAAATCCAATTTGTACATTTGAAAGTCTTGAGTCTAGTAGGGTATTAGGGTTAGTGTCGAAAGATAATTCCTCCTCCTTACCACTTTCGATTGAAGGAGAATCAATTCAAATGATGTTTTTTAATACCATCCTATTACTTATCATATCCTTCCTTATCCACAATCTTATGGAATAAGAAATACTCAATAATCTATATATCCCAATCTTAATGTTTTTATAACATAGCTTCAAGAGATTACTTCATATAATACATTTTCTATTCAAAAAACAATGTATTCATTCCATATTATGTTTTAGTGAGCCACTCCTCACTTTCCTCATGTAGATCTAAAAGAGTATCACCTCGTTTTTTACCATATTTAGTTAGTCACTCTTCATTTTTAATGTTAAAACCAATGTAGCCATTCCATATCATGTTGTAGTGTACCAAGATTTTGTAGTGAGTACAAAATCATTACCCATTTTAAATAAAGGGGGAAAATGGAACAATACATGATTCTTCTATTCTCATATTATCATAACATCCTTGATCCACCAATACACATTAAATTATGAAAAAAATAAAATGGAAAAGAATTGATTGATGAGGTCATATCCAATGTAGGGTAATGTAGGGTGACTAGAAGCCACCCAAGTTCCAATTTTTAGCGTGCCCCATGAAAATAATTTATGGGTTTTAAAGTCCGTAGTTACCACATTTTGTTTTAAAAGGTGTGTAAAGATTAAAAATATTATCTATTATTTTATTTATTTTATTTAGTTAATTATATTGTATTCTTGAAGCATTTAAATAAGTAACAAAATAGTTTACTATACATTTGATAATGGGGGTTAGTATCTTATATTAATTACATTGAAATATATTCTTATAATGGTGATTAGATAATGTAATGGTATGCGTTGTTTATTATTGTTTTCAATAATAAATTTAATGTAGATTTGATGGTAATGTATGTGACAGTTTATCCTTGTAACACCCATAATTTTGACACACAAATACAACAGTAAAAATACCACAATTTTTTTTTGAATACTCACTACACAACACCACATTGGCTCCAATAGATAGACTTAACATCATGTAAAACACTTACATAAAAATGAACCCACTCATATGATATGATAATATAGGGTACAAATCAATGTCTTACTCAAATGATGCAAACCATGACAATGACCCAGTTACAATAAGAAACACATGATAGGCATACTCCACGACATGGCCTTTTCATGGTTATTCATTATATTTAGGTTCCCATTGTATGACATAATAATTTTCAAGAGAATTACAACACATAAGGTTTACAATTTCCTATTTTTCAAAATTCAATTACTTTATTTTGCATAGCATTAGTCTTTAACAGAGAATGTGCGGTTGATTCCTTTCTCCAATTCCATTAGTTATCCATAGGTAATTTGTTAAATAAATTAATTTTAAACAACTACGAGTTTCCTAATATTCATTCCTATGTTAAAGGTTTGTTTCTAAAAAAATATTTAGTTGACGTATAATTTTATCACCATTACACAAGGGAATGAACATGATGTTGATGGGGGGGAATCTTATGATTGAAAGGAGATGAACCTTCAAGTTACCCCTTTCCTTAAAATTACCTCTATAAAAGCACGTTTATTCCCATACTATAGTTGTTTTAGTTCCAAAGTTAGTTTGAGTAAATGTAACATTCACACCTCATAATAATTTTTATTTTAAATGGACTCTATGTTGGCTCAAATGTCTAATCCCATCGTGAACAATTTTTATTCATTTTTAACAAAAGGTCGATGCTTAAATAAGCTACAAGGACTTCTAGTGTAATTTTGTTCCTAAACCATTATCACATTTGCTCTTGTTTTTCACCATGTTTACATTTTTTCTTAGGTCTCTAACTGTTGTCACTTTACTACAAAATGAGTTACGAAAGTACTTTCCTAACATCTTGAAGAAATACATGATTGGAAGCATTATAACTATGTAAGAATCACATGTGGTTCATGTTCTAGGTAACTACTCATGTTTCTATTTTTCTTGATTCTGCATGGGACATTTCTTTTATTCTTAATGTCATGAAAGGAATTGACTAGAGATTAAGGGATACAGTTTTCAATTTCCTCCTCTTAAATCAACATTTGAAAAAAAAAAAATTTGTTTGCTAAGAGCTAGTTACGATTTCCGCCCAAAAAGTAACCTCATAATAGGCATAAGATGATTTTAATTCCAATATTACTCATATATCTACACTCAACTATAAGCATAAGATGTTATGGTAACGACTACTTCCACCAAGTAGGTTTTTCCTTGCATTTTGAATGCACGCAGTCATCTAGGAGATGCCCAGTTTGATAACATCTACGACATTTGAGGGCTAAACCCTCATAATCAACCCTCTAGATCCAATGTCTGTCACCTATCTATAAGTTGATTTCTATTGGAAGGAATTCACAGCTATCAATATCAACTAATATTCTAGCGTAAGTAGTATGACTTTGACCCATAGTTTTATCATCTACTTTCGCAAGTGAACCTACGGTATCTCTAATAGTAAAAGGGTACATTTTATTCCAAAGCTACAAAGGGAGGCCAGGTAAGTGAATCCAGTCCGGATGGGAATCAAAATAATCTTTACTTGGTAATCACTATTTTTTTGACCTTAGGCCTCAGTCAAGACTTGTTGCCTCCACCTTCTATTTAGACATGGGTATCCCCTCCCTTAGCCAATTGTAATGCCCATTAAAACAACCCACTTGAGACCTAAGAACAACCTAGGATTAGTTAGGAAAATTATGGAATAATTTTTTTTTATTAAGAGAATCTATAACCATATTACTGTTATCCAAAATGAAATAATAATCCCAGGAACCCACCTTCGGTCATTATCGAGATACAATAATTAAAAATAATTCTTAAATTGCATATGAGAGATCACCTAGCATCGAAAGGCACCAAGTTGATCTCAACTCAGTGAAGAGTTTGGGGTCGAGTTATAGAGAACCCGGTGTCAAATTGATAGTCATCTCAGTAGAGTCTCTCAGTTGTAAGAGCTAGATGAGATCTTGTTAATACAAAATATAGCTAGTTGAAAATTGATGAATGAAAGGAAATCTATAAGGATCTCGGTATAGATCGATGCAAAAAGATATGAAGGTTGCATCAGGGAAAGCTAAGTTAACATGAGGCTAGGTATAATCCATTAGACAATGCTTGACCAACCACTTGGGAGAATTATCTTGTTTAACCGAGATGATATGAGATTATGCAGATATGGGAGGTTAAACATCATTGAATCTCGGGTTTGTAATTATGTAATGGAAGGAATTCTATCAACCCGGGAAGATAGTATAAGCATCATAGAATACCAATGTAAAACTGAGTCAAACCGGCATCTTAAAAAGAGATGTGAAGTATAATGGTGTTCAGACCTTCATCGGCCGAGCATTCGGTGCACAAGCAGTACGCATGTTGTAGTATACTAGAAGCCTTTTTGAGTGCTTCCAATAAGCAGGTTGTCCAACTATGTTGTTATCTGTTCAGTATCGAATGCATCCTCAAATTCAGGATTTTCCTTTAAGATTTGTTTTATCAAAATAAATTAAGTGACAGTGAGAGTGTTACCAGGAGACCTGATGAAATTTATTACAGAGATTCTCTATCGAGACCTTACTATTTTTACAATGTAACTCATGGAAGTGAATTTCATAGAGGTGGATCTATTTCATATCAGAATATTCATGAAGCACATTTTGCTTCGCAATTATATGAGCATCTTCAACGAGTCACTAAGTTGGCAGGCATAAAGGTTTTGTTGGAATTATCACACCTTACAAGCTATAACTGAAATTTTTGCACCGAGAGAATGATGTTTCCTCATGCTGAGTGGAAAAGTGGAAATCAGTGGCCATCTATTGAAAATGAAATATGGCCAAATAATGCCAAAACCCCGCACTCCAATCCCAGACGTGGAAAATAAGGTGAGCATTGCCAAGGGAAATGACATGATGTCAAACCATCGAAAAAATTCCGAGTGTGGGAGAAGATTGAGTCTACTACAAAAAAATCGGGAGCATGATGACGGTAAACCGAGTAGGTAATCCCGCGCATGGGAAACATTTCACTATATTTCCAAGGTCAGAAATTTTATGATGGCAGGCCAAGTTGGTCTTTCTGCATATGGGATAAATTCATCCCAATTTCCATGGTGGAAACTTTGCAATGACAAGCCGTCATGAGGTTTCCACATAGAGAAGAATCCGAGTTTATTTCCAAAGTACCAGGCAAGTCGAAACATGTTGGAGTGGTAAATGAGAACGTGCTCATGAAGATAGCTGGATTATCGGTTAAGCCATCTGGTGCATGCTTAAGGACTCAATAAGTAAAGCTCAGTAAAGGACTGAGTAAATAGGCAAATCGGTTGGGGAAGATCAATGTAACAAAGACGCGTTCAATGTGGAGGTGAATAATGAGCAGTCGAAAGGTTCAGAACTCAGTCATGTTACCACTTCTGAGGATGCTTACAGTGGTTCATTGTCATAGTCACACAATTATATTGACATTTCCCATGCTTCAATGCAATACCAATGCTAATGCCATCCACTTTCAATCCCAATCTCACAGCCTTATGTACAGAAGGTCGTTTAAAGGATGCTCTACACATTCTACTTACCAGACACAACACCCCTATAAACCCATCTACATATCTTCAACTATTGTAGACCTGCATTTCCAGGAATACACTTTCACAAGGAGTTTGGCAGATGCTCATAACATGTTTGATGACATGACAGAAAGAGACGTATTCTGATGGAATACCATAATTACAGCTTACAGAAGACACGGGTTTCCTCACGAGGCATTGACACTGTTTCACGGAATGCAATAAACAAATGTCCAACCTGATCAGTTCGCCTTTGCCAACATACTTCTAGCCTGTGCCACAATAAGAGCTTTGGAACAGGGTATGGACATATATCAAAGCATAATTGAAAGGGGCCATGAGGATGTATTGTTGCTAAATAGGAATCATTAAGTGAGCTCAGTCGTTTAGAACGAATGCCGAAGTAAATGCCTCGATGGTTCGAGCTCATGTAGAAGCTAGCCATATGGAGATCGATGCGTCAAAGATTACAAGGAGCTCAGTAAGTAAGCCAACAGGTAACCAGGTTGAATACAAGCTCATGATGAGTCTATTGCACACGAGAGGAGGAGATGATACGAGCCGACATAAGTGTGTAGCATCGAGCAGTTCAAGAAAGGGCTCGATTGAGTTGTTTCAAGTTTAAACGATATCTACACTATAGGCTCCTTTTAGATCGAGATTTGTAGACCAAGGGGTGTAGAATATTCGTGATATCATTTGGCTTTGAGTTCATGGCAAATATGTTTCACAGGTCATGTGAATAAGGTATCTCGACTAATAAGAGCATGCATACGGTGAAGTTTCACTCAGAGCTCATAAAAGGATGTCGATTTCCATCATTGCAGAGGTAGCAAAAATGTCAGGCCAGGGTATTCAAATAACAGAGCTCAAAGATTTAGTGAATACGGTATATATCTTTTCACTGGCATTGTTCAAACCTTCCTTGGCTGAGCATTAAGTGCACAGGCAACGAGACTTTTCCTAGACTCAATGGGCTATAAGGTAGGACGAGTACAGTCATTTGAAAGGTGGGTATGGATCAACATGGTATGATTGGTAACAAGTGAACATTTGAAAGAGTCTCAAATGAAATACATGCCTAATGACGGTGAACTTTGCAGAAGCTGAGACACGATGCACATTATGAGATGAGTGTGGGGAAAATCTCGTTCAGGGATATTTGAAGAGAAAATGACTTAGCAAAGAACATGTAAGTCGGCTGTGAGATTATTTGTGGTGAAGCATTCACGTATTCAAAATCCAAGCCAGAATCAAAAAGATTCATTTCAAGTGTGACGTCACTATGGAGCTATGTCGAAGTTTGACAATGAACTCACACATTGGAGCTTAGTAGATTAAGGGAGAGGATTGGCATTTAACTCATTTTAATGGGCTAGCGATCACTGATTCGGCATCGCTGAGTCATTGTGAGTACAAAGAAAATATAGTCCATTTGAGTTCTGAAGAAAGCTCAATGAGTTGATAGATTAACGTGTCCATCGATCCAGGTTGGGAGCTCAAGGAGCCAGACCCAAGAAGGTAGAATTCTAAGTTATAAGATCTCGATCAACGTTTTTTGAAGGAGTCCTGGTTCGAGCTCAATTTGAGTAGCAGGTAGGAAAAGGATTTTTGTGAATGGAACTCGGTTCTCAGCTCGGTCCGGTGGTGAATAGAAGGACGGTGGAGCTCATGTCCAACTCGGTGAGTTAGCTCGGCAATCCAACCATTGAGTTGGGATTTTTTTGACATATTCACATGTACCCCCATCCTCTTCAAGTCAAATGGTTCAATAGGGGGGTCCCGACATTATGTTAATTAATTTAATATTTCTATTAAAATATTTTAATAATAATATTTATTATTATTATTTAAATATTCTTTTAATTAATTGAGAAGAATAGGTCATCAGGCAATTAATGACCCATGATGGAACCTTCTCAAGTTATTCAACTAACTGTAATAAACACATCATTTGCCTTCAATTTAGGAATGTAATTATGACCTTTCCTCTTCTTTCTCACATATTCTTCTATAAATGTAAATTGGAAGCTCATTTCAAGTGGTTCCAATAGTTCAGACAAGTTGGACAGTTAGATATCTCAGGCGAGTGTATACTTTTCAAGAGTCCTCTCTCTTTTGCAAGTTGTTCTTGTGTGTTGAGAGAACTTTCAAGCCTCCTCTTCAAGACTGTAAGGGAAACTATTGCCTCTTCTGAATGTATGATGCATTTTGCATGTTATTGAAGAAATAAAAGTGTGTGTTTTGTGACTAATCTCGGTCCTTTCATCCATCTATGCTTCTTTGTGCCTTTCTCGTACTTGCAGGTACATTGTGCAAGTTTAATTTTCTATTGCAGGTTCTTGGAGTTCTGTGCTTATTGAGTGGTGGAGTATTGCATGTAATTGAGTTGTGGTGTCTGTTCACCCTTCTTGAGTTCATCCTTCTTCACTGGGAAATTGGTATATTTCTCAATACTATAAGGTTTAACAAAGGGAATGCATGTCTCTTAGTTTGTGGTATCATGTACCCTCCCTAAGTTGCAGTAGGTGAAGTTGTCCTGTGGTGCACACACCCTCTTCAAATTAACCCTTCCTAAGTCTGGAAACACCCTTTATTTGGTGCATAACCATCCCTAGTATAGTTTGATTTCTGTAAATATCTTTCCCTATAACCCCATGAAGATGTTAGCATAGGATTAGATAATCATTTTTGTTACACTAGGAGTAGTACAACAATTAGTTGGTACTTCTCTTCTCACTTACACAAGTCAAAGTACCTGGTGACTCTATATCTCTGGATTCCAAATCTCAGTGCGGTAACTTATGTGAATAATTCAAATAAGAGATTCTTAAAAGAAAGGAAATTATCAACATATCAAACTTTCCTTGTCTCCTCCAAAGAGAAGAAGAAGAGACATTTCCACATCCCCAGTTGTAGATTTATCTAGTAGGGTCATTCGAGTCCTCCTTACGGAAGATTTCCTCCACCCAAGAACATTCAACCTTTCATTGCTATGGTGAGGAACCAAGTTTTTTCCCCTTTCAATGCAATCAGTCCTCTTATGTTGGCTCAATGTGACCCGATACCTGTTGCGGCACTTAGAAGTTTACCCTTCTACACAGGGGAAACTCATGTTACTCCAGTGAAGCATATCCTTGATGTAGCTAGCATCTGCGCAGTACATAATATCACAAAAGACAACATTGCAGTTAGACTTCTTGCCACCTCTTTCAAGGGAAAAGCACTTCAATGGTTTCGCAGGATAGGTGTTGGCACTATAACCACTTGGGACGAGTTGGGAGAAAAGCTATGTAAACAGTTCGAAGACAAAAGTGATCACCCATCACTTTTGGAACAACTCGCTACCATGAAGAGAGCTTCTCAAGAATACATGAGTGATTTCAACTTCCAATTCCACAGGACTTGGAATAGGATTTTAGCGCTTGTAAAGTCTTCTGCACATAATGCATTCATGTACTATTTGTAAGCCTTGAATAGTGATGTAGTAGTTATGATCCATTCTATGGGAGGGACTACACTTCCTGATGCTTACGAAGTTACCATAAGTGCAAAGAATTATTTGATTCAGGCTGGAAAGATAGCTCCATGACCACCAATGCCCTTTTCTCCAGATCTTATGAATCATTAGCCTATCATTGCTCCTATTCTAGTATACTCCAAGCAACCATCTCAATCTTTCCCTGCCTCTTCAAATGACCTATTTGAAGTCAAGTCACTACTGGAAAATTTTGGAAATGAGCTCGTTGCACTCAAAAGGCAACAGTTTCAATACAATCATTCGTATCATCCACAAAATAAGCAATATCAGGCTAACTGTCCTCCTTTTCAAGGAAACAATCTACCTCAAAATCAAACTACAAGTCAAGTTGCAAATGTCAGGCCCTTGAACTTTCAGAACCCTCTTGCAGCTAGCTCATCTGGAGCTATAGTACCTATTCAGAATAATCTAGTTCAAGACTACGAATGGTGTTATCCTTGCTCTCAACCCCATAATCAAAATATTTGTCCCAATGGGGTTCTTAGCCAGGCCCTTATGGTTCAAAGTGTATCTGCCCCTTCAGAGTTAACAAACAATTCATCTATGCAAGAAGTAGAACATCAACTGCAAGCACCTGAAGAATCTTCTTTGCTAAACTTACAAGCAAAAGATTTTTGTGGGTTGAATATAGATTCTTCATCAGTGGCAGTAACCAATCGTTCTAAGAAGAGAGAAATGGAGCCTCAACCTCCCGAAGCTGATCCAACATCCACTTCTCAACCTAGGTTACAAATGGTAGTTGATAAAAATGTGGGAAAGAAATCACCAAAAACACCGGCTAGCCATGCCGCAGGGAAAGATGGTTCCCCAGGCATCATGGTACCCAACAAACATTTTCCAAAGGAGGACCTCAATGCCCAAAAAAGTGTTATAAAATTAGGATTGATTCCCTTCAACATAGTGGAACAAATGAAGAAAACCAATCTGAGCATTACCATGTGGGACACACTCTCGATCCTTTCTCAAAGAAACTTGTTGTGAGAAGCTTTGAATAGTTTTAGTACAACCAGTGGATCACCAAGTCATGCAGTGACAACTACTACAATTTTGTGTCAACCGGAAGGGAAAATTATTCCTACAAGAAACAAAACATCGCCATCCTACATTTCCCTGATCATTGGCATCCACTTGGTAGGCAATTTCATGGTCGATTCTAGTGCCAGTAGCTCTGTCATGCCTAAAATAATTACAGATGTACTAGGCATACAATATGCACCAATTACAAGAGGGGTTGTTCTGCTTGATGGCACAGCTATTAAGACTATTGGGGTTATCAAAGGACTTCAACTTACCATTCATGCATGCCAAAGTTTTTCATTCACCGAAGACATATCGGTCATTGATCTCCCTCCCCTCTTTTCCATCTACCTATCATGGGATTTCACCACCAAGATGGGTGGTTATCTATCATCTGATTGGTCGCATATGATTCTCAGGACTTGATACGGAACCAAAGTAACTATAAGGGCAAAACCAATCTTCCATAATCATGTAGAACCCTACAGTGCTAGTCCCATAAATGGAAATTACACCATCGGTGATCCAAAAGAGGAAGGTGCCAATCATGAACCAACCACCCTTGTTGAAGAAGTCCCTAATACTTTGCTAGATGGAGTAAGTAGAGATCATCAGTATGATCCCTACACTGATGTATTGGCAGAAGAAGAAGTTGGTTTGTTGTTCTTGGGAGAAATAAGATTAGGTACTTAATGTATCCATGAAGAAGATACGATCATACCACAACTTGTCAAAACACCAAGTGATTCTAAAGGACTGTGGCAATTGTTCTTCGATGGCTCAAGAAGTAAGAATGGATCCAGTGTTGGTGTTATGTTAATTTCTCTAGAGGGAGATAAGTACTTCTCATCTTTTCAGATGCAATTCAGTTGCACCAACAATGTTGTTGAATACGAGGCTCTTGTGCAAGGAATTCAGCTAGCCCAAAGGAAGGGAATCAAAGCCTTGACTATTTTTGGAGATAGTGAGTTAGTTGTTCATCAAGTTTTGGCACATAGTGCTTCCAAAAATGATCTTTTAAGATCATACGAGAACCAAATCTAGGACTTGATTAAAGATTTCGAAGCTTTTGGAATCCATGCAGTTCCTAGAGATCAAAATCAAGATGTGGATAGGCTTGCTACAATTGGTTCGCAATACAACATACCAGTTTATACCATGAAATAAGGGAAGAAATTTGTTAAAATGGTGGTTTGACCGATAGTCCCTGATAATGTGAGTAGTTGGCAAGTGTTTGATAGTGGCAAACAAATTGTCCTCTTCCTATAAGAAGAGGCGGAGTTTGCTACAAATAATCAAGACAAGTTGCAGGAGTCATATGGTGAGAAAATTATCCAATTGAAAAGCAATAAGTTACCAAAAGGTTTAGTCACTTTGGAATCCATTTTCAATTTAGATGACCAAGCCAAAAGACAAAGCCCTAACATGGTGGTCAAAGAAGAATATTTTGAGGAAGTCAAAGTATCAAATGCAAAGTTTCTTAAGATCAGAAAAGTGTGTACTTCTGAAGAAAAAGAAGCTTTCATCAAACTTTTTCAAGAGTATCATGACATATTTGCATGGAGATATAAATATCTTCATGGTTTTTATCCATTTCTAGCACAACATTCCATCAAACTAGATCCTAATGCTAAGCCAGTTCGTCAGAAATAGAGACCGATTAATCCCAAAATTGAGCCACTAATGAGAAAGGAGCTAACCAAGCTCATCGAGGCCTGTATAATTTTTCCCATCCAGCATTCCTCATGGGTAGCCAATTTGGTGACCGTGAGGAAGAAGAACAGAGAGATCCAGTTATGTGTAGATTTCAGGGATTTGAATCGTGCGTGATTAAAAGACCATTATCCTCTTCCATCGACGGAGCAGATCCTTCAAATGGTGGTAGGAGCTCAAAGATTTTCTTTTCTCGATGGATACTTAGGTTACAGTAAAATCCTAGTCCAAGAATCTGACCAATTCAAAACGGATTTCACTACCAAGTGGGGCACGTATGCCTACGATAAAATTCCATTCAGATTGTCCAATGTCGGGGCTACTTTGTAAAGAGCCATAGACATGGCATTTAAGGGACTAATCAATGATATTATTTTGGTTTACCTTGATGATATAACTATATACTCTAAGCATGCAGAAGATCACATCACACATCTAAGGAAAGTTTTCCAAAGGTGTAGGGAATTTGGGGTTTCACTTAACCCCAAGAAATGTATTTTCACAGTGCATGAGGGAAAATTGTTGGGGCATGTTGTTTTAGTGGAAGGATTATCAATCGATCTAGCCAGGATTCATTTGATTGTGTCCTTATCTCTCCTAAGTCACAGGAAGGGCCTCCAGAGCTTTCTAGGAACCATAAATTTCATATGGAGATTCATCCCTCAATTCCCAACATTGGCTAAACCACTTACAGCCATGCTAAAGAAAAACGTTCCATTCTCATGGACAAAGGAAGGATGAGAAATATTTGAAGCCATCAAAATATCCATTTCCTAAGCTCCCATGCTTGTGAACCCCAAGTTTGACAAAGATTTTATCCTTTATGCTTTTGCAGGTCAGGGGAGCATTTCAGGGATCCTCTCCCAACAAAACAAGAACCTGTTGGAGTAACCAATTGCTTTCTTCAGTCAATCCCTCAAAGACTATGAATCCAAATACTCATTCATTGAAAAACAAGTCTTTGTGGATATTCAAGCTTTGAAGAAGATCAAGCACATGTTGTCCAGCAACAAGATTCATCTAATGGTGTCTCATCTAGGTGTCAAGGAGTTTTTGCTGAACAAAGAAATGAACGAAAAGCATGCTGGATGGATCACCAAGATAATGGATTATGACGTGCACATCAAAGTCACTAAACTTGTCAGAGGTAAGGGTTTGTGTCAGCAACTTACTGCAGACATGTAATCAAAAAATAATGAGGATGTGACACTCCTAAATATTGATGAGCACTACTACAACTACGATCATTTATCCACAATGTTATCTACAAATTAATCATTTTGTAGCAAAATGGTGAATTATCAACAAAAATGAATAACGTTTATATGCTACAATGTTAATATTCCACAATTTAATTAAATCATATTTATAATTGTGGAATATTCATAGTATAACATTATAATTGTAGATAATTTAATATTGTCAAATATTCATACTATAAAATTTTAATTGTGAAAAGATTATATTTTATCTTTATGTTTCAACAAAATGGAAATAAGAACATTTTAAAGATCATTCCAAAAACTAATATTTTAGTCCACTAGAGTATTTATTATTCACAAAATGTAAAAATATATTAATTATGAACATTTTTTCCTTACACAACTCTAACTATTAATAATCTATACTATACATTTTTAATCTACACTATATGATGTATCATCGTATTATCCACAAATATAAAATTTATGTATTGTAGACAATCCACATAATTATATTTATTGATAATATATATTATGTTATGTTTCATTATTCCATGATTTTCATAATATTTTGATTCAAATGATAAATGGGAAAATACTACATTGCTAAAACTTCGATTATGTATTATAACCTTCAAATAAAAAATATATGCATTTTCTATAATTTAATGCACTACATAACTTGATTGATAATATACAATAGCATCATACCTCCTAAAGTCCAGTTATACATCACTAAAATTATGAATGTGTACAATCCACAAAATTTAAAATTTATAAGTAAATTATATTTAAAATATCCATTAAAGCTTAGTTGTGGGAAGTTTTTTTTTGTGAGTAGTGAGGATAATCTACAATACTATACTATAATATAATATAATACACAATATAAGATAAACTAATTACGGTGGAAGGGATCATACCTTGTAAATTAAGAATGATTTGATGTGTTTAAATTTAAATGTATCTAAATTTTGACATCTATTCAAACTTAATAACGAATTTTAATTTTTCTTTAAAAATTCATTTTTAAAATAGTATATCTTAATCATGTTATGGAGTTTCAAAACTTTTTTAAAAAATGAATAGTATTCTTTCAACCATTACACATTAATATAATTATATTGACATAATATATATCCAATTGATATTTTTAACATATATTTATTTAAAATATCAAAATTAATCATAAATTATATACACATTTATAATTAAAAAAATACTTAATTGTAATTTTTTTTAATAAACTAAAAAATATATAAATTTATTAAAATATTGGTTGGATCAATCTAATTTTTACAATTAAAAGAAATATGTACTCTATATAATAAATATTATTTAAAAAATTGTTTTACATTATAAAAATTTGAAACATTATTTAAATTTAAAATGAATAATATAAATTATGATCTTTTATGCTTTGTAAATCAAAAGTATCATGAAATTATAAATAGTCAAATTAAATTATAATCAATTTGTTCATAATTTAAATATATATAATTTAAAAATATAATAAAATGAATATAAATTATTTTTTTAATCATTTTTTTAATACTAATAAATTTAGATCTTTCATGAATTTAAAGAAAGAATATTTGTAACGTGTGTAACTAATTACTGCTACATTCATGCAATTGATTGTTTCTACAGTTAGAGAGAACTTAACGCATGCATATAACTGAATGAATATGCAATAGATTCAATTTATTATTTCGACTCAGAAGGATATGACTAGATGGAGTTACATTCAAGGTGAAGAAAATATAAATCGTGTATGTTAATCTTGTTTCAATTCAAATGTTAACTACTCATCTTTCACGTGATTTTTGTGCAGAAAATATCTCCCTGCAGCATTCTGTGCAGGGCACATGATATCTTCATTGGTTTTCTAGACTACTTGTATGGAGTACTTCTATTTTATTCATGGAGTAACATATTTATTTATTTCCGCAACTTTAATATATGATATTATAAATTATTCCCCGTGCATAGTGTTAAGTTTTTCAATCATACATTTAAAATGATGTCTTGTTTACATTTTCTAAAATATTAGAATATTTTGTGCAGAAAGCTAAGGTATCACTGGATCCGTGAGATATATAATGAAGAAGTTAAAACAATACCATATTTTGTTTTATACAGAAAAATTTGGGGCTTGATTGAAGCTGTGACATTTACAGAGGAATTAATCGTGAAATAAAACCATCCTAATTGATGAGAATGGTTTAATATGAAATCATTGGATTTATTTTGAAAAAAAAATTATGGCTCCAGTAAGGAACTAGTGGATGAGTAAAAAAAGAGTGGATTGTAGCAGGGATTGTAAGAGATCTGATATCAAAATATCAAACCTTCATATTTAAAAAATCATGAGAAAGAACTCAAATCCTATATTTAAATTGAATACCAATTGGTTCAATAATTTTTACCCATGTTTGTGCTATTGTTTAAGGTATTAATTTGTGGCTGGAAATAGTTTTTTACATCAAAATCAAGTTACGTTTCTTTATTATAACATGTTGTATAACTATTGAATATTTAATTTGGAGATTTTTTTTTAAGTTAGGTGTATAAGTAATAATATGTATATAGTAGCTTTCGCTTACCATCAATCAAAATTTCATATTTGTATAGTGTAAGGTGTAAGGTTATGATTTTATTTTATTTAACAATCAATTTCATTTAGTTTTTATCAAACCAAATTAATTTTTTTTTTTTTATTGATTAATTTTATTTATAATTATTTTAGTTTTAATTTTAATATTTGTTCTAAAAAATATCATAAATATAAATTTTAAGAATAGTTTTAAGAACATAAAAAATTAATTGTAAAAAAATTAATATAAAATTAGTTGTAATTTTTATTTTTTAATTGTATTAAAACAACATTTCAAATCAAGTTTACAATTCACATATTTTATATTGTGAAAATTTGTACAATTTTAAATTTGTGGTAATTTTTACATTATTTAAATTTGTGAAAAGTTTCACAATTTATCTTTGTGACAGTTTCTACAAATTTAAAATTGTGGTAAGTTCTACAATTTCTTGTTTTCACAATTTTATTGTGGGTGGAGTCCACAAATTTGGATTCACAATTTTGAATAAGATACCCACAAAGAAATTGTGAAATATTTGTGGATAAAAGGCCCATTATCTTGTAGTGGAGGATGTTGATCAAGCTGACTGGTTATCCAAAATGAAGAATTTCCTCTTCTCAGGAGCATACCCAACAAACATGGATAAAAATAAAAGACAAACTTTCCGTCCTCAATCTATCCTATATGTTTTGGTAGATAGCATTCTCTTTTGAAAAGATTTGAACGGCATTCTCCTTCGGTGCGTAGGACCGGAACAGGTAAGTAAGATACTATAAGAGTTTCATATTGGCCTATTTGGAGGAAATTATTGTGCACGAACAACAGCTACCAAGATCATGTGAGCCAGCTAATATTGGCTGATTTATTCAAGGATTCCCATCTCTGGGTAAGGAAATGTAAGGAATGTGCCTTTTTCATAGGTAAGTAGAAGTTGGCAACTCTTCCACTACATCCAGTTCAAGTGGATCAACCCTTTGTTCAATGGGAGTTGGACTTCATCGGAATGATTAATCCTCCATCCAGTGATGGACATAAGTGGGCCCGTACCACAACAGACTATTTTACTTGATGGAAAGAGCCAGTGGCATTAAAAGAGAGCAATGAAAAGGTAGTTTTTGATTTTTTGGAGGGTATAATGATGAGGTTCGGTGTTTCGTTTACAGTTATTTCAGACAACGCATTGGATTTTCTTAGTATGAAATTCAGTGAATGGGCTGTTAAAAATGGGGTATACCTCAAAACTTCATCCAATTACTATCCGCAAGGAAACGGATTGGCTGAGTCTAGAAAAAAAAACCTCATAAGGATTATTAAGCACACAATGGAGACTAATAATAGGACTTGGCATACATAGCTTAAGACCACCTTATGGGCAGATCGGATCACACCTAAAAATGCCATTGGAAATTATCCTTTTGTTCTTGTATATGGAAGAGAGGAAAAACTTCCGCTCTCATTGGAGTTACCTTCTTTGAAGTTAGCTCATCAACTTGAAGTTATAGAGAGTGGTCCTCTGATAGTAAGGTTTGCTGAACTCATGGAGCTAGAGGAAGTATGAGACAAGGCTATGAAAACTTTGGAGCAGCATTAGGCTCAAGTTAAGAAATATTTTGACAAGAAGGTATCTGAAAGGTGTTTTCAAAAGGGAGATTTAGTTCTCAAATGGGATGAAGACAAGGCCAAACCAGGCAGGCATGCAAAATTTGATGCTCTCTGGAGTGGGCCTTACATCATCACAAGTTGCAAAGAGGCAAATTCATTCTGTCTATCTAGGCTCAATGGAGAAGAACTTCCCATTAATGTGAATTGGATACATCTCAAAGCTTGTTTTTGAGAAGCCTTCCACCCCCTGTATAGCTAAATTAGGTGTTTTCCTCCAAGTGCTTATGCACATTGTTGTGTGTTATTGTTTTTCTTTCCTTGTTGTGTTTTGTGTTGTTATGCACATTGTTTCATCATTGGAAGGTGTCAAGGAGAAGAAAGGTTCAAGGTTTCCATAAGATTTTTAAAATCTACTTCATTCAAATGATTGCAGTGTTCCATGGATGTCAAACATTCAATAGTTTTAGTCTACTTCATGCTTAGCATTCCAGGGAGGTCCAAGATATCAGTAATTCTCAAGGAGAATTTAGGATGTGTCAAATAAAATCATACTACTTTCAGGATTTGAATACAGAATCCATTCATAATGGACGACTTAAGGCCATTGGAATCATGCTTAGTAGGAAATCATCCCCGAGAGGTCACCAAAAATGCTATCCAATTTTGCAAACATGGCAAGATTAGACAATGGGGTCCTATCATGTTCAAAATGAAATAATAATCCCAAGAACCCACCTTTAGTCATTATCGAGATACAATAATTAAAAATAATTCTTAAATTGCATATGAGAGATCACCTAGCATCGAAAGGCACCCAGTTGATCTCAAATCAGTGAAGATTTTAGAGTCAAGTTGATAGAGAACCCGGTGTCAAATTGATAGTCATCTTGGAAATCATCTCGGTAGAGTCTCTCGGTTGTAAGAGCTTGATGAGATCTTGTTAATACAAAATATAGCTAGTTGAAAATTGATGAATGAAAGGAACTCTATAAGAATCTCAGTATAGATCGATGCAAAAAGATATGAAGGCCAAGTCAGGGAAAGCTAAGTTAACATGAGGCTAGGTCTAATGCATTAGACAGTGCTCGAACAACCACTTGGGAGAATTATCTTGTTTGACTGAGATGATATAAGATTATGCAGATATGGGAGGTTCAACATCATTGATTCTCGGGTTTGTAATTACATAACGGAAGGAATTCTATCGACCCAGGAAGATAGTATAAGCATCATAGAATACCAATGTAAAATTGAGTCAAACCGACATCTTCAAAAGAGCTATGAAGTATAACGGTGTTTAGAATTTCCTCGGCCGAGCATTCGGTGCACAGGTAGTACGCATGTTACAGTATACTAGAAGCCTTTTTGAGTGCTTCCAATTAGCAAGTTGTCCAACTATGTTGTTATATGTTCAGTATCGAATGCATCCTCAAATTCAAGATTTTCCTTCAAGATATGTTTTATCAAAATAAAATAAGTGACAGTGAGAGTGTTACCAGGAGACCTGATGAAATTTGTTACAAAGATTCTCTATTGAGACCTTACTGGTTTTACGATGTAACTCATGGAAGTGAATCTCATAGAGGTGGATCTGTTTCATATCAGAATATTCATGAGTCACTAAGTTGACAGGCGTAAAGGTCTCTGTTGGAATTATCACACCTTACAAGCTACAGCTGAAATGTTTGCACCAAGAGAATGATGTTTCCTCATGCTGAGTGGAAATGTGGAAATCAATGGCCATCTATCCAAAATGAAATATGGAAAGATAATGTTGAAACCCCACACTCCAATCCCAGATGTGTAAAATAAGGCAAGCATTGCCAAGGGAAATGACGTGATGTCAAACCATCGAAAAAATTTTGAGCGTGGGAGAAGATTTATTCTACTGCCAAAAAATTGGGAGCATGATAATGGTAAACCGAGCAGGTAATCCTGCACATGGGAAACATTTCACTATATTTCCAAGGTCAGAAATTTGATGATGGCAGGCCAAGTTGGTCTTTCCACATATGGGATAAATTCATCCCAATTTCCATCGTGGAAACTCTGTAATGACAAGCTGTCGTGAGGTTTCCATGTAGAGAAGAATTCAAGTTTATTTCCGGAATACCAGGCGAGTCGAAACACATTAGAGTGGTAAATGAGAAAGTGTTTGTGAAAATAGCCAGATTTTCGGTTAAGCCATCCGCTGCATCCTTAAGGACTCAACAAGTAAAGCTCAGTCAAGGACCGAGTGAATAGGAAAATCGGTTGGGGAAGATCAATGTAACGAAGACCTGTTCAATGTGGAGGTGAATAACGAGCAGTCGAAAGGTTTAGAACTTAGTCATGTTACCACTTCTTAGGACACTTACAGTGGTTCATTGTCATAGTGGCATAATTAAATTGACATTTCCCATGCTTCAATGCAATACCAGTGCCAATTCCATCCACTTTCAATCCCAATCTCACAACGTTATGTACAGAAGGTCATTTAAAGGAGGCTCTACACATTTTGCTTACCACACACAACACCCCCATAAACCCTTCTACATATCTTCAACTATTACAGACTTGCATTTCCAGGAATACGCTTTCACAAGGAGTTTGGCGGATTCTCGTAACATGTTTGATGACATGACGGAAAGAGTTGTCTTATGAAGGAATACCATAATTACAACTTATAGAAGACATGGGTTTCCTCAGGAGGCATTGACACTGTTTCACCGAATGCAATAAAAATATGTCCGACCTGGTCAGTTTTCCCTTGCTAGCATACTTTTAGCCTATGCTACAATAAGAGATTTAGAATAGGGTATGGACATATATCAAAGCATATTTGAAAGGGGTCGTGAGGATGTATGTTTAGAAAAAATGCTGAAGTAAATGCCTCAATGGTTCAAGCTCACGTAGAAGCTAGCCATATGGAGATCGATGCATCAAATATTGCAAGGAGCTCAGTAAGTAAGCCAATAGGTAACCAGGTTGAATACGATCTCATGATGAGTCTATACACACGAGAGGAGGAGATGATACGAGCCGACATAAGTGTGTAGCATCGAGTGGTTCAAGAAAGGGCTCAATTGAGTTGTTTCAAGTTGAAACGACATCTACACTATAGGCTCCTTTTAGATCGAGCTCTGCAGACCAAGGTGTGCAGAAGATTCATGATATCATATGGCTTTGAGTTCGTGGTAAATATGTTGCATAGGTCATGTGAATAAGGTATCTTGACTAATAAGAGCATACACACGGTGAAGTTTCACTCAGAGCTCATAAAGGATGTTGATTTCTATCATTGCAGAGGTAGCAAGAATGTCGGGCCAGGGTATTCAAATAACGAATCTCAAACAGTTAGTGAGTACGGTGTATATCTTTTCAATGGCATTGTTCAAACCTTCCTCAGCTAAGCATTCTATGCACATGAGACGAGACTTTTCCTAGACTTGATGGGCTATAAGGTAGGCTGAGTATAGTAATTTCAAAGGTGGGTATGGATCAACATGGTATGATTGGTAACAAGTGAACATTTGAAAGAGTCTCAAATGAAATACATGCCTGATGATGGTGAACTTTGCATAAGCTGAGACACGATGCACATTATGAGATGAGTGCGGGGGAAAGCTTGTTCAGGGATTGACAAGAAAATGACTCAGTAAATAACATGCGAGTCGGTTGTGAGGTTCTTTGTGGTGAAGCATTCACGTATTCAAAATCCAAGCCAAAATCAAAAATATTCATTTCAAGTGCGACGTCACTATGGAGCTATGTCGAAGTTCGGCAACGAACTCGCACATTGGAGCTCAGTAGATTAAGCAAGATTGGCTTTTAACTCATTTTAGTGGGCTAGTGATCATTGATTTGGCATCGCTGAGTCATTGTGAGTACAAAGAAAATATAGTCCAGTTGAGCTCTTAAGAAAGTTGAATGAGTTGATGGATTAATGTGTCCATCGAGCTAGGTTAGGAATTCAAGGAGCCAGACCCAAGAATGTAGAATTCTAAGCTATAAGAGCTCGATCAACATTTTTTGAAGGAGTCATGGGTCGAGATCAATTTTAGTAGCAAGTTAGAAAAGGATTTTGGTGAATGGAAATCAGTTCTCAGCTTGGTGCGGCAGTGAATAGAAGGATGGTGGAGCTCATGTCTAACTCAGTGAGTTGGCTCGGCAATCTAACCACTGAGTTGGGATTTTTTTGACATATTCACATGGACCCCCATCCTATTCAAGTCAAATGGGTCAACGGTGGGGTCCTGACATTATGTTAATTAATTTAATATTTCTATTAAAATATTTTAGTAATAATATTTATTATAATTATTTAAATATTATTTTAATTAATTGAGAAGACTAGGTCATCAGGCAATTAATGACCCATGATGGGCCCTTCTCAGGTGATTTAACTAACTATAATAACTACATCACGGGCCTTCAATTTAGGAATGTAATTATGACCTTTCCTCTTCTTTCTCACATATTCTTCTATAAATGTAAGTTAGAAGCTCATTTCAAGTGGTTCCAATAGTTCAGACAAGTTGGGAAGTTATGTATCTCAGGTGACTGTATACTTTTCAAGAGTCCTCTCTCTTTTGCAAGTTGTTATTGTGTGTTGAGAGAACTTTCAAGCCTCCTCTTCAAGAATGTAATGGCAACTATTGCCTCTTCTGAATGTATGATGCATTGTGCATGTTATTAAAGCAATAAAAGTGTGTGTTTTGTGACTAATCTCAATCCTTTCATCCTTCTATGCTTCTTTGTACCTTTCTCATACTTGCAGGTACACTGTGTAAGTTTAAATTTCTATTGTAGGTTCTTGGAGTTCTGTGCTTATCGAGTGGTGGAGTATTGAATGCAGTTGAGTTATGGTGTTTGTTCACCCTTCTTGAATTCATCCTTCTTCACTGGGAAACTAGTATATTTCTCGGTCTGATAAGGTTTAGCAAAGGGAACGCATGTCTCTCAGTTTGTGGTATCTTGTACCCTCCCTAAGTTACACTAGGTGAAGTTGACCTGTGGTGCACACACCCTCTTCAAATTAACCCTTCCTGAGTCTGGAAACACCCTTTATTTGGTGCATCACCATCCCTAGTATAGTTTCATTTCTGTAAATCTCTTTCCCTAAAACCCCATGAAGATGTTTTTTTTATTATAGGTAAATAGTTTTTTGAAAGGGACTATACCCTTGTGTAGAAAAAAGGGGGCCTAGGAGCCAGAATAGGAGTGAAAAAAATTATAAGAAGGATCAAGATCTAGATAAGACATAAAAAACCAGTGTAACCAAAGATAAGTTACCCCAAAACATCCAACCGGTTCGAAATCTGTAAAAGAGAAGAAAAAAACCAGCAACAAAACAACAAAAACCATGACAGAAGTCAGCAAGAACAATGCAGAGAAATAATTAATTCTTGGCGACTTTAGCAATTTTGGATTTGATATTCTGCTAGGAGGTGAACATAGCCAATGCCGTCATGTGAGCAGGGTCAGTAGTATCTAGCTGTTATATTGTTTGTTTGCTTTCTTTTTTTGTTCCCCAAAGAGTAGCTGGTATGCCACTGAGATTAGAGACGCAGCGGACATGCTGCTCAATAAACTCCTCAATTGCATTAAAAATAGCCATATTATAATCATGGTGAGTCTTGGTTTTGCCAAGTCGGTTGTCGAGGGAGTAAATTTTTTTCTGGATATCTTCCATCTGATTGTTGTCAATATTATCCTCCTCCTCCTTCATTCTCTTACCTTTTTTCTTAGCCAAGTGTTTTAATTCCTCTTTCAACATTAGCATGTTAGTTTCTAATGCTTCAAGCCTTTTAGTGGAGCTCTCAGTGTGTGTCTCCAGAGACCCCGTACTGCTAATGTGTAGGAGATTATGGGCAACCTCCAAGTCCTGAGGCACATTCCCCGAAAAATGGGTTTCCAGGTTCATCCTTTTAGATGATCTAGTTCTAGGCATGTTTGAGGTGGAGGTGAAAGGGGTGGGGGTAGAGGTGGGGAGAATGACAGGGGGTGTAGTGCCCACTTCCCTTCGACACCATTTTTTTTTTGTTGTTTTCAAGACTGATTACTTCACTTATGGATTTATTATGGCTTCTTGATTTAGCATGCTAGTAGATATCATAGACACTGGACTGTTATTGATTTGATCTTTATATGATGCATATGGTCTACTGGTGGACATTTGATGATGATATTTGTATATTTTGACATGGTTATTTATCTTTAATTATGACATGTGATATATTTAATCATATTGAGTAGAACTTGATAATTGGACTAATGTGATGATCGTTCTAACATAAATGAAATGTGGAATAGAAATGTGCTAGAAAGTGTAAGTGATATCGTACTTGCATAGATGATAGTAAATCATGTGTCATTTATTTTAGATTATATTGTATATTTGGCATGAATGTTTTAATGTGGCCAACAGGCCGAAGGAGGTATTCTCTGTTCTGCAGGTATATTATATTCACAATAATATTGGGGAGTGGAGAGCAACCACATCGGAATTCGAGAAGAATCCAGCTAAGGTCACCATGGCAACAAGTAATTGTGTGTGTGTTAGAATTATTTGGTTAGGGAAAAATTGTGACCTAGGGGTCATGTGTTTTTTTGTTTTAATTTTCCCTTTTTTTTATTATGTTAGTATGTGTTGCTCTTAGTAAGTGAAATTTTACTTGTGTTATTATTCATATTCTTTGGATGGGATTTTACCCCTTTGTTAGCCATGGGTTCCTAGACTAATTAAGGGATATGACCAAAAGAGAGTTCATTTATTAGGCTTGATTTACTTTGGATCTTGTGTGGATTGATGTGTGTTTGAGTTTTGAGTGTAGCACACTCTACCCCACATGGGAAACTCGAATTTGGCCTTAGAGGCCAAATTTCAAAGCTTGTGGGACAAGTCAAACTTGTCCCACACCTCTTGAAACCCCATGCCAACCCTAACTATGGGTTGGAAGGCCAAATTTAGGGTCTTTTAGGTGTTTTGGGGGGATAAAAGGGTAAAATATTAATTGCACTTTCTTTCCAAAATTTAATTTTGTCCTTTGGGAAGTGGGCTTAGGTGGAGTGTGTAAGGTGCTTGCCTTTCTTTCTTTTCTCTATTTATTGGATCCTCTTGTTTGTTTTGGGGTTTGGAAGTTTCATTTTTAGTCTTTGGTATTTTGGAGAGGAGAGGATTTTGAAGGAGTTTGTGGATTTTTGGAGCTTGTTGATACTTGTGGGAATTTTGTTGGAGCTTGTGGATGCTTGCTTGATCTTTGGAGGGATTTGAGACTTCATACTTGGAACAAGCTCTACCATGGAAAGGTAGGAGCTTCACCTTTGCTTGTATTATGTTTTCTCCTTTTTGTCATATGAATGAGTATATATATGTTGTGTTGAAAATTGTAGTTTGAAATGCTTTTTGGGAATGGGTAGAATGCCTAAGTTGGGAGTGGGAGGAGTCTATGGGGATTTTAATTGAGGGAGGCATAAGAGATCATTTTCTTGAGGAGGGAGTTTGGGTTGGGTGCCCACCTAGTAAGAGAAATGCTTGCATTTTCTTCTTGTTTTTACTTGAGGGAGTCATAAGAGTTGAGGGAGGCATAAGAGTGGATCGAGGGATAAGGGGTACTTGAGGGAGGCATAAGAGTTGTTAGGGGTATTGTGTTTTGCATTGGAGGATTTTAGGTGGCACCCATTCCCATTGGGAGGCATAAGTGGCCTCCCCATAGGTCTTACTCTTATGGCTTTCTTAATAAGCCTTGTGACTTGTTGAGATGTTGATTTTGTTTGAAGGATTATCGAATGAATGTGAAATTTTATGTTAAGTTATGTGGAAGCTAGTAGTTTCCATGAGTTGGATTTTCTCCTATTGTGATGTGGTTGGGGCTTGGGGGCCAATGGAGAGGATGGCTTATCTTCTCCATTGGGTATCTTGGTTGGGAGGAGAGCGTTGCCTCTCCCCTTATTTTGTTGTGAATCAAGAAAACTATTGGAGGGGCTACCTTGTGATGTTTGAAGCATTGGAACCTTGTTGATGACAATGTGGAACCACCTTGTATTTTTACCCACCTTGAGTGGAAGAAAAGTGTAATATTGCTTTGTATTTTAGTTTCCATTATTGTAATTTGTTCCCACCTAAAGTGGAAAATGTTGTAACAATATTTTGAAGGAAATTTGTATTGATCTTCATTAGTAAGGTTGTAATGTGAATGGAATTGAAATTTGAAGGAAAGACAATTTATTTATTCTCCTTTAACTTGTCTTGAAACCTCATATGAGTATGTTGATCTTGTTGAAATGATAGTAGTTCTTGCTTTAAAACTTAATGTAAATATTGTTGAATCCCCCTTCAGGAATGTTGGGAAATTTACTTGAAAAAAAAAAAACATATATAGAATTTCACTTTGCTACTTAAAAGAGATGTATTGAAAAAGTTGGAATATTAGTGTATTTTCTATTCTTGTATTGTTGATGGAAGGACTTAAGTTTTAAATAGTTTTCAATATGTCAATGAAGTGATTTAGGTTCTAGCTCTATTATGTTTTTCCTCATATTAAGAATTTATTGAAAATCCATTTGCAAAATTATCAAGGGCAATAAAATCAAATCAATTTGAAATCCGTACAAGGCCTATTAAATTGTGTAAAAAGAAAGTTCAATGTAAAAGCTCTAAACTTATTAAGTTTAATACCCATATGTCCTTAATGCTTAACAAGGATACTAATATTTTAAAATATCATTCATATTAAAATAATGCTAAAAAGTAATGGATTTACTATTATTAAATCATATTAATACCAACATACTATTAATATTCCTTTTATATTAACATAGTATATTAATATAAACTGCCACCAAGAACTAATATTAATAGAACCTACGTATGTCCATATAATTGCAAAGCAAACTTTGCTTCATGGATATTCTGTTATGAACCAGACCCACCTCTATGCGATTTCCTTCCACGAGTTAAATCATTTTGGTTTTCTAGTTGTATATAGGACCAAAAAGGATTAGAACCGAGCCTTGGAAGGTTTAATTCACACTCCCATGCTCAAATGATCTGTCAATATAGCAATGAATACATGTATGCAAATATATAAGGAGTTATGTCAGTGAAATCCTCAACTACCAAGGCAATGTTCCCATCTGCGGCAGCACAGCTGTCTTACAGTAGACAACCTCTAAGAAACAATGTCTGTCACGCCTTCTTGATTACAAGATTTTGAATTTATCCTATGATGTGGCATGTCTCTTGTCTTGGATTACCCTTTTTCACATAATCATAGGTAAAGACTATTTCAGAAAACGTGTAATTAGAAAGGTAGAAAACTCAAGCATAAGTTAAGCTAAGCATAAAACAAATCTGCAGCTACTCTCCCTTTCTTAAAGTGTACACGCCAAAAGAATCTAGCTCTACAATCTGATCATATGTAAATAGATCCACCTCTTTGAGACTCCCCTCCACGAGCTGCACCGTAAATGGGTAAGTTCTCATTGAAGGTCTTGCAATAAATTTCACTAGGTCTTCTCGTAACACTCTCACTGTTCCTTAATCGATATTGATTAAAATATCTCGAAGGAGAACTCCGAATTTGAGGATGCATTCGATGTTGAATAGATAACAAATTATTTGGTCAACCTGCTTGTTGGAAGCGCTCCAAAAGATTGCTGCCTTACTGTGCAGGCTGCTACTATAGACCCCGCCATGAACGCACCTCGCAGCACCCAATGAAAGCAGAGGTATCACGCCTAGTTCACTCGCATGTAGCTTCATCTCTAACCTCTGATCTGACCCGCGCGGCCATGGCTGGGTAACCAGTCTATCCCCTCACCTGTAGCTTCATCTATAACCACCACATTAAATTCATGTGGCCAGGACAGAATCCAACAGCACGCCGACTTTGTAAAGCAATTGATTTGCAAAATCTAGTGGAATAAATGGAGATGCGCGTGACAGCATGAAGACTCCAGCACGCAAGGGGATGGAGCTTTAATGAATGGCAGGTGGCTATTCAAAGCCACCCACATCCAATCACTAAAGGAAAAAAAAAATATAATAACAGAAAATAATAATAAAATCAAGAAAATATACCTTTATAAATTCAGTTGTATGGATAGTTTTCAATAGATGAAAGTCTTGGTAAGAGTTTATTTTATTTTATTTTCTTTACACGCGTGTGTAAAACAAAAAAAGGAATTCAACCTCCCCCATTCAAATTCTTCTAAACCGTGTTTTCCTTTTTGCATTAGACCTATACGATACATTAGTGACAGAATTCAACTAAGATGAATTACATAAGGAATTTTTTTTTTCATTTTGCTGAATTCCGCTAATTTCACATTTCATGATAATCCTCAGTTAAAAAGTCTACGATAATATATTCAATGGTCATGTTTTGAACCTACATCACGTGTTTGCAAATGATAGTTTGGCCGTGTTATGGCTGTCGGTTGATTCAACACCTGTGACCATTCCCATCGAACTCCGTGACCAAAGTAGTTGGTCCATTCAACCACTTGAAATGAAAATTGTTATTTTCAAAGAGTGGAATAGAGATTTTTGTGAAGAGTAATTTTGTTATAACAATCCAAACCTTAACTTTGATGAAGATGAGACAAAAATAATTTTAAAAAAAATAAAAAATAAAAAAATTTAGTCGTATTGTTTTGGGTTATATGTTTGTGGAAGCAGCTTCTTCGTCGTCATCGTCATTTTTACGGCGTTACAGGGGGAGCCGAGAAGGAAGGTAGATGGGTAGCAACTGTGGTGATGGGTATAGAGGGAGTAGTATCCTTCACAGTGGTGGGAAAAGAAGGAACAGATCTGGGGAGGTAGGGATCCTGGGAAGCTTGAGGAGACACAGTTTAAGAAACAAGAAAATGAGCCCTTAATGCAATGGGACCGCTCGATCATGTTTTTGGAACTCCAAGATGGAGCGCTCAAGAGAGTTAGGTAAATAGTGAGCGAAACATACCATGAAATTTGTACGGAAGTGGTTGAGAAACACAAGATGCTTTAAGGGCACTGTGACAAATCTCCCCTCTAAAGAAATGAGTCTCACCATCATACGGGTAACATCCTCAAAAGGCAGAGGGATAGAGCTGACTTGTAGACCTACCGTGACAAAAACTAGTTTCTCATTGCCCTCCACAAATTTCCTCTCCTCAGCCGGCCTGTTAGTCCTTTTATTGAAAAATTGGTACACATCCATTCCAAGGCGAGTAGCTTCAGTGATTAACTCTTCATTGATCAAACATTTTTGTCCTCCATATTCAACTTTGCGGTCTTTCCATTCCTTCACGAACTGGACGGAGATGCTTTAGTTGTGACCCTATATCTTCTCAATGAAATTAGTGATGCCTCCCTGGTTGAGAAGATTCCAAAGCTCTTCATTATTTTTCCACTCCGGGTCCGCGCTGGGCTCGATCTGACATGGGGCTCCTCTCATTTTCAACGGGCTTAAGTGATAGACAGTGTAAGCTTCAAAATCCCTTTAAGAAAAATGACAGAATGCACAGTTTCCAACCTGCCTTTCTCTATTTTTTTCTCATGCTATGGGAATAATGCATAGTTTAACCTTTGTTGTCATGGCACTTCCCACGAATGCCTACATTATTGCTGCTCTGAAATTGTGAGTTCCCACATGTGTGAGCATTAGGCTCCTTTGAAATCCACTCTAGATCATCATCAGCCTTACCACAGACTTGAGAATCCATAAAAAATTGTTCAATAGCTGTTATATGCATAATATTTCCCGCATGTTCAGCTTTAATCTTAAGATAAAAGCACTTTAAATTATCATTATAGTTTGTATAACCTTGAATGCCCATCAATATTTGTTTAAGCGTTGTTTTAAAATTATCTGCACGTGTGAAATTCTTATTCATAAAGACCCCCTCCCAATGTTCATTAATTTTATACCAAATTTGTATGCCCACAGGTATCCGCTTGTATGTTGTTTTGAATCTGCTCAAGAATGTGATCACTATTATCCCAAATAATGTGATTAACATTTATGCCATAGTTAGCCAATGCATCTGCCATCTTGTTACTCTCCCGGTAGGTATGCTTGATCTGAATATTATGGAAGTTCTGGCAAATACTTATGGACTCCAAGATGAAGTATTTGATGTTCCAACTTGGGGGCGAACACTGATTAAGATGATTGATTATATTGAGTGCGTCTCCTTCCAGACTGAGATTTCTGATATTATGGGTCTGAGAAATTCCAAGGCCTCATAAAGCAGATAATGCTTTAGCAAAATGATTAGTTTGTATTCCCATTTTACCAGCATAAGAAGCCACCAAACTACCTTTATGATCCTTGATCACTCCTCCCCCCGCTGCAATTCCAGGGTTACCCTTAGAGGCCCCATCAAATTTCAACTTATATTAGTTAAGATCTGGAGGATGCCAGTGTATCAAAGATCTATCAATATTGTTACCTGAATTATTTCAGATACTGTCAGCTCCAATCTGCCATTGGGACAAGATATTCTCTTCATTTACTGGGTAACTTTTGTTATTGGGGGGTTCAAATCTAGCAATATTCTCCTTAATAGCATTAGAAATTTTACCAATGCTGAGCTTATAATTCTGTTTACTATTTCTAAAGATAATGTCATTTCTATCTTTCCATATCCTCCAAATAATATAAGGCATTACCAAATTCTAGAGCCTTCTCACAACACAATGTTTGTAGGGTGGGCTCCATTGTGTCTAGAGCTGACTGAAATCCCTCGGAACCACCTAGGAAGCTTTAAAATTAGAAAGGGAAAAACTCCACATTTTGGTAGCATACTCACAATGGATGAGCAAATGACTGATATCCTCATAATATTTTTTACACAAATGACACCTATTAGGCATTATAAAACCTTTTCTTATCAGGTTATCAGTAGTAAGAATTCTGCCCCTGAGAGAAAGCTAAAATAAAAAGTTAATTTTAGGTGTTAGCTCCTTCATCCAAATTCTATTCCAATTAAACTCAATTTGATTATTGTTAAAGAAAGTATTATAGCCATTTTTAACAGAGTAGTTCCCATTAATAGAACTGCTCCAGACCAACTCATCCTTAACTTCGAGCTGACTTAAGGGGATAAGGTCCAACTAATCTTGCAGGGAGGAAATAATCTGGGTCAGATCGTCTCGATCCACAGTGAGTTTTTTCCAATTCTTCTTATTTCCCATTCTTATAATATAATCCTTGATTCTAGTGCCATAATTGCTTTTAATGATGTCTTTGACTGCTCCAAATCTTTCCATGAGGTTGCCATTAAACCAGTTATCTTCCCAAAATTTTATATCATAAACATCTCCCACTTTCCACTTACTTCCTTGTTTTATGAAAATGTTAGCATAGGATTAGATAATCATTTTTGTTACACTAGGAGTAGTACAACACTTAGTTTAGGAAGAGGAAGCCTGCCTTCTACGGGGGTTCACTTCGAGGCCAAGTCCCACAACTTGAGAGGTGATCCCATGTGTCCCAATCACACCGAATGTTCTATTCACATCCTGGCCATTCAGAGGGTGCAGTGATTTGGCAACAATAGTTACAAGATAACAATTGTCACTAACAGGTTCTAGAACAATTCTAATCTACTAGAATATAATTTTATTTTATTAATAATTATTATAGGTCATAAGGTCCAAAATTTAGGGTTAGAAGTTTCAATTAGGTTCATAGGGAAATTCCTCACCATACCCACTCTCTAATAGGCTTAAAGCTTCAACTTGCTTTTTCTCACACTTAATGCATTAAAAAATTCCATAAATCACTCCTATTGGGCAGGAAATTTACTCACCTTTCCATTGATATAAAGAAGTCCTTGTAACTCCTCATATTTCTCAAGTTATAGGATGGCGGGCCCAGGGGTAAAAATTTGCCCAAAGGGTGGGTTAGCGGGCCATAGGGAGACCTTTGGAAAAATTTTCCCACGTGGGGAAAAATAACATTTGCACCTGATCTCCCATAGGTCCGCAAGTCCATAACGGACACGTGGTGCTCCCTAAGCCAACGCGGGGAAAAGAGGGGTAGTGGAAGACATTTGCAAATTCTCTTACGTGGGGTTAAAAATTTTCTTTGCGCCTACACTCCTGCAAGTCCACAAAGGACATGTGGCATCTCCTAAACCAATGTGGGGAAGGTGGGGTGGCGGGGATAAAATTGGCTTAACGCCCCGAAGGGCTAAGAGGGTATATAGACCCAAACCTCCACTGGCACCTCGCGATGACCTGTGGTAGCCCTTGATTGGCTATAGGCTAGCAGGACAGTGAGGGAAACTTGGAAAATTTTTGAAAAACTTTCCGAGATGCAAAAGACAAAAAGGGACCCATTCCTCTTTCGATGCCTCATGACGCCATGTGGCATCACCTGATTGGTTGCGGGATGTCGGGGAAAATTTACAAAATTTTCCAAATTTTTTCAGAAAGTGCTAAGTAAAAAAGGGGATCTACCCCTTCGCTGACACCTCATGATGCCACATGGTAGCCTCTAATTGGCTGTGGGCCAGCAGGAAGGCGGAAAAAAATTGGAAAATTTTCCCAAAAATTTTCCTAAGCTCTAAGGGAAAAATTTGGGCTGTAGACCCGCCAAGGAAAAAAATCTTCAAAGGGCCATAACTTTTGATAGAGATCTCAGTTTGGGGCAAACAAGGACTTTCTGCAAAGTTGATGACATCCTCTTTGCACAGAGATAAATAATTTTATATTTTGATAAATTTTAAGGGGTCAATGTTAAGAAAATGTCTTGCAGGATTTTACAGTGCGAACTGGTAAATTTTATCTTGTTGTATATGTTCAATTTGATCTTCTTCCTCTCTCAACATGTCAATTAGACATGGAGGATTTCACCTAAATTTATTTATGAAAGGTTAAACATTCAATTTTTTTGATTGATTTACAATTTGAGGATTTCCATTTCTTGATAGAAAACGACTGCAAAATGGCTTGAGCCCAATTTTGCTAAGTTTTGAAGTATTTCCTATAATTTTTTTTGTCTAATAGAACTCGTTTATACCCTGGCATGTTCAATTTTATCATTTCCTTGTTATTTCTTGCTTACAGGTTCGAACTATGCATTTTTGGTTTAGAAAATTGTCAGTTTGAAATTACAAATAACAGGGATCAAATTTTGATGGATCTATTTTCCATTTCTTCTTTCAAATATTTAGAATATGTTCCAATTCCAATCTAACACATTAGTTGATTCAAATCAGACTATTCAAGACCAAATGTAATTCTAATTTCAATTTTTTTCACATTTACTTCTTTCAAGCAAATATTTCAATACATTGAAATAATCAAATTCAATACATGAACAAAATTTGAGAAAATTATTACATTCATTTATTGATTTCAAAAGGTAATTTTAGATCTTCCCTCTTTTATTTCTTCCAAAACATATATTATATATAGGACAAAATAATACATTTTCTTCTCACGTGTTTCATATTTCCACTTTCAAAACAAGTGTATGATAAACTCAAATTTCCAATGGAATAATATCATATGAACAAGTTAAACACTTCCAATAATTCCAATGAAACTCATACAACCTCCTTTCCATTTGATTTCAAAATACAGTATACAAAACAATATCATTCTTTCACATTCTTTCCAAAATTAAATACAGACTATAACTCTTTTACATTTTCAATTTCCACTTGCAATCAGTACAACATATTTCCATTGCAAACATTTACAAGTTCATCCACTTCAAGTGCGAAAGATTACAATGAGATTTCATTACACAAGGGACTATCAAACTGTCTTTCTCAGCTCCAGAACAACAACATTCATTCTTCTCATTCATCCAATTTCATCACAATAGGAGTAGGGGAAAGACAATGCTCTCCACCCAACCAAGACATCCAATGAAGAGGATAAACTATCCTTGTTCATTGGCCCCCAAGCCTCAAACACAAAGCAATAGAATATGTGATCCAACTCATGGCAACAACAGGCTTCCACAAAACATACACACAACATTTTTACAAAGAGACACAGTCCCAAACAGAATGTAGTTTACAACTACATTAAAACATGACAAACAACACAAAGGCTTCATTAAGCAAACCAAAGGAGCAGGAAGCTATGGGGGATGTTGTGTATGCCTCCCAAGGGGAAAAATGGGTATCACACCCTGAGTACAACCCACCAAATATATATATATATATATATATATCATTTCAAACCATGTCATGCCCTTATGCCTCCCCCAAGTACCCCTTATTCCTCACATTTTCTTATATCTCCCCAACCTCTTATGGCACCCCATAACGAGTAAACAAATGCAAGCTATTTCTTTGTAAGGTGTAACCCAAATTCCCAACTCTCTCCACCCTTATACCTCCCTAAAACAACTTGTGCCTCCCACAAAATACCCCATAGTCTTCTCCTACATCATTCCTAGGCTGTCTACCCAAAAACCCACAATATATACCAAAACATTCACACAAGAACATTTATATAATTAAAAGAACAACATTTCAAGAGCCAAGCTCTTACCTCTCCATGATGGAGTTGTTCCTAGTTCAAAACAGTAAGCTCCTTCCAATGTAAGCAATCCAAAAATCAATCCAACACAAGCATGCAACAATCTTCCAAAAACTTCTCCAAGCAAGAGCTCCCAAAACAACAAGAAAATTTAGCCAAAATGAAGTCTCCCAAAAGTGAAGCAACCCAAAACAAGACAAACAATTCAAATTTTATAGAAGAGGGAAGAGAAGAGGATGAGGTGGATCCGTGTTGGATGCCACATCACACATCCTCAACCCTAAACAAAAGTAAACTTCATTCTCCAATGCATAATAAATAGGTGGGTGAATAATATGACAGATTTACTTACACACTCAAACAAGTCCATACCGCATAAGGACTGAAATTAAATTATGTAAGAAAAGTGCAATTACAACATTCAACTTGACTTGTAAAAATGCATAAAAAGGTCTAAATTTAACCCTCCAACCATAGGCAAGGTTGGTATGGAAATTTAAGAGGTATGGGACAAGTTTAACTTGTCCCACAAGCCTAAAAAATCAGCCTCCGAGGGAAAATAAGAATTTCCAAGAAAGTGGAGTGTTTCACACTCAAAATTTAACTTACAAAGTCACTTACACATTCTTACAACACTTTAAAACATGGCCAACAACTCTATTAATTACATTCTTATGACATCTTTTAATTAATTAACCAAACAATGTGATTACTCACAATATTTACACACCATTAAATAAATAATGAAAGGGGTAAGTGCAACACAAAATAAACACATACAAACATAACAAAAGGGATCAAATAAAAGAAACATGTAAAATCCCTTGGTCACATATAAAGGTGATCCCCCCATGGGAATCCCTAACACAACCAACACACACAAACAAATACTAGTTGCCATGGTGACCTTGTTGAATTCATCTAGGATTCCAATGTGGTTGGTCTCCAATCCACCGATGTTTGTTGTAATATTTTTAACCTGTAAAAATACAAATACCTCCTTCGGCCTCATGGCCATATCAGAACGTCCAAAATAATATAAATATAATTAAAAATATAAAATCATCTAGATATATGAATCACAACAACATCAAAGCAATCTAACAATATCATTTATAGTTTTATCAACAACTATATCATCATCCAATAATTTTTCATTTCTAGGTCTACTCACAATATTCAAATATCACAAATCCAAACTACATTCATCATATAACCATGTCCAACATCATGTCAACATCTATATAAAATGACTCTAACAATCAGCATGCATCATATATGAATCAAAGTCAACAATAATCCATGATCTGACATCTAACACCATACTAAATCAAAACTATAATAATGTCCATAATATAGTCAGCAGTATCATGATCAATATCAAAAGTGTTGAAGGGAAGTGGACACCACACCACTCCATCGATGCACAGAGATAGCAATGGGGAATTCGGTGGATCTGGTGTGGCTATCCCCTCCCCTGGCCACTCCATCACCGCATAAAGATAGCGATGGGGAATTTTGTGTAGGGTTCGCGGAAGTCGTTTTAAGGTTCATCACAAAATTTATTAATAGTAATGAATTTCTGTATATTAAGAATCATAGTCTATATTTTACATATATTAATATAAGATACATATGTTATAGTTTCTATTATGTGTAATTGTTTTAAAGTTGTATGTAAAAATGTAGCATGAAAAAATATATTTCTAATTATTTTTAAATTTAAAAAATGAGTTGTCCCTAATTTTTATTTCACCGGCACGACAAAAGACTCCACTACTCAATATTCAATTATAGATTCCTCTCCGCACAATGACAAAAACTAACAATTAAACATGAAATTCAAAGTGCACTTATCCAAAACGCATACATGTACATACAGTTATAAAAAGGATCGAATAAAAGGAGCTTAATATGAATATGCAAACACCTTTAGCGAGTAACAGCTTGTTTATATACAAGTTTCAAATTGTGTGGTGTGAAGGGTAAATTGGGATGTTCGGGAAGGTGTCCTCTGTCTTCATGAGAGACTTTGCTGGTAAATCCTCCTAAACTCGGCACAAATGGTGAAACGAATCTTCTATATAATTTCGCATTTCAACTGTTACGACTTACGAGTATTCAACAAGTTATCAACATATTTTCTCTTGAGAAACTCGAACAGTCCAATGAATTGGGACAACAAAAAAGTCGAACAATCCGCACAAAATCGAGGACGCCGTCCAATTTTTTAGCTTTACAGTCAGCAGTTGAAAATCTTGGAATTGAATGTAAACTTCAAAACCTTCGCACTTTGCCCGTATCTGACAGAATTTCCCGCTTTTTGAAGAGAAGCAATTATGCATGTAATACGTCAAAACTATAACCGTGCAAAAAACCATGTCTCTCGCTCAGCATGTTGGGGACGAGGTATACAAAACAGGACGGCCGACAGCGAAAGTTTGGGCGAATTCATTGCAACAAATACCACGTGATATCTATGATTTCTCCTTTACTTGTGACATACACAAAGATGGAATAGACTTGTGCCTATTCTGTCTTCTGCTTTTGTTTTGAGTTTCCAAAAGTAATAAGAATTCTGTATATTACTTTTTGTCAATATGTGTTCTGATAGGGTGTTTTTTATTCAATTAATAATTTGTTCAATTTGTTCACAAGAACCTGGCGCTCTAGGACTCTTTGTATATGTAAGTGTTATTAGGAATCGAATATGGGTTGCAATATATAGTGTAAGGGATAAAAGTAGAGTTAAGTTATTTTGTAACGTATATAGTAATGTTGTTTGTTTTGTATATGTTACTTGCAAATGATTAATAATTGGTGAATTGGGAAGAATGTAAAAGAGGAAAATGTCTAGTACAATTGATATTCTATATGGTTTAAAGATTGCAACACTACACATAATAATATAGATAAGCATGTTAACGCATACCAACATCAACATTTGTATGAAAGGATATTGAATGTAGAAAAGTATTATATATGCCCTTTATACTATTTCAACATAAACTAACAAATAATATCAATTGATGATCCAAGTCCCTAGAGTACAAAAATGATAAAATAATTGAATTTTGGTCACCTAATCATATACTTTCAATGTAGGCAATCTAGTAATAAGCAATCTATATCCCATCGAAACAATAAAAAGTAACTTATTAATGATTAAAAACCTTTCAAATTATGTTTCATAAAAAATATATCTCTAATGTTATCCCTTCGATAAAATGATAAAGACATATCTCAATTAGCTATAATTATCCAATCACTAGGGTCACTTTCTAGTGATTACAAGATGATCAATCATGCTTCAAACAAAACATGGCTCTTTAATTTTATCCCTCCCTCAAAGCACAAAAAGACTAATATCATGATCAATTATATGTATACAAGCACCCAAGTCTCTATCTAATTGTTAATCAATACTAAAGCCAAAGGGTATAACTCTGAGTATTTAAGACAAGACATTAGAGGGAACAATAGTTGAGAAAGTGTGATGAAAGGAACAAATATGCATTACATAAGAAACTAAATATCCTAATTATGAAAGTTGGAGACCTTGATTTTGTGGAAAAAAATTATTTCATTTTCATTTGCATGTACTTGGACAAATGTTTGAAAGTGTAGATGAATTAATGATGGTAGTATTGGAAAATTTAATAAAGTTCAAGTAAACTTAAAATGGTAGGGTCCTTGTGTTGGTCTTCACATTCCAATGTATATTGTACGACAATGGAGAGATTTCCGTAGTTTTTTCCTAAGTCCTAATTAAGGAAATAACAATATGAGGATGCTAAAGATATATCTATTTTGTGATATTAGGAATAACACAATAAATTACAATGGTGATTTGTAGACAATTAGGAACTTTTGTAACATTTATGTTTCCTTCTAAATTTCCACAAGAAAAGCTTCACATCATCAATAGTGTTATTATAAGAATAATCTAAATCATTACCTTTGATGCTTTTATGTTAGATTTTTGTTATATGTTTCTTGCACTTCATGATTACTTACTTATATTTTAAGTTACTTGTATGTTTCTTTATGCTTCATCTTTCTTGATTTCTACTAGTGTTTGTTTTTTTGTCTCAAATGACTTGTGTTCCATGATCTCTACCATTTCCAACCACTTGGTTTTGTAGATACAGGATCCCCACAATGGCCATGACCCTGCATTTTATTCAATGCGATTAAAAGAAATTTACATAGGCACACATAATTTCTTTTATTACATGAATCTTAACCTTTACTAAGACAATATGAACACAACATAATTGTACTACTTAATCATTCTACATAATTGGTCAAATTAAACTCTAGAATAGACTCTACTAAGAAATGACATTCACAGTTATCAAAAAATAATAAAACATTTACAATGACCATTAAAATTCTAAATGATTATAACTTTTTGGAAAAATTCAAGACTTTCAAATAAAAACTCTTAAACACTTGAAAACAATAAAAAGTTGTGTCATTCCATATGACACGTTCCTGTATATAAGTGCTTATAATTTTTTGTAACTGACTGTAAACTAAATTTTTTAACTGGATTAAAGTGACTGCTACTGCAAAATGTGTCAGCTGACAAAGTGTCTATTTTTTTCCTAGGATAGATGCACCTGGTGTTCTTATCTGTTATGGGAGTTAGCATCCAATCTTTCTTTCTGACCGAAGTCTAATTTTGGGACATTATGTGATTGTGTTATTTTTTAAAATATATACTTTTTTGCTCTTATCTCTAACTCTGTGTTGTTTTAAGGGTGATTATCTTACCCGAATGATGCCTCCACTCATTTCTTGTGGATGTGACAAGTTTAGGATGATGCGTCCCAAAAGAAAGTACCCAATACTGATAAGCATAGCTGATATTGGATACCTGCAAAGGCTAAGGGATGTGGATGTTAGAAATGAAGGCAGAGGTACTAAATATGGGCTAGGAAACAAGTGTTAGTGTAACAATAGCTAGCATGTAAGATAAAGCAATGTAACAAACATATATGAATACAAGAGGGACAAAAATGTGGGTTACATATATGGGACATCTCACACAATGTCATAAGACAATCAACGTCTAACTGGCCATGTGTAAAAAATGATCAAACAAGGCATATGACATTTCCTGTAAACAATAGCAAAGAGTAAGAAAAATAACATGTAAAATTGTGACATATAGCCATTGTTTTATAGATTCATGCAAGAAAAATGTTACACATGAAGCCCCTATTAGCATGATAAAATGATATGTAGTATGTCAAAACGTTTATAGATCATCGAAAATTAAAGTGGTAGTGTCTATAAGTAATAAGTATTGAAACATTAGGATCTGTGATGTGTAGATTATGAGAGTAGCAAAGTAAGATGCACTTAGGAGCCTTAGTGGCACTAGTAAAGAGAAGTGTAAATCATCATACATCATGAAAGAATCTATGAGATTATTGCATTCACCAATAGATAATACGTATACTATGTATCTAACTAGCACAAGAAACAATGTGTAGCATGTAAATAATATAAGCTAACAAGAGAAAATACAACCAACATATATAGATGTCATGTGAAAGTGATAATATGCCATGAAATGTAAGATGCATAAATGGGAGTAGTTTTGTTTCCCCCATCAGATATGTATGAGATGAGGTTCATTTAGGAATGATCCCTTAATAGTCCAGTATGAACTGTAGAACAAGAATACATCATACGAAAATGATGGTAAAGTATGTTTATCATAGATATGGGGATTTTGGTTAAGGAATAGTGGTGTAAGATAATGCTAATGTGTCTATGAAAGATACTGATGATATTAAGGAGGTGAAGAACATTGAGGGAAATGGGCTACCCGAGAAGTTGACATAGGCTAGCAAGGTGACCAACTTGAGCGCTGAGTGTGATGAGGTTTTAATGGAGACTGTGTATGCATAAGAGAGGTAAGATTAGAGATGGATTTAGACTTGAGCCATGTAGGAGGACTAATATTCGTGACTCGTGAAAAAATAAATTCAAGAGTGGGTTAAGGAAATGGTGTGCATTATGGGATACCTTTAATGTTGACCTCTTTGTTATATATGAACTTTAGGTAGAGATGCAACATGGAATGAATACCTTGGGTAATGTAGAGCCAAGGAATACCTAAGATAATGTAACAACATTATATTTCAAATGTAATGAGGAATGGTTTAAATACGGTAAGGGTACCAAAAATGATTGGAAGGATGACACAACCATAAGACTTAGTAACTTTAAAAGTGATTAAGGAGGTTTGACATCTAATATCTAATAGGAGTGTTGTAGAGCATACATTAGTAAGGGTTGAAGGATAAACCAAATTATTATTTAATGTATAAGTATGAATAGAAGCATTAATATGAATCCAATCAGAGGGAAATGTAGCATGGTGATAATGGTCTGAGATGGTGATAACTTGTTATGGTATGTGCTCTTTAACAATGAGAAAATATAGTACACCTAATGAAGGAGGAGGAACAACATGATATGTATGGTTAGAATATGAATCAATAATTGGCTTGTCATGCTTAGGTAAGTGGTCATTAAATATTTTAAGCTTTTCATTATCATTGTCCAGTTTGGTAGTAGATGGCATCGGGATCTCGATTGCATTACTATCGATAAGATTTTGAACGATATGCCCAAGCTTAAAATAGCATTAAATAGATTGGAAATTGCATCGATGGTAATCATAGTGTGTATTTTAATCGTAGCTACAGATGCGTGGGTGAGAAAAATATAGGTTGAGTGGTGGACGGAGAGTAATGAGTTTCCTTTTAGTGGGTTGTGGTAATAGGAAGCGAGGTGTGTAAGGTAGATTAGTAAAGGTTATCCTAGTTTTTTGCAATTAAAGTGAAATAAGAATTGAAACAAAATTACCATTGGGTTGAGCATTGGTAGGTTTATGAGATGGCTTGAATTCTAATCTACATTAGAACTTGCTATAAGAGTAAATAGATGGAATGTCATAATATTTGAGTTTTTCCGTGGATAACAATTTAGTTTCACATAATTTTAGTGTATGGCATAACTAATTGAAGGAATAAGAAGTCTCGAAGATAAAAATTTCTTGGAGATGAGGTAAAAGAATTTAAACGTGTAAATCTTGAAATTTGGATTTAGCAAGGAGATTAAACATTTTAGCACTGTTGTTCTTATATCACAAGACATAGTCTCCAAGGTGCTCATTGGATCCTTGTTTGATCTTTTTAAATATATTATAGGATATTTTGGTGTGGATATTGATGGAAAAATTAGTGAGAAACACATTGGATAGAGCTATAAAAAAATTTACTAAATTTAGAGGTAGATCATAACACTAATGCATAACACAGTTCATTAAGCTTCGAGGAAATAACATGGAATGATTGTAGACGCTCCTTAGAGTTTCCATGGCCATTGAAGGTGGGAAGCTTAGGTACAAAAAAGTTAGGAGGTAGTGGGTAAGAGGAAATGGTGGGTGCAAAATGGATATGAAGTAAGAGTGATGATTCTATAGATGTAGAGCAATGTGAGGTGGCTTGACATAATTAGCAAATTTCAGATTGTAAATCATGGTATAGAGAAGCTAGGTGATGGGTGTTTAAGGAGGAGACATGGCGTGTATGGGAAGTGAAGGGGAGGATAAATTTATTTATAAGAGTAGGAATAGAAATAAATATAGTACAGATGTAGGTGGAACAGAGGTGGTCAATTGAGGAGGAAGCATCACAATAGTAAGTGAAGTATCATTATAGATCGGAGGGATAAGATCAACAATATGTGTGGCTTCTTTGTGGGTAGAAACTAAGAAGAGGTCTAAGCTATGAGAGTGTTCAGGAACATGAATTTGGAGATCATGAAGGTCTTCATCCATAAAGATTTCATCATTCTTAGCCTTTGAAATGTTGTAGTGTTTGAGTGTGGGTTATGTAAATAATTTAATTTAACTGGAATTAACTCTTAATTTTAGATTAACTTTATCATACTAATGATATGAAAATGATGAACGATATTAAGAGACAAGAAATAATAAATAAATAATGTAATACCCTAAGTAAGAGATATAGAAGTGATATACGATTAGCTTATTTCCAAGTGATATAGATTGAATAACTATTGTTACATGCTCGAAACAATGTCATCAATGTTGAATGACGATTCTGGGGCTAAAAATGAATAGGAAAAAAGTGCCAACATGAGAATAGAAGCGTGTGGGTGCTAGTAACTAATATGGGTCCTAGTGTCAGGTCAAATGCTTGGAGTATGGTCTTATTTGGGTTGCAGCAGGTTCACTGTTGGTTTTCTTTTTCTCTATTGTTCTAATACAATGTTTTTGGTCATATATCTAACCTACAAAATAGATACCTAGCTTCACATGCTGAAAAACCACATAAAACAAAATAAAGAAGATATTGAATGAGTATTCAAACTGACCCTTATGGTCATCCAGGGAGTGAACTTATGAAATAGTGTTTCACTACATCTTAGACTCTATATAGTTTTTTGTGTATGTGTGTATAATGATGCCCCTAGTTTCCCTTGTGTAAGTTCCACGGTGATAATGGGCTAGATCTAGAATATAGTAATGTATAGAATGTGTGATGGAATAAAATGAAGTTCCCCCTTCTCTGTTATGTATGCAAATTAATGTAACCCTTTTCCCTTGTATGAGTGTTCTAGATGAATTCCATTGAAATTATCTTGTGCCTATGAATGCAGGTTTAGGTGATGATAGGTAATTCTTAATTATTGGCCATTCATTTGAGAGCTATAAATGGGTATATATATGATTCCCTTATTTGAATTTCATTGTTGAAAACTAAAATGCCAACGCAAAGTTTCAAAATATGACCAAAATTAAAAAGACAACCAAAAGAGTAAGAATGAGACAAAGAATTTCAAGAGCATCTAGAAGGGACAAAAGCACCTAGTTTCTTCTATCTTGAATGACATCTAGTCTTTGAGGAACTAGAAGATAAATTAATCAAGTACCGACATGGTTGTAAGATGTGTAAGGAAAATAAAAGTATAAGAGAAAAGAAAAATTCCCAAATCACATTGTCAACCACTAAATTCTTGCTTAGAAATCATGTAGATATTAGCATGCTCTAGGACCAAGAAATGTACCCAACTATATAGATTTTTTGTCTACATGGTCAATATTTTTATACACATAGGTGTAACCATAAGCATAAAAATCCGAACCATACATAGTACCTTCAGTGAGATGGCATCAATAATCATGTGAATCACCACCATGAATATTTTTGTTCTATCATTTTAGGAGTTAATTTCATTATTTGTAAAATTTGTTGGTAGGATAACTCTAGTCGCTTTAAAAGTTTCTAATGTTATCTTCTTTTATTTGTGAACCATCATGGATGGAAACTAAAAAATACATCTCTCCACAAAATTCTTCTCTTCACATGAGATTTCCCAAAATAACTCACCTTTGGCATGAGATCACACAAAAAAAATCATCCTTGGAATGAGATCACCTAAAAAAATCGTCCTCGACATGAGATCGTCGAAAAAACTTGATTGCCCAAAACCTCAACTTTCGGAAACAAATTCAACATCTGTACTTAAAAAAGGAAAAAAATTTATCTTTTAATTTCTTATACATCAGGTACACACTTTTTTTTACAAACTTTTACACTTATACTTAATTATACACATGTTACTTTGATTTTTCATATACAGAAATTTGACTACACTCTTTCTCTTCTTTTGCAGGTACATATTTATACGCATCAAAAAGCATTTCACATCTACATGCACAAGCTATAATAAACACACTACTATGCAAATGCTCCACCCATAAGGTTTACCTCCCCTTCCTAGTTTTAATGCTTCATATTACAATCAATTCATGCTTCACTTGTCCAAGTGGCATGCTATTAATTACATTTTTCTCTACATGATCACAAGGTACACATATTATATCTACTTTATGTTATTGAATATTTACTCAACAACATAGAGTGGGGGAAAAATGTAGACACAAAATCTAAGCACATGGATACATATCTAGCTCATAGAGCATACTAATATATACATAATTCCTAAGCAATAAAATTTGTGTTTGACAACATATTTTAGGGATTTTTATTTGTCTCTTATACTTTTATCGGCATTACAAATCTTATAGCCATGTCGGTACTTGACTTATTCATCTTCTATTGCTTGAGACACTAGTGCCAATTTAGGAAAGAAACACCCAGACACTCATGTCCCTTCTAGATGCTCTTGAATTTCTTTGTCTCCTTTCTTACTCATTTGGGAATATTTTTACTTTTGGTCATATTTTACAACTTTGGTTCATCCTTTTAGTTGTTAATTATGAAATTCAATCAAGTGAATCATATCTATACAAATTTATAGTTCTCTAATGAATGGCCAATAAATAAACATTACCTATAATCACCTAAACTTGCATTCAAAGGCACTAGAGTACCTCGAAGGAATTAATTTAGCACACTCATACGAGGGACAATGGCTACATCACTCTGCATACATAGCATAGGAGGGGAACTAGATTTTATTCCATCAAACACGTTTTATACATTGCTATATTATATACCTAGCCCGCTATCACCGTGCAACATGCACAAGGGAAACATAGGGAATCATTACACACACATACACACAAAACTACATGGATTCTGAGATATAGTACAACGCTCAATTATAAGGTGACTGTTCAAGTGACTATGGGGGTAGATCCGACTTAACTAACAAACATTATTATGAAATATAATTTTCAATTTAGTTACCAAATCAACTAACAAAGATTTTTTGTTTTGAAAAACATATATATAATAATAATTACTATTAATAACAATTATTATAATTTTTTATAATAAATTACTATAAATTATTATTAATTCATTATAATAATTATTTATAGATAAAATTGTAATTCGTATATAATAATATAATTTATAAATTATTATAAATTAATATTAATATATTATTATATTTATGTATATATAATATTGTAATTTATAATTAATATTCTATTATAATTTCTAATATATTTATTTTATTTTATTCTAATTTAATATTGTCAAGTAATTAATTACAATTTTTTTATCTTATAAAATTTATTATAATTTATAAAATTTTAATATTCTATTAAACGTATTATAATTTATAATTTAATATAAGTATTATTTAATAATAGTTATATGTATAAATTATAAATATTTAATTTATTTATAACTTTAATTTTAATTTTATAACTTATAATTTAAAAAATTAAATCCACTCACATAATAATCTTCATCAAATTAAGGCATATTAGTTACGATCCTAATATAATTATTATTTAATAATAATTTTTATTTATAACTTATGAATATATAGTTTATTTAAATCCTATAATTCGAAAGATATTTATTATTAATTAATAAATAATTATTAATTTATTAATAGTAATGAAATTTTGTATATTAAGAATCCCAATCTATATTTTACATATGTTACAGATTTTATTATGTATAATTGTTTTAAATTTTTTTTGTAAAAGTTGCATGATAAACTATATTTCTATTTAATATAATAATTATTTAATAACAATTTTTATTTATAACCTATGAATATATAATTTATTTATAACTTATAATTTGAAAGATATTTCACCCTTATAATAATAATTAAGATCATATTACAATATATTTATTATTAAACAATATAGAGTATAATAAGAGGGAACAAACAGATTTGTACAAGAAAATAACTAGAATAGTAATAGTTCTTCTTAGTTGATTTGATATGGGAACTCTTATAAATATATAGCTAGTGAGTTTCCTATAAAATAGGAAACTACTTTACCCATTAATACTATTTACGTAGTATGTTTGTAACTATTAACAATACCACTACCTAATTCCAATGATCTCCACAAATATCTCGACTATAAGCTACGTGTCTAATACTCACAATATAATATACAAAATATAACTTTGCTCACACATGAACATAATGGAGCACTAATAGATTTTTCCTAACATTCCCCCACTTAGTGTGAATATGGGGAAAACATGCACGTGTACTGCAACGTGCCACTACGAAACCTGCTCATGATCTGGATAGTTTTAAGGACAATACCAACAACCTCAACTATAAATTGTTTTCTTGTGGATTTTCAACAACCACAATATCATGATGTTGTAGTACATTATTCATCTCTCATCACTATTATACTGCAGGGAATAACATAGGAAAATTTGTTGAATTATGTTAGTCATACACACAAACTAAAAACTGGAAATGGAACATTAGACCATGTTTCTCCCCTCAATGTGAATTTTCCACTTACTGAAAATACAAACACTGCAAACTGTAACACACCACGCACAACTAAAGAAAACATTCAACTGAAAATAAATGTGCCACCAAAATTTTGATGCGGCCTCGTCGTAGGTGAGTGACGAGAGGTTGTTGATTGACCTCTATCCTTCAATGCATCCATCCTTCAATATGATGTTGCTAATCCATCTTGATTCAACTTCAAATCTCGTTTTTACATACCTTAGTGAGACGTCAAATTCCACCAAAAATGCATCTCTATGGAAAAATGTTATTTTATTTTTTGAACTTCAACTTCAACTTTGACTCATAATGAAACATTGAAAATTTTAACAACTGACTCTATTTTGATAGTTATAAGACCTTGACTCTTTTGATCGAATAGAATTTTGACACATGATTTAACATGGCTTACAAGCGACAAAATGACAATGAAGACACTTAACATTTGAAGATGACCAAAAGATAAAAAAACAACTAAAAAGTAATATTTAATTACTTTTTATTTTTTGACGATGAAAGACTATCATATTTTGTTGACACCATTATTTTGATATTAAAGACAAATAATATTTGATGACACAAGAATAAGAGACTAATTGACAATATTTATTAAATCTGTAAACTCTATGCCTATTCAATTTTGAATATTAAAAGCATTATCATAAATGCCTTATAATTTTCGACCAACTGGACATTGACACATTGACATAAAAAAAGATTCACAAATGACATTATTGACACACCTAAAGTTAAAACTTGGACATTTATTCGATAGTAGACAATGAGGATCAATAAACTCAGACGTTGTATTACAAATATGTTGTGGAAGACATTGTTATCCAATTTTCCTCCCTCGGGCCAAAGTTTGACAATGGGGCTTTTATAGGCCAAGTGGGTCACCTAAATGGGCCACACAGGTGAAAAAGGACTAACAAGCAGTTTTGGGGTCTGGGGAGCACTTTCAATGGATTCTAAAGTGAAAATCATAATTAAGGAATTTTTTCTCTTCTGGGTTTTGACCCTAAGGATCATCTAGGAAAATGACAAAATGTGGGCACCTTGTGCCCACATCCAACCTCAAAACAAAAAAAGGGAAAAATCACACCAGGGATCAAAACCCACCGCAGTTAGTCCCCACCAGGTTTCCGACACAAAAAATCTGAAAAAAATCTTAAAGTTCGGATCTGGGGGACAAAATTCTGCATTTAGACCTTAACAGGCCACAAAGATAAAATAAAATTCAATGAAATTGAAGGATGCATTAGCGGAGCAAGCAAGGAGTGACTCACTGAGTAGCACAACGAGATACTCATATTTGTGTGAAGGGATGGCAAAATAATGTCGATCTTACATCGACGTAGGGGATGAGTTGTTTGTTTCGATGTTGGGTTTGAACAAGGATATGATTTGGCCAAGTGAGTCACGAAAAATGAAGACCGCTATGGGAGCTCGGTGGACCAAGGCAAGAAATGAGATAGGTGATGTTAAGTTCAGGGTTGGCTCGTCAGGGGTCAAGTCGACTGGTGATAATGAGGAGGAGGCTCGGGATTTTCAGTGATCCCGAGCAATTAAGATGTGTCGAGACAATCGACATTGAATTTATTGATTTCCTTGACACATCTTAAAGCCCTGAGCTCAAAGATGTGGATTCAAATTTATGAAAATGAGAAGTGTTCAGGGTTTTGGGGGTTCCTACTTTAGGGTTTTGGGGTTTACATTTTCGGAAGCTCAGCGAGTTGGATTCCAAAATGATGTGCAAGCAATTTTCGAAATGTAAGGAGCTTGAAACATGATTTTCAGGAGTCAACGATCAAGAAAGGTCAACTTCAAGGTTGACAGGTGGTCAATTTTTGGACCTCACATGTTTGGGTTCCGACGATTGTCCAGTTTGGGGGTTTTCCTGCCTGAAGCCCGAATCGTTGTGGCAGAAGTGTCGGAAGGGCCCAAAACCCGAAAGGGTGAGGACGAGTTGGTTTCGATTTTCACAAGAGAAGGATTTTGTAGTTTGAGATATTTATTATTTGGGGTTGTCACTGGCATGAAGTCCAAATCCAAAGTGTCCGAAACCCTGAAAATTTTAACTTCGCCATAAAAAAAAATCAAACGCCCACCGAGTTACACACTAAAGGTGGAGCCATTTTTGGAGGTGGCAAGTAGTTGAAATGAATTTAATGATGGGTCACCAGTGAGTTGAGGTGTGCAAGTGGTGATTTGATGGAAATGTGGCACTTGCATTGAAATAGAGCTTGATTTTTTACTAACCAACTCGGTAGGTGAATTTTTAGCTCCGTAAGCTTGCGAAGAGCCAAATCATGACCAAATTTCAAACTGAGATATTTTTTGCAATCCTTAGCCATTATCAATAAAATTTTACTTTCTGGAAAGGGAATTTAGAGAATAATGCAATGGTGATGGAAAAATTTAGTTTCTAGGGGAGTAGGAAGAGATAAGACCTAGTCAAACTACCTATGCTAAAATGATGATATATTCCTTTATACTCCATTATTTTTCATAAAATTAATAGTCATTGTAAACCTAATTTTGGGATCTGCCACATGACACCATTAGATTTTTTATTTCGGTCATTTTGGACCTCCAAAAATGAGGAACTATGAATATTGGAGGGTAGGTGGAGGAGTTATTGATGGATTATGGCCCTCAATTTTTTCGAGCACAAAGATCATGTACCTAAGATATGGCCAACTCCAAGGGATGATGCAAGTAGAGATGGCTACCCACAACTCTAAAAAATCCAAAATATTGTTTCTCATATAGATTTTATTCTATAAATTGTAAGCACATGGGAACATTTAAAAGGCTTGTACACTTTGTATTTTCCCCTCCCTTATTTCTTGTTTGTAAGAGATTTTTGGATCTCAAAACCTCCCTATTGAACATTGTAATGCAAAATTTGTTCCTTTGGTTGTAAATGTGATGTAGTGTATCAAGTTTGGGAGCAATAAAATAAGACATATGGATGTTTCAAACCCTCTTCTTTGTTTTATTGCAGCTTTCTTATCTTTCATTGCATGCAATATTATTGTGTATTTTTATTGTTTTCATCACAAGATTTTGGTGGTGTTATGTTTAATATGCAGGTTTTCCAACATTCCTTCTTAGTGCGTCACCTTCCCTTAGAGTTGATTTTAATTATCATGCATTTATCTATCCCTATCCTCTTGGAGAATATTAGATTAGATTTAAATTTTCAACTCTCTGCACTTTTTAGTAGTTGACACTTGGATCAGAAAGGAATTCGACCTTCTACGAAGAGTAATCCCAATTTCAAAGTCCCACACTTTGGGATAACTCCATGTTTGTCATGTTGGTATCCAAGTTGATTCTCCTTCAAAGTCTGAGCAATATCACAGGTTTGGCAGGAAGATTAGAGATAGATAGATCATAGTGAGTCATTTTGTAGCCGGCAATGGGATCTAACTGGCCCTCTATCACTAAGATGTGCAAAAATGGATAGCACCCTGAAGAGGATTTGATATATCCTCACTACTTTATGGTTGTGCCTTTCAACCTAGGTGAGAGAACCCTTTTGTAGCTTGTTGTTTGTGGAGGAGCTAGGGATGCCCTTCCTTGTGAAACTATTAAGAAGGCTTTGGATAAAATATGATCAATGTAACAAAACCTAACTCTCATGAGTTGTCACTTTAGATAATAGAGATATTTTCTAAGCAAGGTTGAGGCCACTAAAGACAATGAAAACCTGATTGTTTCTGTATGTTTGGGTAGTAAAATTTTATCATTTGTATACACACATGAAAAATAGGGGTAGTATGGGTATGAATAATTGTTTTTGAATGAAATTTGGTGGGTGGTGAAGTAGGATAAATTTGATTATACCAGACCTTTGGAGGGACTTTACAATAAAGAGAAAATTTACAATAGAAAGCTTCAGAACAGTCAAGACGTTCCTTCAACCAGAAGGTGTGCTTCAATGGAAGCCTAAGTCATCACATTTTCACATAATATTTAAGACCTTAACATGAAGGTTTGAATTAGAGGACCCAATTAAACACAATAGTTTATGATTCAACCACGCCTAAGGTACACCCAAAGACTTACAGACAATCTTTATCAAAAAATGACCATGAATTGATTTTAAATCTGTTTATCTCATCCAAAATGAAGGATATTTTTGAAATGAAATTGCATATACCTTTAAACTATCACAGGGACAACATCCTGTGTGATTTCACAAAAAATTCATTACAAGATTGCAATATAGGAACGAATAAAACTATTTGCAGACATTCTGAAACAAAGAAGACACTAATTTATCAGAGTCAACATAGAATAGCTCAAATTTGATTAAACTTATGAGTAGGGGAAAGTTTCTAGAACAGTCTCAGAGCTTGTCAATGGTTGTACACTCGCAACCACCTTGACATGATCGAGTTTAATACAAAAGAGATATATACGTTCCTCAAACAGTCCCTCAGAAAGATGGGCTCTATCAAGATTTTCTCTTAGGGGATCAAATTCTAACTCTTAACATGCTAGCATTCCTACCTCTAACCTCAAACCCTTTGCACAGAAAAATTCATGTCATTTTCCCCCCAAAAAACTCAAAAATTGAGTGCACCAGTGCTCGCCATGATCTCGATCGCAATTCCCAAAATCAAATCTATATAAATTTGTCAGGTGCTCAGGGCGCATATATTTTTGAACATATCGCACATTCAATCCCCTCCTTTGGTAGATCATTATTATTTTAACTCGCCAACCACTTCTAGCCCTCATCTATCCAATCCGGTTCTTTGTGAGCTTGGGAAGAAAAAATGGAAGATTAGATCGAGCCTAGAGGTCCGATCTCATCTTAATGGAAAAAGACATCCCTAGATATTCCTCACCAAAATTAGATATCAAATTTACTCCCATTTTCTGTTTGGCATGCAAGAAATATCGAGAAATCATGAAAACTCACATCTCTAAAAGCTCTAGAGTGAAAATGGTAGAAAAATCAGATACAGATGTTTACCTGTCGTTGATTTCTACTTTGAATTTGCAGCATCCATGTGCGAGATCCACTTTAAAACAATCCTACAAGTTCCCTTTTTCCTTTTACAACTTTTTCAAAAATGTAAATTTTTCTCATTTTACCCCGCACCTCCACCTTTGGGAAATGAGCCTAACATGTGTTCTAAGGTGGGCCCCACAGGAACCGTGGCCAAACTATGCTATTTCACCTATTTTTTGGAAAAGGAAAATTTTCCAAGTTTCCCGTACAGCTCCAGCCTTCCGCTTCTAGTCCTTTATGTGGGTCCCAGTGGAACCACGCTTCATTTTACACTTTTAACTCCTTTCTTCACAAAAGGGAATTTTTCCAAATTTCCCCCGAAGGTCCGCACCTCCGCTGTTGACTGGGGAAATTTTTTGACTATTCTCTGTCGGGTCTATAGGCCATTTTTATGCTTCAATCCTTTTGGTGACAAGGGAAAAAAAAACCCAAGTTGCTCGAGATGGTCTGGCTCCCCACCTTTTGACTCTTTAAACTGCCACACGTCACAGTGGCGCATCTAGAGTTGGTCCCAAAAATTTGAGAACTTGAATGAGCGCGGGCTCACCATGCGTCTCAGACTCCTTTAAGAAGTTGATGAAAATTCTAAGGTAAGAAGACCTGACAAAGACCGCCACGTGTCGTTATAGTGCAACTTCGAAGACCTCAAGGCTTCAAAATGACTCGGCAGGGCCGCGCTTAAATTTTAGAATTTTACTCCATTTTTTCAGAAGGGAAAAACATACAAATTGCCTCCAAAGGCCCACATTTCCACCTTTAACCTTGCCACATGTTTGTCTATGGGGTCAAAGTAATAATTTTTCCCTGTCATTTAAAATTTTCTTTAATCAAAGCCTGGCGGGGCCACGAGGTGGGTTCAAACTTTGTACCAAAGTAACCAAAAATGACAAGTTAAAAAACAAACCCATAGTGCCCCATTCAATCAGAAAAATCCACATAAGCACCAAAAGAACCAATCAAAATTGAGTGGAACTACGGGACCAAACTTCCCCTTTTGCCAAAAAGGGAAAAAGTGACAAGTTAAAGCATTTACCCACTGTCCCCTGGCCAACCAAAAGAAGCCACATTTCCTATTGATGAAAGGATGTAAATTTTATTAGGAGAAATTCCCGTCAAACCATAAAATGCTGACCATTTGAGCCTGGAGATGAAATTTTCTCCAAGGACAGAGAATTGAGAAATGTTACAAGGCTCAAATACATTCCTCCGAACTACATCCATTCATTTTTTCTCAAGTATTTAGGGCAAAATGACAAGGACAACAAATATTGGCTATGGAAAATGGAAAACATGGGACAACTTGAGTTTTACACCCAAATACAGACCTCTTCCATACAAATAGAGAAACAAAGAAACACCCACAGATCCATACGTGACCTTCAACCCATGAATGAATTGAATACAGAAACAAAAGGAATGCAAGCATCGTATGGACTTACTTCTTGATCTTCCACTTGTTGCATGAAAAAATATAAGGATAATTGCATATGTAGGGGTAGTAGGGCTTGAGTTCCATATACTAACTCAAATGGACTCTTCCTAGTGGCTCTTTTAATAGTAATTTGGTTAGCCTAGACAACAAATTTCAACTACTCACCCCATTTTCTCTTGTTAAGCTCCAGGGTTCTTCTGATAATCTTTAGCAAATTTTTATTACTAGACTCAACTTGTCCATTTCCTTGGGGATTATAATTAGAGGCATATGTTAAATTTATCCAATATTCTCTACACATTGCCACTAAGGGTTTAGCTCTGAAGCTCATGGAATTGTCAACAACAATCTTGACTTGCACCGCAAACCTATAGATGATATGGTTCAACATGAAGTCCATGAAAATTTGGTGTGCTTCTCTCTTGGTGGGGATTGCCTCCACCCACTTGGTGAAGTAATCATTGGCTACAAGAATCCACTTATGGCCATCACTTGAAGGATCCAAAATCTCACCAATGAAATCCATTCCCCATTGCTTGAATGTGGCTTCAATTGGTATAGGATGTAAGGGAAGGGATCCTGAAGCTATCACTCTTCCAGAGGAGCACTGACAACTCTCACATCTTCTAACCAAAAGAGTTACATACTTGAAAATATTTGGCCACCAATAACCAGCCCTGAGGATTTTGTGTGTTGTGACTTTTCTAGCAAAATTCCCCGCACAAACTCCTCTATGGAGATCAACAATTATCTTGGGGGCTTCATCTTTAGTAATGCACCTTAAGAGGACTCCCTCAGGGTTCTTCTAGGCTAACCTATAATCAGTAATGACACATTTCTGGGAAGTCAACTTAAGGGCCCTTTTCTATTTCTTATTCAAATACTCAGGGCAGTATAAATGTTTGAGATAAAAAACCGCATCCTTGTACCACTCAAAACTCATCAATTTCTTAAAAAAATCTACCCTTCCTTCTTCTACCTCATTTACCTCAATAGTTTGCAAGTTGGTCTCAGCCATAAGCTTAGAAAAGCCCAAACCTCTCACCAAATTTGTGGTTTAGACATCCATGTCATATTCTTGCAACTTGTTCACCCATCTGCACCTTTTGCTTGAGACTTCCATCTCTGATAAGATGTCTTTCACCATGGTGTGGGGAACATAAGCATAAATCTTAGAACTCAAAATGTAAGGCCTGTAAACCTTTGTTGGTTTTACCAAGGAAAATGCTTGTTTCTCTATAATAGTGTATTTTAGCTCAGCCCCCTGCAATGCCTTACTGAAAAATGCAATTGGCCTGTCAGCCCCTTCATCATTCTTCTGCAATAGGACATATGCAATGGTTTTCTCTAAAGAAAAAGAGAAAAATTGAAAGGGCTTATGATAATCTGGATCTGCTAGAATAGTTGCATGCTTTAATACCTCTTTAATCCCATTAAAAGCTTGAATGGCATCCTCCTCCCACTTGATGACCTGGTCCTTCTTTAACATGGAGGTGATTGGAATGGTCAACTCAGCAAAGTTTGAGATAAATCTTCTAATGAAGTTTATCTTCCTAAAGAAAGATTGAATCCCCTTCTCGGTTCTTGGCATTGGGACCTTGTTGATGGCCTCTAACCTTTCTAGATCAATCATCACCCCTTCTTATGACACAATGTGACCAAGAAAGTTTTCTGTGCAAGATAACCCACAATCAATAATGACATATCTTCTAGGATTGAGTGAAACTTAAGATACTCTTTTCTGGTTCTTACTTAACATTTTCTCTAAGTGTAGCATAAGTGATCACTTCACGATCTCAAGAACAAATTCACATCCTCCTGATAGACACAATATAATCATTGATGTAACCTGATCAAATTATACCTGCCCTTTCCTCTTCTGACCTCAGGTTACTCTCAATATTCATCAGACCAAAGTTCCTCTTGGACATACACATATGCTTATCCCAAGGAGTGGTAAACCTTGTCACCAACTTCGTGGTTTGGATATCCATCATCATATTCTTGCAACTTTTAACTTGAGACTTCCATCTCTGGGTAGAGACTAGTCTTTCACCACTGGTTATGGGCTGCAACATAAGTTTTCCATGTTTAGTAACTTAGAATGTAAGGCCTGAATTGATGCTCTTGTTAAGATTTCTTTTAATCCACAGGCAAATTTTGATGTCACCATTCTCCATAATAGTGTACTTAAACTCAACCCCCTGCAAGGCCTTACTGAAAAATACCCTTGTGGGCTGAATAATCCGTCCATCACCTTAGCTTCTTTAGTTCCTCTTGCATTTTAAGAGATAAGAGTGGATTGATTGGCCTTTGTTTCTACGTGAATGGCTTTGCATTAGACTCCAAGGGAATCTCATGTTAAAATAGGTCCTCTCTATATGATTTTAGTTCAGAATAGGTCCAAGCCATGCTAGTCCAGATACTTTTTCAATAATTGGATGTATGATTACTTCTCCTCCTCTATCTAAGATTGCTTCCTAACCAGATCTTCCTTGGTATCTCCTTTATGCCAAGGTCATTCTCCTCAACATCCCCTGAGGGCTGCTATGCATTCTGTTAATAATGCGGATCACACATTATCAAAGTTGGAATCAAGAGCAACTAGCCCTCTAGGAATGGTATTATTCTTCAGTTGGATAATCCCATTTCCAAAAAAGGTTTCTTTTCCCTTTGCTACGCACACCATTGGTTCCCAATCAATATTTTGATCGGAAAACTCTCCTTTATTCTACAAAAATATTCTGTCCTAAGCATCATCATCAAAAAATTTCCAGTGTTTAATGCTGTCAAGGACAAAGGGTCTTTTCAATACCTCAACATCATATTCACAATATGGGGACATTGCACAATTGTCAAAATGAGACCCCAACACTGCAAGTTTTTCTACCAAGTCATTGAAATTCCCATCATGATGCACAATGTTGAATTAATCAAACATCTCAATGAAATCCCAAACTACATGCTTGTATTGTTTCAGTCATTGATTCTTTGTGGCATATAGTTTTCTACCTTGTTTTACAATTAGTTTTGAGTCTCCTTTGACAATAATGTCTTTGACACCATATTTCCAAAAAATTCTTAAACCCAACAATAGTGCCTCATACTCAGCAATGTTGTTAGTGCACTCAAAGTTGAGTTTGAAGGAAAAAATAAATTTTTCCTGACTTGGAGAAAGAAAAACAACACCAGCACCACTCCCAAATTTGGAGCAAGCTCCATCAAACAATAAAGTCCAAGGAGATCCTTCCTTTTCAAGATACTTGCAATCTTCAATTTTGTTCTCTTTTCCATCAGCATATCCTGTGAAATTATCATCATCAACACTTGTGTACAATACCTCATAGGATACATTTTTGGGATCCTCAATAAGGTGCAACATCTTCTTTTCCCCTTATAACTTGACAAGGCTTCCCTGAATTGGGATAGTGGCATAGGACATATCCATTTGAACATTCCCACCAACACTTGCAGCCCATTTTCTAGATAACAACATACCCCACTTGGCTGGGCAATCAACAAAAACTACATCAAGCTTCAAGTCCCTTCCTGGATAAGCTACAAGTTGTACCACCAGACCCTTCACACACTCCACCACTGGAACCTCTCTAGAATACATAGCATTGTACTTCCCATATGTAAATTGTGTACTCTTTGATATTTAGTTCTTTCATAACTTCCAGAGGCATAACATTGCATGATGTCCCTTGAATCAAACATACAGTTGTGCAATAACTCTATCCTTAATGATTAGGGTAGTGAATAATAGATCCATATTCAGCTGAGAATCTACCAAGGATGTTCCCAAATAACCCTCAAGTGGATTCATCTAGCTCTTTTGGTGCTGGTGGTGCCTCTAATTCTTTAATGACTGGTGGAGTCTCCATAATATTTATATTTTTTCCTTGAGGCAGTCTTCTCCTCTTTCAGCCCCATATACTCAAGATCCATCTTCTTGTGCTCAGGAATGCTAAGAAATTCAAAAAATGAAATTGAGATCTTGATCTGACTCAAGACTTGGGAAATATCATAATGGACAGACTTTGGCAAGGTAGTATTCGAAGGAAGGTTGACACACTCATTAGATGACACAATTTTTTTGACAACTTGGGCATGAGGCAGGGGTACAATTTTTGTTTGGGACAGCAGGACCCTTGGTAGATGAATATTTCTTAGGAGTAATCTTTAGGAAGATTTGAAAGCAATGGAGTTTTTGTCTTGGCTTGAGGCCTTTTCCCTTTGATAACCCCTACTTATTGTGTTTTGTTCCTTTTCTTGAGCCACAACAACATTCATCAACAACTGTCCTGTCCTCATCAAATTGGATGCCCTCCATCATACTTATTTATCATTAAATCCCTTAAATATTCAAAGTCATTTTTTGGGAAATTCAAAAGGTTGGACAATATCTACTTCTAAAGTTATGAGAGGGAGGGAGAAAAGGTACCTGGTGAATGCAATCCCAAAAATCAGCAGTAGTTCTAGCACCTATCACTTTAGTTGAAGTTTCCCCTTGTTGTAAGCTCAATGGAGCAACCCATCATGTAGACATCATCATCGTTATCATAATAATCTTCTTCCTATTCTTGCTGATCTTCCTTACATGGAGCATGAAGCCATGAAACATCTGTCACACCAATCAATGACATCTATCTCCTCCACAACAGCAACCCTGACAGCCAAAGGATCAGGTACCATTCTATTTTCCCTGGCTTGGGACTATCTATTTAAAAATCCAACAGGTCCCTTGCCTCTATCATTAGATATTTGGTGACTTGTGAACCTGTCTTGGACTTGTTTCTTGTGTTGACGTTGTGAGCTCTACCCAATTCCCTTTTCTGCCCCAGGCTAATTTGTATGATATTTCTTTGACAGCCCCTACCAAATTTTTCACAACTTCCTCAAAATTATTAGCCTTGCTTGTATGAGGTTTTTCTGGGTTAATTAGTTTTACACCCCTCCCTCTTGTGGAGGATTTCCAATTGTCTTGATTGTTATTCTCTAATTTGTAGATGCCATGGTGAATGACCTACCTCAAATTGGTAAGGATTCTTGTCTCTCAAGTAATATGCAGTTTTTTTATCAAATGCATTTGAATATTTGATCAAATATGATTCATCACATGGTCTTAACCTAACAGGAAATATCCTCAAGGTCTTATTAAACCTTATGTTGAAATCATGTACTGAATCATTAGGATTCTTCTTTTATGTTTTCAAATTTTGATCAAAAGAAACCTAGGGTCAGTTCTATCACCATACTGCAATCTAAATGAATTGCTCATCTCTATCCAAGAATCAATGGAATTATCTGGAAAATCTTTATACCATTCCCTTGCATCCTCTTCCAAAGTATGGAATAAACAATTTGATATATACATCTTCATGTTCAATCTCAACAGTATTCCATCATATTGATTAAAATAGCTTTAGATTTTGATCACCAGTTATAGCGTTGTTTCCTTGGAACTTTGGTAATCTATGTTCCTTACATCATAGAGGAACTACATTTGGATAACCATCCATCCCTATAAAATTTATAGGTCCAAAGGTATTTACAATAAATGGAGGTCTGGGTGGGGGAAGGGCCATGTTGTTATGGAGGAGGTGACCCTGGAGGGGGAGACAAATTGATGAGGGGTAGATGGTCTTTGAAATACAGGAGTATAACTTTCAAAATGGATATCCCCTATAAAAAGAGTCTTGTTTCTTGGAAATCCCTATCAACTTTTGAAAAGATAGGAGCAGAATGAGAAGCAAACTTTTCAAAATAAAATGAAGGCCCCTCTCCAGATCGAGAATTTAGTTCCATAAAAATACTACCTGATTCAGAATAACTTGAATAGAAGTCTTCAATGATAGGCCAATCAATCTTCATCAATAGAGATCCCTTTTCTTGTCTATGTGATCTCCCAACAACTCTCCAGGATTTTCTACCTTCTGACTTTGTTTTTCCCTAGCTCTAGAAATAGTGTTCCTAGCAGGATCTCTAGCAAAGAAATATTTTCTTCCTTCCAGCTTTGCAAAGATTAGTAACAAAACTCACTTGACAGAGGTTAAGACACTTGTACTCATCAAGAAGTAGATCAATAGGGACTCGTCACTGAGGATTTCCACCGTAGTTGTGTGAATGTACTAAAATATGATCTGTCAAATGTCTGTCAATATTAGTAGCTGGAAATGGAAAGATATGACTCTTCTTTACCCAGATTTATCAATGAAACATAGTGCAATAACTATATAAAATGGAAATATTGCACATAGCATTTGTAACTTTGAAACTTCTTACAGGCCTAAACACAAGATGATGCCTGAAAAGATATATTAGCACTTTGATGACAGAAGAAGTGTTTACTAGGGTCTGAATATGAACTGGAATAATTATTTCACCTACAACGGCGCCAGTACGGTGTTGGTACCCAAATTAATTCTCCTTCAAATTTTTAGTAGCATCATAGGGTTGGAAGGAACCTTAGAGACAGATAGATCATAGTGAGTCATTTTGTAGCTAGGGATGGGATCTAAATGGCCCTCTGTCACTTAGATGTGGAGAAATGGATAGAACCCTGTTGGTCTGAAAATTTGTCGAGAGGGTAGATCTATGGATAGATGAGCCAAAAGTGTGCAAGGCATAGCCCCTCTTTGAGACAGCAAAGGGAAACTGGTTTATTGCTATTCTACCAGTATGAATCTGTGCAAGTCCTGCAATATTCTACCTTCAAGGGTTTGGGATCTTGTCCCAGTAGGGATATTTCTGACTATGAACAGAAAGGAATGAAGGGAAGAATGGAGATAGGATAGATCTGAAGGGAGAAAAGAAATGAATTCCAAAGTAGAAAGGTTAGAGGGTTCATGTTTTGGAATAGTAGTAAACAGAGCCAAACCTACTTGCATAAATAAATAAAGCAATACTAATGAGAAAATGATAAAAAGGTAGAGATAGATCTAACAGAAAAGCAACACAGATCTAACTTAAGAAAGATCTAATGCACATAACACATCCATTGAGCACAAAGTCTTAATTTTTGTATTAATATTTTCGGTTACAAAAAGTACAAATCCTTTTTCCTCTCACTTCTATTTTTCATCTAAAAAATGTTCACCCTTGAATACAACAAGTATCCAAGTATTTCTAGAAGGAGAAGGAGAAAGAAGGAAAAAAGGAGCCAACAACTATTTACAAAATATTTAAAAGTCAACTGTTGACTTTGGGGCAATTTGGTGGATGGCAACATCCCATGGTGCAACATGGATAATATCATCATTTATACCAACATTATTTTAAATATTATGAAAAAAATGGGATAAATCTTAAGAGGAAGGAACCTATTCATCGTCATCCCTTGGCTGGAAAGGAGTATCATGTTTCTGCTCAAGAGAAGAAATGTGAAATTGAGCTTGGTATTCCACGAATTGGCTGACCATCATTTAGAGTTGATCCTAAGCGGGACCTTTGGTGTGATCCCTGATGAATTTACAAGTCTCCCGTTTATCTATGAGTCTTTCTAGGAGTTTGAAGTATTCATTACATTCCTCCATCAGGTATCCAACAAAGTCACGGTAGGCCAGAAGGTTGCTGATAAATTATGCATCAAAATTGGCTTCTAAAGCTAAACCCTATGATGCAATTCCCTTCAAGAGCCAAATAGTGTCATATACCTTCCTCAAGGTGTATGATGGGGTGAGAAAATCTAGAGACATCCTTAAAATTATCTACTCCATTTGATGCATTGCATCCAAGGCTTCCTCCTTGATTTTGTCTATTTTCTCCAAGACAAATTCCATTTGGCCAACCCAATAGTCCAAAGTAGCAAGGAGTTTGTTGGGTGCTCTTGGGTGACTGAAGACATCAAATTTCATTAAGTCATCGACTGGGAAGTCGAACATCTTTCGGAATGTCTCGTGCTATAACCTAGCATGGTCCAACTCTTCGGAGATAGGTCCTACAATTACTTGGAGTTCCTTATTAGGCTGATCTATATTTTGATATAGCTCTGTGAATTTTATAATCACTTCCTCACTATCTTTGAGGATCTAGTCTCTCCAGGTAGACACTGCCATACGTTGCTCGCCATTCTTGGCGTACTCATTTAGCTTTTCCTGACTAAGGGCTTCAGGAGTTTTGGTGGCAGCTACAGGAGGTGCAGTACTCATTTTCTGCAGGGCTTGGAGAAGATGCTTGTTTTGCTCTTTCAATATCCTCTTCTCTTCCTTTACTTCCTAGAAATTTTTGTAAAGGAAATCCACTACAGATAAGGCCTCTCCCTGTAGGATTTCTGAGGATGTTCCCATTGTGATGTGAGTCACTGTAAAATCTGTAGGAGACAGATATTTTTTCTCCTTTGGGGGATCAGGGTATGTGATCTCCATAACTCTTTCATCTAAAGCACTTTGAGAGAAGTGGGTTATAACCTTTTTCTTCTTAGCACCTTTATCCAAAATCATAGAGAAGTCCATAGGTGCAATGGGGAATTCCCTCTTGTGTTGGCTCAGGTGTTTGGAGATCCATTCTAAACTTAAGGGAGTGGGACTAGGGAAAGAGGAGGGAACAGGGGCGGAAGGAGGAGCAACTAAAATGGGCATGGGGAAATGCATCGAGACACTCGGTGGTGGCGTCGAGAGAGAGGAAAACATTGTACTCATGGGGATAGGAGTCAGTGCATGAGAGGAAACCGTGGGGGTGGAAGGGATTTGAGAGATGAGAGAAGAAATGTTGGTGGACAGATCTGTGAGAGAAGAGAAGATGAAGGAAGAGGAAGGGGGAATTTTAGAAGATGGGGGAGAAGACACAAGAAAAGGAGTGGTTGGTTAAGTGACATGAGGAGGGGAAGGAGGAGCGGGAGATGGGATGGTGGGAACTTCACTAGTTGTAGTAGTGGCAACATCCTGAGTGCATGTGCCCATTGGAACACTTACCGCTTCTTGTTCTTTTAGGGATATCAGGCTTACTACCTATTCCTTAGCATCGTAAGGAATACTCTAGATAATTTCTTCATGATCAGTACTTGTCTCTCCCTCTTTATCTTTCCCTTTTCCCTCTGGCAAGTGCTTCAGCTTAGTGGGTGTGTTTCCCAAGGGAGACGTGGTGAAGTCTACTCCAAGGTAGATGAGACTATTTTTCTTGCACCAATGCTCAGTGCGCTGCAGAGTGCCCTTAACCCTTTCCTCAATAGTCTGAGGTGACTTAGTTCTATCAATCTCAGTGAATGGCCAATTGTGCCCCTCTGTGTCTAAATAAACTTGATCAACTTCTTAATCAGTTGCTTGGAAACCTTTCAAGGTGATGGCCACACCATATTGGATGATCTCTGCCAAGGCTAGGTGGGAGTGATCCTTTCATTTGAGCTCAGTCTAAAGATAGAGATCGATGTAGATATATTCGATCTAAGGGACGGGAATTGGATCGAGCTTTGCACTTGGAAGGTAATCATGAGGATCAAAGTTTGGCCTCGCTGGGAAATTATGTTTTAAGTTGAGCAATTCAAGCTTCGCAAACATTTCCCAGAATTTGCTCTGTGAAGTACAGGTGTACCTACCCACTGTGAGGGGGAATGGATTTCCACCCTTCTTTCTTTTTAGACACTTCTCGTGGTATGTGATAAGATGTCTAGATAGCTCCAATAGGATCAGCTTAGGTATCGCATACCTCGGTAACTTGGTGGGCTTCCCCAAGATGTTGGCAGCTTTGAGATAGGTGAAAGTGGGGAATTGCATAAATAATGCTCCCCACTTCTCTGTTGTAGTGACCATGCTCTTGGTCGTCTAACGGTGAGTCATATTGGGCCTCAAGAGGCAGATGACACCATAGAAGAAGGCATCATTGATTTGCTAAATTGGGTTATACTATTTTCAACCCTTAACTCTAGATAGTACTCATTTCTTCTGACTTGGGGCCATACCCCGCATCGATTTAGTGTTGGGTAGTATCTTGCAGAGGTAGCAGTGTACACTACATATGAATTCATGTAGAACATCCCAGTTATTGAGAGTTCTTGAAGCTGCTCATAATCTCTGCCCATTCAAAACATTGATACGGGACATTTTTCTCATTGTTTCTAAATATCTGAGCATCCACTTGTGGAAATAATGGGCATCAGGAAGCCCAAACACCCTACTTAGGAAAGTGATGGTGTCACTCAGCTCTTCTGAGAATTCACTACGATGAATGACTTATGGCCACTTGCTCACTACCTTCTTGTTCCTGAGGTAGACCTCAGTCATCAGTTGCATGCATTTGTCTTCATTTTCATTCCATGCCTTCATGCAGTCATCTTGGCTTATAGCTACAAAATGCAGGTGGTAGGGGATACCCAACATGATCTCAAAATGCTGGGCAGTGAGGTTGATTATTACCTCACCCTTCTCATTTTTAACACATCTTGTGTCCTTATTATAACAACGGCCCACCAACATCATGAACTCGTTGTTGATTGTGTTCATGGGAATCCCTGCGGAAAAATGTAGATCACTACCAACCAATTTGTCCATCCATGGACTCCCTATGACCTTCTTAGTTCTGGCTCAGAAGTCCTCCATGTCAATGTGACCAAGTTCTGAATCTCTGATATGCAGGTCACACTCTGCAAGGGATCCAGGCATCCTGATCCTTTTGTATTTATACTTCATTACTTCCTCTATTAGCTTGGCTTTACCCTTAGACTTGGTTGGATTCTTACTTTATGAAGACATGTGTGGATCTAAGTTCAGCTATTGATCTGCAAGAAGAATCAGGGAAGTCCACTGCAGAAGATTCATGTTAGTTGTTAATTCATCCATCAAAGGTTACAAAATGAAAAGTTAGCAATTTATGAGCTTCTACGCGCAAGGTGTAGCTTTATTGCAGGCAAAAGGGTCTCATAATAGCAAGGCACACTTTTGGAAAGTGTTGCATGGGAGAAAACAACACCAAAAGGGGTGCAAGGTGCGGAAAGACTACATACAACATTCAGATGTTGGTGTCAATGGATGTGTGTCTGCGCCATATGAAGATTTTTAACTGGGCGGAGATTCATTTTGTGTAACAAGGTCTTAGGGTGTGCCTTTAGCACAAATGTGGTACACGTTACAAAGCATTATGATGCGCCAAGGGGCACAGATTCAAAGGGTGCATCATTAAGGTAAGGTGTGCAGAGAATTTAGCTTTGGCACGGTGCGGGAAGGGCCTGCACAACGTTCAAATGTTGGTGTAGCTGTAGTTGCGCTTGAGCCTATGTTATTTGCTTTATGAATTTTGTAAGGCATGGGTAGGGCCAATGTTGCATGCAGGGACAATGCGCCCCTTTGGCATGACTATGTTTGATATTATATCATTGAAACTTGCTCCAAAGAAAACATAGTAGATGTTTTGCGAAAGCTTTATAATTTTTACTTTTTTGGTAGGCTTTGTGGTTTTTTATTTTGCCTCTTTTAACTCAGATTTTGATAGTGAGGGGAACAGAGGAAAAAGGGACTTGGATCTATTATAAGACAAGGCCTTCCAGGTTAGCAGATCTGGAAGAGAGTAAAACTGGTTTGAAGGTGGGTTTGATTTTCAAAATGGGTTGGAGTTGCATTACCTTCATAGGTTCATTTTTTGTTTTTAATAATACTAACCTACAAAAATAAGAAATATACCACAATAAATCCACAAGAAGAGCAAGGGCCACTTACCATGAATATATAAGATAAATAAAATCATGTGGGGTCCACGAATGTGATGAAAAAGCAACATACGGGGCTGACTGGAATGCTGACAACTGCAGAAGAATAATGTTTTTCACATTTTTCCAATGATGAAAATGACAGGTCAGATGCGCTTATATATAGCAAAAGGTGCAATAAATGCGCCACCAACTTTTTCTAAGGTGAACCCAGATAGATGTCAACACGAAAATATTTGCGCCATAAGCATGGCTTTGGGATTGTCAACACTACCTTTTCAGTGCTTTGGCGCACTATTAAGGGGCGCAACATTTTGAATGTTGACAAGCTGGCACATGTGCCTTGGTGCAGTCTTGGAAGGTGCAACATATAGAGTGTTGACACTCCAAAGGATGTGCTAAAGGAAAGGAGGGGCGCAATTTTGGTTGATGTAACACAAATAAAAACTATGCCCAACCTAAAAAAGACCACGTTCAAAAAATAGATTTTTTAGAAAAGAATTTTATGCCATTTTGAACGCTAAGGGACCTCAACGGGGAACTAGAATGGAAAATTTTGGTATGGTTACCTGTAAAATTTCCCTTTTCAATTTTACAGGATAACAGCTAGCTCTTTCTGGGGACTATCTTTGAGCGAGGCTTAAGGGTAGAGAATCCTAGATCAACATGTGCCTATCCATTGTGCTATAGAGTCAAAAACAAGGGTGATGAAAGAGGAAGGAAAACACACAAACAACAAAAAGAAAACACATGACAAAAAAACACACAACTAAAGAAAACTTTACAACGAAGAAAGTGAGCTCTACTTCCTAAATAGTTTGAGATGTTGCCCACTATAGGGAAGCGGGAGATCAGTTCCATCTAGATACGAGAGATAGGAGCTATTCTCTCCATTGAGCTTTTTAATCTTGAAAGGCCCTCTCCAAAGAGATTCGAATTTTCTATGCATGCCCTTTGGCTCTCTTCGCTTATCCCTTAAAAGGATGAGATCTCCCACCTAGAAATCCCTATGCTTAGAATTTTTATCGAATAGTCTCTTGACTTGATTTTGATGTTCAGCGATCCTATCAACCACTCTTACTCTCTTTTCTTCAAGTTCTGTTAGATACATGATCCTCTTTTCTAGAGAATTCTGGAAAGCCTCATCTTTGATTACTCGTGTCAAGTGCAGAGGACGAAGTTCCGTAGAAATGGAGAGCTCAGCGTCGATTTCATATAACACCTAAAAAGGTGACATACCAAGATATCTCTTTGGAGTGATATAATCTTCCCACAAAGCATCATACAATGACTTGTGCCAGGACCGCTGATTCTCATCGACTAGCTTCCATATGATGCTCACTAGGTTCTTATTACTGGATTCTGGTTGACCATTTCCCCGGGTGTAATAATCTGAGGCATGGGCCAAGGTTATCCTGTATTCATAGCAAAAGCCGATAACTTCCCATGAGGAGAAGTTGGAAGCATTATCAACAACAATCTTGTGTGGGATTCCAAACCTCACAATGATATTTTCTTTGATGAAGTTGCAAACAACTTCAGAGGTGGAATTCGTAACAAGTATGGCCTCCACCCATTTGGTGAAGTAATCTGTTGCTGTTAGTAAATAACTATGCCCGAAACTTTATTGGGGATGTAGTTCTCCAATAAAGTCAATTCCCCATTTCCTGAATGGTTCATCAATAATGATGGGTCTGATGGGAAAAGTAGTCAATTTTGGCTTGCTGAAAAACTATTGGCAGAGTTCAAATTTTGCTACCTAGGTGGCTGTATCCTGAAATAGTGTTGGCCAGTAGTTACTGGCCTAAATGATCTTATGTGCTATTATGGATGAGGAGAAGTGACCACTGCAGACCGAGTCATGAAAAATTTCAAGCAATTTAATTTGTTGCAGTTTATCAATGCATCGCAAGAAGATGGCATCAATACCACATTTGTATAAACTGTCATCCCATATGGCATATCTGGCTACCCTGAGCTTTACAGTCTGCTTCACCTTTGAAGTTAGATGAGATGGACACTCACCGTAAGTGAGAAAGAAAGTGATATCAAAATACCACTCGTCGCTGGTCACAATAAACAAAACCATCGGCAAAGAATCAACTTTCTTTAATTTATCTTGTGCTTCATCGATGCAATTGTCTTTCTCTTTGGGGATCTCTGAATCTTTGTTTTCAGCCATAAGCTAACATAGGCCCTTGCCTCTTACTAGCTTGGTTGTTTTATGTCTAGATCATACTCTTGGAAATTTTCGATCTAATTCCCTCATAAGCTTCCTAAATCTTGTTCAGTTAGGATAGACTTGACTGCCATGTCGGGAATCAACACTACCGTATGAGAGTTCAGGATGTAGTACCAAAATTTATTAACTGCTTTGATAATGGCAAAGGCATGTTTTTCTAACTGAGACATCTTCAACTCATGGAGTTTGAGAGGAGAGCTCATGAACGCGATTGGAGATTCAACATCCTTAGAGTTCTTTTGCATTAAGATGGTTGATACAGTATGCTCAGATGCATAACTCTACATGATAAAATCCTTGGAGAAGTCGGGACATACCAGGATGGGTGCATTGGTGACGGAGGCTTTTATATCCTCAAATGACACCTTTCCTTCTTCGCTCCAATGGAAACTTTGTGACCCTTTCATCATATTTGATATGTGATGAGTCTTTTTAGTGAATTCGAGAACAAGACGTCTGAGAAAATTCACCTTTCCGAAGAAGGAGTGAACACTAGTCTTGCTTGTGGGTAAGGTAAGGCTCTGAATAACCTTAACCTTTTCGACATCTATCTTTGTTCCTTCCTTGCTGACAACATGTCCCAGCAACTTTCCTTCAGTAACCCCAAAAACAAACTTTTTTGGATTTAGGGAAATCCCGTGTTCTCGGCATCTAATCAATATTTACTCCAAATGATCACAATGATCACTTCGATATTTAGAGAACACAGTTAAGTCATCTAAATAAACTACGATGAACTTTCCCATCATACCTTTGAATGCAAAGTCCATTGCTCACTGAAAGGTGGCACCAGCGTTGGTCAAGCCAAAAGGCATCCTGTTGTAGGTGAATGTGCCCCAGGCAGTAGTGAATGTTGTTTTGAATCGGTCATCAGGTGAGACCTCAATCTGATTATAGCCTGAAAAACCATCAAGCATGGACAATATCTCTGAACCGGTTACTGCCTACAGAAATTGATCTATTATGGGCAGTGGGTAGTTGTCCTTCAAGGACGCCTGATTCAGATTGTGAAAATCTACGCATATGCGTATCTCACCATTATTTTTTTATACTGGTATGATGTTTATGACCTAGGTACTGTGATGGATAGGAAATATAATCCTTGCATCCAGTATATTTTGTATTTCCTCTTGAATGGTACCTGAGATCTTGAGATTATAGTGCCTCTGTTTCTAGTGAAATGGTTTGATATCATCTTTTAATAGGATGTCATGCTGAATTTCCTTAGGCTTGAATGACTTAAGATTAGCATAGGACCATGCTAATACTTCCATATATTTCTTCAGCAATTTGACGAACTTCCACTTTTCCTCAGGTGTATAACATTTCTCGATGTTCACAAACTTCAGATGTTCCATAGAACCTGAGTTGACCAAATCAGTTTCTGGAGAGGAGTTAGGGTCATCTTGCCACTTCTTCTTGACAAAATGATCATGTTTGTAAAACAACCATTTGAGAGAGACTAAACCTTTTGGAATTTTATTTCCCTTTAGCTAACATATGACATTACCTTCCTTTGATTCGTTTGCTTGACCAGTGACAGATTCATGGCATGCAAAAGTAGATCCTTCAAAATGAAGCTCACTAAATTTTTTTACTTTCTCTAGAAAGGTAATAAGCTAATTGTCATTATTAAATACCTGTCAATGCTGAGAATTATCTTTCACACTTGGTCGAAAGACTACCTCAATGGTATATGTGTCTATTTTCAACCCTAGGTGAGGGAGCATAAGAGATGCTGAGATGACCAATGAATCAGCCATGTCATTTTGAGCTCTTAGAATGGCTTTTATTGAGAAAACATCAAATTCCTCAATGTTGTCCCATACCGCGTTACGGTAATGTTTGAGCCTTTCATTCTTTACTTGGTATATTATTTTCACTTGATTAAAGATCAACTCAGCATCACCCTTTACTTTTAGGTTCTTGATTCCCCTTTCTTTCGCAGCTTGCATGCCAAGTAGCAAAGATTCATATTCAGCAGTATTATTTGTATTGAAAAACTGCAACTTGAAAGAGAGAGGAAATATCTCCTCTTCATGAGATATTAGCACAGCTCCAGCACTGCATCCGCTAGTTACACAATTATAATCAAACTACAGTGTCCATACCTTGTTAAGGTCCTCCTCCTAGACGAGAACATCTATCTTATCAGAATCAGTGGATAAGAAATAATTCCCCATCCCTGATGATTTGAAGAGAATTTGGGATTTGGGGTCATCAAAATTGGTGACTAGGTACTTCTTTTGTGATCCAAGCTCTAAAGTTTGCATTACACCCTTGACGAGGATTTTGGCTTTGGACCAGTCCATATGAATTTCTCCACTAACTTCCCTGAAAAAGCTTCTTCCTAGTAGAATTCCATATGCTACTAGGATATTAGCAACGAGAATGGTCATCTTCACCCTTTTCTATAGGAATGCTGAAAACGTGAACTGTGCGTCTTTGATCTGTCCAATCAATGGGACCTATTTGGTTTCCATGGAGTAACATCTGCCAAAAGGTTTGGTAAGAGTAAGGCCCAAAGCATGAGTGACCTTCGCTGGCATGACATTATCGGAAGCTCCAGAATCAATTATGCAGTTGCTTAGTTTATGACCATTGATTATGAGGGAGAGATAAAAAGGTTCAATTTTTCCTGACATAGAAGTCGAGGCAACATTTATGCCAGATGTAGGAGTGGAAAGGATTCCTTTAGGGGAGACATGAGAGGGTACAACAACTTGGATTTGGATATATTCGGTCAATCTTACAAGCTGCTTAGGTTTAGACTGAAGATATTCGGCTTCAGACATTTGAATCTTGGTCTTCTTAGAGTGATCGATTATGTCGAATATGACCAAGGGTTGCGTTGATGAAGGAATGAGTCCCTCACTTCATGGCGATAGGGTAGGGTTACTGGTCTTTATGGGAATAGAAGAATGCTGATTTGGAGGAGAGATGGGAGGAAAATATTTCTTCATAAAAGACTTAATAGGAGGTTAAGCAGGAAGAGGATTACTCTTTTAGCAATGGTTGGAGACATATTCAACATAGCCTTCTCTTTTTGTATCTCAGTAGCAACTTCTACTTATTTTCCATGGGAGTAGGTGAAAATAGCATATGACTGTCTGCTTACATACCCTTGAGTACCCTCTTCTTCATCAGATTCGTCATCTTTAAATTCCATATACCTGATTGTAGAGTTGCCAGTAAGTTCACTGACATCTTGATCATCTTCACCTGATGATGAAAGTTCTTCATAAATTTTCTCCTCTTCTTCAATCTCGATTAGGGCATTGACTGAAGGAGCCTCAAGTGTCAACTGCAGAGTAGCTGCAGGTAAATGTGGCCTTTGTCGGGTGTTGTTGGGAGTGAAGTTTCTAGATGGGATATCTCGGTATGGTGTGTTAGGAGAAGCTTGAGCTAATTGCTTCTTTAATGCGAGCAAGTCATTTTCCATCTTCTGGAATGTTGGATCTGATGAAGTGGCTTGAGAAGGAGTTAAAGCCTTAGGCTTGGATGGATCTCATTTTAACTTTCTAGATATAAGTAGGTTGTCTTCTATCTGAATGGCCGTAGCTTGAGTGAGGACCAGGGTGGTGATCTATTCTTGTAAGAGTAATAAACTCACTCTTGAGCTCATGGCGTTCACAAAGAAACACTTTTTATTTTCTGGTGTTGCCAACATGGTAGGTGGCACACAGTTAATCAGTGAATTGAAATGGGTGATGAAATCGTGCATGGTTTCATTGGCCTCCTTTAAGTGAGTGATCTTTTTTAGTAACACAAATGTATCTTCTGAATGCTTATACATATCTTCAAATGCAGTTTGTAATGTGGCCCAGCTGGTGATAGATCTGGCTGTCAAATATTAGAACCACGCTACTGCGGGTCCTTGCAAGGTCTCTAGAAAGAGGTGTACTGACACATCTTTATGAGTTACATCCAGGATGCTACATGACATGATGAATGAAGATATATGTGAATCCATGCTTTGATTTCCACTCCCATCAAACCTTAGGAAATTCTTGCAGTTTCCATGAGGGAGTGCATGAAATAGATGTGGCAACGCAAGAGGGGCCATAGCGTTTCCCCATGGTATTGCCATTTGAAAAGTTGGAAAGAGGACATGAGCCGAAAGTGTGGTTCTGCTGAGTAACAAAGCAATGCAAAGGGATGTGGAGGTGCCTTGCGAAATCTGATTCTTTCATGGAGGCGAGGCACTTCTACTTGACCAATTAGCTAAACTCAGCGATGGGAAGCACGCTGGTGTAATACTAAAGTTGTGTCGTTGAAGTAGATCAAAAGTATGATCAAATTCTCAACGGGATCTCCTACTACAGGTAAATGGTTCACCCACCAGTGTATCTTTTCAGATTTGCAATGTCTTTAGAGAAAATTTAAGAAATCTTTTTGTTCGTTCTTGCTGATTTTCTGATTTTTTTGTCAAAAATCAGCAGCATGTACTTTTCCAAATATATAATTTTATCCCTCTTTTGAAAACTGATTGTGGTTTAATGAAAAAGATTAATGAGGATAAAATGATGGTTAACTTAGTAAGCTGATTTTTCAGATCTTAGATTTGAGTTTTTTGACAAAGGTTTGAAAATATTTGTGAAACTGTCAGAATATAAGATCTACGGAAATATACGGGTTTTTATAAAAACTCAGTGAACTAAAGGTTTTTAACTGGTCCAGATCTATGGATCTCTGAAGAAAAATTTCAGTTTGGATCACTTTTGCAAAAAAATTAGATTTTAAACAAAAAGTTAAGATTTGCAAACAGGTAGTGATTTCCGCAATTTTATCTATTTTCTTAGTCCCCACAGCAGCTTAAAAACTGTTAGTGTCATAAAAATCATAGAGATTTGGTTCTTCCCCAGCAGAGTCGCCAAAAACTATTTGTCTGAAAATTTGTCCGGAGGGCAGATCTATGGATAGATGAGCCAATAGTGTGTAGGGCATAGCCCCTCTTTGAGACAACAAAGTGAAACTGGTTTATTGCTATTCTACCAGTAGGAATCTGTGCAAGTCCTACAGTATTCTCCATTCAGGGGTTTGGGATCTCATCCTAGTAGGGGTATTTCTAAATATGAACAGAAAAGAATGAAGGGAGGAACAGAGATATGATATATCTGAAAGGAGAAAAGAAATGAATTCCAAAGAAGAAAGGTCAGAGAGTTCATATTTTGGGCTGGTAGTAAACAGATCCAAACCTACTTGCATAAATGAAAAAAGTAATACTAATGAGCAAATGACAAAAAAGTAGAGATATATCTAACAGAAAAGCAACACAGATCTAACTTAAGAAAGATCTAATGCACATAACACATCCATTGAGCACAAAGTCTTAATTTTTGTATTAATATTTTCTATTACAAAAAGTACACAGCCTTTTTCCTCTCACTTATATTTTTCATCTAAAAAATGTTCACCCTTGAATACAGCAAGTATCCAAGTATTTATAGAAGGAGAAGGAGAAATAAGGAAAAAAGGAGCCAACAACTATTTACAAAATATTTACAAAATATCTAAAAGTCAACTATTGACTTTAGGGCAATTTGGTGGATGACAACATCCCATGGTGCAACATGGATGATGTCATCATTTGTGCCAACATTCTTTTAAATATTATGAAAAAAATGGGATAAATATTAGGAGGAAGGAGCCTATTCATCGTCGTCCCTTGGCTGGAGAGAAGTATCCTATTTCTGCTCAGGGGAGGAAATGTGAAATTGAGCTTGGTACTCCATGAACTGGCTGACCATCATTTGAAGTTGATCATGAGCAGGACCTTTGGTGTGATCCCTGATGACTTCACAAGTATCCCATTCATCTCTGAGTCTTTCTAGGTGTTTGAATTATTCATTACCTACCTCCATCAGGTACCCAACAAAGTTGCGGCAGGCCATAAGGTTGTTGATAGATACTACATCAAAAGTGGCTTCTGAAGCCAAACCCTGCGACACGATTCCATTGAAAAGCTGAATAGTGTCATCTACCTTCCTCAAGGGGTATGACGGGGCGAGAAAACCTAGAGACATCCTTAAAACCATCTACTCCATTTGATGCATTGCATCCAACGCTTTCTCCTTTATTTTGTCTATTTTCTCCAAGATAATTCCATTTGGTCAACCTGATAGACCAAAGCAGCAAGGACTTTGTTAGGTGCTATTGGGTGACTAAAGACATCGAATTTCATAAGTCATCGACTAGGTAGTCGAGTATCTTCTGGAATGTCTCGTGTTGTAACCTGGCATGGTCCAACTCTTCGAAGATAGGTCCTGTAATATCCTGGAGTTCCTTATTAGCCTGATCTATATTTTGATATAGCTCTATGAATTTTATAATCACTTCCTCACTATATTTGAGGATCTGGTATCTCCAGGCTGAGACTGCCATACCTTACTTGCCAATCTTTGTGTACTCATTTATCTTTTCCTGACTAAGAGCTTCAGGAGTTTCGGTGGCAGCTATAGGAGGTGCACTGCCCATTTTCTGTAGGGCTTGGAGAAGATGCTTGTTTTTCTCTTTCAATATCCTCTTATCTTCCTTTGCTTCCTGAATATTTTTGCAAAGGGCATCCATTGTGGATAAGGTCTCTCCTTGCAAGCTTTCTGAGGATGTTCCCATTGTGACCCGAGTCACTGTAAAATATGTAGGAGACAAATCTTTTTTCTCATTTGTGGGATCAGGGTATGCAATCTCCATAACTCTTTCACCTAAAGCACTTTGAGAGAAGCGGGTTATAACCTTTTTCTTCTTAGCTCCTTTAGTCGGAATCACAGAGAATTCCATAGGTGCGAAGGGAACTTTCCTCTTGTGCTGGCTCAGGTGTTTGGAGATCCATTCTAGACTTAAGGGAGTGGGACCAGTGGAAGAGGAGGGAAAAGGGGTGGAAGGAGGAATAGCTGCAGTGGGCATGGGGAAATGCGTTAAGACACTCAGTGACGACATCGATAGAGAGGCCAACATAGTGCTCATGGGGATAGGAGACACTACACAAGAGGAAATCGTGGGGGTGGAAGGGATCTGAGAGATGAGAGAAGAAATGTTGTTGGAAAGATCCGTGAGAGAAGAGAAGATGGAGGAAGATGAAGGGGGAACAATAGAAGATGGGGGAGAAGACACAATCAAAGGAGTGGTTGGTTGAGTGACATGAGGAGGGGAAGGAGGAGTGGGATATGGGATGGTGGGAACTTCACTAGTTGTAGTAGTGGTAACATCATGAGTGGACGTCCCCGTTGGAACACTTACCACTTCTTCTTCTTCTAGGGATATCAAGCTTACCACCTATTCCTCAGTGGCGGAAGGACTCTCATGAATTTATTCATGAGCAGTGCTTGTCTCTCCCTCTTTATCTTTCCCTTTTCCCTTTGGCAAGTGCTTCGTCTTAGCAGGTGCATTTACAAAGGGAGACATGGTGAAGTCTACTTCAAGATAGACGAGACTATTTTTCTTGTACCAATGCTCGGTGCACTACAGAGTGCCCTTAACCCTTTCCTCAATAGTCTGAGGTGCCTTAGTTCTATCAATCTTAGTGAACAGCCAATTGTCCTTGTCTATGTTTAAATAAACTTGATCAACTTCTTGATCAATTGCTTGGAAACCTTTCGGAACGATGGCCACTCTATATTGAATGAGCTCTGCCAGGGCCAGGCGGGAGTGATCCTTTTGTCTGAGCTCGGTCTCGTGATATAGATCAATGTAGATATATTTGATCTGAGGGATGTGAATTCGATCGAGATTCGCCCTTGGAAGGAAATGATGAGGATCAAAGGTTGGCCTCGCTGGGAAATTATGTTTTAAGTTGAGAAATTCAAGCTCCGCAAACATTTCCCAAGCTTTGCTCTATGAAGTGTTGGTGTACCTGCCCACTGTGAGGGGGAATGGAGTTCCACCCTTCTTTCTTTTTAGACACTTCTCGTGGTATGTGATAAGATATCTAGACAGCTCCAATAGGATAAGCTTAGGTCCCATATACCTCGGTAACTTGGTGGGCTCCCCCAAGAAGTTGGTGGCTCTGAGATAGGTGAAAGTGGGGAATTTCATAAATAACACTCCCCACTTCTCTGTGGTAGTGACCATGCTCTTGGTCATCTGACCATGAGTCATATTGGGCCTCAAGAGGTAGATGCCGCCATAGAAGAAGGCATCATTGATTATGCATCATTGATTGAGCTATAATGTTTTCTGGCCTTAACTCTTGAAAATAATCATTTCTTCTAAGTTGGGGCCATACCCCGCATCTATTTAGTGCTAGGTAGTCTCTTTCAGAGGTAGCAGTGTACACTACATAGGAGTTCATGTAGAACCTCCCAGTTGTTAAGAGTTGTTGAAGCTGCTCAGAGATTGTGCTACTGATAATCTCCGCCCATTCAAAACGTTGATCTGGGACATTTTTGTTCACTGTTTCTAAATATCTTAGCATCCATTTTTTGAAATAATGGGCATCAGGAAGCCCAAACACCTTTCTCAGGAAAGTGACAGTGTCACTCATCTCTTCTAAGAAGTCACTGCGATGAATAACTTGTGGCCACCTACTCACTACCTTCTTATTTTTTAGGTGTACCTCATTCATCAACTGTATGCATTTGTTTTTTTTTTCATTCCATGCCTTCATGTAGTCATCTTGGCTTATGGCTACAAAATACCGGTGGTGGGGGATATGTCGTCACCAATCCCGTACTATGATATTTCTTCACCGGGAACTCCTCATGCTATGATTATTTACTAATGCACAGCCTTTAGTTTGGTGGATGTAATATGGAAACACAACAACAAACATAACACAAGAATACCATCGACTATGATAAGAAGGAATGATGATAAATCTGAAATATCAGAGTAAATTATAATATTAATATGAAATTGTTACAATCTCACCCATGAGGTACTTCAAGTGTTATTGACTTCACTTGCCTTCCACCAATACTATGGGAGAAACTTTACAATTACACCTCTTAATGGACTCTTCAACACACCTTCAAAATGATGGCTTCCTTTATACACTTCATACAATATTTCTCACTACTTCCTTCTATGCTAAATGAGGGGGGTGGCCTCTTTATTTATATAACTTCCATGCTTATCCATCTTATCTGTAAGATAGGATAAGAAATCCACTCTGACGAATCATATTCCATACCTTAACTCCTATCTGTACATGTAAGCTTATCTTTTAAGATAGGATAAACCTTATCATTTCACATGGGTTCCACATTTTTAGACTTTGTACAAATAAAATAAAAAATTTATTTATGACCTCACTCCTTGTCCTTATTACCAATATAATATTTCTAATTCCTAATCATGTAGACCCTACTTCTCTACTTACCCCAACTTTGACATTTTAACATTACCGGACCACTTACGACAAATATTTACTTTTTACCACAACATTCCTATTGTACTTTTGACTATTACTGTACTATACATTATTGGCGGAGTCGTATTAGCAGCGCCGTTATCTTCTATCGGATGCTACTAATAATTATACTTAATAACATCCTATTCCTAATACATGCATTAATGAAATAGAAATTACGGAGGAAAATTTTAGTGTCGACATCTTCCCCCTTCCTAGCTTCTACTCCATCCTCGGAGCAGACTATTCTGGTGCTTGGAAAATCTTCAACTTGTCGTGGTTGACCCATTTCGTAATGGGAGTGCCATCCAATTTCTCCAGTCGGTACATACATTTTCATGCGTAGCTGCTATTTTGTATGGCCCCATCCATTTTGGAAGAAATTTTCTCTGTCTTCTTTTTTTGTATCTGGAATCATATACTAGAACCAAGTCATTCACATGAAATGGAGACCAATGGATCTTTTGATAAAAGTATTCCTTCTGCTTTATTTTCTTCTGATAGCTTGTATCCTTAGCTATTTCCCTCATTTCCTCTAGCAAATGAAGATGTACCAACCTTTCTTTTATTAATCACTTTAATCCATGCTTTCATTTTCCATAACTCTGACCATGGGAATATCAAACTCAATAAGAAGAACTTGATCAATGCCATAAGCCAACTTAAATGGGGAGTATCCTATTGCTGACTTTGATGTTGCCCTATATACCTACAATGTTGCATGAATCCTCTTATCCCATTTATGTACCTGCAAGGATGCATCTTTTGCTAGAATTTGACACAACACAAAAGTTGTTCGTTCCACCTGTCCATTTGTGCTTGGCTTGAATGTTTTTGTCTTCATGTGCTTAATAGAAAACTTATTGACTAGGGCTTCTACCACATCATTAATGAAGTGGCTTCCTTGATCTGTTACAATTTCTAATGGACAACCAAATTTGGTGACAATGCGTTCATATATGAACCTTGCCACTTCATCCATGGAAGTTGTTTTTAATGGCCTAGCTTCAACCCACTTGGTTAAAAAATCTGTGGCAACTACAATATGCTTATTTTGGCATGAGGTAGTTGGAAGTGGACCTACAATGTCTATTCCCCACTATTCAAAGGGACCAAGTGGAAGAATAGGGCATAACGAAGCTGATGAAGTCTTACGGTTACCATATGTTTGACAAATATCACATGTCTTACAATAATTATAAAAATCTTTAAAAAGAGTGGGCCAATGATAACCTACATCCAAGATCCTTCTTGCTATAAGTTGTCTAGAGAAGTTCCCTCCACATGTACCATTGTGGAATTATTCTAACAGCTCCTTCCCTTGATCACGTCCAACTGCCCTCTTGTACTGTCCATCAGGTCCTATTTGAAAAAATACTCCATGTAGAATAGAATATGGACAATTGGCTTGAGTAATCTTTCTCTTAGTCTTTGCATTGGCACCATCAGGAAACTTGAATTCATTCAGATAATTCCAAATATCTATGTATTCACTAGAGATCGTGTCAAGGGATAACAATGTTGCATAGGGGAAATCATCATCATCACAAGATGATCCTAAACCATCATAGGCTCGAGAGAGTGCATCTGCATTGACATGCTTCTTTCCTGGCCTATCTATAATATCAAATTCAAATTCTTGTAGAAAAATTATCCATCTTGCTATCCTCCCTGATGGGTTAGGCTTTTTGACAATATATTTTAGAGCCTGATGATCTATTATAACTATAAATTTCTGCCCTAGCAAGTAATTTCTAAACTTATTTATAGCAAAAAAGATGGCTAGAGCCTCTTTTTCAGCTATAGTATAATTTACCTCAGCACTGCTCATTTGTCAGCTCCCAAAGTAAACTGGATGTTCATTCCCATTTTCATCCTTTTGGCTCAAAGTACTTCCTAGTGCTACATCTGAGGCATCGGTGTACACAATGAATGGCTTGCTTCAATCTGGATTCTTTAAAATAGGTGAAGTCACCAGGGCTTCCTTTAGTTGTCTAAAAGCTTCATGCGCCTTATTTCCTGGTTCATAATTAACATCCTTCTTCAAGAACTAGGTTAGTGGCTGTGCAATCTTTGAGAAATTCTTGATGAACCTTCTATAGTAACCCATATGGCCTAAAAATGATCTCAACTTACTTTTATTCATAGGAAATGGTAAATCTTTGATTTTTGAAACTTTATCAGGATCAGTACCAATACCATCTCTGGATACAACATGCCCTAACAAAACACCTTTAGAACATCCAAAGACACACTTTGCAGGGTTTAGTGAGGCTTGTGCTTCATCTAACCTTTGAAATGTTGTCTCCATTTGGTGCAGGTGGTGCATCTTGCTCCCATAGATGTAAAAATCATCCAGAAATACTCTGATGAAGTTCCTAATGTAGGGTTCGAACACCCTATTCATCAAACGCTGGAATGTTGCTGGAGCATTACACAACCCAAAAGTCATAATTCTATAAGAAAACGTTCCCCAAGGAGTGGTGAACGTCGTCTTCAGCTAATCTTTCTCTGCTATACAGACTTGGTTGTATCCGCTATATCCATCATTAAAACTATAACACTCCTGGCCAGCTACTTTGTCCAAGATCTAATCTGAGAATGGAAGAGGGTAATGATCCTTCTTTGTTGCCTTATTGAGCTTCCTGTAATCAACAAAAATGCATAGCTTCCCATTATTTTTTATTGAGATCACAATGGGAGAAACCCATTCTGAATTCTCCACAGAAAATATGAATCCTGCATCAAGCAACTTATCTATTTCTTCTTTTACAGTCTTGGAAAAATTAGGATTCATTCTATATGGCATTTGCTTTATAGGCTTAGCACCATCTACCAGCTCAATAGAATGTTCTACCCAACTTACTTGACGGATTTCCTTGTAATCAAAACTGAATATGTGTATGTACCTTTGAAAGAGCTAGAGGTAGGATTTCTTCTCACTCTCCATTACAACATCACCAATCTTTATTTTTTGGAGACAATCGTCAACTTCTTCTTTAGATAATTTTATGGGGTCATGAGTCAGTGTGACTGGAATGATATCCATGACTGAAACATCAACCTCACTTTCTTCATCTTCAGTGTCCACTTCACTGGTACTAGAGTAATCAGAGGATGTCTAATCATCAGTTTCATCACTTGAATCCATAGGTTCTACCTTATGATGCCGAGGGATCACATTTATCTTCACCCTCTCTCTACCACGTCCAAGTGTCATGAAGCCTTCATTCCAGTAGTTTCTTGCATGAACTCTCCTTAGCCATGGTCTTCCCAGCAACATTGGGTACGCAACAGTACCATTTTTCATCACCTAAAAGTCTACCACACATACAACACCCATAACAGATATTGCCACATTTGAAACTACACCTTCTGGTTTAGTTTTTCCCTTATTTAATGACCTTAACATAAGTGTTGAAGGGCGATCAATTTTTAAACCCAACATATTCATTACAGACTCGGTCATTACATTAACTACAACACCTCCATCAACTAAGACATCATGAATTGAAATACCATTACATAATACCTCAGCTTGTGGAGCATATGGATCTTCCTCTGCCTCCAAAACAGGGACCTTAACCTCCTTCCTTCATCGAGCATTGAGTCTACTTCACATCTCACGCCTTTTCTCCAAAGACATAGCCAAGAGTTGACCATATGTAATATTTGCAGGCCTTTTCGACAGATCTTCCAAGATGGAGTATGGTCCTTGCCCCTATGAAATTAGAAAATCCTGCACACCCAACTTTCTTCTCCTATGTTTCTTACTAGTTTCTCCTTTCATCTTCTTAGGATCATTTCCATCTTGATTATCTTTTTCTTTCTTTCTTTTTGTTACAAACACATCTACTTCATTATTTATGCTCTTATCTACTACATCAAAAGAATTCATAGGTGTTTTTCCTTTATCATTATCTCCTTTACCAGATGTAGAAGCTCTATCTAGACAATTATACTTATAATGACCCTTTTTATAACAACCATAACATACAACTTTAGAAATATTTCTTTTTGGACCTCTATCTCCTCCCTGAGAACTAAATTATTTTCCTTGAATAAGATTAATAGTTAACTGACCCATCTTCTTGAGCAGATCTTCATACTCAGTAGATGTACTAGGAGAAAGATTTGTGCTCACCGAGAGTGGTTGTGGATTCTGGACCAAACGTGTTGGTGTAGGCTCTACTTTAGCAACAATTTCTTTGGGCTCCTCTTCCATGCTTTCTTCTTGCCTTCTTGCAATCTCCTTTGCTTGTTCAATGGTATTTGGGTGGTCATACTTCACTCATTGTCTGATCTCTAGCTTCATCCCAAGAATGAAGTGCTTACATAGGAGATTATACAGGCCATTCATCAACCCATCCGCTAATCCTTCCTTCTAGATCTAGGCATCGAGCTTCCTCCTTAGCTCTAGAACATGAGCATGATAATCCCTTATCTTATCCTTCTCTCTTTCGAATAGCTTTGTGATATCAATCATGAGATCTACATATCTCTGTTGCTCACTAAATTCTTCAAGAAAACTTTCAGTTAATAAATCCCATGAGTTTTTCACATTATCACATAGTGTTTCAAACCACCTAAGGGCTGAACCATCCAAAAAGGTAGGAAAAAATTCAGTCCATTGTTCCCTTCTTATAAGGCCATTACAAATACAAGATCGTTTAAACTCTTGAATGAAAGAGGAAGCATCTTCACTAGATTGGGTTGAAAAAAAAGGAATCTTCCCCATTTTGAAAAGTAACCACAGTGAAAACCAACCCACAAGTACAATCAACAAGACTTATGTGTACAAATAATTGAAATCACTATAATAGAAAATAGAAATGACCACGGTAAACTATGGTAAAACTTGACTTACTGCGGTAAAAACTGAATTTACTGTGGTAAACACTATTCAAAGTAAAAAGTGAAGTTACTGCAGTAAATACTATTCATGGTAAAAAGTGACTTTATTGCAGTAAATACTATTCATTGAAAATGACTTTACCATGGTAACTACTATTCACAGTAAAAACAAGGTTACCCTCCAATTGATTTTTGACTAAGTGGGAATATCTCTCCATAAAATCCACCAACGAGGAATGGTCCCGACAATGGAACCAAAATGTCATCACCAATCCGCCACTATGATAATTCTTCACCAAGAACTCCTCGTGCTAAGATTATTTACTAATGCACAGCCTTTAGTTTGGTGGATGTAATCTAGAAACAAAACAAAAAACATAACACAAGAATACCATCGACTATGATAAGAAGGAATGATGATAAATCTAAAATATTAGAGTAAATTATAATATTAACATGAAATTTTTACAATCTCACCCATGAGGTACTTCAAGTGTTATTGACTTCACTTGCCTTCCACCAATACTATGGGAGAAACTTTACAATTACACCTCTTAATGGCTTCTACAACACACCTTTAAACTGATGGCTTCCTTTACACACTTCATACAATATTTCTCACTACTTCCTTCTATGCTAAATGAGGGGGGGTGGCCTCTTTATTTATAGAACTTCCAGGCTTATCCATCTTATCTGTAAGATAGAATAAGAAATCCACTCTGATGAATCATATTCCACACCTTAACTCTTATCTGTACATGTAAGCTTATCTTTTAAGAATAAGATAAACCTTATCATTTCACATGGGTTCCACATTTTTAGCCTTTTTACAAATAAAATACACAAAATATTTATGACCTCACTCCTTTTCCTTATTACCAATATAATATTTCTAATTCCTAATCATGTAGACCCTACTTCTCTACTTACCCCAACTTTGACATTTTAACATTACCGAACCACTTACGACAAATATTTACTTTTTACCACAACATTCCTATTGTACTTTTGACTATTACCATACTATACATTATTGGCGGTGTCATACTGACAGCGCCATTATCTTCTATCGGACGCTACTACTAATTATACTTAACAACATCCTATTCTTAATACATACATTAATGAAATAGAAATTACGGAGGAAAATTTTAGTGTCGAAAGATACCCAACATGATATTAAAATGTTGGGCAGTGAGGTTGATTATTACCTCACCCTTCTCATTTTCGACACATCTTGTGTCCTTATTATAACAATGGCCCACCAACATCATGAACTCGTTATTGATTGTGCTCGTGGGAGTCCGTGCGGAAAAATGTAGACCACTCCTAACCAATTTTTCTATCCATGGACTCCCTGTGACCTTCTTAGTTCTAGCCCAGAAGTCCTCCATGTCAATGTGACTGAGTTCTGAATTTATGATATCCAGGTCACACTTTGCAAGGGATTCAGGCATCCTGACCCTTTGGTATTTATACTTCATTTCTTCCTCTGTTAGCTTGGCTTTACCCTTAGACTTGGTTAGCTTCTTACTTGATGAAGACATGTGTGGATTTGAGTTCAGCTGTTGATCTGCAAGAAGAATCAGGGAAGTCCACTGCAAAAGAGCCATGTTAGTTGTTAAGTCATCCATCAAAGCTTAGAGAATGAAAATTTAGCAATTTATGTGCTTCTGGGCACAAGGTGTAACTTTACTGTAGGCTACAGGGTCTCAGAATAGCAAGGCACACTTTTGAAAAGTGTTGCATGGGAGAAAACAATGCCAAAAGGAGCACAAGGCGTGGAAAGACTACACACAACATTCAAATGTTAGTGTCAATGGATGTGCGCCTATGCCATATGAATGGTTTTAACTGGGCGTAGATTCATTTGGTATAACAAGGTCTCAGGGTGCGCCTTTATCATAGATGTGGTACATGTTGGAAAGCATTATGATGTGCCAAGGGGCATAGATTCAAAGGGTGCATCATTAATGTAAGGTGCACCAAGAATTTAGCTTTGGTGTGGCATGGGAAGGGCCTACACAACATTCAAATGTTGGTGTAGCTGTAGTTGCACTTGCGCCTGTGTTATTTGCTTTAGGAATTTTGTAAGGCATGGGTAGGGCCAATGTTGCATGTGGGGATAGTGCACCCCTTTGGCGTGACTATGTTTGATTTTATATCAATGAAACTTACACCAAAGAAAACACAGTGGATGTTTTGTGAAAGCTTTATAATTTTTACTCTTTTGTTAGGATTTGTGCTTTTTTTTGTTTTGCCTCTTTTAACTTAGATTTTGACAGTGAGGGGAACAGAGGAAAAAGGGACAAGGATCCATTCTGAGACAAGGCCTTCCAAGTTAGCAGATCTGGAAGGAGAGTAAAACTAGTTTGAAGGTGGGTTTGATTTGCAAAACCGGCTGGAGTTGCATTACCTTCATAGGTTCATTTTTTGTTTTTAATAATACTAACCTCCAAAAACAACAAAGATACCACAATAAATCCACAAGAAGAGCAAGGGCCACTTACCAAGAATATCTAAGATAGAGAAAACGATGTGGGGTCCATGAATGCGACGAAAAAGCAACAAACGGGGCTGACAGGAACACTGACAAGTGTAGAATAATAAAAAATTTCACATTTTTTCTATCGTGAAAATGATAGGTCGATGCACCTATATATAGAAAAAGGTGCAATAAATGTGCCACCAAATTTTTCTAAGGTGCACCTAGATAGATGTCAACAGGAAAATATTTGCGCCCTAGGTGCGGCTTTCAGACTGTCAACACTACCTTTTCAGCGCTTTAGCGCACTATTAAGGGGCGCAACATTTTGAATGTTGACAAGTTAGCGCATGTGCCTTGGCGCAGTCCTCGAAGGTGAAAAATCTAGAGTGTCAACACTCCAAAGGATGTGCCAAAGGAAAGGAGGGGCATAGTTTTGGTTGATGTTACATGAATAAAAAAATGTGCCCAACCTAAAAAAGACCACGTTCAAAAACTAGATTATCCAGAAAGGGATTTTATGCCATTTCGAACACTAAGGGACCTCAACAGGTAACCAGAATGGAAATTTTGGTATGGTTACCTGCAAAATTTCCCTTGTCAATTTTACAGGATAACAAACCCTAAAGAGGATTTGATATATCCTCACTGCTTTATGGTTGTGCCTTTCATCCTAGGTGAGAGAACCCTTTTATAGCCTATTGTTTCTGGAGGATATGGAGATGTCCCTCTTTGTGAAATTATTAATAAGACCTTGAAAAAAATATTATCAATGAAACAAAACTGACATCTCACGAGTTGTCACTCTAGATAATGGAGATATTTTCTAAGCAAAGTTCAAGCCACTAAAGAGAATGAAAACATGATTGTTTCTGCATGTTTTGGTAGAAATTTTTTTGCATTTGTATACACACATGAAAAACAGGGGTACTATGGATATGATTAAATTTTTTTTTAATGAAATTTGGTGGGAGGTGAACTAGGATAAAGTTGATTATACAATACCCTTGGAGGGACTTTACAATAAAGAGAAATTTTAAAATAGGAAGCTTCAGAAAAATCAAGATGTTCCTTCAACCAGAATGCGTGCCTCAATGGAGGCCTAAGTCAACATGTTTTCATATAATAATTAAGACCCTAAAACAAAGACTCAAATTAGAGGAGCCAATTAAACACTATAGTTTCTGATTCAACCACACCTAAGGTACACCCAAAGACTTACACACAATCTTTATCAACAAATGATAGTGAATTGATTTTAAATTTGTTTATCTTATACAAGATGAAGGCTCTTCTTGAAATAAAATTGCGGATACCATAAAATTGTCAGAGGGATGAGATTGTGTGTGATTTCACAAAAAAATCAGTATAAGATTGTAATAGGAATGAATAAAACTATTTACAGACATTCTAAAACAAACCAAACACTAATTTCCAAGAGTCAAAACACAATAACTCAAATTTGATTAAACTTATGAGCAGGGAAAAGTTTCTAAAATAGTCCCAGAGCTTGACAATGGTTGTACACTTGAAACCACCTTGACACAATCAATTTTAATAAGAAAGAGATATACAGGTTCCTCAAACAGTCCCTTAGAAAGATGGGCTTTATCAAGCTTTTCTCTTAGGGGATCGGTTTGTAACTCCTAACACTCTAGCATTCCAGAATCTAACCTCCAAATCTTTTCACAGAAAACTTCATGCCATTTATATCATTTTACAACATATTTTTCCCCCCAAAAATTGCAAACATTGAGTGTACCAGTGCTCAGAAAGATCCTGATCGTGATTCCTAAAATTAAATCTGTAAAAAGTTGTCAGGTGCTCAGGGGGAAGATCTCTTCAAACATATCCCACATTTAACTCCCTCCTGTGGTAGATAATTCTTCTTTTAACTCGCGAACCACTTCCAACCCTAATCTTTCCAATCTAGTTCTTTGTGTGCTAGGGAAGAAAGAATGGAAGATCAGATTGAGCCCAGAGGACAAATCTCATCTTAATGGTAAAAGACATCCCCATATGTTCCTCACAAAACATAGATATCAAATTTACTCCCCTTTCCTGTTTGGTGTGCAAGAAATATCGAGAAATCATGAAGACTCACATCTCTAGCAGCTGTGGAGTGAAAATGGTGGACAAATCAGATATAGTTATACAACTGCCCTTGATTTCTTCTATGAATTTGGACCATCCACGTGGCAGATCCCCTTCAAAATGGACTTGCAGGTTCCCTTTTTCCTTTTACAACTTTTTGGAAAAATGTAAAAATTTCACATTTTTCTCTGTACCTCTGCCTTCGGGAAATGAGCTTGACATGTGTCCTAATGTGGGCCCCAGAGGAACTGTGGCCAAATTATACTATTTCACCTCTTTTTTGGAAAAAGGAAAAATTTCCAAGTTTCCCCCGTAGCTCCGGTCTTCTGCTTCTAGTCCTTTATGTGGGTCCCAACGGAATCATGCTTCATTTTACACTTTTAACTCCCTTCTTCACAAAAGGGAAAATTTGACCGGGGAATATTTTTAACTATTCTTTGTTGGGTCTATGGGTCATTTTGATGCTTCAATCCTTTTGGTGACAAGAGGTAAAACATCCAAGTTACCCTTGATGGTCCGCCTACCCACCTTTTGACTCTTCAAACTACCACGCATCACAATGGCACATCTTGAGATGGTCCCAAAAAATTGAGAACTCGAATGAGTGTGGTCTCACCACATGTCTTGGGCCCCTTTAAGAAGTTGGTCAAAATTCTAAGGTAAGAAGACCCAGTAGAGACCTCCACGTGTCGTTATGGTGCAACTTCGAAGACCTCAAGGATTCAAAATGACTCGGTGGGGGCCTGCTTTCATTTTAAAATTTTACTCCATTTTTGCAGAAGGGAAAAACATCCTACTTGCCTCCAAAGGCCTGCATCTCCACATTTAAACTTGCCACATGTCCTTCTGCGGTGTTAAAGTAAAACTTTTTCCCTGTCGTTTAAAATTCACTTTAATAAAAGCTTGCTGGGGCCATGGGGTAGGTTCAAACTTTTTTCCAAAGTCACAAAAATAGACAAGTTCAAAAATAAACTAGCCACACCCCATTCAATTAGAATAATCCACGTAAGCACCAAAAGAACCAATTAGAATTGAGTGGAGCTACAGGACCAAACTTTTCCTTTTGCCAAAAAGGAAAAAAGTGGCAAGTTAAAGCATTTTCCCGCCATCCCCTTGTCAACCAAAATAAGCCACATTTCCTGTTAATGCAAGGATGTAAATTTGACCAAGAGAAACACCCTTCAAACCATAAAATGTAGAAGAATGACCATTCGAGCTTGGAGATGAAATTTTCTCCAAGGACAAAGAATTCAGAAATGTTACAAGGCTCAAATACATTCCTTCGAACTACATCCATTCGTTTTTTCTCAAGTATTTAGGGAAAAATGATAAGGACAACAAATCTCAGCTGTGGAAAATGGAAAACACAGGACAACTTAATTTTTACACCCAAATACAGACCTTTTCCAGACAAATAGAGAAACAAAGAAACAACCATGGATCCATATGTCACCCTCGACCAATGAACAAATTGAATATGATAACAAAAGGACTATAGGGACTTCTCAAGCACAACATGAGGAGATAATTTATGGTATAGGTCGTAAATTGATAGATTTTCAATGGTAAAATATGTGAGACTGTTTTGAGCACCAACATGTAAAATCACACTGACTTCCATAACCATTCACTTGTTAGCATTGACAGGTGTTTTTATTTTTCTATAACAGTTTAGGAATGCCTAGTGGCACAAGAATTCATTCCACAAACTTTGAAGGTATTTTCAAGAAATTTTGAGTTTAAAATATGAACATTCTAAATTTTAGACATTTCACCCCAGGGGAAGAGTTCTAAATTAAATTTTCATTATTTTTCCATGATCAAAACAAGTCCAAATTTAACCAGTAGATAGATTTGAGGTTAAACTTCAAAAGGGTATACTTAGATTTTAAACATTTTGATTTTCAAAATTTCTGAGTGTTTTTGAATTTTGGGTTTTGGGATTTCTGGATTTTAGAAGTCTTGCATTTTCAGGATTTCAGGTTTCGGAGATTCAGAGGTTCAAATGTGCACTAATTTTGGGTTTTTAAAGAATCAGAACTTTCAGATTTCAGGATTTTTAAATTTTAGGATTCTCTACTTTTTCAGATTTTGGGACTACCAGTCTAGGACAAGTTTAAACCTCCAAGTGAACAACACACAAATCGTTCAAATTTTTTATTTTCATTCTATCAAGTTTGGTGTTTGAATTGAAAAAATATAGCCTTTACAAGATTATCTCCCAACACATTTTGAAAATTTGATGGCTTGAACTCAGTGGTGTAGCATCACAGGTTTCCCAAGTACATGAGAAACAATTGAACTGGGTCTGAGACAAGAGAAGGAGTACTTATATACCTACAATAATTTATGGCCAGAGGAAGGAGAGGAACGAGACCAAAAATATCATTTTCTCAACCTAACATAACTTTTTTTACACCTCTGGCATCTGGTAGACCTTACATTCAGTCAACTAGGGTTGTCAAACCAATCATAATGGCTCATCAAGCACTACAAAGTTCCTTTTTCGACTTCACAGGAAGTAGTCCACTTGCTCTAAATTTTCATTATCAAATCCCTGTTACATAATTAAAGAACATTCCCTACTTCAGGGGAGAAAACCATACACATCCTATTGATCACATCTAATACATTGCTAATGTTTATGCAATTAATGAAATTACTGAAATAGATATTATAGTCAAGTTATTGGCATCATCTTTAAAGGGTAAGGATTTATAACGGTTAAAGAGCCTAATGAAAGGATCCATTCATAATATTGATCAACTGTGCATGAACGTCTACAACCAATTCAGAGAAAGGGTAGAAAATATGTGTTTATTGGAACGATTAACAATTATTAAGAGAGCTCCAACATAGCAGATGGCAGATTTCAATTTTCAATTCTAAAAGACATGGGACAAAATCCCAATCGCTATGAGACTAGTTGCATAAGGTACATTCCTCTATTATTTTAAGGCTCTAAATTCTAAAATATCAATCATGATATAGTCATAGGGAGGGACAACATTAACAACAAATTACAACATAGTTATTGTTATCTCTTGAAAGTGCAACCTATAGAGAGATGGCTGCAGGTTTTCTAAGCTTGTACAATTGATCTCTCTCTTTCGTAGATATAATGGAAACACCTAAGGTCTGTAGGTATACCTATTTTGAGGTGAGTATCTGGTATCAAGGCCGGTTCCTTATTGGTGCATCCTAAACTGATTTCTAGGAGTTTGAGAGTAAAAGATGACTGTAAAATGATTAAAACTAAGGTGATACACAAAATTTGTATGAGGGCTTTGATTGAGTATATAAGAAGGATTCTTGATGCATGAGCCAATATTTTTCTATAGAATGTTTAAGGGCAAACACTTGGTTATACTGAGGGAAAATCACAATAGTACTAATAAGTTAACATGCACATTAAAATTTAGCAGAGAATACTGAATTTTTGTAGCATGGTAAGATCACTGGTCAGGGAATTGACATTCACAAGAATAATGGGAACATACACAAGACAGAAAATAATAGGAAAGGTAGAAAATACTTTACACACAGAAGGAAAAACTGGCAAAAATTGCTTCAGTACTCCTATATAAAAAATTTCTCCTTCTTTGTGCTTTGCTAAGAACACAATATATAGCAAAATTAATTTACCCACCCTTCCTAAAAATAGCCTAAGGCTTGTACTCGCCCATGCATCATATTTTTATCCTTTATTTAATAATAGATAAAGGGATAAAAATAGAACATGCAATTCCAAATAGGCATTAATAGCCTTGATTACATTACAGTCCAACTTAAGTTGACTGTTCTATTTTTAAGAAAAGAAGGATGAATAATTTGCTAATAATAAGCTTGCTTGTTGGGAAAGTCTCCTTCCTTTGAGCATGCAAATTTGTCTCCTTCTCTGTTTTGTCCTCTTGTGAAAAATCGACTCCCTGTTTGAGAAAAAAACAATTACAATACTTGCAATATTTACAAAATAATCCATCCACACATCCACTTGATCGGGACCACCTCCATGTGCACATGATTTGATGTTGACATCCCTTGGTCTATCCTTTGCGATGACATAGAAAATTCATTCCAAGTCATGTCCAATCTATCACCATCAGTGGGGGCCACCTGTGGTTGTGGGCTCTTGTCTTCCTTGGGTTTGGCCACTCTTGTGGACTTAGAAAATATAAGGTTTGCCACCTTTTATTTAATACATACATTTATATACCTTTCGGAATTTTATAAATTTGAATAACTATGATGACTAAGGTCTAATTTTTTACCCTTTTCGGTGATCATTACAATCGTGATTTTGATATAATACAAGTGCACTTGTATCATTTGGGAGTTGGACCGTAGTTTAGACTTTCAAAAGTCAATGTAATGATAATTTTGGTTAAACATGAGGTTGGCCCCCTTTACACGATGACTCGCCCCTTTTCAATTTGTCGATGGAACTTAACCTTGTTCTAACCATGGTAAAGTTTGGGACTTATTACTCTAAGACACGTGTGTACCTATTTTTAACCCTGGTTGGGTTTGGTCAACAAAACATTGAATCCTGACCTAATTTTTCATTTTTTGAGCTCTATTCGAGCTAAAAGAGCTCTACCAAAATTTTTATCTCCCATGATTACTTGAGCTCTCTCAGAGTAAATTTGGCTTTGTTTCATAGCGGAGCTCTGAAAAAAAACTTACTGCCATTTTTGACACTTTTGCGAGTTCGATTCTTTCTGCATTAATGGTTTCTAACCTTTATTGGGTTTGCATCCTTCTTGTTCTGATCTAAGTGATTTTCTTGTTTCTATGTTTCATCGACCATTGTTGACATTGTATTGGGTTTTTCGAGCTTGTAAGCTCTACAACCTCGAAGGAAGGTCTTCATCTCTTCATATCTATACATTTTTTTCCAATGGGATGTTCATGGTTTGCGTGATTGACTCTCATCTTAACCTGAATTCTATGACTGGTAAGTCCATTCCCGCCCATGGGTATTTGGTAAAAAATGAAGAGAAATCCTTTTGTTGAACTAGATCTGTATCTTCTTTCTTTTGAGGTGGGAATTTCATGATGACTCTTGTCATAAAACAATGGTCATCATTTCTATATGGGTTTCGATGGTACCCTCAAGATTGAAATGGGTTCTAAGCCTGCTCCATTATTCTTTGAGCACGTGATTTCTTGATTTATGGGTATTCATGGTCTCTTTACTCGAAACCGCCAAGGATAAAGGTGAGTGTATTCTTCATCCCAGTCTTCATCATGACTTATAGATCTGTGTATTTCAAGTTCTAGGTACCTATAGATATGTGGATTTGAGAATATCTTCAACTCTGTTATCAAATATTTGGCTTGATTTTTGTATTCTAGACAATTCATTTTGTCATGCAAAACAAACACAATATATTTACTCTGAATTATCTGTATGTATATGTTGATACCCAAATCTGGGTTCTGCATTATTCTTGTTGGCACATTCCTAAGAAGGGTTTCCATAATTTGATATCATGGAATAATCTGTGCATTTATTCACTCTCTGGAATTTATTTACTTTTCTATGAAGATAACATAGGGGTTTTGACTACAAAACTGGGCCACCATGAATGTCTATTTGAGATTTAGTATATGATTGTACTATATATGATTAACTTCTTCTGCCTTTCAAATTTCATCACCAACACCTTCTGAAATCTATCATTAAACTATGAACTCTATAGGAACTCTTCTTCTGATAATATCTCACTTATACCCATTACCGAGTTTGCATTATTTGGCTTATTCTATGAGAATTACCGTGTTTGGGCCTTGTAATCAATGAGTTTGAATCTTGTGGAAGAGACGTGGATCTCTGGTTTTCTGTTTTGCAATTCCTCAATTCCAGAGCTCTGTTCCGATATGAATTTTATTTTACATCAAATATGATTTCTAAATTCTCCTTTCACGAGTTATAGACATTCTTTGTAGAACTTGTAGTTTTTGAACATTAACCTTATTTATATTCCTCAACTTGGTGTTCTCATCTTTGATAAAATTCAATTCCTTTTGCAAAAGATTCATATGTTGAAGATACTAAGCTTGTAGATAGATTCAAGCAAAATCTGTCTAAATTCCATTTGATTTGGTCATACTGTACTGCCAATGACCGATATCCCTTGCAGAGCTGGATCTTCTAACATGAACTTATGTACTCAGCTTTGTATTTATTTGTAATATTCCTGAAGAAATATGATTCATCTTTCATTTCATTTTTTCTTCTGAAAAAGTTTTCTCCTAGATAGATATAGATGTGTTTGATAATGACACTTCTGAAACTCCGTAGATCTAACTTTTTGAGTTGTGAAAATTTGTTTATGTTTCTGGTGAAGATATTTTTGTAACTATAGTTACACTTGTACTCTATAGAAGTGATGTAGTATCTTGATTTATTTTTGCACTTATCATACATGCTTCATTCTAAAAACTACAAAAATGGATGAACTTTGTTAGATTTTCTTGAAACTTCATGTTTTCCAGCTGTTAAGCTATAATGAATGCTCAAAAGTACTTCAATTTGGTGACTGAAAGTATAGTCCATTTCTTTTCTGCATTATATACTATTTTCCCTTTTATTACAGCTCTGATATGCATGAAGAAAAAGTCGTAAATGTCTATTTTACATGGCAAAGCCATGTCAAAATTTTCCCATAATTCTCTTTTTGTTCTATTTCAGATGCAATTTTATCTCGTTTCAGTAGAATTCATCCTCTAAAATCTGATTCTTCAGCTTCACCTAATAATAAACTTTTGAATGCATGAATTTCTGAAGTTGGAAGTATAAGGAGTTAAATTAAACCCTGAGCTCAGTATTGATGATTGTTTGCTTTTTCCTTTTTAGGTACCATGATGCAGTTGCAGTGGACAGATGGAACAATAGTACAGAAGGAGAAGCACACTCCCTCAAGGCAATGACGGGTTTCTTTTACCTCTTTACATTTTCAGCTTCATAAATATATCCATTTTTTCCTTTTATTTATTTCTCACGGCTTGTGTGAGAAAAATATGTACTATTATTCGTCATGATAAATGAAAATATTTTCATGTTATCAGATGTATGTCCTTCCTTTCTATGCTTTCTTTCATTTGTATGGATAATGAGTGAACCTATATACAACTCAAAACACTTAAATAATTCACTTAATCATACAAATAAATAAACAATCAAGTGTACCTTATTGTTACTTATTGAGAATGGAATATGTTTGTAAGACTATAAATCGTCCTTCAAGACTGCCACCTATCTGTAGCTTCAGAACATCATGTTTGATACATGTTGCCCTTCCTACCTTCCTCAGGGCCCTACAATGGTTGTTTATAGCTGTTGCATACTTCTGACAAGGGTTTCAAATGGAATGGCTACATCTATGAGGCATGGTGTTCTTAAATTGTACTCAAGTTGTAGTTTTGATTCCAAATGACTTTGAATTCTATCCAGAAACAAACAATAAAAAACTATATCTTAATCCAAGGTGGTTGTCCCAAACGTAACTAGACTCATAACTGACCAATCTGAGAAACTTTAAAAGTTTCAAGTTGACCTTTTCGCACTAGGTGCAAAAATTGTCAAAAGTTATTAGGGCAGAAAACTATTTGATTCAAGTAGCTAAACTAGCACCTAGGCCACCTATGCCTCTATATCCAGAAATAGGAACCCCTACAACTAGTCAAGGACCAGAATTGAATCTCATTCCACCCCCTAGGAATCAAAGCAATAATGAGGCTTTCAATTATTCAATTACTTCCAAATAACTACAGGAGGTTATGAATAAACTCAAGAACCTAGGGAACCAACTAGTGACAATTAAGAGGTAGCAATATCAAAGTTCTAAGCCTTATCCACCTTAAGCTAAACTTATTAGGCATCCTTTTCAATCAAACAAGCCACCTGCTCAGGCTGCAAATCAAAATCAAAATAAAGGAAAGCCTCAAGCTACCAGACCATTCCTACCATCTAATCTGAATGTAGCTTCAACATCAAGATCCTTGGTTCAAACTAAAAACAACATCACACAAGAATATGAGTGGTGTTTTACATGTAATATACCTAATAATAAATCAACGTGCTTCAATGGTGCATTGAATTAGGCATCAATGGTGTAGACCATTGGTGTTTCATAAAGATAACTGAGGAGGGAAACAATCAACAAGAAACCCAATAAGAGGAACCTCCAACTAAAACCCAATTGTTCAATTAGGAAAAAAAGGACTTTTGTGGGGTTAATCAACCTCCTTTCCAGGGTGTAGCTACTCATACATGATCAAAGAAGAGGAGCATAGAGGAAAGGAAGCCATATAGTCTGATTTTTTCTTGACCTGATCCCATAACACAGGGAGTTCGCAAACCAATTGCGGTTCCTAATGCACAAAATCAGCCTAAGGCACCTACTGTAGCATCCCTGAAGATGTATAATTAGTTCAGGGCACCATTTGTAATGACAGAAGTGCCAAATCAGGTACCGCAAAAGGTAGTGTGAAGTAAGGGGCAACACAAGGATAAACCTTCTCCTTTTAACATTATTGATCAAATGAAGAAAACCAATACAACTATTTCCATTTGGGAATCATTGGAAGTCCTAGAACAATGGAATTATTTATAAGTAACCATGAAAAATTGGTCCACCTATAACGATCCATCAAAAAATAAATAAAGTTTTCTCACTACTACAGTGCAACAATAGGGATGTCAACTAAGTAAAAATATAAAGCCTCCTTCGTTCTGTGTCCTTGATTATCAGGGATAAATTAGTGTGCAACTGTATGATTGATTTAGGTGCGAGAAGATCTTTAATGCCTAAGAAAATTTCTCATTGTTTATGCTTTGAGTAAGAACCAATATCCAAAGAAGTAATACAGTTAGATGGGATAGTTATAGGGACAACATGGGTGATCAAAGGATTGATCCTCACACTACATGCATGCCCGAATGTTAGAGTCCTATAGAATGTATCTATGATTGATTTTCCACTTCTTTTCACCTTCTGCATATCGAGATATTTCATAGCCAAAATTTTCAGGTACATATTAGTAGATTGGACCCAAATACTATTTAGGACAACACATGGAGCTAAGGCTGCAATCAAGTCGGAGCCAATTGCAAACTTTCACATTGAACACCATGTGCCAAGCATGATAAACTCCAATTGTGCACTATTTAAGTAGGATGATTTCTTAGATAGCTATGAGGTAGATACTAGAGTTGTGAATATTCTAGATCTAAGAGAAGATGATTGGGCTCAGAAAAAACATGGTTATGACCCATATAGAGAGATGGAGGAAGTAGAGCTAGGCATTTATTTTCTACATGGAGAAAAACCACCCATCCTAGCCTCACAAAGCGAGAAGAGAGGGATGATAAAAAAGTATGGCAATTATTCTTTGAAGGTTCAAGAAGCAACAAAGGTTTTAGAGGAGGTGCAATGTTGGTTTCACCACAAAATATCAGATAGTCTTTAGGTTTTGCTTTCCAGTTTGCTTGTTCAAACAATACAATGGAGTATGAATATTTGATCCATGGACTTCATTGGGCTAAGTAAATAATTATAAATAACTTGCAGGCATTCATATATAGTGAAATTATTGTGAACCAATTCAAAGGAAAACATGCTACAAATAATGATCTCTGAAAGGGTTACAAGAACCAAGTGTGGGACCTCATTGAGGATTTCAAAGCATTCAATAGAATATCCATACCGAGAAAGAGGAATGAGGATGCGTACAAGCTTGTAGCAATTGGATCAACATTTGATGTGGTCAAAAATATTAAGAGAGATAAAATGTAGCCACATATCAATGCGATTATAAGGCCAATTTTACCAGACAATAACATAAGTTGTCAAGTATTTTAAAATGATCAAATGATCATTAATTTCTTGTAGGAAGAGGCTAAATTATCAGCTAGGAATCATGATAAGGGACCAAGTAGTGCAGCTACTAGAAAATAAATTACGTAAAGGCCTAGTGAAATTTGAGTAAATTTTCCATTCTAATGACCAGTTTCAAAAGACGAAAGAAAATGTCCAAGTGAAAGGGGAGTATTATGAGCCCATTTTAGTTGGAGAGAGTAAAACACTCTAAATCAGAAAAGTGGCCACAGAGCAGGAGAGATACGAGTCCATACAAAATTTTCAAGAATTTATAGATGTATTTTCTTGGAGCTATGAGAGCCTGAAAGGATTCAATCCTAAGTTGGCACAACATACAATAGAACTGGATCCAAGTGCTAATCCTATCAGGTAGAAGCAAAGACCACTCAATGCTCACATTGATCCTCTTATGAAGAAAGAGTTGAATAAGTTGATACAGGAAAGCATTATATTTCCAATCAACCACTCAATATGGGTTCTAAATCTTGTACCAATTAGAAAAAGAAACAGAAAAATCACGTTTTGCATGGAATTTCAGGACCTAAATAGGGCATATCTCAAAGACCATTATCCACTCCCATCTATAGAAAAAATATTGTTGGTAGTAGCTAGTTCAGAAATATATCTCTCCTAGATTGCTAATCAGTCTATAATCATATAATTGTGAAGGAAGATGATCAATTTAAGACAACTTTCACCACCAAATGGAGCATCTATGCTTGTAGGAAAATTTTGTTCAGGTTGTCAAATGATAAAGCCACATTTCATAAAGAAATGGACATGACCTTCAAGGGGTTGATTAATAAGATAGTTATTTTGTAGCTAGATGACATATTTCTATTTTCTAAGAATGTAACAAGTCACCTCTTCCATCCTAGACATGCGTTCTAAAGGTGCAGAAGATACGAGGTTTCCCTAAACCCCAAAACAATCATATTCCTAGCTCACAAAGGAAAGATCTTAGGCCAAATTGTGTTTAAGGAAGGATTGAAAATTGATTGAGAAAGAGTCAAAGCCATAAGTGCAATGAAATTTCCAAGTCACAAGAAGGCTCTCCAAAGTCTCATTGTAAGGATCAATTTTGTCCACAAGTTTGTATTGAATTTTTCCGCTCTTGTCAAGCCAATAATGCTAATGTTAATGAAGAGTTTGGATCTTAAGTGGATGATGGAAGGAAAGGAAAGTTTTGAAGTTATCAATAACACCATATCTCAATCTCAGACTCTAATAAATTTATACTTTACCAAGGAATTCATGCTCTATGCATTCGGTGGTTCAGACACCATATCCACCATTTTGGTATAGAAAAAAATGAAGGGATACAAACAATCAATTTCATTATTTGATGAAGGATTGGGGGACTATGAAGTGAGGTACTACCATAGTGAGAAACATGTCCTTGTAGTAATAAGGATTTTAAAGAAGTTCAAGCACCTAGTCTCAAACAACAAAATCCAACTACTAGTGTCCCATGTGGGATTTAGGGAGTTCCTATTGAAAAATGATTTAAATGAAAAATGGTTAGGATGGATCACCCATGTCATGGAGTATGAAATTGAAATTAAGGTCACTAAACTATTCATTGGAAAAGGATTGTGTGAACAACTAGCCTCAAGTCATCATGTTGAGGAAATAAATTAAAAAGAAACTATTTTGGTACTACATGATAATCAAGAGCGAGAAGATGATTATGTGCCTACTCCTTGTTGGACTCATAACATGACGCATTTCCTAAAAAATGGTATATGCCCTCTAGAGATGATAAAATAAAAAGGAGATATTTTAGACTGCAAGCCATCCCGTATGTGTTTGTTGACGATGTTTTGTTGAAGAAAGACATAAATGGAGTCCGATTGAGGTTTTTTGGAAAACGTGAAATTGATAAGGTGCTACGTGAGTTCCATAATGGAGAGGCTGGAGGTAATTTTTAAACATGCCTAATGGATCTTAAGATAATGAAAGTAGGTTATTATTGGGCCATGGTGTTCAGTGACTACTACGCTTGGATCAAGTAGTGTAAAAAAAATGTACTCTTCACAGCAGAGGAAAGACTAGTAGTACTTCCATTGTATCATATTTCAATTTACCAACTATTCATTCAATGGGGATTTGACTTTATTGGATTCATTAATCCTAACTCAAGCCTGGGCCACAAGTGGATTCTAATGGAAAAAGACTATTTCACCAAGTGGACCGATGCAGTGGCACTCAAGGAAGCAAACGAGTCTAGTTTATTGAACTTCTACGAAGGAATTGTCATAATATTTAGAGTTCCAAACACAATCATATACAATAATGCTCTAGCATTCATATGTACCAAGATCACATAGTGGGCCATTAATAACGATATATATTTAAGCACCTCTTCAAATTATTATCTCCAAGGTAATGGGCAGGAGAGTCCACAAATTTTTTTTTGTAAAGAATCTTTAGGAGGAATCTAGATATGAACCTGAGGACTTGGCATACAGATCTCAAATCAGCCTTGTGGCCTGATATAATCACATGCAAAGTGTCGATGGGAAACTCCACTTACAAGCTAGTCTATGGGAATGAGGAAGTTTTTTCTATATCACTCACATTTCTTCCATTAGAACTCATGAAATAGGTAGAGTTGTCTGAGTTTGAGCCTATGGAAGCTACGTATGCATAGTTGATGGAATTGGAAGAATTAAGAGTGTATGCCATGTAAACTATGGAAAAGGATCGGGCTATGATCTAGAGGAAATTTGAGAAGAAATCCAAGGTAAAAACCTTCCAAGAGGGGGATCTAGTTCTGAAATGGGATGTGGAGCAGGAAAAAATTGGCAAGCATTCCAAGTTTGATGCCATTTTGAGTGGCTCCTATCATAGTCACCGGATGTGAGAGTAGTAATGCCTTCCAACAATCTACTTTGGATGGAGAAGAACTTTCAACTCTGGTTAACAGAATATATCTTAAACAATGATATTGAAAAGAAAATTCTAACCCTTGAATATATCAGTTTAGGAATTTAAATCTCTCTATGTGCATATAAACAATGTCTTGTTCTAGATCAGGTTTCAATTTCCCTAAGTTCCTTCAATACAATTTTTTTCTCTTAGTTGTATCATCATAAAATTTAGTGTGCCTCCCAAAATGATTGTTGTAAAGGAAAGAACTTTATAATTTTAAGGAACAGTTACAAAATTCAAGAGAAGAAAAATGTAGAGATACTAAAATCAGGATTAAGGATAGGTTTTACTAAGTTTTCATTCTTCGAGTCCTTCAAGATCAATCATAGGTGAACTTCAAGTGTCTCCACCAAATATGGAAGTAGCCCTCTGCATCATGCTAAAAGTAGAAATTTCAAAACAAAGAGAAATATCAAGTTTTAATAGAGTTCCATGATGTAAAACTTCAAGAATGTCTTATTTAAAACTCTGCAACATGCAATGCATGCCAATAAATCATCAGTTTTTGTGTGCCTCATACTTGGTAGAATAAGGTTTTCAAGAATGGTTTGAAAGATCATTTTTAATCCTATATATCAAAGTTACAGAGAAAAACATGTAAAATCTCAAGGTTTAGAAAATTTTCCACTCTCACAAAACTTATTCTCGAGAACTTATGAAATTTTTAGTGTAAGAAGTGGAACATGTTCAAGTTAAGTGATGTCCAAATAATTTTCGAGTCTCAATTCAATACGTTTGGGATTGGTTGTCAAGTATATTATGACTATGTGCCTAATTGAGGCTTAAAGAAAATGGTCCATGAACATCTAGAAGATAGAAGTCCCCACGAGTTTCCAAATTATTATCCATTTTTCCCCCTGGGGCCAAAATTGGATTATAGGCATTTTACACACCAAGTAGGGCACCTAAATGGGCCCCATAGGTGAAAAACTACTAACAAGAATTTCTTGGGTATTAGGAGTAATTTTAGTGGATTTCAAATTGAAAATCATAATTAAGGAATTTTTCCTCTTTTTGGTTTTGACCATGCGGATGATCTTGGAAAATGAAAAAATGCGGGTCCTGTGGGCCCCCTTCTAGCCTCAAAATGAGAAAAAAATGAAAAAATAATGCTAGGCTTTGAAACCCCTAGCAGTTAGTCCCCATTAGCTCTCTGACACAAAAAATCTGAAAAAAATATATAAGTTGGGATCTTGGGGAAAACATTCTCCATTAGGGCCTTAATAGGCCACAAAGCTAAAATATAGCTCATCGAGCTATAAGGATGCATTAGAGGAGAGAGAAAGGAGTAACTCAGTGAGTATCTCGATGAGACATATTGGGAACATGGTTGAGGATCGATTTGAGTCGGCTTTACTTGAAGGGATGGCTTGAAAATGGTAAGCTCGCGAATCGTGGAAGTAAGGATGACGAGTCCATGTTTTGTCACTCGGCGGTTGACCAGACAGATGGTCGAGCTCAACCCATAAACAAGTTGTTAGCTTGGATGTTCATCATGGTAGAGTGAATGAAAGGCTAAGGCTGAGGAATGAAGCTAGATGATGCTCCCAGGCTAACATCAGTGAGGATCGGGGTCGACATGGAAAGCCATTGGGGAAATAACGAGGAGAGAAACTCGCCAGTTGGTGCGAGCAGAAGCAATGGAGGATAATCATCAACGTATTCAACATCGGCAAGTCCAGGGCTCAGTGGGAGACTTGGAGCTACAATTCAAGAAATCGAATGGTTGAAGGGAGCTCACTGTCAACCAGGGAAATGGAGGATGGTTCCTACACAGAGGCATCAACAATGACTTGGCGGTTTAAGAGGTTCCGACTTGAAGTCATCTTAGGGCCGATTTAACTTGGCTATGGCAGACTCATCAAAGGACGGACTCGCATGCAATGATCAACTCGACACAAGTGAAAATTTTCACTACAAGCATCTCGACACATGATTTTAGGAGTTCAAAGAGTGCCGAAAGGTCAACTTCGAGACAAGGCTCACCGGTTGAGTCGTTGGATCTCATGTGTTCAGGTTTAAGTGACTTCGCGAATTTGGAGGGTTTATCCTCTTGAAGCTCCGAACAATGGTGAGCTAACAAGAGTCTGATAAGTTGTAAGGTCTAAAAATCCAAAGGGTGAGGGAAAGTAGGTTTCAGAGTTTTTAGGAAGTAGATGGATTCGGAGACTTGAACAAGTATATTTTTGGAGTTGGGACGGTTCATTAGACTGGCGTGAAGTCGAAGCGAAGGTGTCCGAAACCCTGAAAGGTTTAGGGGACCTACGAAGTCCGAAGTAGGATGACATGGCGAGTTGTGGTAGTGCACGATTAAGCATTGAGCCATTTTTGGAGGTTACGAGTAGGTAAAATTAGTTGAATTCAAGGTCACTATTGAGTTGAGATGTGCAAGTGGCAAGTTGATGGCAAGGTGGCACTTCAATTGACACAAAAAACAAAACATCCCACTTGATAGCTCGGTGGTGCTTAACAAGAGCCACCGAGTAATGGTTCAGATTGGTCACCAAGCTGATTTAAATGCTTAGTCAAAAAATTAGGTGGCGAGTTGATCGACAAAGGTTTACTTGTAGGAGAACAGGGAATCAGTTACATTGAAGGAGAAGAGCTCAGTAGGTGGCCATAACTTAGCTTCCATGAAGGGAGAAGGTGGATACCAAACCTGATGGCAACAACCTATGCAAATCACCATAACTTGGGCATCTTCCTTTGGAAAATTTAACAAAATTACATTCATTGGAAAGGTAATAAAGATAGCTTCAACCCATGACCCTGAAAATTGCTAATTTCCGAGGTTCATAGACCTCTAAATATTAAGGACCATTAGTGAACATTGGAGGGGTAGGTAGAGGAGTTATTAATAGAGTCTGGCCCCCAATTTTTTCAAGCATAGAGATCAAGTACCTGAGACATGGGCAGCACCGAGGGATGATGCAAGTAGAGATGGCTACCGACAACTCCTACAAACCTGCAAAATATTCTCTCTCATGTAACATTTTCTTCATATAAATTGTAAGGAGGGGCGCATTTCAAAAGGTTAGACACCCTGTATATGTCCCCTCCCTTATTTATTGTTTGTAAGATGATTTGTGGAGTTTCAAAAACCTCCTTATTCGAATATTACAATGCAAAATATGTGCCTTTGGCCATAAATGTGATGTATTATATCAACTTTGATGAGCAATTTAAATCATATCAATGGATGTTTTAAACCCTCTTCTATGTGTTCTATTGTAACTTTCTGATCTTTCATTGCATGCAAGGTTATTATGTATCGTTATATTTTTCATTGTAAGGTGCAGGTAGTGTTGTGTTTATTGTGCAGGTTTTCCAAAATTCCTTCTTAGTGCATCACCTTCCCTTAGAGTAGGTTTTCATTTTCATGCCATCTCTCTATCCATGTCCCCTTGGAGAAGATTAGATTAGGGTTAAATTTGCAATTCTCTACACTTTGGAGTAGTTGGCACTAAGATAGGATATTAAACCGGAAATCTTCAGAGAGTTATCCCAATTTCAAAGTCCCACACTTTAATATAAATTCATGTTTGACAAATAACACTGACTTCCTCAATCATTCACTTGCAAGTAGTTAGGGGTGTTGTGATTTTTCCATAATAGAAACATGTCAAGAGCTTTGGTAGCAGTGGACTAGACTGAAGGAATATGTGGATTTTTGATGTAATTGGAAATCAAGCGTGGAATCAAAGATTGTATTGGATCATTATTGTAGAGACACCTGAACTGGTATTGAACTATGAATGTATGGATGGATCCAATATGTAAAGCATGTGTCTCGAACTTCAGTAGGTATATGCATTTTGGGTCGACACAAGATGCAATATGTAATGTAGATGATGTTTGAGTTGAGATCCACTAGATAACAACATAATTTTATATTTATTTTTGCAAGGATCATGTCATTGAAATACCCACGCATAGTCAAGTCCTTATCCAGTGTAGAGGTCTAATATCTACGAATAACACTTCCTTCATATTCATCTATTTCAAGTAGATACCTATTATGGGAAGGAGCAAAAAGGTGTTTCCCCTTAATAAACATCAACTCTCCATTCTTGTCATGATTGCATTGGTCATACAATATCACTAGTTGCATCAACTTCCATATTTTCGCAGTTCGATCATGTAAAAAAATTTCAAATATCAAAATTGTGCAGATCTTTAGATTGACAACATATAGACCACAGGACTTCCTTTCAATGTTGTGAAGAAACAAAAGAAAAACAATTCACGCCTAAAAAACTCATCGAAACTTCATTTTGGATAAGAAGATCTCACGCAGCTCTGATATGAAATAAGATGGAAAAAATAAATTTACACAGAGAAAATAAGTCAAACTGTAATAATTCTTCTTAATTGATTTTCCTATAAGATAGAAAACTACTCTACCCATAAATACTATTCACGTAGTATTGTTGTAACTATTAACAATACCACTAACTAATTCTTACGATCTCCACAAACATATCTACTATATTATCAGGGCTGACTTAAAGGTCGGGAGCGCCCTAGGCAATAGTTTGAGTGGGCGCCCTCCTTAAAAAATTATTTAATATTTTTTTCCATAAAGTAAATAAATAAAATATGTCTATATTTTTGTATTTTTAAATTTACATCATGGTCATAATAAAATTATATTATTAAATTATCACGGAAGGATAAAAAATATATTGTGGATGGAAAAATTTAATCATAAGAGATGCTCAGAATGTAAAAAATACAATATTTTATACAAGGCTTCTTACAAGTCTAATTTAGCCTTATCAAGTAGGTGACATGAACTCTATCCTGAAATATAGCACCATTTTTTTCCAAAGAAACAAAAACATTTATATAGCTCCCATGGTTTTGTCAAGAGTCGTATTTGGACTAGGCCTACAGATTCCTCCATAAAAAAAAATAGAAAATTTACCCACAAAATTAAGAATAGAAAATTAAATACTTGTTTCCTTTAATTATACTCACCTCTACTAGATACACCAGCAACATTATAAAAAATACATTAACCTTTTTCTAAAACAAATTACACACCTATATAATCTGGAGCTATATCAGAGAATGTGTAACAATACCAAAAAAATCATATGTGCTTATAAATATGTGATATTTTTTTTTAATTGAAAAAACATTATAAAACATTTTTATGTGTATGTGTGAAATTTATGTTACTATACAATAATATCTATAAATGGGTTTATCAATATTAAGTCTTCAAATAAATTATTTTAAAGTTATGTTTTAAAATTAACAAACAAAAAGGAAATTTTTAGATTCAGGCACCTCCTGATGGCTGGCGCCCTAAACAACTGCATAGTTTGCCTAAGGCTTAATCCCTCTCTGTATATTCTACATGACTAATACTTACAATATAATATAGAAAATATAACTTTGTTTACACATTAACATTATGGACCACTAATAGAATTTTCCTAACATATAATAAATTAATAATTATTAATATACAGGGATTCATTATTATTAATTAATTAATAATTAATCATTTATTAATAGTAATGAATTTTTGTATATTAAGAATCCAAGTGTATATTTTACATATATTAATATAAGATACATATGTTATAGTTTCGATTATGTGTAATTGTTTTTAAATTTTATAAAAGTTTTTATTTCACAGGCATAAGATCATACTCTTCTACTCAATATACAATTGTAAATGCATCTCCGCATAATGACAGAAACTAACAATTAAACATGAAATTCGAAGTAAACTTATGCAAATTGTATATATGTACATACATTTGAAAAAAGGATCGAATAAAAGGAGTTAAATATGAATATGCAAACACCTTTAGCGAGTAACAGCTTGTTTACATACATGTTTCAAATTGTGTGGTGTGAGAGGTAAGTTGGGATGCTCGGGAAGGTGTCCTCTGTAGTGCCCACTTCCCTTCGACACCATTTTGTTTTGTTGTTTTCGAGACTGATTACTTCACTTATGGATTTATTATGGCTTCTTGATTCAGCATGCTAGTAGATATCATAGACATTGGACTGTTATTGATTTGATCTTTATATGATGCATATGGTCTACTGGTGGACATTTGATGATGATATTTGTATACTTTTGACATGGTTATTTATCTTTAATTATGACATGTGATATGTTTAATCATATTGAGTAGAACTTGATAATTGGACTAATGTGATGATCGTTTTGACATAAATGAAATGTGGAATAGAAATGTGCTAGAAAGTGTAAGTGATATCGTACTTGCATAGATGATAGTAAATCATGTGTCGTTTATTTTAGATTATATTGTATATTTGGCATGAATTTTTTAATGCGGCCAACAGGCCGAAGGAGGTATTCTCTATTCTGCAGGTATATTATATTCACAACAATATTGGGGAGTGGAGACCAACCACATCGGAATTCGAGAAGAATCCAACTAAGGTCACCATGGCAACAAGTAATTGTGTGTGTGTTAGAATTATTTGGTTAGGGGAAAATTGTGACCTAGGGGTCATGTGCTTTGTTTTAATTTTTCCCTTTTCTATTATGTTAGTATGTGCTTCTCTTAGTAAGTGAAATTTTACTTGTGTTATTATTCATTTTCTTTGGTTTGGTGTTTACCCCTTTATTAGCCTTGGGTTGTAGTGTCTTAATTAAGTTAATTTGAATTTGTCCTAAACTAATTAAAGGATATGACCAAAAGAGAGTTCATTTATTAGGCTTGATTTACTTGGGTTTTTGTGTGGATTGATGTGTGTTTGAGTTTTGAGTGTAGCACACTCTACCCCACATGGGAAACTCGAATTTGGCCTTAGAGGCCAAATTTCAAAGCTTGTGGGACAAGTCAAACTTGTCCCACACCTCTTAAAACCCCATGCCAACCCTACCTATGGGTTGGAAGGCCAAATTTAGGGTCTTTTAGGTGTTTTGGGGGGATAAAAGGGTAAAATAATAATTTCACTTTCTTTCAAAATTTAATTTTGTCCTTTGGGGAAGTGGGCTTAGTTGGAGTGTGTAAGGTGCTTGCTTTTCTTTCAACCACTTACTAATGGTGCATTGGAATATGAGGTTGACCAAGTGATGTGGAGTGGAGGGAAAAGGAGGTGGCATCCTACTTCGAGCCACATCATCCCTCCCTCTCTTTTCTCTATTTATTTGATCCTCTTGTTTGTTTTGGGGGTTGGAAGTTTCATTTTTAGTCTTTTGTATTTTGGAGAGGAGAGGATTTTGAAGGAGTTTGTGGATTTTTGGAGCTTGTTGATACTTGTGGGAATTTTGTTGGAGCTTGTGGATGATTGCTTGGTCTTTGGAGGGATTGAGACTTCATACTTGGAGCAAGCTCTACCATGGAAAGGTAGGAGCTTCACCTTTGTTTGCATTATGTTTTTTTCTTTTTGTTATATGAATGTATATTTATGTTGTGTTGAATGTTGTTGTTTGAAATGCTTGTTGGGAATGGGTAGAATTCCTAAGCTGGGAGTGGGAGGAGACTATGGGGAGTTTAATTGAGGGAGGCATAAGAGATCATTTTCTTGAGGAGGGAGTTTGGGTTGGGTGCCCACCTAGTAAGAGAAATGCTTGCATTTTCTTCTTGTTTTTACTTTGAGGGAGCCATAAGAGTTGAGGGAGGCATAAGAGTGGATGGAGGGATAAGGGGTACTTGAGGGAGGCATAAGAGTTGTTAGGGGTATTGTGTTTTGCATTGGAGGCTTTTAGGTGGCACCCATTCCCATTGGGAGGCATAAGTGGCCTCCCCATAGGTCTTACTCTTATGGCTTTCTTGATAAGCCTTATGACTTGTTGTTGTCATTGTTTTCCCTCTTGTTGTGTCGTTGTTTTTGTTTTAAAGGATTATGGAATGAATGTGAAATTTTATGTTGAGTTATGTGGAAGCTAGTAGTTGCCATGAGTTGGATTTTTCTCCCATTGTGATGTGATTGGGGCTCGGGGGCCAATGGAGAGGATGACTTCTCTTCTCCATTGGGTATCTTGGTTGGGAGGAGAGCGTTGCCTCTCCCCTTATTTTGTTGTGAATCAAGCAAACTATTGGAGGAGCTACCTTGTTGATGTTTGTAGCATTGGAGCCTTGTTGATGACAATGTGAAACTACCTTGTATTTTTACCCACCTTGAGTGGAGGAAAAGTGTAATATTGCTTTGTATTTTAGCTTCCACTATTGTAAATTTGTCCCACATCATGTGGAAAATGTTGTAACAAGATTTTGAAAGAAAGTTGTTTTGATCTTCTTTAGTAAGGTTGTAATGTGGGTGGAATCGAAAGTTGAAGGAAAGACAAATTATTTATTCTGCTTTCACTTGGCTTGGAACCTCTTATGAAGGTGTTGATCTTGTTGAAATGTTAGTAGTTATTACTCTAAAACTTAATGGAAATATGGTTGAAACCCTCTTGAGGAATGTTGGGAAATTTAATTTAATATATATATATATATATATATATATTATACATTTTGTTTTGTTACTTAAAAGAGATGTATTGAAAAGTGGGAATATTAGTGCATTTTCTCTTCTTGTACTTGTTGATGGAAAGAATAAGTTTTAATTAGTTTCCATTTGCCAATACATAGTAAATTTTCCTTTGCATATTATAGTTTAGATCCATTTACAGAATACATTGTGAAAGATTATGATAGAAAATTAGATAACTAAAAGAAATCAAATTACTTGACATTTAATACAAGGCATTCCCCTATTAGCACAATATGTAGAAATAGATTTTAATGGAAAAGTATAACACCTATGAGTTCATTAAGTATTTAGCCGTAAAATTATAAACTTATTCTAATAGTATTCATATATAAGTCATTATAATAGTAATGGATTTAATTATTATTAAACATTACTTATAACAAATCACTAATTAATATTCCCTTTAGCATTAAAAAACTATGTTCATAAGAAAGTACAGGGAATAAAAAACAATTAAATAGTTGCAATGGAACTATACATGTGTTTATAGTTTTTACGCACTTACCATTTGCAAACAGCCTTGCTAATCAATGACATATTAACTGTGCTAGAAACATAAGACCCATCCTACATACACTGTAAAGGGGTTTCAAATAATTTTAATGGAATGATTTCACTTATCTCGTGTTTTAAATCATCAGGTAATATTAAGATTTGAAATAAACCCACCTCTACGCTGATGAGGATGCTCCATATAATTGCAAAACAAATTGTGCTTCATGAATATTCTGATATGAAACAGATCCACCTCTGTGAGTCCTCTTCCACGAGCTACATTGTAAAACAGGTGAGGTCTCAGCTAGAGAGTCCTTGGTAATAAATTTCATCAGATCTCCTCATAACACTCTCACTGTTCCTTAATCGATTTTGATAAAATATCTCGAAGGAGAACGTCCTGAATTTGAGGATGCATTCGATACTGAACAGATAACAACAGGAGTTGGACAACCTGCTTGTTGTAAGCGCTCAAAAAGGGGGGCATTTCCTTTTACTGCTGTTGCCTGGCCGTCTTGCTGTTGCAGGCCGCGGCCATGGATTCTACCAAGAACTCACCTTGCAGCACCAAATGGAAGTGGATGTAACCCCCGCCTGCTCCACTCGCCTGTAGCTGCATCTTCCCCAGCAGCACGCGCGGCCAGGGCCAAATAAAATGAGTCAGCACGTCTGTTTCTTTAGACTGTAGCTTCTTCTACACCATCCTCTATTCACTTGCGGCTAGCGCCGAATAAAATGAGTTAGCAGTCTGTCCCCTCACCTGTAGCTTCATCTCTAACCTCTGTTCTGACTCGTGCGGCCATGGCTGGGTAACCAGTCTGTACACTGGTCTGTAGCTTCATCTACAACCACCACATTGAATTCATGCGGCCAGGATAGTTTAAACTAGCGGGCCGACCACAAAAAAAAGGTAAAAGATTTGCAAATCTAAGGTGAGATAAATGGGAGATGCGTGGCCCAGTTGGAGTAGCTTGCACGCAAGGAGAGGGCGTTTAATGTTTGGCAGGAACCACCCACCCCAACCATAATTTCAAACATAGATTAGAATAGTATACCACTGTTAAAACAAATCTTCTGACATCTTTGCTAGATTCCAAATATCCTCCACTCTACTTCGCAGATTTCGATGTACAAGGTCAGCAATGCAGTTTAAGACCACCAATTGTTTTCCCAAAGGGCATGTGATCTACGGCCCAAGTTGAAGACTAGAAGAGAACAAATATTAATATCACAATGGATATATACTTTTCACACTTTCTCAACATTTAATAATCATTATACGTAACTAATGCCATTATACATTGCAGCTTCCATATCTTCACGACAATTTGCTTCAACTTTGACCATAAAACGTTTCTCAATGGCGTAGAGCTTACAAGAAATGATGAGTGCATATATATAATAACATATTATAATTATGTAACACAATTATAAATTAGCAAAGTTATTTAAATAAGTCGTAATGTAGCAATTAAAAAAAAAAAGGGCAAAACAAATAAATGAAACCACACTTGAATAAACCAATAGAAGAGGAAAGGACATTTCCAGTAAATTGCACGTTTCGTTTATCAGACAATTTAGGACATCAGATAAGAATACAGAACAATTGTAATATGATGGATCATAAGGTATGACACTATAAAGACGTTTAGCAAACTTCTCTCTAATAAATGCATGACATGAATCATGGAAATGAAGTAAAATAATTTTCAAAAAAAAAAAAATTAGTCACATTTTCGGGTTATATGTTTGTGGAAGCAAGTTCTTGGATCGTCGTCGTCGTCATCATCATCATTTTCGAGGCGCTACAAAATATCTATTCTCAACCTATTCTATCATCGCCATGTTGTCCTTAAATACATTGCTAAGTATGCTTCCAATACTCGGAACAAATGGTGCAACGAAACATACCACCATAATTTCGCATTTCTAGATTGTTGACGAAGTGTTAGAACCTGATCTGTCCTACACATTTAGCCATAAAAAAAACTCGTTAACAGTCCAGAGTGTGGTTGAACATGACATTAGCGGACAACAAGAAACAGTCGCCACATGCTCCTCACAATTACTGCTTGTAATGACGCAGTCACTATTTTTGTGATGCTTTACTGTAGGCAGTTGAAAATCTTAAGAAGCATTGGTTGTAAACTTCAGAACCTGTCGCACTTTGCCCGTATCTGATAGAATTTCTCGCTTTTTGAAGAGAAGCAATTATGCATGTAATACGTAAAAACTATATCTGCGGAAAAAACCATATCTCCAGCTCAGCATGTAGCACGTGATATCTATGATAGAGGTATACAAAAACGGACGACCGACAGCGAAATTTTGGGGCGAACTCGTACCAACAACCAGCTACGTGATATCTATGTATTCCCCAATTTTACAATGAGATACACAAGGTTGGAGTAGACTTGTTCCTATTCTGTCTTTTGAACTTTTCTGTTGGTCTGAGCTCCTTCTATACAAACCTTAAGTCCACAGACATTCTCTATATTATATTGGTTCAACCCCTCAGCATATCCATTTCTAATTGGAGCTTGTTCAAACACAATTATCGGCCCTGCTCATATTATTCACGGCGTGAATCTAATCCATCCCAGGACTCTCTGGCAGTGACACTGAGTCCGAGATGCGAATGCTATTTGTTTTGTACATGTTACATGCAAATGATTAATGGTTGACAAATTTTGAAGAATCGCCACCACCCCGGTAACACTTCATGTCCTTGATAACTTGCAAATGATGATTAGGTACTATCGTTTAATTTTTACACCTGTTCACGATTGGAGTGCACAGATCGTACTGGCACAAAGTCTTCTCTGCTTAGTCATTTCTTAAAGTGCCACTTTCATCGAAGATGCAATACAGTATCAAACCATATTTCAGCTTCCTTTGAGAGGCATGTGATAAGAAACTTATTTCTAGAATCCCAATCCAACTTTACAAATGGCTTGATCCTCCAGAACAACAATTCGAAGATTTCAACAGGTAATTACTCAACATGTCTTGTACGCACTAGATCCATCCTTCCTCCACTGAGACCTGGTATTAGGTACAAGGGACTGCAGTATCGAGCAAGGTAAATCATCCCTTACATTAACATTTTAAAGTCTTCATTTGCCTCTTAGATCACAGCCAGGAAGCCTTTCAAAGACTAAAATTCTTATTGCTCACCCCAATAGGAGTTGTAAAGCCTTCAACATTTCAACATAATAATATAGATAAGCATGCTAAGGCATACCAACATCAACATCTGTATGGAAGAATGCATTTAGAAGAGTACTATATAGGGCCAAGCTTTATCGTCTCTTCAAGACTCAACTCAAGCACATCGAATACATTTTAATCGATGAAATGAGTTTCGTCGGCCCAAAGTTGCTTTCCAGAATTGACTACCAAAATCTTAGGGAGGCTTGTCGCCTCACTTCAAAGATTCAACATTTGGAGGTAGATCTATGATCCTTGTAATGGAGACCTCGGTCAATTTCCTCCAGTTATGGACATCCCAACTAACTTATTAGCGAAACAAAATCTTACGGAGCTACCCTCTGACGCGATATTCAACATATCTGTCTCCCTTATATTCAATCTTTTGGCAACAAGGCTCTGATCCAGCACAGAACAACATCTCATGGGGCTATGTTGCTATCAACATCACGTAAAGTGCACATCCCTCTGATTTAAACGACTGATCAAGCATGCTTCATGTCAAACATCCGATCCTTAATTCTATCCGAACAAGAAAGGGTTGGATTTAAAGAAGGCCCTCATCTTTTCGCTCAAAATGACCATGTGGACTCACACAACCTTTTTATGTATACAAGCACCTGTGTAACTCTCCTAACTAGCAAGATCTATTGCCAAAAAGACCAGACGTTCTAACGTATCTAAAGCGATAGACATTAGAGTGACGAATCAGTTGACAAAGTGTGACCAAAGGTTCAAATCTCCGCATCACATCAGAAAAGTAATGCTTTCCACAAACTATGTGGGTTGGAGACCAGGGTCTCGTCATACGAGCACTACTGGTTATTATCATTTTCGACATTTGATGTACTATGGACATATCCTCTAGCCCTCCAAGTCTACCTTAATTAATGATGGTACGTACATCAAAAATTGATAAATTACAACTAGGACCTCCTTGGGATTCAAATGGTACCCCTTCCTGTGTTCCTGATTCACATCCCATTGTCTAGGGGAGGCCGCAGACAACTGGACCGCTCAATTATGGCTTAGTGGCTTTTTCTAGTCCACAATTCTCAAGGACTTACACTACAACTTACTACAGTGGACATTGGCGGAACTGATAAGATTTAAGGCCTTGACATTCACTGACTATCTCAAGAGTTTCATCTCTTTCTTCCCTTCATGAAGATTTTTCCAGCTTTCTCTTTCTCCCGCTACTCTCGCATGTCCTCCACTCCCCTTCTACAGTCCAGACTACAAGAGGAATTTTGCCTTCGCTCCCTAATCCCTCATTCTCTGGCTCCCCCCATCCATTACCTTCGATCTTAGCTCCTTATAACGAGCACGCTATTCGCATTTGTCCCATTCACTTCATGATTAGTATACTTATATGTCTAAGTATAAACCATAAATGCTTCTTTGTGTTTCATCTTTCTTGATTGCTACTAGTTTTTGTTTCTTGTTTCAAATTACTTGTGTTCCATAATCTCTAACATTCTCAACCATTTGGTTTTTTTGATATAGCATCCCCAAAGTGGCCACGATCTTGTGTGTTATCCAATAAAATTGTCAAAATAAATTTTACATAGAAACACATAATTTCTTTGATGACATGATCCTTAACTTGTATTAAGACAATAAAAATGTAGCATAATTTTACTACTCAATAATTCTACATAATTGATCAAATTTAATTCTAGAATAGAGCATACCAGGAACTCACGTTCACATTAACAAAAAGGAAAAAAAAACATTTATAATGACCATTAAAATTGTAAATGACTATTAGTTATTGAAAAACTTAACGAGTGTCAAATATGAACTCTAAAAACTAGAAAACAATAAAAAAAGTTCTATTAAAAATCTAATATTATAAAATTTTGAAGCGACTAGAGATAGCCTAATAATTTTTTTTACAAATATTAAAAATAACTCCTAATATGACAGTACTAAAATATGTACAATGGTGATTCACTTGATTAGTGAAACCTTCTCACTTAAGGCACTATGTATGGTTGGGATTTTTATTCTTATCATTACAACTATGCCTTGAAAATAGTGAGCATATAGACACAAACTTTATGCATTTGGGGCCAATTTCTAAATCTTAAAGCATACTAATATATACACTATACCTGAGAAAGAAATTAGTGGACAAAAATGTCTTCTTGGAATTTTTATTTTTTCTTATACATTTATTGGTGTTACACATCTTATAGCCCTATCAATACTTGAATGATTTATCTTTTCTGTCCACAAACATTAATGTGTATTTAGGAATGAAGTTTGTAGGCCCTCCTATCCTTTATGGGCTGTCCTTAACTTATTTTTCTTCTTCTTACTCTCTTGGGTCTATTTTTTTCTTTTGGTCATCTTTTACAGATTTGGGTTGGCCTTTTAGTTGTCAATTATGAAATTCAAACAAGTTAATCATATATATACCTAGTTATAAATCTCAAGTTAATGGCCAATAATTGAGCATTACCTATCATCACCTAAGGTTGCATTCAAAGACACAAGAAAAATTCAAAGGCATTCATCTAACACACTCAAAAAAGGGAAAATGGTTGCATTGCTCTATATACACACCACAAGAGTTGGAATTTCATTTTATTCCATCACATACATTCTATGTATTGCCACATTATAGATATATCCTGCTATCACCATGCAACTTACACAAGGGAAACCTAGGGCATAATTACATATACATACACAAAAAGCTACATAGATTATGAGATGTAGTGTAATGTTTAGTCATAATTTCACTCTTCGGATGACTGTAGGGGTCATTCTAACTCTTCATTCTGAATTTTCTTTATTTCATTTGATGTGGTTTGTGGGCATGTGTAGCTAGGAATCTTTTTTGTTGGTTACATTTTTTACCAATATAAATTTTGAAATAAACTAACACTTAATTCATCATATGAATTAAAGTGATATTGTAACAAAGTAATTTTTTAATTACTTAAGTTAGCTTAGATAAAATCAATTATTAGTGAGTTATATATTAGTTGTCTTATCCCTTGGTTTGTGGGATCATTTTCTATCTTTCATATTTTGTTCCAGGATGATTTCCATCAGGGGAAATAGGGGCAGTTAGGGGAAATAAGCTATTCCTGCATTTTCTCTTAGTTTATTTGATATTGTTCCATATATTGTGGAAGAGATAAGAAGTTGTCCAATATCAATAAATATTGTAGCTCTCTCTTTTAATTGTAATGCTTGATTTTGATATATACACAAGAACCATTTTGTTTCTGTGTAAATCTTCTATGTCAAATATTCTTTTCAATTATTCATTGTCAAGAAAACATTGGAGAAAAACAAAAGTGACAAAAGAGAACAAACATTAAATATCCTACAACCCAAAAAAGACAAGAATCCAAGCATCTGAGCAGATACTAGAGCCCAAATAAGTTATCACCATGTAGGAGCTCCTATCCTCCCGCAAGATATTCTTTCTTTGTAATTTATATCCCAGAAATCCTAATTCAACATTGATGACACTTTTTCAAGCTTGTCCCAATAGTTATTCAGTCTCTATCAATTCTAGATCATTTGGAAATTAGTAAGTCATGCTCTCTCTTCCTTGGATTTTTACATTATTTCTTGTTTCTTAATGTAGTTCACCACTTCTATATCATTAGTAAAGTAAATAAACTTCGAAATTAAGAGTTAATTCAATTTAAATTAAATCATTTGGTTAATCCACACTGAAACCCTACCCTGTTTGAATAGCTGAGACTTATGAACCCTTTTCCAATGAAGTACTTTTTGATTTCTACAATCATGTTATAGAACACCCTCATGAACTATACCTCTTCTTATTTTCTACCTACAAAGAAGCCACATGGATTTCTAAGATCAACCCTCTAGCCTCAAGCGATACTTCACTTCCTATTGTGATGCTTCCTCCTCATTCGATCACCTCTCATCCACCTACATCTATTGTCTTCGTTTATATGCTTACTCCTACAACTCACTATACCATCCTCATAAATACCAACAAACACTACATATCCTCTTCATGCACCCTGGAATTATCTTCTTTATACCATGATTTAAAATCCCAAATTCACTAATTATAGTAATCCAATTCACATTCCTTTCCATATCAATAGTCCTCACTTCTACTTCATATCCCTTTTGAACCAAAAATTTCCTATTACCCATGTAGTGCCCACTTCCCTTTGACACCTTTTGATATTGATCATGAGATTTTTGACTATACCATGGACATTGTTATAGTTTTGATTTAGTATGATGATTAGATGTTAGAGCATGGATTATTGTTGACTCTAATTCATATATGATGCATGAAGATTATACAGACATTTTATATATTGAGGTTGATATATTGTCTGACATGGTTACATTATAGATGTGTTTAGACATGTGATATTTGGATTTTTTGAGTAGACCTAGAAAATGAAAATTGATTATGATATAGTTGTTGATGAAATTTTAAGTGACATTATTGATTGGCTTGATGATTGTTGTGATTCACATATATATTGATGACTTTGGAAGTATATTATATTCATTTGGATGTTATGATGTGGCCACTAGGCTGAAGGAGGTATTTGTATTTTTGTAGGTTAAAAGTATCACAACAAACATTGGGGGATTGGAGACCAACCACATTGGAATTCTAGATGAATGCAACAAGGTCACCATGGAAACTGTATTTATTTGTGTGTGTTTGATTTTGTTAGGGATTCCCATGGGGGGAATCACCTTTGAAATATGATGAAGGGATTTTATGTATTTTTTAATTTTATTTGGTTCATTTGTTATGTTTGCATGTGTTTATTTAAGTGATGTGTTTACCCATTCCATTATTTACTAATTGTGGTAAATTAATGTGAGTAATCATATTGTTTAAAAATTAATTAATCGAATTGGGTCATCAAAAAGTAATTATTAGAGTTGTTTGCCTAAAATTAAAGTGTTGTAAGAAATCTGTAAGTGATGTGTAAGAAATGTGTAAGTGATGTGTAAGTTGATTTTGGAGTATGAAACACTCCATCCTGTTTGAAATTCAAATTTTTCCTTGGAGGCTGATTTTAGAGGCTTGTGGGACAAGTTAAACTTGTTCCATACCTCTTAAATTTGTATACCAATATAGCCTATGGCTGGAGATTTAAATTTTCCCCTTCTTTATGCATTTTTGTAAGTCAAGTCAAATGTTTTTATTGCACTTTTTCTTACATGTTTTAATTTCAGTCCTTATGGGGTGTGGGCTTGCTTGAGTGTGTAAGTAAAACTGTCATATTATTCACCCACCTATTGATTATGAATTGGAGAATAAATTTGACTTTTGAGTTGGGGTTGATTATGTGTTATGTGGCATCCTACATGGATCCACCTCATCCTCTTCTATTCCCTCTTCTATTTATTGGAATTCTTTAGCTTTTTTTTGGGTTGCTTCACTTTTATCACTTCATTTATGGAGACTTCTTTTGGTCTTGACAACTCCTGCTTTTGGAGAAGATTGGAGATTGTTGCATGCTTTTGGATTGTTGATCTTGGACTGTTTTGCATTGGAAAGCTTGCTATTTTGGACTTGGGTCAAACTCCATCATGGAGAGGTAAGAGCTTGGCTATTGGAAATTCTCTTCTTCCGTTTTATGAATATGTAAATGTTTGTATGTTTGTTTTTGTTTGTTGGCTGGTTGGGTAGATGGCTTAGGGATGGTGAAGGAGAAGACTATAGGGTACTCTTGAAGGAGGCATAAGTGTTTTGGGGAGGTATAAGTGTGGAGGGAATTGGGATTTGGGTTCCACCTTGTAAAAATAAATAGCTTCCATTTCTTTACTCGTTATGGGGTGCCATAAGAGGTTGGGGAGGCATAAGGAAATGTGATGAATATGGGGTACGTGAGGGAGGAAAAAGGGTATGTCACGGACTTGAAATTATATGTATTTTGGTGGTTTGTTCTTAGGTGGTGAAATCCATTTCCCCTTTGGGAGACATAAGTAGAATCCCCCATGGTTTCTTGCTCCTTTGGCTTGCGTGATGAAGCCTAAGTCTTGATTGTTATGCTTTAATGTGATTAGAAACTACATTCTATTTTGGACTGTGTTTTTAAATGTGAGATTGCTTGTGTGTTTGTGGAAGCTTGTTGTTGACGTGAGTTGAAACACATTTTCTATTGCATTGTGGTTGGGGCTCAAGGGAAAATGAAGATGGATGGCCTCTCCTTTCATTTGATGTCTTGGTTGGGTGGAGAGCGTTGCCCTTCCCCTTCCCTTGTTGTGTTCAAATTGAAATAAATGGAGGATCTTCATGCTACTGTTTGGGAGAAAAGGAAAAGACGGTTTTGAAAGTCCTTACTGAGATTATTATTTATTGTAACCCTTTTCCACTTTGAAGTGGATGACCTTATATATTACTGGTGACGGAAAGATGTTTTTTATGGCTATGAAATTTGGAATTCAAAATGTGAAAGAGATGAATTCAGTTTTCTATTTTTGGAATATATGAGAAGGAAATTGTATTTTGTATATTGAAATTGCGGAATGAAATAAGAAAGATGTAAAGAAAACATTTTTGAATTAATGGAATTTGTTACCTTGTTCAAATGATTTAATGTTCATTGGAAATCTGTGTTTGTAATGCATTATGAAACCTTTGTTTGGAAAAAAAAGAAAAGTGAATATGTATGTTGAAATGTCATGATGCTATGTTTTGCAGAAATGAATGTTTTTAAAATCTAAATTTGTAAATTGGTATTTGAATACCTTGTTGTAATCAACTTAATAAATTAGAGTGTTTTGGAATGAATTTATTATTGAAGTTGGTAAATGTAAACAAATCTATTTGTTTTGGATTGTTGTTAGATGTTTTCAAACAAGAAAATGTTTTTATTTAAACTGCACAGAATGAACCCTGTAACAATGAATAAGAAAATGAAACATTAAATTGAACTTAGTAGGATTAAAATGACCCCAAAAAATCTAAACCACTTAAGAAATGGCTAATAATCCTTTCAAATCGAACAAAGGTAAAACTGCAGTCATTTTCTTGTCAAAATTGAGAAATTTTGAATTAATATTCAATCCACAAATAAAACCTTACAATCCATCCTAAATTCCTATAAGAGAAACCCCCATGTCTATTTGGCATGTTGAGAAAGGAAGGAGGTTGAATTAAACAAAATTTTATAAGTCAAATGTTACCAGTTTTCATTTTAAAAGCGTGAAGATCATTTTCTCAAAATTAACCCTTCAAACTTTATCCAAATTAAATTATTAATTTTTATGTGTAAAGAGGACGTCAAGATATTTATGAAAATTCATTGTTTTCCAAAAATAGAGCTCCCTATCAAAAGTTATAGCCTTTTGAAGTTCACAGAAGAGGAAAAGCCTCTTGCGCATCCAAAACCTCTTGCACGCCCGTCTTGCACACCCATGAGAAAATGTACCTCTAGTGCACACATCTTGCATGCTTGGGAGAGAATGAGTCTCTTTCATGCCCATCTTGTGTGCCTAAGAGAATAAGAGTTTCTCCTGCACATCTCTTCTGCGTCCGGAACAAACGTTCATTTTTGCGCCTCTCTTCCACACCCTGCGAAATTTTCTTCCACGCGCCCTGCAAGAAGATAATCTATCTACGTTAGGAATTTATCTCTCCTAGAGTTGTGTAGGATATTTGATAACCGTTGTAATGGAATCTGGAATTTTTGTTGGGAACACTATACAAATGATAATAATTCCTAAAAATATCCTAGAGCTAGAGCTAGGTTGTTCTTGAGTCTAGAACCTAGGGAGTACATTGGGAGACCATTATACTATGGTAAGAGGGCATGAAGATCTCTTCAAATGTTGTGACCCTTGGGCACACTAAGAAACTCGAGACTATAAACTGTAGTCACAAACTAATCATGCACTTTAGAATCTAGAAAACAGTCCTAGTCTCATATTACTATTGAACATATGGATACGTGAGTGAAGAAAGTACTACATTAACCCATGTTCTTTTGGCCATTTTATTTTGTCTTCTATCATCATTGCCAACCTTCAACACATAAGTTGTCCCAATCTGAGTTGTTGTGCTTGCTTAGTGGCATTATTTCTAAACCTGAGTCACTTGGAATGTTCCAACCCAATTGATTGTGGTGAACTTCTAGTGCACTCAGTTCCCATTTAGGGTACCCTGAACCTTTCTACACTGTGTCCTCCACTTTTCAGGCACTTTCTGACCATTTTATCTTGATTTATCTTTTGTGAGTGCATTCAAGCCCTTTTAGGGGTTACCCTTACAATATTAGAGTTGTTGAGAACCATGATAAATATAAAGTATAGTGAGATTCATAATGAGGTTGTACAAAACACTAAGAATACTATCTAGGGTCCGACCCAGAGTATACATCCATCAAAGTCTCCAGATTGCATCCATCTAGCTCCATCATAAGACACACGATGATCTGGTTGTCAATCTTTCCATCATTGTTACCCGAATGGGAGAGAAGTTTATTCTATTCCAGTCTGACTGTTCAATTGCATTTTCTACACAATCCTGTGTATTGCTCTCTACTTTCACAAAGTGCAACTAGCAGGTAGAGCACCCCTATTGGCGGCCATGAATGGCTACACAGTGACATATGGTGTTAACATTTTTAGGTCTTTACATATCGTAGTGTAGTGCTCAGTTTAGTCAAGGACCACCATATGTGGAAGCTATGATTGGATCAGTGCAACCCCTTCATATGCATCTTTCATGTTATTTAGGGTATTGATGTTTGTCTTGGGATTTTTTCATGTCTTTTCTTCAATGCGGCAAATTACCAGTGACATTTCGATGCAGTGAAATGAAGTTTAGTGCATTTTATGAAGCAAAGGTAGAAAACCATTAAGTGATAGCTCAGATGAAGTTGTCTAGATATTTAGCTAAACATTACGTAGAGTGCCCATATTTAATGACTGAGGGACCCCAGTTCTAGGTGCTTCTCTGTATTGTGATCCAGGTGCTCAAGTCCACTCTGATTGCCTGGTATCTAACCCCTTGGTGTCTGGACTGTCGGCACAGGTTGTTTAAATCTATGCCTTGGTTTCTTGGATCCATCTCTGTAACATAGTTAAAAAAGGTGTGTATGATATCAGATTGAATTATTTCTAACTCGGCCTTTCTAGCAAGAGTGCTTGTTTGGATTTTGCATATCTACTTTCTTAGCCTGTTAGCGGATCATGGTGATTCTTTATATGTTGAATCTAATAAGAGCTTGAACAACTCATCAAAATTGAGTGTATTTACATTGTGAAAACAAATATAAAAAACATTAGGATCAGGTTAAAGATAAATTGGCTGGCACATGAAATGTTAGTGCAAAAGTATGTGTCTGGTAATGGCTTACAACTTCGTTAATGGCATATTAAATTTTTTCAGGATTTTCTCAGTTCACTATATAAGAGCACTGACCTAAGAAGTATGAATGCAATCTTTGGTAATGATGTGATTGACTTAGTTAATACTCATTCACAGTATTATGTGTAATAAAACATAAGATGTCAAGCCTAATTGGACTGTCCCTCTTTGACCTATAATTAAGCCTGACCCTGTCTTTAATGATTTTTATGTTACTCATATTTAAAACACTCTATGATCTATTAATTTTGATTCATGTGGATACCCTTATAAATGCTTTGAGTCTTTTGGACCATGCCACTAGAGATAATCAAAGCAATGAAGACCTATGATGAGTTAAGAAGTATGACCACCACGTTTATAATGTGATAGTTAATGTAGATAGAACTGTCAACTGATATGGTCATAAAGCCGTGTTAAATAGATAACTGAAATTGACATCCTTACATGTTTGATGCTTTCTAGTGAGTATGTGGTAAATTCTGAAAGTATAAAATATTATAATATCTAATTTTTCATAAATATACTTGATGTAGGTATCATATATGGTAATATGGGATATATCACTATTGAAAAATTGACAATGTCCTTCTCATGTGAGTAAAAGTATAGATTTCTGAAATAAGAAACATTATTAAACCCTAGTAGTTTGGTAAAAGTAATTATGAAATATCTTTAGAACTGGGCCATGATTATTATCTGATATTGACAAAATTATGCAGAACCCACTAGGAATATTTGTTATATGTACTTGTAATTAGTGGACAATGAATATACGAAATATTGCATTAGGATCCATGTTGATTGCACTCAATTTCCTATGCAATGGTATGTTGATATGCGTATTATTCCTATTAAAAATATATGATTCATGAACATGATATGTTGTATGATTCTCCATTTACAAGTCAATAGTGTGCAATTTGTAATTAAAAATGAATGGACCACTATATGCATCGATAATCATATTTTAATTAACAATATATAGATTCATGAAATGACATGTCATATGATTATAATTTACGATCAATATGTGCAATTTGTAAGCTTAACAAATGAACTCAGACCACTATATGCATCGATAATCATATTATCCAACATTGCTCAAACCTGAGGTAGATTCATAGAAGAAATGTCAACCATGTAGAAGAACATATAGGGAAAACTTAGAACATCAACCTCCCCTAAGAAAAAGATAAACACTTTTTTAATAACATATCCAACCCTCAACAGGATGTTGATCATAACAATTGCCCCCTAATAGTGGTCCTTAAAATGCATCAAAATTTGTCAAGACAATAAAAAGATAAAGTTATTATATTCTTTTTCAGAAAAATATAATAAATTGTATGATAATACTAAGGAAATGATGATTTTTTTTCTTTGCAACCTACTCCTCATAATCTTCCATATTATGATAAAAAAGTAGTATTTTTTACTAGATGTAATGATTTTTATGTATTATTTGAGAAATGATGTTATCTATCAGGTTACCCGTAATTTTGAAACATCTATATAAAGATGTTATCGAAATTTATTGAAGAATTGCATAGTAATTTACATAATCATAAATAGTATGATGCCTTTTCTTAGTCTACATAGTTTTGGGGTATCACTTAAATAAGTACATATAATCGTCTTATATTTTGCTTTTCGACAATGACAAGTGAGTTGTGGTATTGCGTTCATGATTGAGACTTACATTTTGTTTGAGAAGTTACTTATTAGTTTGTTACTCTTGTCCTTGGAGACTTATACTTATATGTACTCCCCTTTTAAGGCATACATTCTCTTGAAGGATTTGATTTCATAGACTTTGGGAAGTCTTATTCTTCTTCTGATTCTTCTTGACACACATTCATGTTGATACCCTCTCTAGTCATTCAGAAGGATATTTTTATTAGCATTCTTTTGTTAAGTCTAAGTTTACTCACTTTTGATATGATACATTTTATAGTTATACTCTTGGTTTCCAATTATTGTAGCTTTTTTTAATTTTCAATAGATTACCCTTGCAGTGCTCTTTTGGTGATACTATGTCATGTTTATTCTGTTTTTTTCGTTATTGTTTAATTTGATCAGGAAATAATTTAAATCAATCCATATTTTATGTAAATTGACTAATATTACTTATTGTATACCAAATATATAGTTGTTAGGGGATCATATATATAGATACATTATATTCAAACCTACTACATTTTCATTTTTTGATACATTGGTATATAATGTTTCTAGATTTTGGTTAATTTATTATGTCTTCATTCATTTAAAACCTTTAAGGCCATTCACATGTTTTAGAAACTAGATTGATTAAATTTCAAACAATTTTCATATCATTGTGGTCATGGAATTCCTCTTATTTTAACATGACAAGTTTGATTTTACAACAAACTATCGAGTTACCTTTAACTGTTGTAGTGGCGACCAGAAAAAAAAACTAGAATAATAAAAAAAATTGATGAATGCGTGGGGAATGTGGGATACTATAGATGATCATTGCCTCATTCCTTTTGTGTCCTAAAATTATTTTTGCTGGAACTTGAGTTGACATGTGTCTCAGTGGGCAAGTTTTGGGTCTTGGCATGAAGGAAAGCTAGATCTGGTCCTAAACACATGGGCAACTATGAGAAGCATTCATTTAACCATAATGGAAACCTTAATTTAGGTTACTGTAGTATGACGCATTCCTTTGTAATCTATTTGATGTTTCTCAGACTCATGGAATTCTCCATGAAAAACCCAAGCCCATGTTGGTAACTCTTATCATTGTTTTGGATAGTTGCAACAACTAAAATTTGCTATGTGTCTTATCTTGGTTGAGTAGCCTTGGAAAATTACTGCTCTAGATTTAAATGTTCGGATGTATGCGTACAGGCACGAAAACTGTTTCCAGAACTCATCCCTTAGCAGAAGACTGACCCTTCTTGATTGCTGATTTGCATTGAGGATTTGTAAACTCGGTTGTTGCTGGAGAAGGCTCTAAAACTGGTTTGAAGAAATTGCAGTCCCATAATGGTGTAATCCTTCTTCTGTTGTATTTGTTCTGCATACTCCCCTTCATGTGACTTCCAGTTTGAAGTCGAGTCTAAGGGGAGGGGGATGTAGTGCGCACTTCCCTTTGACAACCTTTTGATACTGATCATGACACTATTGACTATGTTATGGGACATTGTTATAGTTTTGATTTAGTATGATGACTAGATGTTTGAGCATGGATTACTGTTGACTCTGATTAATATATGATGCATGATGATTATTACAGACATTTTATATAATGATGTTGATATACTATTCGACATGGTTATATATTTATGGATGTGGTTACGACATGTGACATTTTGGATATATATTAAGTAGACCTAAGGAAAATTAAACTAATTGATGATGATATAATTGTTGATGAAATTGTAAGTGATATTGTTGATTTTCTTGATGTTGTCGTGATTCATATATATATATTGATGATTTTTGAAGTATATTATATTAATTTGGATGTTCTGATGCTGCCACAAGGCCGAAGGAGATATTTTTATTTTGTAGGTTTAAAATATCACAACAAACATCGGGGAATTGGAGACTAACCAATTTGGCATTCCATATGAATTCAACAAGGTCACCATGGAAACTGTACTTGTTTGAGTGTTAGGGATTCCCATGGGGGGGTCACCTTCAAATGTGACCAAGGGATTTTATGTATTTTTTTTTATTTGGTCCCTTTGTTAATGTTTGCATGTGTTTATTTAAGTGATGTGCTTTGACCCCTTTCATTATTCTATTAAATGTTGTGTTAAATTATTGTGAGTAATCATGTAGTATTAAAAAATAATTAATTGAAATATGTCATAAGAAAGTAATTAATAGAGTTGTTGGCCTTGAATTAAAAGTGTTGTAAGAAATGTGTAAGTGATGTGTAAGAGATATGTAAGTTGATTTTAGAGTAAGAAATATTCCACCTTCTTGAAAATCTGAATTTGTCCTTGGAGGCTGATTTTGGAGGCTTGTGGGACAAGTTAAACTTGTCCCATACCTCTTAAATTTGTATACCAACCTTGCCTATGGTTGGAGGGTTAAATTTAAACCTTCTTTATGCAGTTTTGTAAGTCAATTTGAATTTTTTTTTTATTCCACTTTTCTTCATGTTTTAATTTCAATCCTTATGGGGTGTGGGCTTGTCTTGAGTGTGTAAGTAAAAAATGTCATATTATTCAACCACCTATTGATTATGCATTGGAGAATGAAGATGACTTTTGTGTTGGGGTTGAGGATGTGTGATGTGGCATCCTGCATGGATCCACCTCATCATATTCTCTTCCCTTTTCTATTTATTTGAATTCCTTAGCTTGTATTTGGGTTGCTTCACTTTTATCACTTCATTTTTGGGGAGACTTCTTTTAGGTTTTGAGAGCTCTTACTTTTGGAAAAGATTGGAGATTGTTGCATGCTTATCGATTATTGATCTTAGACTGTTTTGCATTGGAAATCTTGTTGTTTTGGACTTGGAATAAACTCCATCATGGAGAGGTAGGAGCTTGGCTCTTGAAATACCCGTATTCTTCCCTTTTATTGTATATGTCAATGGTTGAATGTTATTGTTGTGAATGTTTTAGCATGTTTGTGGGTTGGTTGGGTAGATGGCCTAGCAATGGTGTAGGAGAAAGTCTATGGGCATTTATTCTTGTGGGAGGAATAAGTGTTTTTGAGGAGGTATAAGTGTGGAGGGAGTTGGGGATTTGTGATTCCACCTTGTACAAAGAAATAACTTGCATTTCTTTACTCGTTATGGGGGTTCCATAAGAGGTTGGGGGAGGAATAAGGAAAATGTGAGGAATACGGGGTACTTCTGGGAGGCATAAGGGTATGTCAAGGATTTGAAATGATATGTATTTTGGCGGTTTTTTCTCAGGTGGTGATACCCATTTCCCCTTTGGGAGACATAAGTAGCATCCCCCATTGTTTCTTGCCCATTTTTTCTTGCATGATGAGGCCTAAGTCTTGTGTGTTATGCTTTAATGTGGTTGTAAACTACATTCTGTTTTGGACTGTTTTTTTAAATGTGAGATTGCTTGTGTGTTTGTGGAAGCTTGTTATTGTCATGATTTGAAACACATCTTCTATTGCATTGTGCTTTGGGCTCGGGGACCAATGAAGAAGGATGGATTCTCCTTTCATTGGATGTCTTGATTGGGTGGAGAGTATTGTCGTTCCTCTGCCTTTGTTGTGATCAAATTGAAATAAATGGAGGATCTTCATGCTACTGTTCGAGAGAAAAGGAAAAGATAGTTTTAACAGTCCTTATTGAGATTATTATTTATTATAACCCTTTTACACTTTGAAGTGGCTGAACTTGTATATTACTGGTGATGTAAATATGTTTTTTAATGGGTATGAATGTTTAAATTCGAAAAGTGAAAGAGATGAATTCAGTTTTCTATTTTTGGAATGTATGAGAAGGAAATTGTATTCTGTATATTAAAATTGAGGAATGAAATAAGAAATATGTAAAGAAATTGTTTTTGAATTAATGGAACTTGTTACCTTGTTCAAATTATTTGGTGTTCATTAGAAATCTATGTTTGCAATTCATTATGAAACCTTTGTTTGGAAAAAAAAGAAAAGTGAATATGTATGTTGAAATGCGATGATGCTCTGTTTTGCATAAATGAATGTTTGGAAAATCTGAAGTTGTAAATTGGCATTTGAATACCTTGTTTGAATAAAATTAATAAATTAGAGTGTTTTGGAATGAATTTATTATTGAAGTTGGTAAATGTAAACAAATCTATTTGTTTTGGATTGCTATTAGATGTTTTCAAACTGGGAAATGTTTTTATTCAAAATGCACAGAATGACCCTTGAAAAAATGAATAAGAAAAAGAAACATTAAATTGAACTTAGTAGGATTAAAATGACCCCAAACAAGCTAAACCACTTAAGAAATGGTTAAGAATCATTTCAAATCGAACAAAGGCAAAACTGCAATTGTTTTCCTATCAAAATTGAGAAATTTTGAATTAATATTTAATCCACAAATAAACCCTTGCAATCCATCATAAATTCATTTAATAGAAACCCCCCATGTCTGTTTGACATGTTGAGAAAGGAAGGAGGTTGAATTGAACAAAATTTTATAAGTCAAATGTTACAAGTTTTCATTTTAAAATCTTATAGAGAGTTTTCTCAAAATTGACCCTTTAAAATTTATCCAAATTAAATTCTTAAGGTTTTTATGCAAAGAGGACATCGAGAGATTTCTGAAAAGTCCTTGTTTTCCATAAAGGAAGCTCCCTATCAAAAGTTATGGCCTTTTGATGTTCACAGAAGAGGAAAAGCCTCTTGAGCACCCGTCTTGCGCGCCCAGAACCTGTTTTGCACCCGTCTTGTGCACCCAGAGCTTCTTGTGAGCCCGTTTTGTGCACCCATGAGAAATAGTGCCTCTTTTATGCCCATCTTATGTACCTGGGATAGAATGAGTCTCTTCTGCACCCATCTTGTACACCTAGCAGAATAATAGTTTCTCCTGCCTCTCTTTCAAGTTCGGAAGAAAGGTTCATTTCCATGCCTCTATTCCACACCCAGGGAAATTTTCTTCCACACACCCCAAAAGGAGATAATCTATCTACAATAGGGATGAATTTCTCTCTCCTATTGTTGTGTAGGATGTTTGATAACTATTGTAATGGACTCTAGAATTTTTGTTCGGAACACTTAAAAATAATAAATTATTCCTTAACATTTCCTAACTAAACCTAGGTTGTTCTTTGTCTTGAGTTGGGAGTATTTGGGAGGTGTTACAACCCACTACCTCCTAAATTTTTTGCACATAATCTTACCACTTTCAATCGACGTGGAGACCATCATGAGCACCTGTGATCAATCTATGTTGCAATTATCGACTATGGTGATGACTGTTATCCAAAATTCACCCCTCAAGGTAAATTTGATAACATGCATCAAATTCTTTAGTCCCAAGAAAATAGATTGATTTAAGGCAAAAAATCATGTTTCTGGGGTCCCCTCGGCTTCTTTCTAACTCTCCTGTCCAAGAGGAAAACCCAGCAAGTTTTAAAAATGTGAAAAAGTTACAGAAAACAAGCTTGGGCTAGGAAAAATCATGAAAAATGGCTAAATCCTAGTCCTTGCAACAGTCGGGACATGAGGGACATTTGGGCGTGAATCGGCTGAAAGGCCGCCAGGCAGTCTGCAGAGCAAAGGGGCATCCAGGACGTCAGGACGCGCAGGACGTGAAAAAGTGAACCAGCCGAAAAGTGGAAAAAAATGACTAAGTGCTATTTTCGCGTAGTTGGGACAGTTGGGACAAAGGTACGCAAAAGATGCGGATCGGCCGGTTTGGCGCAAGTCAGTCCATTTCGGGCGGTTCGGAGAAATTTTTCCCAAGCAGTACGGGACAGTTGGGACAAAAGTGCACAGAGGATGTGAACTGGCCGGTTCGGCCGAAACAGAGGACTTTCGTACTGGGACATCCGAGCCAAAAGTACGCAGAGGACGCGAAAAGCCGAAAGAGCCGAGAGTGAATGGAATCTCGCCATGCATATTCACCGCAAACAGGAACAAGGGAGGCCGAATCAGCCGAAGCAAGAGTTTTTTCATCTGGGACAGTTGGGACAAAGGTACGCGTGGGACGCGAGGGATGCGAAAAGCTGAAGCGGCCGAAGGCAAAGAAAGAAAAGTCAACATTTGACCCGTGAAACTTCAAACGGCCATAACTTTGGACTCCGAGCTCCGATTTTCACAAAATTGGACTTTCTGGAATGAGCACGATGTCCTCTACACCAAAAAAACTGGATTTCTTATTTTTGATGAGGGTAGATATATTTAATTAAGAGAAATATATTCGGCTCCAGTCAGTTAATGCTCATTCCCGTCAAATGACAGAAAACGCCTGCTAGACCCAAAATAGCTGCCCGCACTCAGAAGGCCATAACTTTTGCATTTATAAGGAAATCACACAAATTGGTACAGTTGGAATCGTGGCTCTGAGCCCAATGCATGGATATTAATAAATTCCAGATTTGATGAGATATTGATCGAGTTTCTTAAGAAAACATGGTCAGGTTCATAACAGTGTTTCATTTGGTGGTTGGGAGTACAATTAAGAGGCATGGTCATCATTCTTTCTCTGCTGCGGAACATGGGATAGTATGGGGAGCCTTTTTCAAGTAATATACAATCATTTCACTCCATTTAATGCCTCTTACAGGTGGTTGAAGGACAGATTTCGGGATTTTCATTTTCCCTTCTCTTTTCCTTCTCATTTTTCTATAAATTGGAGTGTTGGGCTCATTGTAAAAGGGGGAGGTAGTTTTGTAGCAAAGCTCTACCAAAATTGCTTTGTGAATCCAATGTGTTGCAGGCCCTTGTTGTGGACTCCTTGCATGGTGATCCAGGCCCTTATCTTGTAATAGATTGAACTGTGCATACCAGGAAGTAATAAAATACAAGTTTGTGGATGTATCTTCCCCTACTGTGTTTTCTTGCATTCTTCTTGCCCCTTTAACCTTATTTACAAGAATATTGTGTCTATTATTATGTTCTTGTAGGGATTCATTATCATTATGCATTCTTGGAATATTGTTGTGAATGCATTTTGCTAGATTATGGAGACCTGTCATCACCTCTTCTAGTGTGCACTTTGCCTCTGTATTTCACACATTTGGAGACTACTCTCACACCCTCCTGTTCTGGTGTATCACCACTTTAGTGTAGGCTTTCATTTTATGCATTCTCTCTCTCTGGTCCCTTGGAAATTTAGATTAGAATAGTTAGTTTCCCCTACATTAGAGTAGATTGTGGCAGGTGGTTTAGGAGCAAGAACCAGCTTTCTCTGGAGGTCTATCTCAAGTAGCAAGTCCCACAACTTGGAGATAGTACCCATGTTATCCAATCACACAGTGAGTTCAAGTATATGCACTTGTATAAACACAGGGGTGCTGTGATTCGGTGATAACAATGACCATACCTTGTTGGCCAAGTTATTTCCTTGAAGCTTAATGGATTATTGTATGTATTGGTTTTATGATCTTTATGTACATTTAGTGAACTTATTTACATATCCATTTGATGTTTTTCTCTCTCATTTTATATCAATATAGGAATCAAAATATTCTATGCTCAATTAGCTAACATCAAACAAGGATCTAATGAACACCTTGTAGACTATGTCTTACGCTATAAGAAAAACCTTTTTACAATGACTAATTTCTTCATTGACCCTGATTGTAAGATTTATTCATTTAAATTCTTTAACCTAATCTCCAAGAGAGTGTTTTATTCGATACATATCATTCCTGAGATTAGTTAAGTTATACACTCAAATTACATGAAACCAAATATTTATCCATGGGAAAAATCAAATATTATGATATTTCATCGGTTTCCTCTTCTAGTAAGTTCTAATCCATATCTGAATAAAATTCATTTTATAATCCTACTAACACTCAACCCATTATTAATGGTTTTTCACTTCCTATCGCGCTTTAATCGTAACCCAATAAGATAACCTTTTTTAATTTTCCTTACACACCTCGCTTCGTATTACCAAAACTCAACAAAAGTAATATCATTACACTCCCTCCACCAGTCAACATAGATCCTTCTCTCCCACGCATCCATAACTACAAAGAAAATACACACTATGATTACCATCGATGTAATGACCACTCTTTTGAACATTGTTTTATGATTAGGCATATCATTCAAGATCTTTTTGCTAATAATGCAATCAAGCTCCCAGTGCCATCTTCTTCAAAATTGGTCAATGATATTGAAAAGGATACAATATTTAACAAACCCTTACAAAATCCTGATAAGACAACTATTAATCCATCTTTTAAACATATATAGCATGTTGTGCCGCCTCATTGATCATATCCACTTGATTTCCACATTTCTTCTACTAATATACCACCACAACTTATCACCTTCTCAGACCATGATCATCATGCTAAATTTTCCTCTGATTTGCTACACATTAATTATTATATTGTTACTTATAATGTCAAAAATACTTTGTTCTATCCTTTGACCCTTACAAATGCATGCTCCATAGTTCTCGTACTGGCTATTAGATGTCAAATTTACTTAATCACTTTTCAAGTCCATAAATCTGATGGTCATGTCATTTTTCCTATCACTGTTGGGCCCATTACCACATTTACACCATTCCTCATTACCTCTAAAATATAGGGTTGTGACATGGTCTTAGGAATTCCTTCACTTGATGTTCCCCAATCTATCCCTTCCATATTTCAATTCTTTCTTAACTTCATACATAACAAACAGGTTATCACCATTACAATGCATGATTATTGACACTACACTTTACCAGTCCCATCGAGGTTCCTAAGGATGTTTAATTTTTCTACTCTCATATTCTACACATCATAGGTCCCACCATTCAGATACTTATTACTTATAGCCACTATTACTTTAATTTTCTCTTATCTATACATAATTTGACATAATACTTATCCTTTTATCATGCTAATGAGTGCTTTATGTGTAGCATTTTCCTTAGAGGAACCTATATAACGATGATTATCAATCACCTTTTTACTTACTATTGTGTACTACTCCTTTGTATTGTTTCCGGGTTATGTATTATGTCTTATTTGATCATTGTTTGTGTATGTCCTCTTCAGACTTGATTGTCTTATTACATTGTGAGAGATATCCCATGTATAAAGCCCACTTTTTTCGGTCCCTCTTGTCTTCATCTATTATTTTTACCTTGTTTCTCTTTCATCTTAGCTATTGTTACACTAAGTGTTATTTCCTATCCCATCTTGTTTTCTTGCGCCTTTGTTTTAACCATACACATCCCCTACCCCTACATGTATCCAATATCATATATGCATCATCTTACACTTTTACATGTAGTACAAAAAAGTGGGCTCATCAATTGGGTGAGTGAATCACTGTTATAACAACATAAAGTTACATATCACAGTAAAAAATTACGGATTTGGAAATAGAACACAATCAAAAAATGGCCCAAAATTAGATTTGGGTCACAAAGAAAGAGCAAACACTAGCACCTAGAACAGATAGGAATGTTGGGAACTTGTTTCATTTATAGGCACTTGTGTACTTGGGTAAAATATAAATAGTTTCTCATTTTAGCACCATTTCTAGAAATTTACACTACACTTCTACAGTAGCAGTCACTTGACTCTAGTTATAGAATTCAATTTACGTTTAGTTAAAAACAATTAAAATTAATTATATATAGGGAAATTCCATATGTAGTGGAGCTTATTTGGGAAGCATCATGGATGGAGAATAAAAAAGACCTCTCTCCCCAACACTCTTCTCTTGGCATGAGATCTCCAAAATAAATCACCTTTGACATGAGATCACCCAAAATACTTTTCCTTAGCATGAGATCAACTAAAAAATGTGTCCTCAGTGTGAGATCACTAAATAACTTTCTCTTCGTGTCAGATTTACCAAAAACCTCACCTTTTGACAAAAAATTTAGTTGCATCTCGAATGAAATCAGGTGAACTTTCTATCGTTTAATCTCTTATACATCAAGTGTTCACTTTCCTTTTACACTCTTTTACACTTATAGTTACTTATACACATGTTACTATGATTTTTCATATACAAAAAAATGACTTCTCTCTTACTCTTCATTTGCAGGTCGATCCTTGTATTTAAAAAGAAGCATCTCACATCTACAAGCATAAGATACAATAAGCACAGTACTACGTATACTCTCCACCCTTTGGGTTTAATTCCACTTCCTAGTTTCTATGCTTGAAATTACAACCACTTCATGCATTACTTGTCCACTTAGGTCGTTATCGAAAACACACCTCTAAATGATCAGAAGGTACATATCTTTTTACTACTTTATGATATTGAGTATTCACTCAAAAACATAAATGGGGGCTAAATATATACATAAAATCTATACACATGTATATATTTATAGGTCCTATAACATCCTAATATATGCATGGTTCCTAAGCAATAAAATTACTAGTTGAAAACATTTTTTAGGGATTTTTATTCGTCTCTTATACTTTTATTGGCCTTACAGATCTTACAGGCTTGTCGGTACTTGAATGAATTTATCATTTATGGCCTCAAACATTAGTGATCATTTAGTAAATATGCACCTAGGCACTCCTATCCCTTTTAGGCGCTCTTGACCTTATTTGTTTTCTTCTTAATTTTTTGGATCTCATTTTACTATTGGTAATATCTTATAACTTTTGTTCATCCTTTTAGTTTTCAATTACGAAACTAAAAAAATGAAATCATCTATATACATAGGTATAATTCTAAAATGAATGGCCAAGCACTAATAATTACCTATCATAACCTAATCCTACATTCAAAGGCTGAAGATTACTTCAAATGCATTCATCTAGCACACTCATACCAAGGAAAAGGGCTACATAACTCTATATACATACCATAGGAGAAGTTCATTTTATTCGATCACACAAATTCTATACAATTCTATGTTCTACATCTAGCCCATTATCACCGTGTAACTTATACAAGGGAAACCTAGGGCATAATTACACACACATACACATAGAACTATATGAAGTCTGAGATGTAGTGCAACACTCTATTATAAGTTGACTCTTTGAGTGACCAACAGGGTCATTATGACTACCCATTCTACATATTCTTTATTTTTTTGATGTTGCTTATGATAATCTGCAACTAGGTATTTATGTTTTAGGTTATAAGTATGACTAATAACATTACAAAAAAGTTAGATTGACAAAAGAGAACCAGCATCAAAGTTGTTGTAGCCCAAAAAAGACAAGACTCAAAGAATTTTAGTAGAAACTAGCATGAATATCAATCAGTAGCACCCGTGAGCTTCTATACTTCCATGAATACCTGTTTCCTGTGGATTTTTTAGTCCCATAATCCTCAGTCAACATTGGCAACATTGTTTCAAAACTATTTAGGATTGTTTGTTAGTTTGTATGGGGTGGGAAATATATAATATCTACTCAAATAAATAATATTCATGGACATTAATAATGTTTAATATTAATATCCAAAGATGTCTCCATAAGGCTCCTGGTAAATTGGATGATGCTTAGGGGAATGTGTGAAAAATAGAAATAAACTAGAGACAAAATTGTATGTTTGGGGGAAGGGCATCAATTGGTGAATGTACGCCAATAGTTAACACCAATTTGTTAGGGTAGGGTCCATAAAATGGAGAAATATTCTTACATTAATATAATCGAGGGGACCCAATAAATATACACATTTAAAAGAAATTGATATCTTCCAACATTTTAATATTATAAGATAGCTCATGAATTGATTCTTGAAACACCATTAAAGATATGTAAAAAATTGTACATAATCACAAGTGTCAAGACATCTGTATATGGAAAACATTCTTCACATTTAGAATATTTTTATAATATTTAACACCATAAGTCCACATTTATGTACATAAATGCACAAATGGTCAAGTTGTCTTCCTCAAATTAAGCCTTCTCCAATATGTTTCTCATAACTACACCTTTCTTTCCCTCCTTCACCTCATTAAAGAAAACACCTATAAAATTTTTGAATTAGAATCACCATTTTTCCAAAAAAAAAAGGAATAATTACACTATTAATTAATGAAAATTATTTTTTGTCCCTCCAAAATTGATAATTTGAATTCAAGTGGGATCTATTCTTATATATTGGATTAATAATTTTACTAAGCCACCTATTTCAAACAATTGACAATTCTCGTGATTAGAATATAATTATTTTTATAGAGATGAAATTTAATTTGCAAGGATCCCACATATTCAGGAGGAAAATGACTGTTACATTTTTAATAATCAAAGAATCTCTAAGTTATATGTGAATACTCTTAAAAAATAGAAATAATATTAAATATGTATAGAAATTCTACATATACAATGACTATGTGAATCTCTTACCTTAACAGCTAAATATTATCTCATTATAAATAATTTGAATTATAGACAAAACCAACCAACAAATGTGTGATAAATTTTTATTGATTATTTTTAGATTTATATCTAGTAAACTTGTAGATGAAAAAAAAGAGGCATATTAAATCAGGTTGAAATTCGTATATTTAGAGGTAATTTGACAATATATATTGTGTTTCTTTAGTCTACAAAAGAGGACATGTGAAGGCTAAGCAAGTAAACATTATCATCCTACAATAAGTAAGGCATCATGTTAACAAGAGGGGAACTTCCATTGTGATGTTGAAAAGTGAAAGGAAATGGTATTTCTAATACTCAAAAACTTTACAATTATATTTATTCAAATGTATATGATGTATGAAAGTAAAATTAAGTTACTACTTCAAAATTGGTTTTAGTTCATTCCCCATGACTTCCTTTCAAGTTTTTATGTCCTAAACAAACTATAAACTTTAATATTTTTGTTAAATATTTTGTCCAAGACAACAATAAACATATAAATAATTCATAAAATATTTAGTCCAAAACTAAAATACAAAGAGTTTTCCAAATTTTTAAATATAGATAAAATAGTACAACCATTTGGTCTTATGAAATTAAATAATATAATGTAAATTGATCTTTAAATAATATAAACTAGCAACATTCATCTTGCAGTTTTGTAAATCAAGTTTGGAGAATTATTTTTAGAATTAAAATAAATAATGTCAATCCAATGGTAATAAAAACAAAATTTGAAGAATATTTGTAGGCATGTTCATAGACTATTGAAACAATTGATTTTATCTTACACCCTATAATTTCATATTTCAAACTTCGCTAAAAATAGATAAAATTACCTTAATACTCCTTAGTCATAAATATCTTACACCAAATAATGTGTCTCAATAAATTTCACTCCTAAGTCTTCCTCTGTATAAGGGTATCGAGGCAATGGGTAAGAGACACACATGAACATGAATATAGTGGATAGATTTGAAGGGGCTACAACAAGCGCTATGGCTTCATATTAATAGGGTAGTATTCCCTATACTAGGACAACCCAGGGATTCTAAGGCCAATAATAAAGATAGAGAAGAGTGATCTCATGTGATATTGGTAAATGGGTGAGAAGGATTATGGATCGACAATAGATAAGGAAAGCATGCACAATGTATCTAAATCAAAAGTAAAGGGAAACTAAAGAGGTGATCAAATAAGAGAACTATGCTAACTAGCATCAAAGTAAAATTGTCAGACTATGCACATGACATAATTTTTTTTAAGAAGTCATATTTAATTTTTCCTTCTTCTCGCTAGAAATAAAAAGATTATTTTAGAGTTTATAAACTAGAACACTAGCTAGAACATTTATCCTTTCATTATTGATCATTATGGCTAACAGGGGTACCCAAGTCTGATTGACATGTATAATATCTGGTGCTCAAAACAGTCTATTCATTAGGGTCATTCCCACTCTCAATCCATGTATGAAATATCTTATATTCATATTTTCTATGGATACTTTGGACTTGAAAATATTCAGTTCCTCAGTTAATCTTTATGCACAATTCTAGCCTTATTTCTCTTTCCCCATTGTTACACTATTCCTTGATTGAATTGAATATTAGATGGAGGAAGATGTTAGTAATGAGAAATAGTTCCTTTACTTATATTACAAAACAAAAGTTCCACTTTTATGTTTCAAAATACCTTCTATAAAATCTACATTCTTACACAATATAACTAAAAGCAAGTTTATACAAGGCATTACATATGATTTTCCAGCGAAAACATGTAACCCTATATGTCAAATGGGCACTAGATCAACCATACATTGTGATTTTTCTTGGTCTACAACACCATCACTATCTATCAATATAGATTATTCTACCTCGATTTTCAAGGATGTATACTGCTCTACACTTATGACTTGTTTATTAAAAATGGTGTATTTAAAGTGCTAGTTTAAGTTGTAAGTGTACATGTGATCCTTCATTTACAATAAGCATTAAAATACATGAGAAATTATAGGTATACAAATCACTTAATGTCATAAAATCGTTATACTATGTTTTTCTTTGTGATCACTTGAATTTATAATTCACATGCCCAGTTATATCTTAAAAATGAGGTTTTATTAATGTGAAATCCATTAAATGTGTTTAAATCTTACTAGTTCATGTTAAAATAGAGTTATACCATTATAAAATAGAAGTATAGTAGGCCATTTATACATTTTTTGTTTATTTTGAGGTACTCATGGATTTTAGAACTGATATACCTTTAATGCACCTATTTTCTTGGTGGTCTGTATATTCCCATGAATTTTTCCTCTCTTTTCACCTCTTTGTCTTGTTAATTCCATGTCAGGAGCATTGATAACTTCACATATTTTTTCCCTTTGAAATAACTTAGAAATCTGTTAGAGTGACAAAATAGATCCAATAAGAATACTTCACATATGTATGCGTCTTCAAGAACCTTGGTCTTATGTGATCTTTTTCTCAGTTATGTTTCACTGTGAAACAAAAAAAAATAAACCACCACACATTTACATTTTTTATTTTCAATTTCTATATAACCTTTATCAATCAATGCAAAGTTTGAACCAATAAGAAACCTCCACTCTTACATTTTTTTCACAATGTCAATTTCATGGTAGATCTTTTCAATCATTGCAAAGTGTGAGCCTATTAAAAATCTACAAGATTATATTATTTATACAATGTCAGTTTGCTATTAGGTCATGTCATTCATTGCAATATGTAAGAAAATAAAAAATTTACATTTTATTTCATAATTTGTAATGTTGATCCTTTGATAACTTTGTTATTTGCCAACCAATAAGAGTAATCCACACTACTTCACATTTCACATAACTATTATTTGCTAAGAATCTAATAAAATTAGTCAGAAGCAAGCCAATAAGACAACTCCACATTGTTTGGAAAGCTATAATTTCGGCACTTACTAATCCTTTCGAATATATAATTATGTAAAGGGAACATGAATGAATATCATCCGTGCAGTATCCTTTCATCACAAAATTAAATTTTGGTAAGATTTGCGATATAGTTTTCATGGACATTTGTGAATAGCGAATGAATTAGAAAGCTTCGGGTATTTTACGATCTATTGAAACTTTTCAATCTTGAAGATTATCTCTTAAAAAGTATAATAAATAAATTAAAGGCCATCACATTTCTTGAAAAACCATAAAATATGTCAAAAAATGTAAGTCAAACCATGAATAAACATTGAGGGGTTAGCTAACAATGTGATGATGGTATGTAGACTATCATAGTCTAGAAACATTAATTTCCTTTGTAAATAAAAAACCTTGCAATGTTATACTTAAAACCACTATTTTGTTAAAGCATTGTTAGTCCAAAATAATAATTTAAATATAATAATGTGACATAATTGTAATCAAAATGCACAGTTTTTTCTTATAAGAAAAAGTCACTTCAATATTTTCTAAGCACATCAAAGGGTCCTCATTCTTTAACTTTTAAAGCATGGGGAGATTTTTTTTCACAAGACATCCTAAAAATTTTTTAGGCTACCCAAATTGCATATAAGTAATATTTACTTGGAAATATATCTAAAACACCTAAACCTACAATATTTTATATTATATCTACAAATTTAAGCATAAGAAACACTAACTGATGAAATTGGGATTAAAATAGCTCAAATTATTTACCCTATAAGATTCATCTGAAATAAAAAGAGTAAACTCTACTTAAAAACATAAATATATTTTTTTGTACGACCAACACAAGAATTAAAAAATAAAATAATCAAGAAATCACAAAACTAATGTGAGGCAATTAAGTTAAATAACTAGTGATATTTCTATTTATTGGTAACAAATTAAGAATGAGGCTTTTGATTTGGTGTTTTGTTATGAGATGGACTCAAAAAATTTTCCTACATAGTCACTCATAATGAAATTCACACTGATATTTATAATTGGATGATAATAAATGGAGTGAGAATAAAAGTTGTGTTATGTATTATGATCCATTAGCTATAGGGAGTCACACTAATAACTAAAATATAACATTTTTATTCAGACTTAACTCATTAGGTTTTAAGGTTTACAATGTTGTATAAATTTTTTTCTTAGTTTTTCTGACCCATTAGTGTTTAGGGTGTTACAATATGTGTTTAGGGCATTATATGAATGTTTAAGATGTCAAGTTATAGTTTAGCATGTCCAAATGAAATTACTTACAGTCTTGTATGAGTGTTTAGGGTGTTTCATTAGTGTTATAGGTGTCACATTATGCACTAGAGTCTTTATATGGTGACATGTCCTAATGTTACACTATATTTACATTAAAAGTTAGACCTAAAACACTATACCACCACCTAAAAACTAATGGGTCATATAAAATAACACAATTACGACACCATAAACACAAATGGGCCACCCTTAAAAACACAAAGACACCCTAAACACCAAACATTTAAATGAAAGAAGCAATAATTGATATTAAAACATATATTGACAATTAACTTTCTAATGTGATCCCTAATTTAAGGGTTGCATAAAGTAATTTAAACCACATATTGTTAATTTAATATGGTTATTAAAAAATCCTTGAATATATTATGAATTTATTAATATACAAATTTTATTTTGAGCATGTAAATTATGTAACATATGGAAAGTATTTCAATTTTTGATTCTTTATTTCTTACTTTGTTGATGTGAGGGGACTTTATGAGAGTCTGTGACTAGTTGTATTTACTATTTTTAATATAAAATTATATTTGTAAAAGTGACATATAATAAAGTTAATTTAAATAGTTAATGTTATTTGTATTCTCCAATACTTTTCATGTAATATAGTACTCTAAAACCATGATTATGATTTATGAATGACCTAAAAATTCCAGCCATCTCTCATGGTTGGAATCCATTTCCTTCAAAAAGCACCCAAAATCATGTTTCTTAATTTGTACTCACTCATTTTGGATGCATGTGAGAAATCAAATCTTTCATTTTATTTTGAATTCATGGAGATACTTATTATAAATGTTTCATATGTTGAACTAATGATCCTTCAAAGTATATTTTAAGAAAAAATATTATTAAAAAATCATGATAATCATTAAATTCACATGATTTATAATTAAGTTCACATGAATACCCTCTGTTAATAACACATAGGAATCATCATTACGTTCATTATCTACTTTGATCATAGAGTCCTGGAAACTTATATATAAGGATATTTGGTCGAAGCTACAATTTATAACTCTATTAAATTTTGAACTCTTAACTTTTATTTTTATTTTGTGGCATTCCAAAAAAAATCTTAGCGAGATCTATTGTCTTTTATCATTCACTAAGGCCAATATACTAGGAATTTAATTGTGCAAGATTTTTTATTCCAGTGAGTCTAGATTGAAATTGGTGCATCATGTTCTAGATTTTCCCAATACTATGAATTTAGTTGAGGACTTCACATATCTTTAAAGTATAAGATTTTATTTTATGGTAAGGTTAGATATTATTTCTCTTTTTTTTTATGTATAATTTTTTTTCTCATAATATTTTGTTCAAAGGGTATGAAACCTCAATTGTTGGCCTGAAACCTATTTGAGATAACTATTAACCTAAATTTTAAGAAGTGGGAAGCACAATAACTCATCACTTGGTTAACTAATAGAATACATTCATCATTTGAAAAATAAGGTTGAAAGAATTGAAGAAAAATTGGATAAGTATTCTCAAGTGTAAGATTGTTACTATCACCCAAGCCAAGAAGATGTCAGAATGATAGGTTGCAAGAGGAGAAACAAAATAGAACTTCTTTCATCATGGAATATTAATGAGAGATCGGATAGTAATTGATCAAGCAAAGAATAATATTTTTAAGGTTTTAAGAGGAAATACTCCCTCTCGTAGGAGTTTGATCAAGAAAGGAATATATACATCTTGTGTTCATAAAATCATGTATATTTTTATGAAAACATGTGTTTGATGGTTAGCCCACATTATGAACTAGTTGTGGATTCATCTAACCCCTGAAAGGTAGACGCTTCCCCTATTTCTATTGAGATACAACAAGATTATTTTACCCCAAAGGTTAATGCTATAGATTTGAAAGATTGTACCCCATGGCCCCTAGCTTCTTACCACACTTCTACACGAATCTTGAATTTTTTCTTCCAATCTTCACGGAATATGGTAAAGTGGACTACATGATGGTGGAACGGAGAAAGAAAGGACATAAAAAAATAAAATACAACACTTTTTTTGGTGAAAGAATGAGATCTATGTTGTCATTGTGAGTAGGTTGCTACGGACCTAATGTGTTGTTGTTTTTTGGCTCTATTTTGGGAAGGATTTTTTCTGTTGCTAGGATTTCATGTTAAATCTTGAGATTGATATTTTTTGTTTTGGTAAAATAGTAAAATTTGGCTTTTATACCTTTCTTTATAAGGGTATATTCCCTTTCAAACAACAAGTTACCATTAATAAAAAAAATTATGTCTATTTTTTCGAGCCATGGATGATCATAAGGAGTTATGTGAGAGAGATAATAAATTTCTCTACACCTTCAGTTCTCCAGTTGTGTCCTTAATTCCACAAACAAAATTTGGTGTAAATGAGGAGGTAAAGCCACCTAGTGAACCAATATGTGGTCATCTCACTTATATTTGATGATACATATTTTCTAATGTGTTTATAGTTTGGGGTCATATGTCATCGTGTCAATATAGTTTTCTTTAAGTTTTACAATTTTTAGTCAGTAATGTAACACTACCATTATTTCACAAAAAACTTTATGTACTTTACTAAGTTCCAAGGGTGAGAGACCTAATAGACCCCTTAGGAATAATGATTATGAATAATGAAACTATCTATGTAAAATTTAAAACTAAGGTATTGTTGAAATTTTTTTCACTCGTGCAAAAATGGGCAACTCAAAACTTTTTTTTGATGGAAGGGATTGATGAAATGGACCTAACTAGGGGCAGTCATACAGTTTTCATTGTGTTTTCAGTTATCAACAATTGATTAACAACATGCTATATACAACTATGTGTGTTGTTATAGAATGAAACACCTCACATAGGTTATCATTCCATGTTCGTCTTCAATAAGGAAACAAAGAATCCCTGAAGGACCAATGCATTACCTTGACAAAGAAGGGAAACACATTTTATGTCATAGGTCAAATTGAATAATGGCAAACAAGGTTGCATTTTTTCATGCAGAAGAGTACATTTTAAGTTATAGGAACATTAAATCTAATTATTAATGCATGTTTAAATACTATTAATCATGTGATTGAGTTGTTTATTTCATTATACAATCAATATCCATCATAAAATATAAATGTAGAAAGAAGTATAAGACTCAATTACAGAAATTAATGTCATTTATTCATGAAGAAATTCATTATTTCCCACACAAGTCGTGGTATGTAACTTATATATACTGAAATAAGAGATTCATGTGTATAAAGTTAAAATTGAGGGAATGTAGAAAGAAATTTTCATTTCCTTGGGGTTTCCTCTTTGTCTTCATTTTTATAACTTCAGCTCCTTATCTTAAACTTCTCTGCATCATTCTATTGCATCAGTGTAGCTGGAAGCAAACATAAGAATGTAAATTTTTGAGATCAAGGTTAAATCTACATGCCTGTGCTACTAGCTTTAGGAAAATGAATATCCTAAATGAATGGGCAAAAGGTACATCAAAGTGAAAGATACATAAATGTTAAAATAGTATCTTGCAGAAGCTCATGGTATTCACAAGAATCATGACAGACATAAAATAAAGAGAAAGAAAATCACTATGGAATACAAGAGAGGCTACGACCTATCTATTTTCTAGCTATTTGTCTTGAGTGTGTAGGTGCATGTAGCTGATTAAAATAAGTACCAGGTGTTGTATTTATAATAACAGAAAAAACTACAGAAATGTATTACTTTCTACAACTTGAAGAAATATTGATAGAATAAATAAGTGTTTCATAAAGTACAAAACAATTTTCAATACCAAGTTCTAATGATCTTCAAAGCAACATTATCAAAAGGAAATACAATTCATTACATTTTGGAATTCATTAATGCATAGAACAATTCCAAGAAAGATGTAGGATCCAAAAATATCAAGCCACATATTGAAGTTACAGTAAGCTACATCATGATTACATCTAACCTTCATAATAAAAAATTCAATTTCCATCTTTAGGATAAAGTTTAAAAGGTTTGGAAGGTGAGAAATGAATCATCACCATCATAATGATTTTAGTTTGCAAAATTAAGATAAGAAACACTTCAAGATTTCAGGAAAAACTTGAAATTATACCAAGCTACAGATTGATCAATTTAAACAAGAGTCAACATAGCTTGAAAAATATTTAAACTACCATGAGTCATATCATATAAACAGAGCTCTAAACACAAAGCACACCACAGTTTAGATTCAGGCTATAAGCATGAAGCAAAGAATGATCAGGGATCAATCATTAATTAATGCTGTAGAGGTTGATGGGAATAAAACTATGGAAACACTGATTACCTCAAGTTTATCACAGTCATAGTGCACATGAGAAGAAAAGAGAGCATCTTTCAAGAATGAACTAAAGGTACAATACAACCAAGAAACAAGAACTTCTGACACACCATCTTAAGTCCATTAGATGGTGTGAGATCCAATTCATAGTTCAAGGAAGGGTCATTGTAAATCTATCTAAGCTAGCCGTTATAAAACATAATGCATTCCTACTCATATTCTTCCAAACACACATGATTAAAGTGTTATGATCCAACAAGATAAAGAAAATAGATTTACAGTCAATCTTAGAAAATTCATTTGAAAAAATGACATTAGCTTCCAGATCTAAAAATTAAATGATACAGTTTTCAATAACTAAATGAATATTTTTTTTTTCTATAAATAGAATGACTAATGCCAAAACAAATAATCATAGCACCTTGAACAGTAGTTACATGTAAGAGTGATGAAATTCATATAAATTGATCTCCAAATGCAATTTACAACATGATTCGTGAGGTTGAATTGAAAGAATTTTATAAAAGATTACAACGAGAACTATTGGCCAAAAATATTAGCTCACAGTTTTGAAATGGAAAGGAAATGGTGTATTAGAGATAAGAAAGAGAAATATATTTTAAGGAACATAATATCAAAAGCTTCAAGAATAAAAAGGATGAACTTTAAGCTCAAAAAAAACTCAACATTGCAGACCCATATCTGGGTAAAGCTCAACGAAATTCAAATAACCACTTAATTTCAAAACTCGGGAAATGAAAACAATAGATTCACAATAAGACTTTAATGAAAAAATATAGAGTATGTTCAAACAAAGAGCTTCAATATAAAAAAAAAATCATAAATAAGTCATTTCAATAAAGAAATTAGTAGAGAAAATCCCAAAAGAGTTCACTATGAACTAGTATAGCTTACATATGAAAATTCATGGAGAAAGAAAGAAAGAATATGTAAGTTTCAGTAGAAAAAATATCAGATTACCCACAAGTGTTTAAATGAAGAGTCACGTATAGAAGAACAAGGGATAAAAAATTCATTAAATCCAAACACAATTGCTAACAAGAGGGAGATAGGTTTTATTAATAACATCATTACAAGGTACAATTAATGTCCATCCATAGTTCCATAGATTTTGTTGAAAATTTTTGCACTTGTGCAAAAATGGGCAACTTGAAACTTCATTACAATGGATGGCATTGGTGATATGAACCTAAGCTAGGGGAGTTTCTTTCAGTTCAATATTGTTTCTGTTGGATTAATTAATGATTGCATGAAATATGCAGCTATGTGTGTTGTTAAAAAACATTACAGATCACATAGTCTGTAATTTCATGATTATCTTCATCAAATAACACAAAGCCCCGAACGACAGATGTGTTATCTTGATGAATAGATGAAGTGCAGAATAGATGAAGTGTTAATTTTTGGAACATCAATCATAATTTCAGATTGCAACAGTCAGAGTTCATTCCTAAAAGCTACGGGTATTTTAAGGATTCTTTCCTTCATGATTAATACATTCAATTGTGTTATTGAGTTGATTAATTAATTATACAATCCATATACAAAATATAAAATGTAGAAAGAAATACACAACTTAGTTTTAGAATTCAATATTTTATTCACAAGGAATTTTAAATGTTCCCACACAAGCCGTGGGATGTAACTTGAAAGTAAATTACAACTAATGAAGTAAAAGGTACATATCCATGAAAAATAAAGTAGAGTATGAAAGAACCCATCATTTCCTTGGGTTTCTTTTTTTTCATTTGATGCATTTCCATCTCCATATTTTCTCCATCTTCATCCTCACTTCTAAACAAATGGCACTGTACTTGAAAAATAGAAAAGAAAATATTGTCAATATTGAGCTTAGTGTTTATCCATATTCCTATACTATCCAAATTCATGCAAGTGGATCTCTTAACAATAGGAGGTATAAATTACATGAGGATCAAAGGCACAACTGATAAAACCACTATTTTGTAGCAGCATACATGATTTATTCACTAAGAAAGAAAGAGGAAAACTATGGAATAAAAGAGAGGCCAAAAAGCCTAATGTTTTCTAACCAATTTATCTAAATGTGTAGCTACAAGTAATAATAATCAATTAATACATTCTGTAACTCGAATCAAGAAATTACATTCATTTCAGTTTAATCTAAAGGATGAAGTTAACTGGAATGAGATAAGATTACAACTAAAATAAAATAAAAAGGAAATCTGAGAAAATTTTGACAAGGCTTCGCCATGTAAAATGAACATTTTACATCTTTCCATCATGCTATTTCAAAAATAATACATGCTTGAAAGATGTATATAAATCAAATAGTAATACATAAATAAAATAATGCATGGCATGGTCAAAGATAATAGTTATCAAATTTCAGCTCCAAACAACAAGCCATAAAGCATCTAAATAAATTGTTACAGTGCCAGATTAAGTTACAAGTGCATGCTTTTCGATTACATCAGAAAAGATACAAAAATGCTACATAAATTCTACAATACCAATGGAGTACAGCTATGATAAGAAAATTAGAGTCAATTTTCTGAATATAAAGTCATAACAACCATGCAATCAAAGGGATATTCAAGATACAAAGTTGATACAAAGTCTATATGGTTGTAGATCAACTAAAGCACCCAAGTACAAATTTTAGTAGGGCATATTATAAAGATTCATGATTTACAAATCTCCATTCCAATCAAGTGTATCTATTTAATTGATCATTTCAAACTTCAGGTCTTCACGAATTGAACTCAAGCAAGTGCTTCCATTTTCAACATACAAATGAATGGAGTAAAGAGAAATAGAATATTAGAATCACATAAAGAAATGCAGAATATCAACTTTAAAATCATGAAAGAAAGAGATCAACTAGATGAGAAAAGAAAAGCTGATGGCTTTCATATTTTCTGACAAATTGATAATTGCAAAGGTACAATTTACAAAAGATAACATATAACACTGAAAAAATCATCAAACTTGCAAAATAGAAGTTATTTTTAGAAATGGTACAATCACAAATATTAATAGCAGACATCAATTTTTATAAGAATCCACTTCCATTTCATGCAAATAAGATCAGGTATAGACCGAAGATTAATAGTATTTACACTTGACGACAAGAAATTAGTACTCTTCACTCATATCTTGGAGGGTCACTGAATAAAAGATGTGGTCACATAATAGAAATACGAGTCAAATATTTTAAGCTCAAAAGTTTCATTCAAGTACAACCCAATAGATAGGGTGGAATCTACAATACAAAATGCAAGCCCATTACAAATTATTCAAATATTTGTTTTTATGATCTTATCAATTTATCCAAACAAACTCCATCAACATGTTAGCTAAAAAATTGGATCAAAGGGATGCAATTTTCAAATATCAAGTATTAATGATCTTCATAGAACACATTATAGCCTACCATTTGAAGAGTAAAAATTGAAGGACAATACCGTACAAATTAACAGCCTCATTAGAGAAAAAGTAAATAGTTTTATCCTTGATATTGTCACAGGTTGCTTTTCTCACCACAAGTGGGGAGATGTAAAGCTTAAAATTACTTTGAATTATCAATAAAGGTATAAATTTTAATTGCAAGATGAAGAGATAGCCCAAATTATAACACAAAAATAAAAATCTCAAGAGCCAAATACATAGAAGAACATATTCTTTTTTTTCACTATGAAAATCACTGATTCAAGCATGTATTTCGACTTGCAAGATATAAAGGGAGATCTCATGAGAAATTCAAGTAACATCTACAGCTATTAAAAGCTACGATGACATCATAAATAAACAACTAGGTCTCTCTAACATAATGTTTCAACTCAATCAGAATACTCAGAGCTCAGTAAATTCAAATATGGTGTTTTCAAAATAAGCTACAAAAACTCGAGGCTAGCAAAATATATAAGGAAGTGAATATAGCTTCAAAATTCAATACATTGAGTATGAGAATCTACAGATATGAATACATAGCCATACCCTTGGTGTCAATTTCAAACAACAGAGAAGGTGGTTTTAACAATAGTTTTAAAACACTATGAAGGAACAGAAACGAGACAAGAATCCAAGCCAAGAGAAAGCATGGTTCATAGTACAAACAAGGTTTAGCAATAGCATTTAAAATCTCGTAGATTCAAGAAGTTTCATTGATGGATCAAAATGAATTTCGTGTTCAAAATACCCACAAAGCAAAGTTTTTAAATCTTTAACGACTAACCAAAATGTAGATTTACTATTAAATGAAAGCTCTCAGAGTGAACCCAAGCTTTATCTTCAAACTAGCAACTCATACAAGGAAATCAAAACTATGAATCCCTCAATAATAGTAAGTGAGGAATGTTTTGTAACAATACAGAATGAAACAAAAGTCAAACTTAAGAAATCATGCAAACCTAGATGTTGTCATAGTTTCAAAGGCTTGAAGAACTTCATTTCCATGGGAATAGTGTTTCAAAATGGTCATAAGGATAGATCTAGCAAGGTAAATCCTGAATCATGAACACCATGAGTACAACTCTAGCACACAAAATCTCGATAGCTCAAACACAAGAACAACTCAGCCATGAAACAAGGATAGGTTAATTTTTATCACAAACATGAGATATCTGTTAACATTTTATAGAGATAGCTTAAAGATGGAGTCAACAACTCACCATTTCAGGTCACATTTCTTGAAATCCTCAAATATCCGAAGTGAAAGACACAAAATCACGAGGACCCATAATGAATTTTGAACTAAAATGTGCCAAAAAATAAAATAATGCAAAGTATTAGTTCTATGAAGCCAAGAATGGTAAAAACAAAGTAGTTACAGCCTATGAAACGAGGGATTACCATCATTTCATCTACATCAACCATAATGATCATAAAAGGTTTAGTTTTAGCTCAAACTAGAGCTTAAGAGGAGCGATAATGGCAGCGAACTTCAAAAATAGTCTTCAAAAATGACAGAAAACAAAACACACAGAGTTCTTTCTTTACAAATAAATTGAGCTCATGATCTTAGAAATGGCGGCTACCTCAAATCTAAATGACAGAGAATCCAAATGTCTTAAAAAATTTAGAGAGATCAAATAATTTCACTCATAGAGCTTCACAGACTCATAGAGGCAGAGTTTGTAGAGTTTTCAGAGCTCAAAGATCAAAAAAATGGTGGTCTGAAACAATTTTTCTAGGGCTTCATCGCTCATAATGAGCAACATAAACTATCAAATTATGAACTCGATAAGATTTTCAAAAGCCTAACTTCCACAAGGTTAATCTTGATTCAAAGGATCGACGGTGCGAGATCAATCAGTACTCAAGATCAACAATCAAAACCTTAACAAGTGCCAACTACCTCACTAACCATGGTTCAAAAAATCTATCATATTAAATACAAGGTCATAAACCCTAACCGAGGGTTTAGTGAAATCAACGGAGGAGTATTATGTAGTAAAGATAAGATGGTCCAGGAACAATAGTAATTCTAATGCACAGTGCCATATAGTGAGCCATGTCAGAACCTTATTGATTATGTAATAATTACCACTGAACTTGATGTCAAAGGTTGATTCACTATGGAAAGGGGAAAGCCCACATAATTAATTGAAAATCATTGCTTTCAAACTTTTAAGGTCTATAAACCCTAATAGCACAAAAACTAAAAGCTGACAAAATTATAACCTATGTCTATGATAAATAAAGATTACGGGGAAAATTTGTATATAGTGAAAAACTTTTGAAAGGGGTCAGTGATATAGTGTGGAAATCTTAAAGTGACCCCATGTGTACTCTAAAAACATGGTATTATGCCAAGTCAACGAAGGAGGAAGACAAGTGTGCACATCAAATGTGGTCCCCATGCATTTGGTGAATTTTGTAGAATGTTAAATCAAAAGAAATATATTTCTCTCACATAGGGATATATTATTTTGCATGGGAATCCAAGGAGGCAAGTGGATCAGAACTACAAATATCACATCAAGCACTAGAAGACATAAATCACATGCATATGGGAGAATATGTGTTCAACAAGAAAGGTTTATTATTAGCAGAATTATTCACCTAGCTTTATTAAAAATAGAACAATCAACTGTTGTTTGACTAGTTGTACTTTCGTAACCAATGCTATTAATGCGTCATTGTATTAGCATGCTTATTTTAATTCCTTTCTTTATTCATTGATAAAGGATAAAAATTGGATGCATGGGCGAGTACAATTTCTAGTCTATTTTTAGGAAGGGTGGGATGAATAATTTTTACTATATATTGTGTGCATTGGCAAAGCATTAAAGAGGACTTTTCGACATAGGAGTGCTGAAGTAGTTTGCCATTTTTGTCGCTTCAATGAGAAGTATATTTTTCCTTTCCAATTATTTGCAGTCTTTTGTATGTCTTATTAATTCTTGTGAATGTCAAATTCCCTAATTAATCATCCTACCCTGTTGCAAATTTAGTAATTTCTTCATGAATATTAGTGTTCATGTGTATCTTAACAGTATTGTTGTGAAATTTTCCCTCAATACATCAAGTGTTTGCCTTAATAATCTGCTGAAAAATACTGTTTTATGCATATAGAATCCTTTTCATGTCCATTGTGTATATACTTAGTCAAAGACCTCAAATAAGTTTTGTGTATCACCCTAGTTTTGAATCTATTTACAGTCATATTTTACCCTCAAACCCCATAAAATTAGTTTAGGATACATCAAAAAAGGAACTGGCCATGATACCAGAGAATCACCTCAAAATAGGTATACCCACAGACCTGAAGTGTTTCCATTATATCTACGAAAGAGAGAGATCCTTTTGCAAGCTTAGAACACCTGCAACCATCTCTCTACAAGGTGCACTTTTGAGAGATAACAATTTTGATGACTTTTGGACACAGGAGTGCTGAAGCAGTTTGCCAATTTTGCCCCTTGAATGAGAAGTATATTTTTCCTTTCAAATTTTCTAGTCTTTTGTATGTCTTATTAATTCTTATGAATGTCAAATTCCCTGATTAATCATCCTACCCTGTTGTAAATTTAGTAATTTTTGCATTAATATTAATGTGCATGTCTAGCTTAAGAGTATTGTTGTGAAATTTTCCCTCAATGCATCAAGTGTTTACCTTAATGTTCTTCTAAAAAATGTCGGTTTGTGCATCTAGAATCCTTTTCATATCAATTGTTCATATACTCAATCAAAGACCCAAAATAAATTTGGTGTATCACCCCAATTTTGAATCCGTTTACAGTCAAGTTTTACCCTCAAACCCCAAAAAATTAGTTTTAGGATACATAAAAAAAGGAACCAGCCTTGAAACCAAAGACTCACCTCAAAATAGGTATACCCACAAACCTGAGGTGTTTCCATTATATCTACAAATGAGAGAGAGATTCTTTTGCAAGTATAGAACAACTCCATTCATTTCTCTACAGGGTGCACTTTTGAGAGATAAAAATTTTGAGGAATTTTGGATGCAGGAGTGTTGAAGAAGTTTGTCAGTTTTACCCCTATAATGAGAAGTACATTTTTCCTTTCCAATTATTTAAAATCTTGTGTATGTCTTATTAATTCTTGTGAATGTCAAATTCCATGATTAATCATCCTACCTTGTTTCAAATTTAGTATTTTTTGCATGAATATTACTGTGCATGTGTAGCTTAATAGTATTGTTGTAAAATTTTCCCTTAATGCATCAAGTGTTTACCTTAATATTCTACTACAAACTATTGGTTTGTGCATCTAGAATCCTTTTCATATCAATTGTGCATATACTCAATCAAAGACCTCAAATATGTTTGGTGTATCACCCCAGTTTTGAATCCATTTACTCATCTTATACCCTCAAACCCCTGAAAATTAGTTTAGGATACATCAAAAAAGGAGCCGGCCTTGATATTAGAGACTTACCTCAAAATAATTATACCCACAAACCTAAGGTGTTTCCATTTTATCTATGAAAGAGATAGATCCTTTTGCAAGCTTAGAAAACCTCCAGCCATCTCTCTGCAGGGTGCACTTTCGAGAGATAACAGATTTTGCAAATATTTTCAGGGAAACAAAGAAAAGTCCACCAGTTCTAAGAAAAATATGAAGAACAAATAACTCAAACATACAAGTTAGAGTAAAAATATCCTGTCCCTTGAGGTGGTCAAGTTCGCTAAGAAACACAAACACCCAACACCATTCGAACTCGGAATACACAATATACATAATGGAAAATGCAGAAGAAATGATGTATCAATACTTTGAAAACCCAAAACATTTAGAAAGGAAAGGTTACAAAGTTCAAAATAATCAGAAGGAAAACCTTTTCTTAAAAACAATGCCCATGATTCAAACTCATCAAATAACAAACTATGCATACACGATACATAGATGAAACTCAGCTCAAAGCTTTGTTTTCATGGTGGTCTCCTTTCAAACACTTATTAGAAGAGCTCAAAATATTGTCATGAAGATAGAGATCCAACATTCAAAAATGCAAAGAGTTTAAAAAACATCAATGATAGCTCAAAAAGGATTAAAAATGATGGAAGTACCAAGTATTCATACTCACAGTTCCTCACATAGGCTAAAAAATGGACAGAATCAAGCTCAAAAAAATCAAAATGGCGGTCATGAGGAAAATTGGCCAGGGCTTCACACTCAATTTTCAACAATCTGGGACTGATCAAGTTTAGGTTTTTTTTGTTTTTCTTGCCAACCCAAATCCTGATCAACCTAGTTGGTACAAGATCAATTCTCTATATCACAATGTACATATCTAACAGATGAGAATAAAAACCACCATGCTAACTAGGGTACGCCATCAGGGGTCAAGATCTAAAAGGACATGATCAAACCATTAAGAATGTAAACCATAAACCAAGTGCCAGTAAAGCCTCAACAGTTCAGATTGAAGGAGATAAAAGATCAATGGTTAGAAACCCTTGCCAAGTCCTATGCAAATTTATATTTAGTAACAATAGTGATCAATGATCCACATTCGATGTTATAAATATCAATGGTCTACAGAACACCGAATATCATTCATTTCAAATTCTAAACCCTAATCGTGGAGCCAATAGATCAAAGGTGGATTTTCAAATAGTAAAAATGATCAACAGTCTGAGTTTGACATCACCAAATTTAAAGCAAACCTCCAAGGTTGACCATGGTTAAACAAGTGATACATGGAAAGTAAACAACGAAACCCAAAGGTATATGTATGCATTGATAACACCAAAAGTGGTCCAATAATTATATGCCAATCAAATAAAAAGGCGGCCAAATGAATATGGTATGCCCGAAAAATCAAATCAAGGGTGGTCACAATCTAATCAAACTAATATGTATGCCTTTGCCAAGTCAAAGAAGGGACACACTTCCTTAAACAAATAAAATTACCTCAATTTCCTTGAATGGTAAATTCAAGTACAGGTGGCATGGCCAATGAAAGATAAGTGTCCTTGAATCATAAGCCTTGTGGTCACCACTTTCAAAAGGGTATTTTGTAAGCTTTTTTCATGACATAGTGAGCAAAGGACAAAAGGGATTATTCATATAGGTGGTCCCCACAGTGGTTGGGTGAATATTTTTGTGAAATAATTGGAGATCAAATGTGTTATTTATTTTACTTGCATAAGGATATTATTTTCTTTGCATGTGCATCCAAGTGGACAAAAATCTAAAAGTGCCAACTTTATCATTACAAGTGTCACATTAGGAAAAACATAAGAAGAATATGCACTTGCATGGTTAAGACTTAATCAACAAGAAAATTGGCTATCATTAGCTAAAATATTCACCCAAATTATTTATCTCTTTAAAAATAGAGCATTTAACTACACTTTGACTAAAGTGTATTTTTGTAAGAAAAGCTATTATTTCCTTATTTTAATTAGCATATCTACTTTTATTCCTTTCTTTATTCATGATAAAGGGGTAAAATTATCATGCATGTGCGAGTAAAAATTTTAGCTTTTTTTAGGAGGGGTTGGGTGGATTATTTTTGCAATATATTGTGCACACTAGCAAGGCACAAGGAGGAATTTTTGGACATAGGAGTGTTGAAGCATATTTCAGCGAGTTTTACCTTTGAATGAGAACTATATTTGTCCTTTCCAATTATTTTCAATGATGGGTATCTTTCCATTAATTCTTGTGAATGTTAATTCCGTGGTTAATCATCTTACCTTACTACAAATCTGGTATTTTATGCATAGTATTAGTGTGTATGTTTAGCTTGTTTTGTTGTTGTGATTTATCCCTTTTTACATAAGATTTTTTGCCTTAATATTATGTTGAAAACCATTAGGTTGTGAATCTAAAATTCATTCTCAATTTTATTGTACATATACCTAGTCAAATACCTCAATAAGTTTGGTGTATCACCCATTTCAATTTCAGTTACAATCATCTTTTTACCCTCAAAACCAAATTTTTTATTTATTTTAGGATACATCAATAAGTGACATGCCTTGATACTAGATACTCACCTCAACAATAGGTATACCCACAGACCTGAGGTGTTTCCATTGTATCTACGAAAGTGAGAAATCAAGAAATCTTAGAATCCCTACTATCATCTCTCAACCAGGGTGCACTTTCAAGAGATAACAATTTTTGGCATGCCTAGTGGGACACAGATCAAAGTTGTAGTAGATTACAATAATTTTCAGTAGATTACAACAGTTTGTAGTAGATTACAATAATTTACAATAGATTTACAGTGAAATAAAATCACTTTTACAAAAACAATCTGTAACAATCTATTCTAAAAATTGAAATATTTATTTGGTGACTCCGTAAGGTTGATTTCAGACCAATTTTGTAGCATGTTCCTTGCCTAAAGTGACTACAACATAATCGGTAAAAAGGATTCCTACTGATTTTATTTCTTTGCCTTTGAATTCTGCAAGAAGAATAGTTGGAAATACCTTACCTTAAAATAGGCTCAGTTTCGGCAACCCTCCTCCTCTTCCTTCACCATGTGTTAATCTTATTTTTCAAATCCTTTTTATTCCATTGGCTCTACAATGACCTAGAAATTTTTTGACCTTTACTAATGGCAACCCTTTAGTAATTCAAGTCTACCACAATATACCTATTTCTGCCGTAAAAGGTTTACATTCATTTACTGGTGAAAATCATATTACCCCTATAGAGCACATTAAAGATATCACAACACTTTGTGCAGTTCATAATATAACTCATGATGATGTAGCCTGAAGACTCTTAGCTACATCATTTAAAGGAAAATATTTGCAATGGTACATAACTCTTCTGATAGGGAGTACAAGAACTTGGGATGAGTTAGGGGAGAAATTACTTATGCAATTTTAAGACAATTCTAATCACCTATCTCTCATAGAAAAAAAAATCTACAATCAAAAGAGCTCCTCATGGATTCATGGCTAATTTTAACATCACATTTTCTAGAACATGAGAAAGAATTCCAGCTAGTGTTAATCCTCAAGACGATCATGCATTTTTATATTCTCTCAGAGCTTTAATTAGTGATATTTCATCCATGATTCATTCTATGGGAGGAACTACTCTCCCAAAAAATTATAATATTTCCATTAGGGCTAAAAGCAACCTTATTCAAGATGGTGAACTAGCCCCACAGCCTTCAATGCCTCTTATGGCAGATTTGGCACATGTTCTATAGCCTATTACCATTTTAGAGTCTGTTGTTATAAATCCATCAAATGATGTATTTAACACTTTGTAGACTATTGGAAATAAATTAACGTCAATTGAGAACAAGCTAGGTCATCCTAGCAGGCCTTACCTAGCTTCTTACTAACAAAATTAGCAGAATAGGTAGCCCTTCAAGAAAAATTAGAACTATAGATAGCCATGTTAGCCAAGGAAATTCTATCCAAATCTTCCTAGTTCATCTAGCGCTCTTGTTCGAGTTAATATGGTTTCAAAAGAGTAGTGTTTACCTTGTCATCTACTTCATTCATCTGCTAATTTTCTAAATGATTTCCTAAATATAAGCCTTATTACACAACCTTAGTCTAAAGAATTATTTATGAAAGGAATGATAACTAGATCGTACCAAGCCAAGAACATAGATGCTAATCAAACACCATGATCAATAAGATGAAACCAATTCACCAGAATAACTTTACATAAAACTTTTGCAAACAAATGAGAAACAATATCATATATTATTATGGAACTCAATGCAATATATTGAGAATGGGCCTTGCTTAAATAGGCAAGGAATAAGAATCTAAGAACCATTCAAGGTCGTAGATCAAGCCATAAATCAAGGAAATAACTAGTCATCAAAGAACTAGTCAAGACCATAGATTTAGGAGAGAACTAGACATCAAGGATCTAGTCAATACCATAGATCAAGGAAAGAACTATACCTAACAATTAGATAATATCTTCTTATATCTAAATAAATAAAAAGAAATATCCACAGACATAAGTGGGTGAGGATAAATACAATAAAGTTAAATAATGTACCTAGGTAAACATGATCTAAGGTAGATACATACTCTAACACCCCCCCCCCTCAAGTGAACCTAGGGGCCAAAATAGAAGTGGCATATCCATAGTATGAGTCTGGGAAACTAGGCCTGCTGAGGTACTCATGTGCAATAACTGGGAAAAAAGGGACACCGCAAGGTACACAAAACAAGTAACAGCAAAGTAAAGATAGTAAAGATCCTCTCCAAGGCATTCCAAGAAGCTCGGCTCAAAAAAATCATACAATGTTGAAGAAGTTTGGTGTCCATTGTGGTCTAAATCCACTGCTCGATCACAAAAATCAAAAACAACTAACACTGGGCTCCACCATAATAGCTCCATACAAAGAGACTGTCAACAAAGTGATGCCAAAAGTGCAAAAAAAACACCAAACATAATTCGATCAACTGCTGCAAATAGGTGTGCCACGATCCAAGAATAATAACCAAAGCAACGAGGCAAGGACACAAACTCCAGAGTGTCACGATCCGAGAAAAGCCAAGGTAAAAAGGCAAGGACACAAAACCTGAAGAAGAAGGATCAACACCACACCCTCCCATACTACTGAATGGGTGGAGTGACACTATAAATATGTATGAGTTGTCAAAAAAAATACTCGAACACTGAAAAACTAACACTAGAATGCACCAGAATAGATCCCCCATAAGAGATATTATCAACATCCCAAAAGTGTCGAAAATACAGATACAAAATTTCTCAACAAACAAGAGAGATACACTACACCTGCTAAAGAAAAATACTCAAAAAAAGAAGATTCACAATGCAAAAGGTATAGAAAGTGGAGCAAGAGGCTGAATGGTGGAGGAGCCATGCATGTAGAGTCCTCTCAATGAATGCCTATGTCGCCTCCAGGAGTGATCAAATATCCACCCCAAATCAACACGGATGAATGAAGAAGATTCCTACATATGACTTGGTGAAAAATGCACAATGGGTGCATGCAGAAGAACATCTAAATGTGTGTCAGGTTGATCATGTCTGACAACTAAAATCACCAGTTTCTCAATCCTAAGTGAAGATGTAGAACTCATGTGTTGCTTAGGATCCTCAGAAAGAGTCGAGAAAACAAAAAAAGGAGATATGTCAATGTGTGATCCCAATGAAGTATCTGCTCGAAAACCAATGTCATGACAAGAATTCAACTTAACATGTGGAATAGAGGAAATAATACCCTGTGAATGTCTGCCAATGACTCTACTAGTGAGACCAATAGAATGGAGCATGCGAGAACTGAATGCAGTAGTATGCTTCTCAAAAAAACCAAGCAGCTAAGAAGAAATAGGATACACAACATGTGGTATTGTAATAGGCACGTATGTGGAAGAGCATGCAGTCACAAGATTCATAGGTGTATGAGCATCAAGAGCAGGAATAGACTCAAAGACTGACAGATCAATGTCAGTGGGTTTAGGAGCAATAACTGTAAAGTGGACTAGGAGCATAGTTGTGGTTGTCCACAATATGATGGTGATGCTGTAGGCTAGCAAGTTTGTTTTGCAGGGAGTGTATTATTGTATCCTTATCATGAATGAGTGATTGTAGATGAGAATTTCACTTCTTGAGTGATCTATTTTCTTCCACAAATTTTACAATATCCTTTTGAAGTCCACACACTTCAGAGAAAATCATATCATTCTCAAAATTCATGATAGGTACAAACTATAACTCCCAAAAGTTTAGGACGTCGGGCTCAGCCGAAATTGCGTCCACAATTGATTACAATACTCCTCCATATTTGACACTTTATAATTATAGTGTAAGTCTAAAAATAAATAAATCCAATGGAGAGAGCATGAAGAAAAAGTACTTTTGTAAAAAATGGCATTCAAAACCGAGTTACCGATCAAAAGTTAAAATCTTTTTACTATTTTGCTCCGTTATTTATTGTAGTTGCCACTAAAAGAAAATAAATTGTTGTTTCCTTCACCACACAAATAAAATTAAAGGGGGCTGAAGTTAAGCACCTACTATTAGGAATCACAAGCTTTAAGCCCTCATATGACCATACCATATGACCAAAGGCTAAGGATTTTAATGGGTGCTAACAGCCCAAGGTAGGTCTCACAAAATCCAAAAAACTTTGTAAACATTTTCCTTGATTTCTAACCATGTGCTATGAATCCCAAGGCGCACCTATGTAGTTCACTGCAACCACAAAAAAATGTCTTCCCCAAGAAATGGCTGAGTTTACAGTCGATCTTAGGGTTTTCACACCTTCCAGATCCAATGGAAGCCTCTGTTTTGCATAAAAATATACGTAGCAAAAAAATACGACCAAATCCCAAATATATGAATACACAAAGAGTTTATTTACAAAATAAAACTTACAGATGGATGTCAACAACAATCTCTGCTCTGATACCATGAAAGTAACGATAACCAGATCGTACCAAGCCAAGAACACAGATGCTAATCAAACACCATGATCAATAAGGTGAAAGTAATTCACCAGAATAAATTTACATAAAACGTTTACAAACAAATGAGAAACAATATCATATATTATTATGGAACTCAATGCAATACATTGAGAATGGGCCCTGCTTAAATAGGCAAGGAATAACAATCTAAGAACCAGTCAAAGTCGTAGATCAAGCCATAAATCAAGGAAATAACTAGTCATCAAATAACTAGTCAAGACCATAGATTTAGGAGAGAACTAGACATCAAGGATCTAGTCAATACCATAGATCTAGGAAAGAACTAGTCAATACCATAGATCAAGGAAAGAACTATACCTAACAACTAGATAATATCTCCTAATATCTAAATAAATAAAAAGAAATATCCACACACATAAGTGGGTGAGGATAAATACAATAAAGGTAAATAATGTACCTAGGTGAACATGAGCTAAGGTAAATACCTAATCTAACAATTTAAGCCTCAAATGGAGGGTAGGAAGAAATATGCTTAGAGTGAAAAATCACCTACACAAAATTTAGTCAACTTTGGAGAGGAAGACTTTATTGCAGTCACAACTAGGTCTCAAGAAAAGGCTCAAGTTAAAGAAAAACAACAAAATAGATCTATTTTTCCTACAGTCAATGATAAACTAGCAAGTACAAGTCAAAAAATATAAAACAAATATATTTTTCCTTCAAACACAGTAAGCAATTGAGATCCTAAAGAGCCGTAAACATAACTACACCCTAATCTTAGAAGATTATTCATACCTAAGATTTAAAAAGTTGTTGAAGCATAGTCATTTTTTGTTAAAGATTAGGCTAAAACTGTAGAATATTTTTCAAATATTGTTGTTTATTTTAATATTGTTGAGGTTATGAAAAAACATAATATTAATATTCCATTATGGGACGCTCTTAGTATTCCATGACACTAGGAGTTGCTTGCTAAGTTGCAGATTTCTTCAACACCAATCGAAAAAGAAACTCAGAAAGTAGATATGGTTTTTGGTACAATTGAGCAATAAAAGGTTTTAAATTCTCATGATATTAAAAAGCCACCACCCTTTTATATATCTTTGATTATTGGAGATCATTTAGTTCATAACTGTATGGTTGACATTGATGCAAGTAACACAGTAATGCCTAAAGAAATTACAGAGAAATTAGACATGCAGGATGCACCTATAGAGAAAAGTGTGTTCTAGCTAGATAGAACAACAACTAACATAGTTGGTGTCATTATAAATTTGGAGGTAACTTTACATGTTTGTCCAAATGTTTCTAGCTTACAAGATGTTACTGTCGTAGATTTACCTCCCTAATTTTCCTTATGCTTATCAAGAGATTTTACAACAAAGATAGGAGGTTATCTTTCTTTAGATTGGTCAATCTTATTCTTTACTATAAGGTATGGAACTGAAGTTAATGTTAATTGATAGCCTCTGGCTAGATTTCATATCGAACCTCATGCTTCAAATGTTGCAGTAAATTATGCAGTCGTGGATCAATTTGATTTTGACATTACAATACATGTTTCTACATTAGATGGTGTTTCTAATTTGTTTATGGATGAAAAAACTCAATAAAAACATGCTTATGGTCCCTTCAAAGAATCAGAAGAAGATTTATTTAGCGTTTATTATTTGCATGAAGAAAATGCACCAATCACCTTACTGTCCAAAATAGAGAAAACAATAGAAGGCCTTTGGATCTTGTCGAAATGAAGCTTCCATAGCCCTTCCTACACAAATGAAGGTGAATGTTTGATGCTCACTTCCCCTACAAATGAAAAGTAATTTTCAGCTTTAATTCTGCAATTCTCATGTACTTGTAATGTAACTGAGTACAATGCATTAATTCATGGTTAACAATGGGCCAGAAAAAGAGGTATCAACATGTTACAAGTTTTTGGTGATTCAGAGTTAGTAATTAATCAAGGAAAAAAAATTCATGTATGTAAGAATTCATTAGTGAAATCATATTTAATGGAGGATTTTGATGCTATTAATATACAATTTGTTCTAAGAACTAAAAATAAACATGTAGCAGTTGGTGCTAGAAAAAATTAATAATAGAATATTACATCCACATATAAAAATAATTGTAAGACCTTTAGTACCTGATAATGAAGAAAATTAGCAAATATTCAAAGATGATGAGCCAATTTGTAGATTTCTACAATAAGACGTTGAATTTTCTACAGTAAATCAAGAAAAATTGTAGTATTTATATGGTGACCAAATTATTCAATTGAATGCAAACAAGCTTCCCCAAGGACTGGTCACATTAGAATATATTTTCAGTCCTAATGATCAATTAACAAAGGATAAATGGAAGATCTTGACTCACGCAAATCACTATGAAGAGATCTTAGTTGATGATGAAACTGAATTATTTATCAAAAAACTATGTTCCTTAGCTGAAAAAAAGTCATTTATTAATTTGTATAAAGAGTTCAAACATGTTTTCCTTGGAAATACCATGATCCGAGAGGTTTTGATCCCAGTTTAACTTAGCATACCATAGAGTTGCAGTCAAATCCTAACCCAAGTAGGAAAAAAAATAGGCCTGTAAATGCTAAGATTGAACCCTTGATGAGAAAACAGTTATCTATACTGATTGAATCAGGTATTATATTTTCAGTCCAACATTCAATTTGGGTAGCTAATTTTGTTCTTGTTCGGAAAAAGAGTGGAGAAGTTTGGCTATGTGCGGATTTTAGAGATCTTAACAAAGCTTCATTAAAATATTATTATCCACTTCCCAACATGGATCAGATTTCAAGAACATTTTCAGGTTCAGAGAGGTTGTCCCTTGTGGATTATTATACTAGATACAATCAGATGTGCGTGAAGAATTCAAATACAAAATAACTTTCACTACAAAGTGGGGTAGTTATTCTTAAGAAAGAATTCCTTTTGGAATTTCTAATATTGGTGTAATGTTTCAATGTGCAATGAACATGGATTTTCATAATGTATTAAATAAATGTATAGTAGTTTATTAAGATTATGTTGTTGTATTTTACAAGAATTCTAATGATCATCTTATGCATCTAAGGCAAACTTTTCAGCTTTGCAGGTAGTTTGGAATATGATTGAATCCCAAAAATTCTATATTTTTAGTCCATCAAGATAAATTACTTAGACATATTGTTTTAGACAAGGTTTTGCTATTGATCCTTTCATAATTGAAGAAATTTCACATCTATCCTTGCCTCATCATAAGAAATCACTACAAAGCTTTCTTGGAAAAATCAAGTTTGTTAGAAGATTTGTTCCATATTTTCAGCATTAGTCAATCCATTAACAACCATGTTAAAGAAAGATAAACCTTTCTCTTCAAAAAATGAAGGAAGAAAAGGATTTAAAGCCATCAAGATAGCTTTTTCACAAGATCCTACACTGAAAAATAAAATTTTTGATAAGGATTTTACAATGTATGCACTTGTAGGAGATAAAACCATTTCCGCCATATTAACTTAAGTTAATGATGAAAATATTGAGTACCCAATTTCTTTCATTCGACAGAGCTTACATGATTACGAGACAATGTACACTTTTCTTGAAAAAAAATACTTTGTGTAGTAAGAGGATTAAATAATTTCAAGTACGTGATTTCAAATAAAAAGATACATGTCTTAGTCTCTCACCCAAGTGTTAAAGTGTTCTTGTTGAAAAAGGAACTGAATGAGAAGAGAAAAAGATGGATTACAAAGATTATGGAATATGATGTTGACATCTGTGTTGTAAAAATAGTACGAGAAAAAGGATTTTTATAACATCTGATTGTTGATATAGAAAGATAACATGCTAAAAAATTAGAATATTTATTACATGATGCTAAAATCACATATCAATAGTCAGAAATCTTATTACAGCCTAAGAATCAGCGAGCAGAACTCAATCCAAAAGTTGAAGAATTAAGATGGATGACTGATTTTATTAATTACTTGCAACAAGGTACTTATCTGGAAGGTATGAACAAGAATAAATGAAGATATTTCAGGTTAGAGGCTATACCTTATGTTTTCATTGATGGTGTGTTCTTTAAAAGGGATATAAATGGAATTTTTTTGTGATGTATTGATTACGATAAAGTTCAACAACTATTATCTGAGTTTTATGAAGGACATGTAGGATCCCACTTTTCAACAAGTACTATAACCTTAAAATTTATGAAATTTGGTTACTATTGGCCCAACATATTCAAGGGTTACTTCAAATGGATTATCAAGTGTAAGAAGTGTGCTTTCTTTGTTGGAAAGGAACATTTAGCTTCATTGCCCCTACAACCTATTTCAATGGATCGTTCATTCATGCAGTAGGGTCTTGACATCATTGGCATGATAAATCCACCTCCATCATAGGGAGATAAGTGGATATTGACTGCTACAGATTATTTACACATTGGAATTAGCAATATCTTTGAAAGAAGCTAATGAGACTTCAATCTTAACATTTTACGAAGGTAGAATTTACATATTTGGTTTTTGAGTAACTATCATTTTAGATAATGTCTTAGAATTTCTTGTTGAAAAGGTAAGAGATTGGGTTGTCAAGCATGTAATTTATTTGATTAATTGATCTGATTATTACCCACAAGGCAATGGGTTAGCTGAAAACACTAACAAAAATATTTTGAATATCATCAGAAGTACACTCAAGGAAAACTAAATATCTTGGTATTTGATGTTAAATTCAACACTTTGGGCTGACAGAGTGACTCCTAAAAGATCACATGGCAATTCACTGTACAAGCTTATTTATGGACGAGAGGTAAGAATGCCCATGTCAGTTGAGTTTCTCGAATTAGATTTACTACATCAGATGGAACTACTTGAGAATGAACCAATGCAGGTTCATTATGTAGAGTTAATGGAGTTGTAGAAGCTAAGAGATCAAGTTCATCTGAATATGGAAAATAATCAAAGACAGATCAAGAAAACATTTGATAAAAAGGCTAAGTTGAGAGTCTTCAACGAAGGAGGCATTGTATTGAAATGGGATGTTGATTGTGCAAACCCATGAAACCACATGAAGTTTGATACAATTAGGAGTGTTCCTTACATGATTTCATCTTGCAATGAACATAATGCATTCCAAATTTCAAGGTTGAATGGATAAGAACTTTCCATTCTTGTGAATGGTATGTTTCTTAAACATTGTTATTGAAAATCCTACAATGTTTGGTTAGAGCAGGATTTTCCTTTCAATAATTCCACTCGTGGATGTGATCTGGTTTACCAGAACCTTTCCCATATTTTTAGTTTTTTTTTCAGAAGGGTTGGTTTTTCAGAAAAGGTATATTTTGGTTATATGCTTTAACTCCATGCCCAATGGAAAAGAGAAAGGCACTGATCTAAAAGCTAGCAGGAATTTTTTCCCATAAGATCGATAGAAATGTTGACAACTTTTGTACTCATGCAAAAATGGGAAATTATGAAATTTGTTTTTGATGGAAGGCATTGATCAAATGGACCTAACTAGGGGGAGTCATACACTTTTCAGTTTGTTTTTCAGTTATCAGCAATTGATTAACAACATGTAATATGTAGCTATGTGTGTTGTTATAGAATACAACACCTCACATAGGATGTCATTCCATTTTTTTTGTCAACAAGGAAACAAAAAATCGCCGAAGGACCGATGTGCTACCTTGATAAAGGTAGACATCACAGTTTATGTGAGAGGTCAAACTCAATAACATCAAACAAGGTTGAATTTTTCCATACAGAAGTGTTCATTTTAAGTTACAGGTACATTAAATCTCATTATTACTACATTTTTAAATACTATTAATCATGTGATTGAGTTAATTATTTCATTATACAATCAATATCCATCATAAAAGTTGAATCCATAAAGAAGTATAAAACTCAGTTACAAAAATTAATGTCATTTATTCATGAAGAAATTCAGTATTTCCCACACAAGTCGTGGGATGTAACTTATATCTACTAAATTAAGAATACATGTGTATAAAGTTAGAATCAAGGGAATCTAGAAGGAACCCATCATTTCCCTAGGGTTTCCTCTTGGTCTTCATTGTCCCAACTTCATCTCTTTATCTTCATCTTCTCTACATCATTCCATTGCATCACTGTACTTATAAGGAAAGAAAATATTATCAATTTTTTAGCTCAGGGTTAAATATGCATGTCTGTGTTACTAGATTAAGGAAAATGAATCTCCTAAATTAGAAGGAATAAGGTACATCAAAGTAACAGATACAGAAATGTGAAAATAGTATATTACAGAAGCTCATGCCATTAAGAGGAATAATTACAGACATAAAATAAAGAGAAATAAAATCACTATAGAATACAAGAGAGGCTAAGGACTATTTATTTTCTAACTATTTTTCTTGAGTGTGCAGGTACATGTAGCTAATTAAAAGAAGTACCAACTGTTGTATTTATAATAATAGAAACAACTATAGAAATGCATTACTTTCTATAGCTTGGAGAAATATTGACAGAATAAACAACTATTTCATAAAGTACAAAACAATTATTAATACCAAGTTCTAATGATCTTCAAAGTAACATTATCAAAAGGAAAGATACTTCATTAAATTTCAGACTTCATTAATGCCTAGAAAAGTTCCAAGAAGGATGCAAGATCAAAAAGTATCAAGCCACATATTGAAGTTACAGTAAGCTATATCATGATTAAATCTTAGCTTCAGACTAAAAAAATCAACTTTGAAAGGTTTCGAAGGAGAGAAATGACTCATCACATCCATAATGCTTTTATTTTGGAAAAGTAAGATAAGGAACACTTCAAGCATCCAGGAAAAACTATAAATTGCACAACTGAAAATAGAGTATCAGATTCAAAACTTGAAGATAAGACTAAATGTAGAGTTATACAGATTAGTGAAGGAATGCAACCATCTGAAGGCACGAGACTATTACGCACTACAAAAAATAAATAATACAAAGGTACAAGTTAATCAATTGAAAAAAGAGTCAACATAGCTTCAACTAAAATTAAAAATACCATGATTCATATAATACAAATAGAGCTCTAAATACAAGGTAGACCAAAATTTACTAGTTTAAGATTCAGGCTATAAGCATGAAGCCAAGCATGATTAGGGATCAATCATTGATGAATGTTGTAGAGGTTGATGATGATAAAACTATGGAAATATTGATTTCCTCAATTTTATTAAAGTCATAGTGCACATGAGAAGAAAAGAGAGCATCTTTCAATAGTGAATTATAGGTGCAATATAGTCAAGAAATAAGAATGTCTCACATGCCATCTTAAGTCCACTAGATGGTATGAGAGACAATTCAGAGTTCAAGGAAGGGTCATTGTAAATATACCTAAGCCAACTATTGTAAAACATAACGCATTACTATTCATATTCATCTAAACACACATGATAAAGGTGTTATGATCAATCAAGCTAAAGAAAACAAATTCATAGTAAATCTTAGAAACTTCATTGTACAAAATTACATTAGCTTCCAGAGCTAAAAATAAAATGAAGCAATTTTCAAGAAACAAAAAGACTAATGCTAAAAGAAATAGTCATAGCATAATGGACTGTAATTCCATACAAGAGTGTTGTAATTCATATGAATGGAGCCCCAAATACAAATTACAACATGATTCATGAGGTTGAATTGAAATAATTCTATAAAATATTACAACCAGAACTATCGGCCAAAAATATTAGCTCACAGTTTGAAAATGCAAAGGAAACAGTGTCTCAAAGCTAAAAAAGAGAAATATCAATGATGTTAGAGAATATCAAAAGCTATATATTCATTATGGTCCCCACTTTCAAAAGGGTATTTTGAATGGTTTCTTCCTAACATAGTGAGTAAAGGACAAAAAGGATTAATCATGAACATGGTCCTCACAATGGTTGGGTGAATATTTTTGTGAAAGTATTTGAGATCAAATGTGTTATTTATTTTACTTGCACAATTAAAATTTTTTTTTTTACATGTGCATCCAAGGGGACAAAATTGTAAAAGTGCCAAATTTATCATTGCAAGTGGATCAAATTGTAAGTGTCACATCAGGAAGAAGAGGACAAGAATATGCACTTCCATGGGTATGACTTGATCAACAAGCAAACTAGCTATCATTAGCTAAAATATTCATCCAACTTGTTTATCTCTTTAAAAATAGAGCAGTCAACTACTCTTTGACTAAAGTGTATTTTTGTAAAAAAATCTATTATTTCCTTATTATAATCATCATGCCTATTTTTATTCCTTTATTTATCCATGACAAAGGGGTAAAATTAGCATGAGTACAAATTTTAGCCTATTTTTAGGAGGGTTTGGATGGATTAGTTGTTCAATATATTGTGTGCACTAGTAAGGCACAAGGAGGAATTTTTGGACACCGGAGTGTTGAACCATATTTCTTCCAGTTTTGCCTTGAATGAGAGCTAATTTTGTCCTTTCCAATTATTTTCAGTGGTGGGTATATTTCCATTAATTCTTGTGAATTTTAATTCCCTAATCAATCATCTTACCTTTTTCCAAATCTAGTATTTTCTGCATAGTATTAGTGTACATGTTTATCTTGTTGTGTTGTTATGGTTTATCCATCAATACATACATTTTTTTCCTTAATATTCTGCTGAAAACCATTGGCTTGTGCATCTAAAATTCATTCTCAATTTTATTGTGCATATACTCAGTGAAATCCCTCAATAAGTTTGATGTATCATCCATTTCAATTTCAGTTACAATCATATTTTTACCATTAAAACCCTTAAACAAATTATTTTAGGATACATCAATAAGGGACCGACCTTGATACCAAAGAATCACCTCAAAAATAGGTATAACAATAGACCTGAGGTATTTCCACTGTATCTACGAAAGTGAGAGATCTAGCAAGCTTAGAATCCCTACTATCATCTCTCAACTAGGGTTCACTTTCGAGACATAACATGAACTCCTAAACAAACAATTTCTATTTGAAGATGGTAGATGTGTTAGAAAACTAACTAATACATTGTTTATTCTTAACTAACTTATTCGGTTACCATCCCTAACAAGTTGACAATTGGGTCAAAACATTTTTGAGTATGTATATATTTGTGTGATTAATGAGTATTTGGAAAGGTATTCAATTTTTTTTTTCCTTCTTTAGTATCAAAGCACCAATTGCTTAGCGTGTGGGGAAGAAACTTGTTTTGGTGTTTTGAACAAGCACTTGGATGTTGCAGTGACCAATGGAGTGACTTGTTATTTCTTGTAGTTTGACATCCTACACACCTGCTTGGAAGTGGCAATGACCAAGATAGAAATCAGTTTAGTAAGTTGATGTCATTTCTAGAATTTTTTTAAAATGTTTTGTTTACCACAAAAAAATGTTCCTGAATTAGCAGTTGGAAAGTCACTAGGTGATCTACTTGAAAGAAAAGAGGAGAAGAGATAAGGAAAAAACCTATTGTAGTGACTGAAAACATAGAAAATCGGTGTACATCCTTTGGAGACATGCTACATGAAGGAGAACAAAAATTACATACAAGATCCTCCAACTGTTGAAAAATTCCAAGAGATTTCTAAATGCCTGTTTTATACCCTCCTGGTCAGAATTCCAAGCCGATATGAGTTGTTTTGGAAGGAGGTGGACCTTTTGAAGAATAATTTGAAGAAAATGAAGGATTTGAATGTAAAACATGTTGGATTTGTTGTAATATTTGCATATGAGTATGTTACAACTAAGCGTTTTATTGTTGATATCTTGAAGCGTGGTGAAACTCCACTAGTTGGGAAATAAAATCAAGATTGTATTATGTTAGGTCCAACTCTAGACAATTCCACTTTACTTTTTTAAACCAAATCCTCCACCTTTTTATGACTTGGATGTCTATTTATATAACTATACTCGAGGCTGGAGGATACACAGAGGTTGGAGGGAAATTGGCATCCTCTCATCAGTAACTTAATGTGTTTTTTTGTTCTCCATAATGTGTTTGGTTGTAGTATGTTTTTCAATAAAATATAGAATTTTTTTCCATTTGTTACCTTCTATTGGTACCCAAAGTTTTTCTCCTTTTCAAGCCAAGTAGCAACACAGATTCAATAGGGAGCTTAGAGGTAGATAGATCATAAATTTATGTCATTTTGTAGCTGGAGATAAATCTAGTTGTCCCTTTGTTACTTGGATTTATGGAGAGATGAATAACACCTCAAAAGGATGTGATCTTATACTAACGATTTTAGGTTGTGCCTTTCAACCAAGGTAAGAGAACATACTGTGTAACCTCTGTTATTTGAAAGGAGATACATGTACCTTTCTTTTGCATAAATTTTATAGAGAAGACCTTGGGGAAAATATGATTAACACACCAGATCAGATTGTCACAAGTTGTCACTTCTAGATCATGGAGATACTTTCACAACAAGGAAAAGGTTACTAAAGAAATTTGAGACCCTGATTTTTTCTGTATACTTTAGTAAAAGGATTTTGGTCTAGTGTGCGTATACAGAGCAAAATCAGGGGTAGTATAGGTAGGATTAGTTGTTTGTTAGATGAATTTTGGTGGGAGAGGAGACAGAATGGACTTGACTCAATAGATCCTTGAGAGCTTATGGAAAATGGAATGATTCAATCAACAAAACGCCACAAAAAGTTAAATTATTTCAACAACTAGAATATATGCTTCAATGGAGGCCCAAATTAGAACTCTTTCACACAACCTGTGGGATTCTATAATGAAGGCTTGCGTTAGAGAACCTAATAAAGAACCAATATTTAAACCAAGTCACTCCTGAGGTACACCAAGAGGCTTATAGAGAATCTCTATCAACAAAATGAAATAAAAGTGATTTTAAACCGTTTATCACATTCCCAAATGAACGATCTTCTGAGAAATAAAATTGTAGATGCCACTAAACTATCACAAGGACTAATATCTATGTGATTGGATTATATTTTGGTAGAATATTTCAATAAAAACAAGAAAAACTACTCGTATGGATTCAGAAATGAAATAAATACACTTTACTCAAGATTGACATAGAATAACTCAAAGTTTGATCAAATTTATCAGAAAGGGAAATTTTCTAGAACAATCACAAAGCTTTTCAATGGCTTTACACTTGCAACCACCTTGACGCGATCAAATTTGGCACAAAGATAGATATACAGTCTTATCTAGATAGCTACTCAAAATGGACGGGCTCTGTCAAGCTTTTTCTGCTGGAGAAAATTAGTCTTGATCTTCCCAAAAACTCCCAACCATTTGCAAAAAAATATCATGCCATTTATAACATTTCCAATAGAGCCCCTTCCTCCCTAAAGACAAAAAATTTAAATGTACCAATGCTCACTATGATTCTTTCGTGATTCGTATAATCAGATCTACAAAATTCACCACGTGCTCGAGGGAAAATCTCTTCAATTTCTTCCTGCATTCAACTCTTTTCTTAGGAGAAACATGCCTCCATCCATTCACCAAACACTTCTGCCCCATATCAATCAAATCTGACCCTTTGCATGCTTAGGAGAAGAAAAATAGAAAACCATATTGGGCTTGAGAGTAAGACGTTTTAATGGTGAAATCCGTCTCCAGATCTCTCCCACCAAACTCTAGATATCAAAATTAACTTACTCCTCTATTTGGTGTGTAGAAAACAACAAGAAATCATGAAGACTCACACTCCTAGGAGTTTTACAGAAAAAATGTAGGGAAAATCAGATTTAGACGCTTAGCAATTGTTGATCCTTGATTTTGAATGTGGGTCGTCCATGTGGAAAATGTAAAAACATGCTCGGGGGCTTCCTTTGACCTTTTCTAACCCTTTTAGAAAATTGGAAAAATTTCACCTTTTGCTCCACACGTCCACTTCTAAAAATGAGCCCGACACATGTCTTGAGGTGGGTCCTAAAGGGAACGTGAATAAAGCTTGCCATTTGACTCTCTTTTGAAGAAAGTAAAATTTTCCAAGTTTTCCCCATAGCTCTGCTCTTGAGAAATAATTTTGACATGTGTCCCAATGTGGGTCCCACTGGAACTACACTTCCCCTTTCACTTTTAACTCTTTTTTATCAAAAGGAAAAAATTTCAATTTTCCTCCATGGGTTCGCAGCTCCGCCGTTGACCGAGGAAGAACATTGACTATTTCCCATTGGGTTTGTAGGCCATTTTGCTATTTTAACCTTTATGACGTAAAGAGGCAAAAAGTTTTAATTGCCTCTGATGGTCTGCCTCCCCACCCCTTATGACTTTTTAAATTTCCACATGTCACCAAGGTGCTCCTTGAGATAGTCCCAAAATTTTGATACTTTAAACGAGCACAGGCTCACCACGTGTCCTACTCCGATGAGGTCTGTTTGAATGCTTGAAGTTCAGCGGAAGGTGCCACGTTTCATGTTCTGAGGAAGTCTCCTTTTGGTCATTGAAAAGTCTAAGTAAATGTAAAGCAAGTGGAGGCCTCCACGTGTCATCCTAGCACTTCTTCAATTTGAAACTCAAGGGCCAATCCCCAAACATGTTTGGTTCCTCCATGTGTCCTCCATGGGGCAACTTCAAGATGGTGTCCAAAGTGGAGACCTTAAATGAGCACAAGCTTGCCACATGTCTTGTTCCACCAAACTGCTCTAACTGCATAAAAATTTGTCCAAGTATGGGAAAGTAGCAGAAGCCTCCACTTGTCTCTTTCCTACTGACCCTCCACCTGTCCTCCTGGTGCTACTTCAAAGCCAAACCAGTTGATTCTCAAATGAGTGTCATTCCTCCACATGGACACATTTTAAAAATGATGATTTTCATGGAATTTATGAAGTATTACGCTGATCCGCATCCAACCAAGAGGTGCCACATTTCCCTGTCGAATGAATGATGAAAATTTGACCAGGAGAGAAACCCGTCAAATCGCAAAACACAGAGAAATGTCCATTCGAGCTAGGAAAGGAGGTTTTCTTCAAATACAGAGAATTTATACTATTACAAGGCTCAAACACGACCCTTAGGGACAAATCAACTCATTTTTCCTCAAGTACCTAGGGAAAAAATTACAAGAACAACAAATTAAATTGCGGAGAATGGAGAAATCAGGAAAACGTGAGTTTTGAAGGGAAAAAGCATGGGAGACCCAAAATACAGAGCTCTTCCAGAGGAATAAAGGAACCATGAGACAAATACAAACCCACACATGATCTTCGACTAAAGAGCAGACTAAAAATGGCAATAAGACCGATCAAGCACCATACAGGGAAGGAGAAAATGACAAAGGCCATGAATGAATAATTTTTCAAAGGCACAGATGGGGCGAGACCATTTTGAGCACCAATATTGGCTCTGACTCGGGGATGGGCAACTCCCTGCGAGTGCCACAAGAACAAAAGTAGACCAAGTGTAAAAATTTATCCATTGGGCAGCGGAGTCATCTTTCAAAGTAGAAACAAAGAGCCATCTTCAAAAATAAATAGAGAAGCCAACAAAAACAGGTCACCGAGGACTAGAATGAGAAAAAACAGAAAAACAGGAAACACACAACAAACTATACACTGTACACAAGGCTTATGGCTAGATTTAACGAAAGTAATCAAGGAAAAAATTCAAGCCCCTGTCATCCTAGATATGACCATGCCAAGAGGTTTTGATATGTTTTTCATCAACTGGAAGTAGACCTTTTTTTATTCTTTGTTCTATTTGTAAACCACCCATCTTATCTAAAGCTCCTCCGTTGTGTTTAAGTCAAATTCTTTGACATTCTGCAAGGCTGAAACACAAACCAAATTCCTAGAAAAATTAGCATACTTGGGAGCTCTTTCTTCAAAACTATCATACTCCCTGAAATACACAAATCTCACAAAATTGTTAAAATCAGCATCTACCCGCAAAACTTCATAAGATGCATTGCTTGGGTCTTCAATCAAGTACATCATCTTATTTTCTCCATATAATTTCACCAAGTTTCCTTCAATTGGGATAGTGACATAAGACATGTGCATTTGCACACCACCACCAACACTTGTTGCCCACTTTCTTGACAGCAACATACCCCACTTGGCTGGTAAATCAACTATGACAACTTCAAGTTTTAAATTTTTACCTCGATAGGCTGCAAGTTGCACCACCAAACCCTTCACATATCCCATTACTAGCACCTCTCTAGAGTCCATGGTAGTGCACTTCCCATATGTTGATGTTACTTTGATACCTAATTCATTCATGACCTTAAGAGGCATGACATTACATGAAGCTCCATAATCAAACATACAGTTATGTAATAACTTGTCTTTGATAACCAGGGTAGTGAAAAATAGATCTACTTTTAGTTGAGATTTAACCAAAGAAGTTCCTAAATAAACCTCTGGTGGTTCCCCCAGCTCTTCCAATACTTGTGGCTTTTCCAACTTTGCAACGGTAAGGTGAACCTAAACCTTGTTTGCATCTCTGCCTTGTATGATCTCTTCCCCTTTGAATCCCAAATATTCAAAAGCCCTCTTCTTGTGCTCAGGGGTCCTAAGCAGCTCAAAAATTGGAAAGGAATTTTGATTTGACTCAAAATTTGGGTTATGTCATATGGAGCAAGTTTGAGTAGAGCAGCACTAGGGGAAAGATAGGAAAATTCATCAGATGGAATGGGGTTCTTTTCATTTTTGGCATGGGGAGGAACACAAATTTTGCTTGGGGAAACAAGCTCTCTGCTAGATTCATTTTTATTTGGGTTTTCTTTAGTAAGCACTGGAAATTTTGACTTGGCTTGTGGCCCATTGGTAGCTTTACTTATGGTATTGTGCTCCTTTTCTTGGTAAATCACAACTTTCATTAATAGCTGCCTATCTTCTTATGAGGGAACTCCTGCATCATACTTTTCAATCATTAATTCCCTAAAGTATTCAAAATCATTAGTTGGTAATTCAAAAGCTTGTATAGTGTTTACTTCTAAATTTATAGAGGGGGGAAGAAGAGGTACTTAGTGGATGCAATCCCAAAAAGTGGAAGTAGTTCGAGTACTTATTACCTTAGTTGAAGTTGCTTCCCTTGGCGAACTCACAGGGATCTCCATCATGCAGGCATCATCATCATTATCATCATCAGTTGCTTCTTCTTCTTGCTGATCTTCTTCACAAGAAGCATGGGGCATGAAGCATCTATCACAGTAACCAATGACCTCTTTTTCTTCCATAACACCAACTCTAATAGCCAAAGGATCAAGTACCATTCTACTTTCTCTACCTTGGGTCTGCCTATTCCAAAATCCAACAGCTCCTTTTCCTCTGTCATGAATTCTTTGATGATTTGTAAATATTTATTGGCCTTGTTTCTTGTGTTGTCCTTGTGAACTCTACCTAACTCATTTCTCAACTTGGGCTAATTTTTAGGATATCTTCTTGACAGCCCCTACCAAATTTTTCACAACCTATTCCAAATCAGCACCCTTGCTTTTCTAAGGTTTTTCTGGGTTAAACAGCTTCACACCATCCCTCTTTGGAGGTTTCCCAATTATCTTGATATTAATCTCTATTTGTAGGGCCATGGTGAATGCTTGCCTTAAGTTGGCAGGGTTCTTGTCCCTCAAGTAGTAAGCAATATTTTTATCAAATGCATCAGTATATTTGATTAAGCATGACTCATCACATGCCCTTATCATGACAGGAAATCTCCTCAAGGTCTTATTGAACCTTGTGCTGAAATCTTGTACTGACTCATTGAGATTATTCTTGAGGTTTTCAAACTCTAATATAAGAAACCTAGGGTCATTCCTATCACCATATTACAATCTGAATGCATTGTTCATCTCAGCCCAAGAATCAAAAAAAATATCTGGCAATGCTTTATACCAGTGCCTTAAATCCTCTTCTATAGTGTGAACAAACAATTTGATGTATACATCTTCATTCTCAATTTCAAAATCTTCCATCATATTGAGGAAGATATTTAGATGCTGGTCACCAGTTATGGTATTGTTTCCTTGGAACTTTGGCATTCTATTCCTTACATCTTGAGGCATTGTATTTGGGTAACCATCCATTCCCACAAAATTTATAGGTCCAAAGGTGTTTACAACAAATGGAGGCCTAGGTTGAGCCATATTGATTTGAGGAGGTGATCTTTGAGGGGTGACAAATTGATGAGGGGCAGAGGGTCCTTGGAACACAAGAGTGTGTTTCTCAAAATGGAGATCCCCCAAAGGCCTTGCTTCTTAGAAATGCCTATCTACTTCAGAAAAAACAGGTGCATAATGTGAAGAAAATATTTCAAAATCAAATGAAGGCCCTTCTCCAGCTAGAGAATTCAGTTCCAAAAAGAGGTTACCTGATTTAGAGTCACTTGAATGGTAGTATTCAATGATAGGTTTTTCACTTTCATCAATGGAGATCCCTCTTCTTGTCTTTTGATCTCGCAAAATTCTCTTGGATTTTCTTCCTTTTGAATTTTCTTTTCCTTACTCAAGAAACAATGTCCTAGCAGGATGTTTGGAAAGGAAAGATCTTCTTACTTCCAATTTTTCAAATATTAGTAACAAATCCTACTTGGCATAGGTTTAAGACACTGGTCCTTATCAAAATAAAATCAATTAGGGATTCGCCACTAAGGATTTACACCTTAGTTGTGCAAATGCACTAGATATGATTTTTCAAGTGTCTATCAATGTTAAAAGCTGGGAATGCAAAAATATGACTTTTCTTATCCAAAATTTATCAATGAATACCCATGTAGAACTTGTAAAAACTAGAGAAGTTGCATACATAACTTGAAGCATAATAGAAGTGCTTTACCAAGGATTGAATGTGAGATGTACTGGCCAAGTATATATGAACTGGTAGTGAATCAGCAAATTAGTCTTAGCAATTCAAAACAATCCTTGGCAAAGGCGCCACAAGTGTTGGTACCCAATTTTTTTCTCCTTTTAAAGCCAAGTAGCAACACAGATTCAACAAGGAGATTAGAGGTAGATAGATCATAAATGTATGTTGTTTTGTAGCCGGGGAGAAATCTAGATGTCCCTTTGTTACTTGGATTTGTGGAGAGATGGATAGCACCTCAAAAGGATGTGATCTTATCCTAACTATTTTAGGTTATGCCTGTCAACCAAGGTAAGAGAACCTATTGTGTAACCTCTATTATTTGAAAGGAGATACAAGTACCTTTCTTTTGCATAGATTTTGTAGAAAGGACCTTGGGGAAAATATGATCAACACACCAGATCATAGAGATACTTTCACAATAAGGAAAAGGTTACTAAAGACATTTGAGACCCTGATTTTTACTACATACTTTAGTAAAAGGATTTTGGTCTAGTGTGGGTATACAAAGCAAAAATAGGGGTAGTCTAGGTAGGATTAGTTATTTGTTAGATGAATTTTGGTGGGAGGGGAGATAGGATGGGCTTGACTCACCAGATCCTTGAGAGCTTATGCAAAATGGAAAGATTCAATCAAAAAAATGCCACAAAAAGTTAAATTGTTTCCTCAACTAGAATATGTGCTTCAATGGAGGCCCAGATTAGCACTCTTTCACACATCCTGTGGGATTCTATCACGAAGGCTCAAGTTAGAGAGCCAAATAAAGTACCAAGATTTAAACCAAGTCATGCCTGAGGTACATCAAGAGGCTTAAAGAGAATCTCTATCAACAAAATGAAAAAAAAGTGATTTTAAACCGTTTATCCCATTCCCAGATGAAGGCTCTTAGAGAAATGAAATTTTAGATGCCAGTAAACTATCACAAGTACTGATACCTCTGTGATTGGATTATATTTTGGTACAAAATTGCAATAAAAACAAGAAAAACTACTTGTATGCATTCAAAAATGAAATAAATACACTTTACTCAAGATTGACACAGAATAACTCAAAGTTTGATCAAATTTATTAGTAAGGGAAAGTTTCTAGAACAATCACAAAGCTTGTCAATGGCTATACACTTGAAACCACCTTGACATGATCAAAATTGACATAAGGAGAGATATATAGGCTTCTTTAGACAACTACTCAAAATGGATGGGCTCTGTCAAGCTTTTTCTACTGGAGAAAATCAGTCTTGATCTTCCCAAAAACTCCCAACCATTTGCACAAAATATTCGTGCCATTTATAACATTTCCAATAGAGCCCCTTTAAATTCAAAAATACAAAAACTTTAAATGCACCAGTGCTCACCTTGATTGTTTTGTGATTCGTATAATCAGATCTGTAGAAGTCACCAGGTGCTCGAAGGAAAATATCTTCGATTTCTTCTCGCATTCAACTCTTTTCTCAAGAAAAAAATGCCTCCATTCATTTTCCAACCACTTCCACCCGATATCAATCAAATCTGATCCCTTGCATGCTTAGGAGAAGAAAAACATAAAACTAGATCGGGCTTGAGAGTCAGACTATTTTAATGGAAAAATACGTCTCCATATCTCTTTGACCAAACTCTAGATATCAAAATTAACTTGCTCCTCTATTTGGCGTGCCAAAAATAGCAAGAAATCATGAAGACTCGTCCTCCCAGGAGTTTTACAGATTAAATGGGGGGAAAATCAGATTTAGACGCTTAGCAGCCATTGATCCTTGATTTTTAATGTGGGCCATCCATGTGGAAAATGCAAAAATAGACTCAAGGGCTTCCTTTGACATTTTCTGACCCTTTTAGAAAAATGGAAAAATTTCACCTTTTTCTCTGCACCTCTGCTTTTGAAAATGGGCCCAACATGTGTCCTGAGGTGGGTCCCAAAGGAAACATGGAGAAATCCTTCCATTTGAATCTCTTTTGAAAAAATGAAAATTTTCCAACTTTTCCCCATAACTCCACCCTTGAGAAATACTTTTGACACATGTCCCAATGTGTGTCCTAGTAGAACTATGCTTCCCCTTTAACTTTTAACTCATTTTTCTTAAAAGTAAAATTTTCCAACTTTCCTCTACAGGTCCACACCTCCGCCTTTGACCGGGGAAAAAAATTGACTATTTCCCATCAGACTTGCAGGCCATTTTGCTATTTTAACCTTTATGAAACAAATAGGTGAAAAGTTTTTATTACCTCTGATGGTCCTCCTTCCCACCCCTTATGACTTTTTAAATTCCCACGTGTCACCACGACACTCCTTGAGATGGTCCCAAAATTTTGATACTTTGAACAAGCACAGGCTTGCCATGTGTCCTGCTCTAGTGAGGTCTATCTGAATGCTTGAAGTTTCATGGAAGGCATCACGTGTCATGCTCTAAGGTAGACTCATTTTGGTCATTGAAAAGTCTAAGTAAAATGCAAAGTAAGCGGAGGCCTCCACATGTTAGCCTAGTGCTTCTTCAATTTGAAACTCAAGCGCCGATTCCTGAACATGCACGGTTCCTCCACGTGTCTCCATGGCACAACTTCAAGATGGTTTCCAAAGTGTAGACCCTAAATGAGCATAAGCTCGCCACGTGTCCTATTCCGCCAAACTGCTCCAACTGCATAAAAAAAATTCTAACTATGGGAAAGCAATGGAAGCCTCCATGTGTCTCTTTCCTGCCAACCCTCCACGTGTCCTCCCGACGCTACTTCAAAGTAAAACAGAAAATTTGATTCTCAAATGAGCATCATTCCTCCATGTGGACACATTTTAAAAATGAGGCTTTTTATGGAATTTCTTAAGTATGAAGTTGATCCGCATCCAACTAAGAGGTGTCACATTTCCTTGTCGACTGAATGATGCGAATATGACCGGGAGAGACACCCGTCAAACCATAAATCATAGAGAAACATCCATTCGAGCCAAGAAATGAGATTTTCTTCAAGGAAAAAGAATTTAGACTATTACACGGCTGAAACACGACCCTTAGGGACACATCAACTCATTTCTCCTCAAGTACGTATGGCAAAAATGATAAGAATGAAAAATTCTGACTGTGGAGAATGGAGAAAATGGGAAAACGTGAGTTTTGAAGGGACAGAGCACGAGAGACCCAAAATACAAAGCTCTTTAAGAGGAAAAAAGGAACCATGAGACAAATATGGACCCACACAAGATATTCGACCTAGGAGTAGACTAAAAATGGTAATAAGACCGACCAAGCACCAAACGGGCAAGGAGAAAATGACAGAAGCTGTGAATGAATACTTTTTCAAAGGAACAGATGGGGCGAGACCATTTTGAGCACCAACACCTTCTAAATAAAGAACATTATGATGAGAAAAATAGCTAAAGTAGTGTTGGGTTATTCGTAAAGGGTTTTTGGAAATCTAAGAAAAAACTAGAGTTTATAGTAGAGACCTTCTATAACCTCCAAGTTCATGGTAAACCTACAAACATAAAATAATAGGCATTCGTCATAATCAGGGAAAGTAGAAACCATCAAAAGTGTTAGTTGATAGATGGACTCATGTCACTTCTAGTTTTGTGGTAATCCTATAATGAAAAGTCAAGGTTTCACGAAGGAAATGAAGCCAGAAAGATGTCATGCCACTTCAAAGGTGTGCAGGCTACATGGATAGTGTAACAACCTTTTTACCATGTTTGAAATAAGGGGGGTTCAGTATATGGAAATATGAAAATTTTAACAAGAATGTATTAAATGGGGAAATGTTAGAAAACTAATTGATACATTGTTTATTCTTAACCAACTTTGTCGGTTACAATCCCTAACCAGTTGACAGTTGGGTCAAACCTTTTTTGAGTATGTATATATTTGCGTGATTAATGATTATTTGGAAAGGCTTTATATCATTTTTTATTTTGTTTTTTCGTTCATAATGAGATTGGAAAATTTGAGTGAAAGATGGAGGATTTTAGTTCATGGATGATTACATTTTTTCTTGTTGAATATTTTAAAAATAACAAAGGGTTCATCTACAAAAGAATGTATCAATTTTTTTAATCATCCTATGAATTAGTCCAAGCTAATTAGATTCTAAAATGTCTAATTATTTTTAATCTTCCTAATAATTAACCTAAGATAATTATTTTTTGCTACAATCTCATGGAATCAAGAGTCTCTGATAGCTCTTAGGTCATCACAATATTGCTTCAGAGTGCATGCTAAGCAGTCACTTAAATCATGTAATGAAATTTCTTCAAAAAAGGACGAATTTATCATATGAAGGCACTAGTCATCATATCGGTTTTGTAATAGTGAGAAATACAAATGATCGACATTGCTTTGGATACAAAAACATTTGATTCTATGAAGGTATGCACTACGATACAAAATTAAGAGCGTGTAAGTAAATAATTTCTATGTAGTGGTAGGTTGTGTAATACTAGGATAACATTCGTTGATTGAAATTCCATAAATGTTTGTTTCCTTCTATGTCAAAACATGCATTATCACACTTAAGATGCATTATCACACTTAATTTAAATGAAATGGCATCTAGTAAATTCAATCTAATAAATAATCACTTATCTGAAAATTACGAGTACTTACATAATGATTCATAAGCTGAAAAATAAAATTTCAATTCACCAATTTTTTATAAATCTATTGAAAATTACCATACATTTTCCATTACATTCGCAAATTACTTCAAAAAAATACTTTTTTTCCCAATATGACAATTGATTTTAGACAATTCATCAACACTTCGAATCTATCTCTAGCTAGATTCATCACCAATTCTATGAATTTTTTGGCCTTGGATTGCTTATATTTCTCGTTAATTAATGTATATATGTGTATGTTTGTGTGTGTGTGTGTGCGTGCATGCATGTGTGTGTGTGTGTGCGCGCGCGTGAGAGAGAGAGAGAGAGAGAGAGAGAGAGAGAGAGAGAGAGAGAGAGAGAGAGAGAGATTGTGTGAGTGGATGTGTGTGTGTGTGTGTTTGTGTGTGTGTGCGTGTTAACTTTCTTATCTTTACACATTGCATAGTTTTTCATCCATAGAATATACTCAAACTAACTAAGCAATGCATCACTCATCAGTACTCTTGAACTTTGGTTTTAGCCTCACTAGATTCATGCCAAAATTGTACATCTCAGGGATATAGTGGAGTAGTGTCCTAGCCAACTTGTAAAATCCAATACCTTCCCATATTATGGCATTTTCCCCAATTTGAATATCTTAAATTTGTTATTTTATTTACTTATGTAGTTCTTAATGCAAATGGTTAACCAATGGAAGCCAATATAAATAAGTTAATTAAATTTTATACCTCACCAAGCATTCTCATAGGATCATATTAAAATTATCAACACTAAAGCACTCAACACTTTTAAAAATATTCCTCAAGTAGTTGGAAACCAATTAAAGAAACCATTATGCATGTCTGAATCACTCAAACTAGTTTCAAGAGTCTGCGTCAGAAATTCATACCCTAAACAATGAGTGCACAAAATTTCCAAGAAATATTTTTGGTTTGATTGGAAATGATACATTTAAATTTTTATAATACGACATTTCCCAACATAAAAGAGTAGTAACCCCCCACATAGGATCATGATGCATGTTCAACATACATATCACACATATCTTAATCCTATTAGATACCATATTTAACTAGGGTAATGCCTATCAGACCACAAAGAATGCATCATCAAATGCATAACCATGTAAAAGCCAAGCTCACTAGCACACCCAAGATAAAAAATGGAACCATAAATTCTAAACTGAGAGGAGGAGGCAAAGAAAGCAAAATCAAATGCAACAGTAGCAATGTGGCAACCAGACGTAACAGTTCAAAATGTCCATGTTTCTTTGGATACAAGAACTTGTGAGTCTATGAAGTTATCTATTAACATAAATAATGAGGAGCATGAAAATAAATGATTTCCATGTAGTGACGAGTTGTTAGAACTTCTATAATACAAATTGACATCTTGTGCAACACTAGGATGGCGTTCATTGACTGAAATGTGTGTTTCCTTCTCTGCCAAAACATACGTTATCACACTTGAGAGCAAAACTTTCTCAAGGAATTATTAGACTATCAAAACACCAATTTAAATGAAATGACATCTAATAAATTCAATATGATAAATAAGCACTAATGTGAAACTGGCAATATAGACATAATGATACATAAGATGAAAATGAAAATTTCTATTCACGAAATTTTCTTATATTTAGTATAGATTATCCTAAATTCACCACTACATTTACAACATAATTCAAACGCTATATTCTTTTTTGCCAATGTGATAATGGCTGATTTCAAACAATTTGCCGACCTTGCGAATCTAGCTCTAGCTAGATTCATCACTATCTCTATAAGTTTTTTTCCTGTATGTTTCTTACAATCGTCCCTGATTAGCGTGTTTGTGTGTTAACTTGCTCATCTTTACACATTACATTATTTTTCATCAATAGAATATAAACTAAGAAAGAAATACATCTCTAGACATTACTCCCGAACTTTTGTTTCTGCATCTCTAGTTTCCTACCCAAATCTATACATCTTAGGGCTATAGTGGAGTATAGTCCTTGGCAACTTGTACCATCCACGACCCTCCCATCTAATGACTTTTTTGCCAATTTGAATATCTTATCTGTGTTATTTCATTTTCTTAAGTAGGCCTTATTTCAAATGTTTAACCTATGGTACTCTATACAAGCAAGTCAATTACATTTTATAACTCACCTAGCATTCTCATATAATCGTATTAAATATTAACAATAAAAAACTCAAAATCTTCTTAGATCTTCCTAAAGTAGTTACGAATCAATTAAAGCAACCACCGCACATGTTTGAATCATTCAAACTAGGTTCAAGACTATGTATTGGAAAGTCCTTCCCTAAACAATGAGAGCTCAAAATTTTCAAGAAAATTTTTGGATTCATTTGGAAACAATACATTAGAATATCCATAAGAGTTAAAGCAACTACCGCATATGTGTAAATCAGTCAAACTAGGTTGTCAGAAAGTCATTGCCTAAACAACGAGTGCTCAACATTTTCAAGAAAAGTTTTTAATTAATTTTAAAACAATAGATTTATATTTCATAACGCCACGTTTGGCAACATAAAAGATCGATAACCCCCAACACAGCACCATGCTGCAGGATCAACATTCCTATCGCACTTATCTTCAACCTATTACACACCATATATAACCAGGCTAATGCCTATCAGACCACAGAGACTGTAACATCGGCGACATCACCCTGTGTCAAAGCCAAACTCACTAGCACACCCAGTATACAAACTGGAACCATCAATAATACAAGTGGAGGAGGAGGCAAAGAATCCAGTATCAGAGGAAGAAGTAACAATATGGCAGCGAGACATAAGAGTGCCAAAATGGACTCAATACTTAAGTAGCAAACCTTAACCCGACGCTTCTTTTGCCAAACATCCCTCATCATGAAAGCATTATCCGGACGCTAAATTATTACAGTTCAACAAAATCTTGTTCAATCCATTGTAAATTTAAAAAAATTCGATTCCACGCACTGAAATTCCGGATCCGGATAAGAAATTCTTTAGGTACGCTTCGAAGCAAACAAAATCCAATGTGTTGTTCTTTGAAATATCAAAATTAGACTCAAACTTACGTCAAAACGCAGCAAAGGAAACCTCCAAAAACGCATCAAAAGGTTAAAAATGCTTCGTTGTTTTCTCATGCAGGCGACATCTGCTTTCATCACAGGCAAAGCTTACAATCCTCCGTACTAAAATCTTCTATTCAATTTTGCAATGAATCTTCTATTCAATTTTTTTACAATGAGAGTGCAATGAATCTTCTATTCAATTTTGCATTACTCCTATTTGGAGAATTTCGCCTGCTCGCAGTAATAACTACAGAGGCCTCTCTACTTTTTTAGAAAACAGCAAATTCATGGCAAAAAATATCCAGTCTGCCCAAAATCGAGCTCTTAAGATTCGCATGAAGCAATAAAAATGAGCCTGAAAATTTAGGCCACAGTTCTGTAAAGGCCCCAATTCAAAATGTGTGAGAAAGAAAATTAAGAAGGGCCTGGGAAAAGGAAAGTTGGTACGAAAACGAGATTCTGGAAAAATACATTGAAACCTAAGAAAGTTGTGAATTTTAGTCAAACAAGCTTTACGCGTTTAATGAAATCGATTGGAAATTTGTAGTTGTACTTTCTGTGAATCTTTCGTTACAATAATTACGATTTGTGAACAGAGGTTTGGCCGCATTTACGAAAACATTGAACAATTCAATGTATGAATTGCAGCGGTTCACACTTGAATATATCGATTTCGGTGTTTCTTTAGTTATTATATTCTTGTATGGGCTTCAGCTTTCCAAATAGTTTTAGCTTTTTGACTAATACTATCTGGTTAACTGTCTTTCCTTTTAATGAAAAAGATCTTATATTATATTAATGCAATAAGATACACGATAGCTTTCAACAAAAAAGTAGGCGGTATGAGAACACGCCTCAAAACCACGAACAAATTAGGCCGAGCCTATGATGTGCCCAAATTAGCAGGAACTTGAAAAGGTCATAACTTATGCTCCAGGTGTCCATTTGAGTCTTTTTTTTTTTCAAAACCACATGTTTCGATGAGACGAACGCACCAGTCAACCGACCCTATCGGTTGGAGCAAGTTTTGGCACATTTTCAGGCCCGAAATCCACCATCTTGAGCCCATAAAAATAGGATTTAAGTTGTAGTTCGGTTTTTTCCTATTTTAGGGCATTAGTTAATTTTAGTCTGTTAGTTGCATTATGAGTTGGAAAGTTGACGATTCCTCTAATTTAGGCATGTAGAAGATGCGTGGCAATTTTTGTGCCCGTACAAATAAGCATGCGAACTTACTAAGAATAGTAGGTTCTAGTAAACTGCTAAAAAAAGTAATTTCTGCCACCTATGGTAGATTTTGTCAAAGTAAGTTAGATTACACTTGACAACTCAAGTTGGGAGTTGTTTTTCTATTTAGCAAACATTGTAATTCATGATTCAATAATGAAAAAGGAGATCTATATTCTTTTGGAGTTCATATTATTAGGATTTTATTGATTTTGAATATTATTATTATCAGAGTTTGTTCGAGTCTTTAAAAAAATGGCAGGAAGAGGAAGGGGAAGGGGAGGTGGTATTGCCTAGATGAATAGAAATATGCAAGATCTGCAAAAGCAATTTGTTGCGTTTGCTGCAATGATAACCCAGAGAGGAAATCAAGGTGGAGATGACACAGATGTAGAAGAAGTTTGTTAAGAGGAGGAAATGCAAGTGCGACCCTTAGCTTTTGAAGAAAGGATGCTTCAAACATTAGAATGAAAGAATGATGGGATAAGAGTTTATGTTTCTAAGTATGGACGTAGTCTAAAACCAAAGGAGCTGATAGACTAGTTGACTAGCATGGGAAATTTTTTTGAGTGGAAGGCTACGTCAGAAGAAAAGAAGAAAAAAATTGCATCCAAGAAATTGAAAGGTCATGCTATGTTATGGTGGGATCACCTACAAAAAGAGTAGTCAAGAAAGGGGAAAGAAATAATTAGGACGTGGAGTAAGCTGGAGAAGAAGTTGAAAGATAAATTTCTCCCTGTGGATTATGCACAAACCCTTTATAGGAGGTTTCATAATCTTAGACAGAACTTACAAATAGTGCAAGAATACACAGATGAGTTCTACAAGTTCTCCATCCATGTAGAGCATGAAGAAACTGAGGTAAAAATGGCTACAAGGTATATAAATGGATTAAAATTTTCTATTTAAGATGAGATAAGTATGCATAGGATTAAGAGCATGGATGATGCCTATCAATTACCCTTAAAGGCCAAGGAAAAAAAAAAATCATCAAATTTTTAGGAGATCACCTAGAATGAATAGGGGGCTTCATCTTCCTTTTAGGGACGAGTTGGTTTCAGCCAAGGTAAGGGAGAATCACCTCGGGGAGTGGAAAAGTAAGAAGATATGAGACAAGATTCCCATAATCAATAAAGAGGCAGAGGATATGTTGGTGATAGAGGATGGGAGGCTCCACAAAGGCCATTTGTTTGTTACAGATGTGGTAAAGAGGGGCATCGGGCTTTAGAATGTTTGCATTCTTATATATATGACAAGAGGCGAGCAGATGATCCAAGAGTAAATCTTATTGAAGCTGAACACGTAGAAGACAAACAGGATGTGGAAATCCCTCCAGATGTTGGAGAAAATATGATGATCAAGAGGAGGATGATTGCTCCAAGAAAGGATATCAAGGGGGATGCATGACTGCGTACAAATATTTTCAGAACAAGATGCACGTCAGGAGGAAATGTTGTTTCACCTTATTATAGATCGTTTCTTTGAAGTATTGACGAAACAAATAGGGTAACAGGTGTACGAGGAATACCTGTTCAAATGTTAGTTGATGGGTTATTACGCGTGTATGACTTCTGAATCCACAACTAATTGTGAGAACTTCCTTTTGGCTAGGAGGAACTACCTGTAATGAAAAGCAAGACCACCAGAAGGAATTAAACAATATATGTAGTGAACTACCTAGCGTATGCTAGATCTGGGAAGTGTGATACTTCCTAGATGGCTGTCAGTCCACTGTTTTAAACAATTTAATGTTGTAAACAAAGTTAATCCTATTGTAGTTCAAAATGATTTAGGTATCTCACTTAAAACATAATAAGAAATAGATCTAATCTAATAGGCTAGGTCAGAATAGGATCCTAAGGTCAAGTGACTGGTTCTGGATCTCTGCAGGTCTGATAGAGGTCTCAGGTATATTCACAGATGGATGAGGGTGATATAAGATTAGTTGGGTAGGTCTCTGTTTTGGGTTGTATGGGAAAATATAGAGACCGATGTCCGTTAAGGGTGACTGACGAGGGTTAGGTGTAACCAGTGCCGATTACTATGGAAATTTGGGAATGCCACAAAACAAGATTTGGGTCTCCTTTGTGATTGCACAAAGGATTTTGGTTAGTCAGGATGAGGTATTGGGTGACTTGGGTAGGATTTGGCAAGATTTTAATGGGTATATGGAGGTGGAAGTGTTGGAGAAGGTCAATAGGTGGGTAGGTAAACAATAGATGATAAAATAATGATGAAATGAAATAAACCAGAGAAGTATGACATTATACTTACTGGGATTCTAGTCCTGGATGTCTGTGAGTGAGGGATGGAGGTGTTGATGAGAGGTTTGAAGGCTGCAAGTGATCACCAACTGAAAGAAAGCTTCTACATGGGCTGCATGTACATTCCTCTTTGCTTGGTTAGATCAAATCATGGTTGGGATGGCTGTGTAAGAGAAAGTGTTTGATCTCCTTCCTTGCATGTGTTTTCTCTTTGGAATTCACTCTTTGAGGATGTGTTATCTCTCTGAGATGTGTTAATGCTCACCAACCTCATTTTTTCAACCTCCAACATTGAGAATAAGGTTGTTTTGGGGTTAAAAGGGTAACTGACGCTGGTTCCAGCTTAACCGGCGATGGTTAGGGGTAACCGACATCGGTCAAGATGGGATTTCCTAGGTTTACTAAACTAGGGAGATCCTCTTGATTTCCTCGGATCTCGTGTTGTTTACCCGCGGATAAGACTAAGAGATTCTTCTAAGCATGCAGGAATGTGGTTAGAGGGAATGTAGGCATTGATTTTTAGGGTTTGGGTAAGTCTTAGTTAGTTATGGCAACTTACTAAGAAGAGGTCTTAGGTTGAGTTGGCTTGGTGAGGTGTCTAAGTGAACTGTATGTGTGGATATTATTTAAAATAAGATATTTAAATAATAAATATAGTGAGGATAATGAATTAATTTAATTAAATTAATATTAGTGAGGTGAAAGGGGCCATGGCTAGGTGAATGTGATGAAGGGTGTTTATTCGTCGAGGGACCAAAGGGGAGTGTGACCTAATTTTAGTGTCTACATTTTTCCCCTTTTTGTTGCGTAGCTTGTATTGGTAAGTGATGCTAACAAAAATAAGATGTGGTTGCCCCATGTGTGGGTGAAGGTGATCCCCCTTAAACCAAGAACTGATGAGGTAGCAGGAAGAATCGGTGAGTGGTTTGATAAAAGGTAAATGTGAGGAAAAGGCAGGTGGGCATAGGGAAAAAGGGTAAAAGGTCTACTCGGGCCATTCTAGGTAATGGGTCAGGGTCAAAGGTAGAAATAGTCAAACACACGCACACGTCTAAACTGCAGCACACTACCGGGTTGAAGAGCAGGAAAACTCTACATCGTCTAAGGTCGAGAGGTTTATCCAAACAAGGTTGAAGTGATTCCGGTATCCAAGGTATAGGATATGGTCAGGAAACACAATGTAGGTTAGGTGCAGGAACATTTAGGTATGTTCCAGTACACCAAAGGTAGGGTCAGGATAAATGGTCATGGAAATAGGCTAGGTAAGGTCATTAGGTCAATCAACACAGGTAACAGTGCCACAAGGTATAGTGAACACATGAGGTCAAAGGTCACTAGCGATGGTCCAGGTCCAAATATCTAGGTCACGGCACGGGTAAGGCCAAGGTAGGGGTTAAGGTGGGGTGGGGTAAATGATGAGGGTTGGAAAGGTGAGGTAAATGGGTAGGGTAAAGGTGGGGTGGGGTAAATGGTCAAGGTGAAGGGTAGGGTAAAAGGGGTTAATTTAGGGCAATGTGCAGGTGAGGGTGACCGATGCCGGTCATAGATAACCGATGTCGGTATAGGTCAACCAACGATGGGTAGGTAGGGCATGCGACTGATGTCGGTCAAGGGTAACCGACATTGGTTAGGTCGGGTTGGTTATAAAAACAAAAAATCCACGTGTTTTGTTATTCATTTGTTATTATGCAAAGTGAGAAAATGACAAAAAAAGAGAGAAAAGAGAGAAAAGTGTCTAGATGAAAATGGAACAGTGAGCTGGCAGTGTGATTTGATGAGGAATTGGTTGGTGAGTAGCTGGTCCACAGGATTAGGGCGAGAGATTTGATTGGTCGGAGGTTGCGAGTAGCTATTCGGTGATGGCAGAGGCCGGAGAGGGATCGGGCGGGCCACCGGTATAGTGGCCAGACGTGCCACCGAGATGGCGGTAGCATGACGAGGTAAGCACCCTACTCTTTGTTGATTTGATAGATTAGAGGATTATTGTAGTGTTGGTTTAGGTTTTGTTTGGTTTTTCAGTTTTGTGGGTGGGTAAAAATGGAATTTGGGAATGGGGGGAATATTGGGTAAAAGGAGGAATGGGGAGGGTAGTAAATAGTATAGGTGGGATGGGTAGAGGTCCAGGAGTAGTTTAGGTCATTGTAGGTGGGGTAAAAGGGGCAGGGGGAGGTTTTTAGAAAAGGGGGGTTTTGGGAAGTCGTGGGTTTTTCCGCGACAGTGACTAGCGTCACTCAAGTGTGGCCGGTGTTAGTTAGGTGGAACTGGTATCGGTCACCAAATAGGTGACTGATGCTAGTTAAGGGGTAACCATGGTCGGTAAGGGTGAACCAGTATTGGTCACCAAACAGGTGACCGGTGCCAGTTAAAGGGTGACCGGGGTCAGTTAGGATGAACCAGTACCAGTCGGATTAGTGGGCACAAGGGTCCAAAAGTGATGTGGGCTAGGTGGTTGAGATGGGTAGGGTGAAAATAGGGTGTAGGAAAATGATAATTGGTGAATAGGGATTGATACAGGTAAATTAATGTTGTGTTTGTATTGGATGCAGGGGAGAGTGTAGTTACATATGCAGGATAGGGTTCCGCCGCTACTGGTGACAGTGCATGGCGCAGCGACCCCATTGGAGCTGCAGCATGTGGAGGCAGTGGGCTTGAGTGGGGTTCACCACTACAGACATGTTGTTCGGCAGCCCAGCTTGATGGTCACACTCATCGATAGATGGGACTCCGCGACCAACACGTTCCACCTGCCGATGGGTGAGATGACTATCACCCTAGAGGACATGTTCTGGATTCTTCGGTTACCCATATTGGGTGCCCAGGTGTATTCTATCTCCTCCAAGGCCTCAGAGGAGTTGATTGTGACTATTTTTGGCAAGAGGGGAGGCTGATCTGAGATTCCATAGCGCCAGTTTGAGCTATGGAGAGATGTACCTAGCCCATCCGGAGGATACGAGGCTAGTGGTGTTGTTGATGGAGGCAGTGTGTTGCCTATGCACTACCAGATGTAGAGGGTGGATACTTTCCCTGATCACTGATGGGGGTACTCCATGACATGATGGTGCATGAGACCCACTTTTCCTGGGCACCAACATTCTTGGTGCAGCTATACAGAGAGTTGTGGGCATATGGGCGGCTACGTAGGTTTAGCCTATGTTGTACATTTATACTACATTATTGGGCCTATGAGCACATAGTCTGTGTGCGGCCTATAGGGATGCCCCAAGTAGATGCATTCCCACCTAGATTTGTGTGGGTGGGGTACAGGAGATGGGTGCCGGTGATAGGAGAGTGGAGATCGGATAGGCCGACACATGATGTGGCCCATTTTCGGTAGTTACTGGAGGGATTGTCTAGAGTGGACATTATATGGAGGCCATATGTGGGATTCCCCTCATATAGGCATATGCATGAGGAGCTAGCTGAGCTCCAGCTAGAGAGGTGGATATAGGGTCATCGTGTCGGGGAGGATGAGATGATCCTGGTAGACAGAGTTTGACGGTAGTTCGGGCTCTTACAGGACATTCCTCTGCCCTTCCCACAGTATCAGAGAGATGACGTGGAGAGGCCCTTACCTCTACCACAGCCTACAGTGCCCACAGGGGAGGAGGAGTAGCTAGTGGATCAGTGGATAGATGACGTCAGATGTATAGATAGGTACAGGTAGTGGTGGGTGCTCAGTTACAAGCCATACCACCCAGACCAGGGTAGCTAGACCTAGCTACCATTACAGTGCAGAGAGACACCCTATAGGGGCAGGTAGCTATGCTGATTACCCAGTTGGGTATACTACAGACACAGCTGGAGGGTTCGGAGGTAGAGGTAGCAAAGCTACACGTACAGGTGGCCAGTCTGCAGGCCCAGATGGCTGATGGAGGAGATGGAGATGGTCAGGAGGGGGATGGTCAGGTGGTAGCCTTACAGGCTTGGTACAGGGCCAATTGGCCACAGCCCAGGCATAGATTGGGGCCCTACAGGCCCAGATATAGGCACAGGGGTAGGGGGTACCACCACAGGCACCGGGAGCAGGTCCCAGTTCACAGGTAGGTGCGGGGCAGGGTGCTGTAGGGTAGGTACAGGGGCCGAGACCTATGGGACCACCACAGACCGTGCCTGTATCCAGGTTATGGGATGCCCTAGGTGAGGCGAGATACTATCAAGACCAGCTTATGGTGGTCTGGGATAGATTTCATATCCTATGCTGAGTACAGGGCACAACAGGCATCCAGTGAGAGGATGAGATCCCACACTCATAGTGTGGAGAGCATAGGAGGTCAGTGAGCTCTGAGGCCCGATCAGGGAGAGGCCACCAGCACACGGAGACCAGCTCTAGGTGAGGTGCTAGTAGGGACACAGGAGGCCAAGGGTACAGGTGACACAGAGATGGAGGACATCTAGCGAGATGCCTGATATGCGGTCACCTAGTTTTTGATGTATGATAGCTATTTTTTGAGATATATATACCGGCCTGCATGCCGAAGATAGTTGTATTTTTTATCACATACCGGCCTGCATGCTGAAGACAGTGAGGATGTATGAGTGATTTGTATATTTTGAGTATATACTAGCCTGCGTGCCGAAGAGATTTTGTATTATTTCATTATTTTTTTTGTATATATGAGACCAGCCTGCGTGCCGATGACATTTTGTATTGTATATCGGCCTGCGTGCCAACATTTTTGAGATGATGGACATGATGAGATAGCCATGTATATTTGAGATACACATTTATTTATTTATATGATGAGATACATGGTATTTTTTGATTTGTTGATGTGTTTATGAGATTTTGATTTATGGCTTGTGTTAGATGAGATATGGATTTGTTGTTTTGATATGGATGGAAATTAGGTGAGTTAGGCATGGTGGAGTCAGGTCGGTTTAGGCATGGATCGAGTCAGGTCGATTTAGGCATGGTTGAGTCAGGTTATAGGCATGGATCGAGTCATGTCGATTTAGGCATGGTTGAGTCAGGTCAATTTAGGCATGGTTGAGTCAGGTTATAGGAATGGATTGAGTCAGGTTATAGGCATGGTTGAGTCAGGTTATAGGCATGGATTGAGTCAGGTTTGTTAGGCATGGTTGTGTTGAAAGTAGGTGAAGTTGTGATTCATTATTTTTTGCAATGAATGATACTATGGGTCATATGTGAGATGTGGTATAATCTATGCATAGTGATGATAGAGAAATGGTAGGTGTAATAAATGTATGTTGTGATAATGTTTAAAATATGAAACAACTTGTTATGTATGTGGTTTAATTTCCAATGTTGGGTATAAAAGGGAAACAAAGTTAGGTGTGATGTAATGTGAGGCACATGGAAGATGAATTGTTGAGGGTAGAGGATGTCCGAGCTAACCTCCAAGGGCCCCATGCCCTTGGAGTGTTGCCTACATAGTCCCGGCAAAAAGGGACCTCAGGCCGATGTAGTTCTCCCATGAGCTAGGGAAGAATATGAGGAGGTATGAAAATGAGGTGGTAGGTTTTTGGGCATGTTGTGGGTTTAGGTTTGGTAGGTGTGGGTGGATTATAGGTAAAGTGATGTAGGTGGGGTTGATTGTGGTGAAAGAAGAAGATTACCCCAAAAGTAAGTGTCGAGGACCAAGTCCTGTATAAGGTAATCAAAATGTAAGCAAAGATGGTTAAAAGATGAGAGGGGGCAATAAAGCCACCTGATTGGGGAGGATCATACCGAGTAGATCATACCTTGGAGGAGGTGATGAACATAAGACCCGAAAGACATTGCATGATTGACTATTTTACAGTGAAAAGTAGTCACATGATCACCAAATGTCTAAGTTCCAAGAAGTCCCTTGAGGCAATGAGGAAATGGGAGTGGGAATGGTAAGAAGGGTGAAAGGTAGGTAATTTTTATATGGTATGAGGTAGCATGCACTTTGGGTAAGAGATCCGAGGTCACAATGGGCAAGTCCATGACAAAAAGGTTGTTATTTTTGACCTATAGTTGAGATAGACTGATCGATGTGGGAAGTCTATATGGGATAAATAAAATTGAACTCCTTGAGGTCTTTATGAAGCTGAGTGATGTGGGAAGCTTTGGTTGCTCTCATTTTTTTTTTTTTTTTAAAAATGTACATAGCTTGTCCTTCAGGGAGCAGTCTATTTATAGCAGCAATTGTCGAGAGGAAGATGTCCTTTTGAGGGAGTCATCTTTTTATTAGAAGTTTGACTCAAGGAGTTTGGTCCCATGTGAGGTCTTTGCAGTCATGGACAAGACCAAGGTGAAGGATAGGACTCTTGTTCAAAAGGCAAGGAGAAATGACCATGGGATCTCATCTAAAGGTAGAAGAAAAGTATCCATGAGAATCATGCTATGTGCAGCGTCGTGGTACACATATTCAAGAGAAGATAACTAGTGATGGGTACTCACATGATTCTTGTTTAATCATTGGTGAGGTGTATGGAGTGAATAGTGCTCAAGGGATGAGCATGGAAAGAGACAAAAGGTGAGGTAGGATGACAAGTCAACAATAGAATGGTCAAAGATGCAAGGCATTAAGGGGCTCAGGTTCGGGTTTACCATCGAGTGAAGATAAACGATAAGCTCCTGATCCATAGGTATGAGTTACGATGTATGGTCCAAGCCAATTAGGAGAAAATTTTCCCCGTTTACTTTTTTCTGCTTTGGTTACGTGTTGATTTTCTTTCAAGACAAGGTCACCGACTTGGAAGGTTCGTTCATGGACACGTTTTTCATAGGCACGTTTGATACATTTTTGGTAAACTTGAAGGTGATCCAGAGCATTAAGACAATGTTCATCTAATAACTCTAGCTGTGCTAAATGGTCTTGATGAAAGTCATCATCATTGAGCATGTCATGGAGAGAAATACGGAGTGAGCAGATCTGGACTTTGAGAGGCAGAACTACCTCTGTACCGTAGACCAGAGAAAAGGGTGTGGCCACAGTGGAAGTGTGAATACTAGTGTGGTATGCCCATAGGGAAAAAGGAATGTGCGTATGCCAATCCTTCCCAGTATCGTCAACCACTTTCATAAGAATTTTGTTTAAGGTTTTGTTAGTGGATTTGGCTTGGCCATTGGTTTGTGGGTAATAAGGTGATGAGAAACTAAGCTGAATGCCGAAGGCGTCGCAAAGTTTTTGCAATGTTTTATTTTTGAATTGTTTTCCATTATCAGTGATGAGGCGATGAGGAACACCAAAGTGACAAATAATGTGGTGGTTGATGAACTCACATATTTTCTCCAGCTTTTGTGGAGATGAGTGGTATGGATTCCACCCATTTTGTATAGTATTTGGTAGTAGTGATGATCCATTGATGGCGTTGGGAAGAATGAGGATTGATCTCTCCGACAAGATCCAAACCCCATTGAGAGAAGGGCCAAAGGTCACGAGTGACTTGTAAGGCATGACTAGGTGTATGATGAAGATTGGAATGTTGTTGGCATTTTACACAACGTTTGACGTAGTCACAACAATCATGGTTAAGGGTCAGCCAGTAATAGCCTAGGCAAAGAATACGCTTAGCAACAGCAAGGCCACTAAAGTGACCTCCACATATGCCATCATGAACCTCCTTAATGGTATAAGGAATTTCAGAACTTGTGAGGCATCATAAGAGAATACCATCAAAGCCACACTTATAGAGGAGTCCCCCCAAGATGACATAATGAGAGACCTTTTTAAGGAAGGCACGTTGTCCATTACGGGTAAGATCAGGAGGTAAGATGGAGAGAGAAAGGTAGTCAGAGTATTGTTTATACCAAAGGTCACTCAGGTCAGGGGTATCGGTTCCGATCGAGTAAACATTATGAGGTAAATAAGAAGGTGATTGGAGTCATTGTACGGTGATGAAGATTATAGAATCGATAGGTGAAGCGGGTAATTAGGAAGCTAAGCAGGCCATGGTATCTGCAAATTTGTTGGTTGAACATGGGATGGTTTGAAGGGTGTAACGATCAAAGGTGGTCAAAAGTATGTCTACATGATGTTTATACTTTTGAAGTATCTCATTATGACATTGGTACATACCATTGACTTGGTTTACGACCAATTGAGAATCACCAAAGATGTTGATTGATTTAACATCTAAGGCATAGGCAGCTTGGAGACCTAGTACGAGTGCTTCGTATTCAGCAATATTGTTGGTACATTCAAAATCTAATTTGAAAGACAAAGGCATGGGTTCACCATTAAGAGGAATGAGGTTAATACCAGCCCCACCCCCATGCTAACACTTAGAACCATCAAAAAAGAGTGTCATTTGGTAAGGAGGTTTGTCCAGGGAAAGGGTAGCAATTGACTCATCTGGAAAGTCAAAATTAGAGGGTTGATCCCCAGAAATAGGTGCATCAACCAATTGGTCGGTGATATATTGGCCCTTGATGGAATTTTGATGAATGAATTCGAGGTCAAGATCAGCTAAAAGCATAAGCCATCATGTGGCCCACTGATTTTGATAAGGTTTGGCATACATGAAGTGTAAGGGGTCGGTGTTGGTCACAACATAGGTTTTGTGGTTGAGTAGGTAATGACAGAGTTTGGTGGCAATGAAAACTAAGGCTAAGAAAAGTTTTTTAGGATGGGTGTATCAGGTTTCATAGTCCAAAAGAGTATGGCTTATGTAATAAACCACCTGCTCCCTGTGTTGTTCATCGCGATGAGAAAGCATGGCTCCCAAGGAATGATCGGTAGCTGATATGTATAGGTAAAAAGGTTGATCGTCTTTAGGTGGAATGAGTATGGGTGGTTGGAGAAGGTATTGTTTTAAGGCCTCAAAAGCTTTGTGACAGTCATCATCCCATTTAAAGGAGACATCCTTCTTGAGCAGATGATGAAATGGTTGACATCGATCAGATAATTGGGAAATGAAACAGTGAATGGACTGTAACTTACCTTGCAGACTACAGAGTTGGCTAAGGTTAGTAGGCGGAGGCATTTCGAGAATGGCCTTGACTTTAGTAGGGTCAACTTCTATACCATAGAGGGAAACAATAAATCCCAGGAGCTTTCCTGAGAGAACCGCGAAGATGCACTTCTTAGGCTAAAGGCAGACGTAATATTTAATGAGGTGGTCAAAGATGGTTTTGAGGATGGTTAGGTGCTCAGAGCGGCATTTAGATTTAGCCAAGAGATCATCCACGTAATCTTCCAATATGTGATGCATGATGTCATGGAAGATGTAAGTCATAGCCCGTTGATATGTGGCACCAGCATTTTTAAGGCCAAAAGGCATGACTCGATAGCAGAAGGTCCCCCAAGGGGTGATGAACGAGGTTTTGTGTTGATCCTCTGGGGCAAGAAGGATTTGGTTATAACCTGAGAAGCCATCCATGAGTGATAGTATCTCATGGCCAGTGGTAAGGTCAACTAGCTGGTCAATACCAGGTAAGGGAAAGTCATCTTTCGGGTAGGCTAGGTTGAGGTCACGGAATTCCATGCAAATGTGGAGTCCCCTAGTTGCTTTAGTGACAGGGAAAATGTTAGAAATCCAATGAGGATAATCAATGGGTAAGATGAAGGAAATGGAAAGAAGGTGCTGAAGTTCTTCTTTGACGAGAAGAGCAATGCGAGGGTGCATTTTCCTCAGCTTTTATTTGATGGGTTTGGCATCGGGAATGGTTACAATATTGTTGACCACTATGGTGGGGTCAATATCAGGCATGTTTGCGTAAGACCAAGTGAAAGTGTGGTTATGATCTCTGAGAAAAGAAGTGATGGCTTCCTGTTTGGTAGCATCTAAAGATTGTCTGATCTTTAGGATGTGTGGGTCATCCTGAGTATGAATGTTGATCTCAATAGTCGATTCATTCAACATGGTTTGCATCTCAGAAGGTAACGACTGATGAATATATGAGTCTTCTACACCAAGGTAGGTGAGTATGGATTCATCATCCTGACATTGAACGATGTTAATTGAAGGTGTATCGTCATCGATCATTTTAGGATACAGGAAGGGAAGAGTGGAAGGGGCCTCACCCTCACATTGATAAGTCAGAGGCCCCAAGGAAATGGTGTTTATGAAAAAAAAATTTAGGAGGGATAGATTCAGGATCCATCGACTCCATCGGTGAAGGTGGTGATGAAGGTGGAGCGGGTGAAGAAGGTGTAGAAGAGCTAGTGTCCTTAATGAGTTCAATGCGGGCCTGTTTGGTAGGTGGTTCAGGAAAGCCAATACCACTACGGTCATTATGTTTGTGGGTGGTACATGGAATAATGGTATGGCAGCCTTGCTCATAAAATCCAAAACCAAAACCCTTCCATGCACATCAGTGCAGGAAGGTGTGGGTGAAATGGTGATTGGTAAGTGATTGGAAGTCAACAGAAAATGGGTAGGTTTGTGGCGGTGGTTTGGGTGTGTAAGTGGTAGTATCAAGTCCCCCATAGGTGAGACTAGTACGAAGGTAAGGAGGACCATAAAGGAGATGTTCTCCTATATGGTGATCGTAACGTGGGTGTTGGTGAAGGCTTCCATACTCTTGTGGAGTAAGGAATGTGTTGACACTATATAAGTGGTACTCCCCCAGAGTGAGGCATTGAAAAACACCTTCCAAGGGATCAGTGGTTGGTATGTAGGTAGCTGGTATGGATAAAGTGTCAGAGGTTGATGCTGAGGTAGAGTTAATGGATTGGGAAGCTGATGGGTCAGCTGTGGAGGTTATGGCAGTGGTAGGAATGGAGGAGGTATGTGTGGTAGAAGTAGTGGTTGTACTGGTAGGTGGAGGCGTAGGTGAAGAAGTAACGGTTGTGGAGGTAGACAACTTAATAGGTATGAGCACATCATTGGGTTGGTAAAGCATGTTGCATGTTTTGAAAGGTGAGGGGTCAGCTGGAATGGTATAAGTGTGTCCTTCGTGTTCAAACTTTACACAATGATGCAAAGTGGAAGGAACACAACCCATGACATGGATCTAGGGTCTGCCAAGCAACAGGTTATATTGGAATTCCCCCTCCAAGACATAAAACAATTCTGGAACAGTGCGGGGGCCCACGTGAATGTGGAGGATGACAGTGCCTAGTGTAGAGGTGATAGCATCATTGAATGAATGCAACATGACTGGATGTTTATGCATGTAATTGTCAGGTATGCGCATTTGAGCGAATGCATGGGATGAAATGATGTTAATGCTAGTGCCCCCATCAATCATCACACGGCGTACCCGTATGTCATTGATGTGGACAAAGATGAAGAGGGATGGGTCTGGGTCATCATTTTGGTGTGGTGTGATCTCTTCCTCTGAGAAGCTAAGGGAGGCTACTTGGTGAATAGGGTGGGGTGAAGATGAAGGTGGTAATTTGGTGAGAGATGCTACATGATGGGGTGTGATAATGGAGGCTACAGGTGTAGGGTCATTGGGTAAAACCTCAATAGATTGAAGAACCTCCATGAGAGCTTGACGATGGGATTCCGAGGTTTGAATGAGGTCATATAAGGACATTTTGAGGGGAGATTGATGTAATTGTTTGAGCATGGTGCAATGTGTGATGCCATTAGAAATGGGGTATGTGGGGCTGCGGATAGTGATTTTAGGTATGGGTGCAGATGGTATGTTGGGTATAGGATTGGTTGGTGGGTCAGTTGCCTTTTCTTTTCCCTTATCCTTCTGTGCATGTGTAGTGACGTGTATCATGTTGATTTGAGGGGAGTTGTTAAATGGAGAAGGTGTAGGATGAGTGGTATAACGACATGAAGGGAAAAAACCTACTGGAGGAGAAAAGCCTTATGAGGTGAGCTGGGCGCAACAACATTGGGGTGGTGGCATGGCAAGTTCTCTGATACGAACCATGTTAATTTCAAATCTTGGGGGTGGCTCTAGGAGTTGTGAGGATGGTGGTTGTGGTTGTGGAGTGGGTAGTGTGGGAATGGGTGTTGGTGAAGTAGGATCCTCATCGAGAAGGTCATCATCGTCAAAGTTGGTTTCCGGTGGACATAATTGGATAAGGACGGTTTTCAAGGCCTTGCAGTTCTCCACATCGTGCCTTGGCACATGATGGTATGCGAAAATTTTAGTATCGTCAAACCCTTTTGGCTTGGGTTTGAGGGGGTCGTAAGGTCTGAGTGGTGGTAATGTGATGACAGAAGTCTCCAGGAGGTTGGTTAAAATTTTGGCATAGGACCCTGCTAGTGGATCGCAATGGGAAGTGATCGTAGGTTTGGATGTAGGTGTGGTTGATTGTTGAGGAATGGTCTTTGGAAGAGGAGGAGTGGATCGAGCTATGGGTTGAGGTGCTGGTGTGGTTTTAGGTGTCGATCATGTTTGTTTAGGTAGGGGTATAGTAGATGGATGGGTAGGAGGGTGTGTGGTTGTTTTGACTACCTTGTTGTGGGGTAGTGGAGTTTTACTTTTGGGTTACACCTTCTTGGGTAAAGGTGATGTGGGTGTATGAGGTCTAGAAGGAAAATAGATGGAGGAAGAGGGTGAGTTACCCACGGGGATAACGGGGGTGTTGTGAAGGTAGATGACATGGGTCATGCTTGGGGTGTGAGAGACAGCGACTGAAGTGTAGTGGGTAGTGAAGCAATAACTGAGGGTATTGGAGGTATGGGTGGTAAAGATGCTATGTAGGTGCTGGTGTAAGTCATGTTGGGCGTCTGGGGAGATTAGAGGTTTGTGAGGAAGGAATGGGTTGTTGTGTTTTTGGTTTATTGGTGGGTGGAGGTTTCTTGACCATGTGGGGAAGCTGAGATCCTAAGACGGATGGGATAGGTGCAGGTGTGATTGGTGCAAGCCGGGGTATGAGGTCGATGGGTTTGGTTCTTCTGTTTGGGTGTAGGAGTAGGTATGGTGTTGACTTTGGAGGATGTAGCTAAATCTAGTTTGATAGGTGGATGAGTAAGGCTGGTGGTCGGGGTGACCCCTAAAGTGGTAATAGGTTTAGTCGAGGAAATGTTGTAGGTATGGGTTTGGGTTTAGGTGTAGGTTGAGTTATGGGTAAGGGTGTGGTTTGAGCTATAACAGGTGTCATGGAAGGAGTTATGATAGAGGTGGTTGTGTTTGGTTCGATTGGTCAAAATATTTTTGGGTAGATAGTGGAGGTATCAGTAAGTGACCTTTGCATCTACATTGAGATAGGAAGCAAAAGGTGCCCCCATAGTAAGGCTCTATCCACATAATCTAAGTGATTGACCAAACATGAGAATGACACATATGTGGGTGGATTTGATGAGGACCTAATGGAAATTCCTGTAAAAAGTGTCTTAGAGACAGTAAATTGGCTAGCTTCAGCTTCCATGGGTAAGAGATCCGAAAGAAGGTCAATAGGATTTTGGGTAGCAGATGGAGAATGCTCGCCAAGAGGTAAAGGTATCTCAACTGGGTCTATGATAGGTGGAGGAGATGATGGGAGCTCCTCTATAGGTGGAGGAGATGATGGCTGCTCCTCTATGGGTGGAGGAGGTAATCATGTGTGTCCATCTGTGGGTGGAGGAGATAATGCGTGCTCCTCTATGGGTGGAGGAGGTAATGTAGGTGTCGGTTCTCTAAGTGGGAAAGCCAGGGGTGAGATTGTCTCAATGTTAGCATAAGACTCCTCCGTAGGTGATGAAGGAGATGAAAGGTGTTCCTCTGTTGGTGAAGTAATAGGAGAGGTTCATTCCGACACGAAAGGAGGATTTCAGGCTAGGATCTCCTCTATGGAAGGAATATGGGGTAATTAGGAGGTGACGGGTACGTCATTAAAGATAGCATGAACCTCGCGGGTATGGGTATTGTGAGTTGAGGGTCTCACCCAGTTTGATCAGACGAAGGGGCATGGTTGGGAAACAGTTTCTTGAAGATGTGTAGGTTTTGGCTAGCAGGTGCATTAGGATTATCCATGATTTAACTCACCTTTCTTGAACCTTTCTTGGAAATATATTTTTAAAGTGATGCAGTTGCCGTCACTATGACCCTTTACTCGATAATAATTACCGAAACCATGTTATTTATACCATACAGGCATGGGGCAAGAAGAGTCAAAACCAGTGATGTGGTTTTATAGGTCAAAGGGTGATGGCTCTGGCTTTGATAAGATTTTCTAAGATAGAGGAGTAAGGTTCCTCTGATTGGGGGTATATTTCTACTGCTATCATCTGAATTGAAAAGTATAGACGGGTGAGAGATTAGCTGAGGTGGTAGCCTGATTTGATGGATTTGCTAGGGCCGGCCTTGAGTACCACTGTGTTTGCGCTTGGTGCCTTTAGCTTTTTGAATAATTTTTTTTGTGGTTTTGGAAGAGGAAGAGGTATCATTCAAATTGAATGTAGATTTTTTTATTGCGTAATTGGATTTTCTTCTCTTCGATGCCCCTAAATCTCTAACTTTCGTGCCAAAGTGAATGCTTCATCGAATGTTTGAGAAGGTTTTGAACCTATACGGTGTGTGAGATATGTCTAACACAAGCCCGTGTGAAGAGATCAATGAGTTCTATTTGGGGTAGTTGGAAGGTGAGATGGTTGATAAAGCTACACCAGTGAACAAAATAATCTACGATAGATTCATCCTCATAATGATGCGTGGAGTATAGATCAGTCATGGTAACCTTCTTAACGATATTGATAGAGAAATGATCCAAGAAGGCATGCACTACCTGATTGAATGATAATATAGAGTGTCTACGTAACCCACTATACCAATCTAATGCAGGGTCTAGTGAGGGACATGGGAAAGGTTCTCAAGAGCAAGGCATCATCATGAGTGATTAGATAACATTCGTGTTTTGAAGGATCGCAAATGTTGCTGCGGGTCTTCTTTACTATTGAAATGATTGAATTTAGGAATTTCCCAATGCATGGGGTATGAGTGGACAGGAATGGATGGGTGGATGGGCTCGTTGCTAAATCTCATTATAGGTGAGAGTGTTGTGGGAGCCTAAAAGTGATGCCTCAAATGTCTGTATCTTGTCCAAAATCAATTTAATTGGGTCGTTGGTGGGTGTTGTGATGATTGGGTGTCTCCTATAGCATGAGAGGAGTTGGTTTTGGGAATATAATAGGGGTGACACTCTAGTGTATGGGGGTGCCATATAGGTTGATTGAGAAGAAGGTAGTGAAACAGGGGGTATGTACACATAGGTGAATAATGGATGAAATGGGAGGTCGTTGGTAGTATGTATAGGGAGGTGGAAGGGGTTGTGGTAACCTTAGTGGTAATAGGGGCTAATGATTGTGGAATGGAAAGGACCGTGTTTTGAAATGGGGTAAGGGTCACTGACACGGGAGATGTGGTATTTTAGCTATGGGTATGCATGAGACATTAGTGGTGCAGATGAGGTTGTGTTTGGGGGTAGTTTATCGAGTGTATGGTGGATGTAACAGGTACACAAAAAGATGGAAGATGTGACAATCATAGTGGGTATAGGACCTAGCTGCGAAAATATTGGGGGGTAAGGTAAATACAGCTAGCATAGAGCCATATGGGGGCTGATGTAAGAGTGGTAACGAGAGTCGGGGGGGATAGATATGGGCATGCCGTATATCAAGTAACCCAAGGCATCTTGAGTGGATTGAATGGGAAAGGTAAAAACTATAAAGCGGCAGGGGTTTTTGGTCAACGAGTCGTGTAAACTCCTCATCTCTGGTAGCGAATAGTAATAGGTTGGATGGGATCCATGGATGGTGATATAAAATAGAAGGTGGTGAAGGACTAGGTGGAAGTGGTTGACAACTTGTGTGAAATATGAGTGTGCACTTGCTTGTCTTTGGGTCAGCACCATGTTAACCAATACTAATTAGGTAGGGTTGCTTCTTTGTAAATGACACATAGAATAGTAGGGACAGGTGAATCTGCTGGTAGTAAAGAAGTGGATTAGGTACCAAATGATGGTTAGAATGTGAAACAAGATAACCGATGTCAGTTAAGGCAAGCCAACACTAGTTAGGGGTAACCACTGTTGGTCACTGTAAAAATAATGGAAAGTGAGTGAAAAACAAACCAGAAGGTGAAATCTGACAGGTATGACAAATTTGATTATGTTTACAATGTCAATGGGTATGATGGTAGTGACAGGGACTATGAAAAGTGGAAGATGATGAATAAAATTTCATTTTGGGTAGGTTAACAAAAGGACCTAGAACCAACGTCAATTGGGTATAACCAACGACAGTCAGAGGTAACTGACAATGGTTATTGTAAAATTGAAATAGTGATGAACGAAAAGTGGTTTTGAATTAAAATATGATGTAGAATCATACCTAGAATTATGAGAATGATGATGATATGGCCTAGGCACACTCAGGTGAAGCCAGAATACACCAGCTATGATGAGAACTATGCAAGGATGAACAAAAAAATGAAGAACGTGATCTCACACCTCAAAATGCAAGCCAAGTAGAAACACTAAGAAAAATGTGATCCTAGGAGTGCCCTTTTCTATTATGTCTATTTAGCTTATGCTATTTTGGGACTGACACATGAGTTGTGAAATAGATTTTTTGGTGAGGATGGCTTCCTACAAAGAATGAGATCTAAAAGGTGAGGTTTCATGTATGTTATGGTGGGGGCAGGCTTCGCTCAGAAGTATGACTCGATAGAGCTGCGAGCTGGGTGCCCACTGTACCATGATCATGTGATCACCTACAACTTTTTCTAGGTAAGATGTTGTTTAAGATTATGTATATTTGAATTTTTTGTGACGCTTGGTAAGACTCAGAGAAAGAGAAAAGGAAAGAAGTTCTTTTCTACGATTCATTTGTCAACCATCACCTAGTCATGAATTCCAGTGTATAGGTTGCCCTCAATTAATGCGAGCTAATGTGATAAATCAGAATGCAATGCACTTATTTTTAATCCCAAATCAAAGTCTGAAGTTCGATGACACAAAGAGATGAATAGGAAGAGGGATTCTCTTTCACTACAATGTAGAAACCACGAAGAAATGGTTCTTTTTTACTACACCAAAAGAAAGGTTTCCTTTAGAGCAAATAGAAAGAAAAGGTGGGTTACCAAGGAAGAAAATTAATGTGTATGATTTTCAGAAGGGAAACAAACAAATAATTTTTCCTAAGAATGAATCAAATGCAAGGAATCTGGGATGGGTCCCATTGGGTGTGCCAAAATGTTTCACCTGATTCTAGATCATTTCTTCGAAGTATTGATGAAACAAATAGGGTAATGGGCATACGAGGAATACTTGTTCAAATGTTGGTTGATGGGTTGTTGCACACGCATGACTTCTGAATCCATAGCTGATTGTGAGAACTTCCTTTTGGCTAGGAGGAACTACCTGTAATGAAAAGTAAGACCACCAAAAGGAATTAAACAATATATGCAGTGAACTACCTAGCGTATGCTAGATCTTAGAAGTGTGATACTTCCTAAATGGTTTTTGGTCCACTGTTTTAAACAATTTAATGTTATAAACAAAGTTAATCCTATTCTAGTTCTAAATGATTTAGGTATCTCACTTAAAACACAATTATAAATATATCTAATCTAATAGGTGTTGACAATTTTTGCACTTGTGTAAAAATAGGCAACTCGAAAATTCGTTACAATGGACATCTTTAGTAAAGTATACCTATGCTAAGGGATTTATGTCAGATTATTTTGTTATTGTTGATTTGTGAAAGAGATTAAGTGGAATATGTAGCTATGTGTGCTGTTAAAAAATGAAACAACTCACATAGTCTACAATCTCATGAATATCCTTAGAAAGAGAACACAAGTCCTAAAGGAAAGTTTTGCTATCATGATGAAGACACCGTATTTTAGAATATGTAAGGTGTATAGTTTTGGAACAACAGACATAGTGGCAGTTTTTCAGACAATCATATTCATGATTATTATCTTGATGCCTATCAGTTTTATTGCTCTATGTTCATTAAAGTTGTTATGATTTATAAGTTTGCATTTACCTATGCTTCCATAAAATATTACAATTAATTCGTTTCCTGCTACTTCCATGAAGAAAATATTGACAAACAAACAGTTACAATAATTTCCAAATGGAGATAGCAAAAAGGAGTCAAAACGAAGAATGGAAGCTAATATAATCACAAACCAGGCAAAGAGACACGTTTCATTCAATGATTATCCACTGGAGTTACAGGTATTCACTTCAAGTTATCCCTTATGTTAATTCATTTCATTGAGAAATTAAGTTGCCTACATCATTGTACAATCAAAGGAAAACTGGATGCAGAAAGAGATAATCAACTCATTTTTTCAATTTAATGCTTTATTCATAAGAGATCATAAGCTCTCACACACAAGCCATGGGATATGACTAAGTGACTCATCATATACATGGAAATGAAAATACCATGTGCTAAAGAACAAGAGTAGAGGAGTAAAAAGGAACCCATCATTGCCTTTTTTGTCTTCTATCTCCACTCCTCATCCTTTCCATATCCATCTCAACTCTTCCATCTTCCGCTTCCATCCCCATTTCTAAACACCTGCAAGACAAGAGAAGCATCTATCAAATTGAGCTTAGGGTACAATGTTATTACAATACTCATGTTCTAAACCAAATACAAATCCTGAATTCGATGTATCTAATGGTACTTAAAATAAAGAATTACAGAAACACATGGCACATGAAAACAAAGAAATACAGATTTTATGGCAACAAGGAAGAGGCAGAGTTCATAAAGTAAATCTGAAAAAAGGAGGTCAAATGAAGCTAAGAGTTGATTTAAGAAAAGGCATAATCTGAAGCAGCTTGTAACAAAAATAGATGAGATAATGACACTGGAAGGAGGTTAAAAAATGTTGCAAAAGAAGGAAATAAAAAGAAATAAATCACATGGATACAAGAGAGGCCAAAAGGCCTATTTATTTCGAACTCATTTTTGAGTTTTGTGGGAACATGTTGCAACATTGATTGAAAATTAGTTACTTGGTTAAGAATAAATGCATCTACTGAATGAAGCAAAAACATCATTTTCAGATAGTTATAGAAGAAAGAAGTGTCAGAATGAGCTAATAAGAAGATATTTTGCAAAATCTGGAAAATGAGAGGAAAACAGGATTCTAGAAAATTTTTGCCATAGTCTCCCCTTGTAAAATTGATTTTCAATTTAAAACAGAATTGAAACACATGATTTTAAGCTACCACATGCTTTCTAAACTATTTGAGCTTCAAAAGGAATAAAAACAGTTAAGAAAAGTACATGTTTCATCACTTCTAAGTTGATATCATGATCAAAAGAAACATACAGAAGTTTTGATGAATCAAGTAAAGCTAGCATGAACAACTTCATTCAAGTGATCAGACAAGCAATAGAGATGTTCATATCCTTTTAGAAATGGTCAAATCATAAGAATCTGGAGAGATAAGGATTCTAGAAAAAAAATTCCATAGTTTCCCCTTGCAAAATGGACTTTTCAAGAAAAACAAAAATGCTATTTTAATGCAAAATTAAAATACAATTACTACTATAAGTTCAGAAAAGGAAATTAAGTATTTTCTTCATTTTCTAGAAAAGGAACATCTATTTCATTATACATAATGGAATGCTATCATGTTTACATCAAAGGATGAGCCTTATAGCTTCTAGAAAATCTTTCTGACTAGAAATTTCAAAGCTATAGGTGCAAAGAAAGATCATAAACAGTTAAGCTTCTAACACTATGCTTTTCAGAAACTCTTCAACTAACAACTACTACAAGTAGAAGGTACAAGATCCATTCCAAGTCTACATGAAGATGGAGTTCTATCATTACAGAAAAGGAAATGAATCACAAGAGAAGTGAACTGCTAATGCTAAGTATTCATCTACAGTTATAGCTCAGCAATATCCAATAAACATTTCCAAATACCATTAGAGGTCTGCAAAGAAGTATCATAAAAAATAATGCTAAGAAGTGAATTTCTCTCACTACATCTTCAAAAATGAGTTCAAAAAGTCAAGCATGTATCTACAGGGAAGAAATTACTCAAAAATAAATCATTTTGCCTCTACAGAATGAAGGAAGGGTTCATAAATTACAAATATGCATCTATCACAGAAAGATGAAATGAAATAGAGCTCGTGTATAAACATGAAAAAAAAAATAGTCAACGCTTCCAAGTACTGAGACAAGTCTACAAACAGTTCATCAAAATGCACAGAAAGGAGCTTTAATGAATTTTGAATGACAAGTTAGAGCTCAAAGGACCACATCAAAAGGAAAAGACTGAACCCACAAAATATTTTTGAATATTTCACTTGATTTTTCCATGTTTCAGAGTTACAAAAATAAAACTCGAGTTCGAAAGCAGTTATCAAAAAAGGGTAATAGAACTTACCAAGGTGACCATGAATGAAACGAGCAAAAAATCAAAATGATTGTAGAATTTCCCTCTGTAGACTCATGTTAAGCTCGACAACTATCAAGATCACAAGAACCAGACAGAAAACCAGAAACAAGTAGAGATTCATGATTCCATGAAGAATATACAAAGCATAGAAATAGATCCAAATGATCTTCAGATCATATACAAAGATGAAAAGGTTGATCTACAAGATCAAAAAACAAAAGAAATACATATGGGTTTGTGAAAAATGAAGGCACAGTCAAGCAATCATGGCGTCAAACACCGAATAATGAATTTAAAGGATTGAAGATCTCCAAATCTCTACGCCACTCATGAAAATTGCAGATTGAGCAAAAAAATTGCCAAGGCTTCACCCACAAAATGAAAAACTGAATGAAATGACCAAGTGCGAAGCCCAAGTGTATAAAACTTCCATCAAACTAGGGTTTCAAAACCGTAACTCATGGTTAGAGGATCACTCATTCACCAAATGCCAAGTGGAGGATATAATGGCGATCAACAAACACAGTTTTCAAGTGATAAGCCTAGGTTAACTTCACCAACCGGAATAAATGCTCAAGCCAGAACCCTAACTCATGGTTAGAAGATCAACTGTGGCAGAGAAGCCAAGGATGAAGATCAAGGGCCATTAGCACTCACAAAATCCAAGCCAAACTTCCAATGGTTATGGTTACCACTGCCTTAGACCGCAAGGGTTGAGTTATCATGGAGGGGGGGCTAGCCCACGTAGACCCTCAATTAATCATTACAGGGGACCTTTTCAAAAGTCTGAAACTATAATGCTAACACAAAATCAAACATCACTATATGCCAAAAGTCCCGAAAAGGTAATGTTTGTATTATGTGCCAATGACCAAGTGTGGCGAATAATATACATGGTGGGCTAGGTAAAGGGTTGTCCCCTTTTATTAAAACACATGCAAATTACCTAAGTCCAAAAAGGTGGCAGCATCCAAAATTTCAAACAAACCAAGGTGGTCCCCACATGGGGTGTTTTTAAACCAAAAATTTGCAAAGTGTCACTCATGTGACCATCCAGAAGAGTGGAGGAAATCAGAGCATGTATACATTGGAGGTGTCCCCCACTTATATTTTACTATGTAAATATTGCTAAAGGTTGCATCCTTTTACCTACATAAAGGAAATGATATTTTTCATGCCTCCACAACAGGATAGAACATAGAAGATGACGAATTTGCATGTCCAAAGAAAGAAGACTTGCCTAACAAGCAATTTTTAATTTTAGAAAATTATTTCACCTTTCTTTCTTAAAAATAGAACAGTCAACTTCAGTTTGACTGTATTGTATCTAAGGCTAATAATGCCATTTCATTACATGCTCTAGTTTGTATTATTTTATTCCTTTATTTAAGGGATAAAATTAGGACACATGGGCGAGTACAACCTTTAGTCTATTTTTAGGAAGGGGGTGAAATTTTGCTATATATTGTGTGCTCTTGCAAAGCATAGAAAGAAGGGGGGGAATTTTTTCAGATATTTTTCCCAAAAGAACTTTTTATATGAGTACTGAAGCAATTTCTGCCAGTTTTTCCCTCTGAGTGTGAATTATTCCTTGCCTTTCCAAATTATTCTGCAGGCTTGTGTATGCCAGTATTAATCTTGTGAATCAATATTCCCTAATTAGTCACTTTACCCTGCTACAGATCTACTATTTTATGCTAAATTTCATTGTGCATGTTAGCTTACTAGTAGTGTTGTGATTTTCCCTCAGTATAAATTAAGTGTTTTTTGCCCTTACATTTCGCAGAATGTACAAAATTGGTTCATGCACATAAAGAATTCTTCACAAGTTTGTTGTGTATTCCACTCAAGTCAAGTTCTTTATTCAAATTTGGTGTATCACCTTAGTAATTATTTCATTTTTAGTCACTTCCTAACCCTAAAACTCCCAGAAAGTAGTCTAGTGAACACCAATAAGGAACCGGAATTTAAAACCCGAAGGTTCACCTCAAAATAAGTATACCCATAGACCTGAGGGATGATTAATTAGATTTGCATGCAAATTTCAGATTCTAGAGCAGATCAAAAGTAGATTTATAGCGAATAAAAGTTACTTTCGGGAGCAAAGCTGCAGCAAATTAATTATAAAGATTCGATGATCTTTTGGTGACTCTATAAAGCTAATTTCAGACCAGTATTGTAGCATGTTCCATTCCTAAAGTAAATATGAGATCATCAGTAAGAGGTATTCCTCATGAGTTTGTTTCTTTACCTTTGAAATATGCTAGAAGAAGAAGGGTTGGTAATACTTTGCCTTATAATAGACCTGGTTTTAAAAACCCTCCTTATATTCCTTCACCATCAATAAATTTTTCAATCAATATCCCAGTTTTTCCAATGGCTATTCAACCACCTAGAAATTATGTAGCCTTTACTAATGGTAGCCCATTAGTAATTACATTGTATCATGACATTCCTAATGCTGCTCTGAAAATTCTACCATCATTTACCGGTGAAGATCAAGTTACACCAACTGAACACATCAAAGATGTTGTAGCCATATGTGCAGTCCACAATATTACTCATGAAGACATATCTTTAAGACTTTTAGTTGTATCTTGTAAAGGGAAAGACTTGCAATGGTATAGGAACCTAGAAATTGGAAGAATTAGAACTTGGGATGGATTAGGAGAGAAATTACTGGAACAGTTCCAAGACAATTTAGATCGTTTGTCCCTGATAGAATAGCTATCTACTATCAAGAGAGCCCCTCATAAATATTTGTCTAGTTTCAACATTCGTTTTGCTAGAACTTGGGAAAGAATCCCAACAAGTGTTAAGCCTCAAGTTGATCACGCTTTCCTTTATCACCTCAGAGCATTGAATAGTGATATTGCAACTATGATTCAATCCATGGGAGCTTTTACTCTCCGAGGGGTCTATGACACTACTATAAAAGTTGAAAACAACCTTATTGAGGCTGGAAAGTTAGCACCAAGGCCTACAATGACATTTTTGGAAAATTTAGCTCCTATCCCACAACCTATTACAATTGTAGAGCCTATTGTTGCAGCCCCATCCCTAGATATGTTTAAAGCCTTGCAAACTATGGGAAATAAATAGACATCAATTGAAAATAAGCTTACATTTCCTAATAGGCCATATCAAGCTCCTTACTAGAAAAACTAGCAAAATAGGTAGCCTTACCAATAAAATCAAAATTACAGGAAGCCTTATCAGCAAAGGCAGTTTGATTCTAATGTTCCTAGTGCATCTAACACTTTGGTTCTAGTTAATATGGCCACAAAAGAATGGTGCTAACCTTGTAATCAACCTCATGAAACCGTAAACTGCCCAAATGCATTCTTGAACCTGAATCTTGTTGTGCAACCTCAATCTGAAGCATTGTTCATACCTCAAATGGAGGGTGGGCAGCAAGAAAGTCATGTTCAGAAAACACCTGAATAGAATTTGGTCAGCTTTAATGAGGAGGATTTCATTGTTGTTACCACTAGAGCTCAAGAGAAAGCTACTGAAAATAAAAAACAACAAAACAGACCTATGCTGCCCATTATTACTGATATATCAACATCTACAGTCTCAAAATTAGCCAACAGTCCTGCTGTCCCTCAGAAAACAACAAGTGTTGCAGCTGGTAAAGAGCAACAAAAACAACTTCAGCTTGATCCAAAAAGATTTTTTATCCCTCAAATATCCAAGTCTGCCAAAGCAGGATCAATTTTTACGAAAGCTTATGCTAAAACGGTCGAATCTATCTCTAAGACTGTTTCTTCTTTCAATATTGTTGATGTGATGAAGAAGCACAATGTTAACATCTCGATGTGGGATGCCTTAAGAATTCTAGGACAACAGGATTTACTCTCTCATGAACTAGCCAAACTGTAGATTTCTTCAAAAACAACAATAAAGGAAGTCCAAAATATAGATATGGTCCTTGGAACACTTGATCAAGATTGCATAAAGGATGTTGGATGGATGGTTCAGAAGGTTTTAAATGCTCATGACATAAATAAGTCACCACCCTTTTACCTATCTTTGATCATTGGAGAAAATTTAGTTCATAACTATATGGTGGAAAGCAGTGCAACTAGTACAGTCATGCCTAAGTCAATAGCTGAGAAATTAGGCCTGCATTATGAACCTACATAAAGGAGTGTTTTACAGCTTGATGGGACTGTAACCAATATAGTTGGAGTAATCAGAAATTTAGAGGTAACATTACATGCTTGCCCAAATGTTTCCATTTTACAAGATGTTACTGTTGTGGATTTACCTCCATATTTTGCTTTGTGCCTATCTAGAGACTTTACAGAAAAAATAGGAGGCTACCTCTCTTCTGATTGGTCTTTCTTATTTTTCACTACACCTTATGGCACTAAGGTTACCATAAATTCTAAGCGATTGGCTAGATTTCATATTGAGCCTCATTCACCAAATGTAGTAGCGAATTATTCAACTTTAGATCAATCTGATTTTGATAATGTAGCTCATATTTCAGCACTAGAAGGTGTTTCTAATATGTTCATGGGTGAGAAAACAATTGAAGAACATCTTTTCAGTGTTTATTGCATGCATGAAGAAAGTACAATAGTTCCCTTACTATCCAAAATAGAAAATAAAATAGAAGGGATTTGGAAGCTTCATTTTGATGGAGCTAAGAATAAGAGAGGACAGGGAGCAGGTCTATTGCTCACTTCCCCGACAAACGAAAGGTATTTTACAACTCCGAGTCTTCAATTTTTGTGCCCTTGTAATGTAGTTGAGTACGAAGCATTAATTCATGGCTTACTTTGGGCCAGAAAAAGAGGAATCAGCACGTTACAAGTCTTTGGTGATTCTGAGTTAGTAATAAATCAAGTAAAAAACTTCAATGTATGTAAGAATCCATTAATGAAGTCTTACAGGCATAGAGTTTTAGACTTAATCGAATATTTTTATGCCATTAATATTTAGTCTATTCCTAGAGCCAAAAATAAACATGTTGATAGACTGGCAGTAGTTGGTGCTAGTTTCGAAGTGCTGGAACAAATAGAAAGTAGCAAAGTTTAGACTCATGTTAAGTTAATTGTCAGACCTTCTATATCTAATATTGAATCTAATTGGCAGGTGTTTGAGAGTGATGATCAAATCTGCAGGTTTTTGCAGCAGGAAGCTAAATTTTCTGTAGTAAATCAGGATAAATTACTACACCTATATGGTGACCAAATTGTTCAGTTAAAGACAAACAAGTTTCCTCGAGGACTTGTCACATTGGAAGACATATTTAGCACCGATGACCAGTTAAGAAAGGACAAAGCTAATATGTATACTCGTACTGATAATTACGAAGAGGTTTTAGTTGATGAAGGAAAGACCTTATTTCTTGGAAAGGTAAGTTCCTTATCCAAAAAACAGTCTTTTATTAAGCTTTTCATTGAATTTAAATATGTTTTCATTTGGAGATACCAATACATGAAATGGTTTGACCCCAGTCTAGCATAGCCTACGATTGAGTTACATCCAAATTCTAAACTAGTTAGGTAGAAACAAAGCCCTATAAAACCCATAATAGAACCTCTTATGAGGAAAGAATTATCAAAATTGATTGAATCAGGAATTATTTTCTCGGTTAAGCATTCAAGTTGGGTAGCAAATCTTGTTCCAGTTTGGAAAAAGAATGGAGAAATCAGACTATGTGTGGATTTCAAAGATCTTCATAAAGCATCATTGAAAGATCATTATCCATTACCAAACATGGATCAAATTTTGAGAACAGTCTCAGGATCAAACAGATTATCCCTTCTAGATGGTTACAGTGGATATAATCAGATTTTAGTCTAAGGAGAGGACAAATATAAAATAGCTTTTACCACCAAGTGGGGTACTTATGCTTATAAAAGAATGCTTTTTGGTCTTTTAAATGTCGGTGCAACATTTTAACGTGTAATGGACATGGCTTTTTGTAGCCAACTAAATAAATGCATACTTGTTTCTTTAGATGATGTCGCCATCTTCTCAAAAAATTCTGATGAACATCTGATGCATTTGAGATAGACTTTTTAGATTTGCAGGTAGTTTGGAATATCTTTGAATCCCAAAAATTCTATCTTTTTAGTACATAAAGGTAAGCTACTCAGCCATATTGTTCCCAAACAGGGTTTAGCAATTGATCCTTTCAGAATTGAAGCTATATCACAAATATCATTACCTCATCACAAGAAGGCATTACAGAGCTTTTTGGGAAAAATCAACTTTGTCAGAAGATTTGTCCCAGATTTTGCAGCTTTGGTTAAGCCATTGACAGCCATGCTAAGGAAAGACAAAACATTCTCTTGGACCAGCGAAGCGAGAGAAGGTTTCGAGGCTATTAAAATAGCTATTTCTCAAGCTCCTACTCTTGCAAATCTAAATTTTGACAAATATTTTATAATGTATGCACTTGCAGAAGCTGAGACAATCTCAGCTATTCTAATTTAGGTCAATGATGAGAATATCTAACAGCCAATTACTTTCTTTGGACAAAGCTTGCACGATTACGAAACAAGGTACACATTCCTTGAAAGACAAGTACTTTCCGTAGTCAGAGGAATAAAGAATTTTAAGTACATGCTTTCCAACAATAGAATTCATGTTCTTGTTTCTCATCCAAATGTGAAAGCTTTCTTCTTAAACAAAGAGTTGAATGAGAAAAGAGAAAGTTAGATAATAAAGGTTATGGAATATAATGTTGATATCCGAGTTGCAAAGACATTTTGTGGTAAGGGTTTATGTGAGCATTCAACTGCTGATATGGAAAAACAACAGGCTGCAGAACCCAAAGATTCAAAACAACATGCTGAAACCATGTATAAGCAATCAAATGTTATGTTGCAACCAAGAAATAAGAAACCTAAACTTCCTAAAGAAATTTAGGAATCGAGATGGATGACTGATTTGGTTAACTGTTTAGAACATGGCACCTATCCGGAAGGCATGGATAAGAATAAATGAAGATATTTTAGATTACAAGCTATTCCTTATCTTTTCCTGGATGGTGTATTGTTTAAAAGAGATATAAATGGAATCTTGTTGCGATGTGTCGATTATGACAAAATTTAGAAGATATTATTAGAATTACATGAAGGACCTGTAGGATGTCACTTCTCAACATGAACTACAGCTTTGAAAATCATGAAAGCAAGTTACTATTGGCCTAGCATATTTAAGGACTATTTTGAATGGATCAGAAAGTGTAAGAAATGTACTTTCTTTGTCAGAAAAGAATGTTTAGCTTTGCTACCTTTGTAGCCTGTTTTAGCTGATCAGCCCTTTATGCAGTGGGGTATTGACTTTATCGGAATGATTAACCCACCTTCTTCACAAGGACATAAATGGATTCTAACTGCTACAGATTACTTTACAAGATGGACTGAAGTAGTAGCCTTGAAGGATGCTAATGAAGCTTCAATACTAGCCTTCTATGAAGGGATAGTCTGTAGATTTGGTGTTTCAGCAACTATCATATCAAATAATGCTTTAGCATTTCTCAGTGCTAAGGTAACAAATTGGGCTGTTAGCCATGGAATCTACTTGAGCTCTTCATCTAATTATTACCCATAAGGTAATGGATTAGCTGAAAGCACTAACAAGAATCTATTGAGAATCATCAGAAGAGCACTCAAAGATAATCAAAGAGCTTGGCATCTAATGTTGAATCTAGCACTTTGGGCTGATAGGGTGATCCCTAAGAGATTAGTTAGAAATTCACCATACAAGCTTGTGTATGGGAAAGAAGCGAGGATGCCAATTTCAGTTGAGTTACCCACATTGGATTTGCTGCATCAAATAGAATTACTTGAGAATGAACCATTACAGGTCCGTTATGTAGAATTGATGGAATTACAAGAACTAAGAGATCAAGCTCATTCAAACATGGAGAAGAATCAGAATTTGATGAAGAAGACTTTTGATAAGAAATTCAAATTCATAATCTTCAATGAAGGAGATATTGCGTTGAAATTGGATGTTGATCGTGCTAAGCCAGGAAGACACTCAAAGTTTGATCCACTCTGTAGTGGTCCTTATATGATATCAGCTTGTAAAAAACACAATGCTTTTCAGCTTTCCAAGTGGAATGGAGAGGAACTTCCCATTCCTGTGAATGGTATGTTTCTCAAACACTGTTATTGAAAATATTACAATGATTGGTTAGAGTAGGATTTTCCTTTCAATAAGTGCAGTTCTGCACATTGCATCGTTCTTTATTTTCAAAAAGTGCATTCATGTACCTGGTCTAGTTTGCCAGATCTTTTCCCAGATTTAGCTGTTTTGAAAGGGTTGGACCTTTCGGAAAAGGGCAGAGTTTGGTTTCAGATTTGGACTCCATACCCAATGGACAAGAGTAAGGCACTAGTCTACAAGCTAGCAGACAGCTTTCCCCATAGGATCGCCAGAAATGTTGACAATTTTTACAATTGTGCAAAAATGGGAAACTCGAAACTTCGTTACAACGGAAACATTTGGTAAAGTATACCTAAGCTAAGGGATTTATATCATATTATTTTGTTATTTCTGATTTTTGAAAGAGATTAAGTGGAATCTATAGCTATGTGTGCTGTTACAAAATGTAACAACTCACAGTCTGCTATAGTTTTGGAACAACAGACATAGTGGCAATTTTCAGACAATCATATTCATGGTTATTATCTTGATGCCTATCATTTTTATTGCTCTATGTTCATTAAAGTTGTTATGATTTATAATTTTGCATTTACCTATGCTGCCATAAAAGATTACAATTGATTCCTTTCCTGCTATTTCCATCAAGAAAATATTGACAAACAAACAGTGACAATAATGTCCAAATGGAGATAGTAGAAATGAGTCAAAATGAAGAAAGGAAGCTAAGATAATCACAAATCATGCAAAGAGACACGTTTCATTCAATGATTATCCACTGGTGTTCCAGGTATTCACTTCAAGTTATCCCTTATGTTAATTCATTTCATTGAGAAATTGAGTTGCCTACATCATTGTACAATAAAAGGAAAACTTAATGCAGAAAGAGATAATCAACTCATTTTTTCAATTTAATGCTTTATTCATAAGAGATCATAAGCTCTCCCACACAAGCCGTGGGATATGACTAAGTGACTCATCATATACATGGAAATGATAATACCACATGTGTTAAAGAACAAGAGTATAGGAGTAAAAAGGAACCCATCATTGCCTTTTTTGTCTTCTGTCTCCACTCCTCAGCCTTTCCATCTCCATCTCAACTCTTCCATCTCCATTTCTTAACACCTACAAGACAAGAGAAGCATCTGTCAAATCGAGCTCAGGGTAAAATGTTATTCCAATACTCATATTCTAAAGCAAATACAAATCCTCACTTCGATGTATCTAATGGTACTTACAAGAAACAAGTATAGAAACACACGGCATAGGAAAACAAAGAAATACAAATGAGATGGAAACAAGGAAGAGGAAAAGTTAATAAATTAAATCTAAAAAAAGGAGGTCAAATGAAGCTAAGAGTTGATTTAAGAAAAGGCAGAATCTGAAGCAGCTTGTAACAAAAACAGATGAGATAACGACAATCGAAGGAGGTTAAAAAAAAAGTTGCAAAAGAAGGAAAGAAAAAGAAATAAATCACATGTATACAAGAGAGGCTAAAAGGCCTATTTATTTCTAACTCATTTTTGAGTTTTACAGGAACAGGTTACAACATTGATTGAAAATCAGTTACATGGTTAAGAAGAAATGCATCTACTAAATGAAGCACAAACATCATTTTCAAATAGTTGCAGAAAAAAGAAGTGTCAGAATGAGCTAATAAGAAGATATTTTGTAAAATCTTGATCAAAAATATGGAAAATGAGATGGAAAACAGGATTTTGGAAAAAAAAATCTAGAGTCTCCCCTTGTAAAATTGACTTTTGATTTAAAACAAAATTCAAACACATGATTTTAAGCTACTACATGCTTTCCAAACTATTTGAGCTTCAAAAGGAATAAAAAAGTCAAGAAAAGTACATGTTTCATCACTTATAGGTTTATATCATGATAAAATGAAACATACAGATGTTGCGATGAATCAAGTATTAAAGCCAGCATGGACAGCTTCATTCAAGTGATCAGACAAGCAAGAGAGATGTTCATATCCTTTTACAAATTGTCAAATCATAAGAATCTGGAGAGAGAAGGATTCTGGAAAATTTTTGCCAGAGTTTCCCTTTGCAAAATGGACTTTTCCAGAAAAACAAAAATGTTATTTTAATGCAAAATTAAAATACAATTTCTACTATAAATTCAGAAAAGGAAATTAAGTATTTTCTTCATTTTGTAGAAAAGGAAAATCTTTTTCACTATACAAAATGGAATGCTATCATCTTTACATCAAAGGAGTAGCGTTATAGCTTCTAAAGAATCTTTCTGAATGGAAATGTCAAAGCTACAGGTGTAATGGAAGATCATAAACAGTTAAGCTTCTAACACTATGCTTTCCAGAAACTCTTCAACTAACAACTACTGCAACCAGAAGGTAAAAGATCCATTCCAAGTCTACATGAAGATGGAGTTCTATCATTACAGAAAAGGAAATGAATCGCAAGAGAAGTGAACTGCTAACACTAAGTATTCATCTATAGTTATAGCTTAGTAATATCCAATAAACATTTCCAAATACCATTACAAGTTTGCAAAAAATTATCATAAAAAATAATGCATGTGACCAAATACTCATGTGACCATCTAGAAAAGTGGAGGAAATTAGAGCATGTATACATTGGAGGTGTCCCCAAATTGAATTTTATTATGCAAATATTGCTAAAGGTTGCATCATTTTACCTATACACAGGAAAAGATATTTTGCATGCTTCCACAATAGGACAGAATAGAGAAGATGACGAATTTTCATGTGCAAAGAAAGAAGACTTGCCTAGCAAGCAATTTGTAGTTTTAGCAAATTTTTCACCTTTATTTCTTAAAAATAGAACAGTGAACTTCAGTTTGGCTATATTGTATCTAAGGCTGATAATGCCTATTTCATTACATGCTCTAGTTTGTATTATTTTATTCCTTTATTTAAGGGATAAAATTAGGACACATGGGCGAGTACAGCCTTTAGTCTATTTTTATAAAGGGGGTGAACTTGTGCTATATATTGTGTGCTCTTGCAAAGCACAGAAAGAAGGGGGGGAATTTTTTTAGAGATTATTCCCAGAAGAACTTTTGATATGAGTACTGAAGTAATTTCTGCTAGTTTTGCCCTCTGAGTGTGAATTATTCCTTGCCTTTCCAAGTTATTCTATAGGCTTATGTATGCCAGTATTAATCTTGTGAATAAATATTACGTGATTAGTCACTTTACCCTGCTACAGATCTACTATTTTATGCTAAATTTCATTGTGCATGTTAGCTTACTAGTATTGTTGTGATTTTCCCTCAGTATAAATTAAGTGTTTTTTGCCCTTACATTTTGCAGAAAGTACAAAATTGGTTCATACACATAAAGAATTCTTCAGAATTCAATTGTGTATTGCACTCAATTCAAATTATTTATTCAAATTTGGTGTATCACCTCAATAATTATTTCATTTTCAGTCACTTCGTAACCCTAAAACTCCCAGAAAATAGTCTAGTGAACACGAATAAGAAACCGGCCTTTTAACCCCGGAGGTTCACCTCAAAATAGGTATACCCACACACTTGAGGTGTCCCCATTGTATCTACAAGAGAGAGAGATATTTTGCAGACTTAGAACATCTATTGCCATCTCTCTGCCAGGTGCACTTTCGAGAGATAACAATAGGGTAGGTCAAAATAAGATCCAAAGGCCAAATTATTGGTTTTGGATCTCTGGAAGTCTGATAAAGGTCTCAGGTATATTCAGAGATGGATGAGGCTAAGATGAAATTAGGTGGGTAGGTCTTTGTTCCAGGTTATATGGGAAAATATAGAGACCGATGTTAGTTAAGGGTGACCAATGATGGTTAGGTGTAATCGGTGCCAGTTACTGTGGAAATCTGGGAATGCCACAGAATAAGCTTTGGGTCTCCTTTCTGATTGCACAAAGGATTTTAGTCGGGATGAGGTATTTGGTGACTTAGGTAGGATTTAGAGAGATTTTAATGGCTATATGGAGGTAGAAGTGTTGAAGAAGGTCAATAGGTGGGTAGGTAAACACTAGATGATAAAATAATGATGAAATGAAATAAACCAGAGAAGTATGACGTTATACTTACTGGGATTCTGGTCGTGGATGTCTGTGAGTGAGGGATGAGGGATGGAGGTGCTGATGAGAGGTTTTAAGGTTACAAGTGATCACCAACTGAAAGAAATCTTCTGCATGGGCTACATGCACATTCCTCTTTACATGGTTAGATCAAATCATGGCTGGGATGGTTGGGCAAGAGAAAGTGCTTGATATCCTTCCTTGTATGCATGTTCTCTTTGGAATTCACTCTCTGAAGATGTGTTATCTCGCTGAGATTTGTTAATGGTCACCAACCTTTTGCTAACATTTGATAACCTTCTTTTTTAAACCTCCAACCTTGAGAATAAGGTTGTTTTGGGGTTAAAAGGATAACCGACGGTAGTTCCAGCTTACAGTGTCAGTCAAGGTGGAATTTCCTAGGTTTACTAAACTAGGGAGATCCTCTTGATTTCCTTAGATCTCATGTCATTAACCTGTGGATTAGACTGGGAGCTTCTTGTAATTATGTGGGAATGTGGTTAAAGGGAATGTAGGTATTGATTTTTAGGGTTTGGGTAAGTCTTAGTTAGTTATGGCAACTTTCTAAGAAGAGGTCTTAGGTTAAGTTAGCTTGGTGAGGTGTCTAAGTGAACTGTATGTGTGGATATTATTTAAAATAAGATATTTAAATAATAAATATAGTGAGGATAATGAATTAATTAAATTAAATTAATTAAATTAATATTAGTGACGTGAAAGGGGCCATGGCTAGGTGAATGTGATGAAGGGTGTTTATTCGTCGAGGGACCAAAGGGGAGTGTGACCTACTTTTAGTGTCTACAAAGGTATGTAATGTTCTTATTGATGGTGGTAGTTGTGAGAACATGGTTTCAAATGTGATTATCGAGAAATAGGGTCCGCATTGTGAGATAAATCCTAACCCTTACCGTATTACATGGTTTAAGAAGGGTAATTAAGTTATTGTTGATAAGAGATGTTTAATAATTTTTTCTATTAGGAACAATTACAAGGATGAGATTTGGTGTGACGTTATTCCTTTGGATGCATGTCATATGCTGCTAGGAAGATGATGTTGATTTGATAGAAAATATATTCATGACGGGGGAAAGAATACTTATAATTTCTGAAAGGATGGCACAAAAATATTTTTGCTACCTCTTAAGGAAGAGAGGAAGGCTGAAAATATGCTTTCTGCAAAGGTAACCAGTTTATTTTATACACTAGTCGAAAATAAGGATGAATTTGTAAGTGTACAAATATTAGTAGAAATAGAGTTAATAGAATAATTTAATAATATTATTCTAGATGAGTTACCAGACAGATTACCATCCAAAAGATATATTCAAAACCATACCAAATCAAATGGCTTATAAGATGAGCCCGACGTTGAATGTAGAGTTGAATTTGTAAGTGGTAGAGCTCGTGAGAAAGGGGACCGTAAGGGAGACCATGAGTCTGTGTGCAACTATTGCTTTATTAATACCAAAGAAGGATGGAACATGGAGAATGTGCACAAATAGAAGAGAAATCAATAAAATTACAATCAAGTATAAGTTCCCAATACCTCATCTTGATGATATGATGGATGTGATTGCTGGATCTAGATATTTCAGAAAGATTTAACTTCGAAGTTGTTACCATCATATTTAGATCAGAGAAGGATACGAGTGGAAAACAACATTCAAGATAGGAAATGGATTATATGAGTGGTTGGTGATGCCATTTCGGTTATCTAATGCACCTAGTACTTTTATGAGACTGGTGAACACCGTGATGTAAGAGAATAATGGTAAGTTTGTTGTAGTTTATTTTTATGATATTGTAGTGCCCACTTGCCTTTGACACCTTTTGATACTAATCATGATACTTTTGATTATATTATGGACATGATTATGCACTTTATTGTAATATGATGTTAGATGTTAGATCAAGGATTATTGTTGACTTGATTCAATTATGATACATGATGATTATTAGAGGCACTTTAGATATTGATGTTGATATACTGTTTGACATGGTTATACTATGGATGTTGTTTGGACATGTGATATTTAGATATTGTGAGTAGACCTAGTAATGGAAATTATTTGATGATGATACAGTGGTTGAGTAAAATTACAAATGATCTAGTTGGTTGTTTGGATGTTGTTGTGATCCATATATCTAGATGATTTTGGAAATTTAAATTATATTATTTTGGATGTTCTAATATGGCCATGACGCCGAAGGAGGTATTTTTGTTTTACAGGTTAAAATATCACAACAAACATGGGGGCATTGGAGACCAACCACATTGGAATTCTAGATGAATTCAACAAGGTCACCATGGCAACTAGTATTTGTTTGTGCGTGTTCGTGTGTCTTAGGGATTCCTATGGGGGGGATCACCTTTAAATGTGACCAAGGGGTTATGTGTTTTTTTAAAATTATTTGACCCTTTTGTTTAATGTTGCATGTGTTTATTTTGTGATGCTTTTGCCCCTTTATTTATTTATTAAATGTTATATTAATATTGTGAGTAAGAATGTTGCTAATATTAATTAATTAAAAGATATCATGAGAAATTAATTAATAGAGTTGTTTTCCTTGATTCAAAGTGTTGTAAGAGATGCTTAAGTGATGTGTAAGTTAACTTTTGAGTGTGAAACACTCCACCTTCTTGGAAATTCAAAATTGTCCTTGGAGGCTAATTTTGGAGGCTTGTGGGACAAGTTAAACTTGTCTCATACCTCTTAAATTAAATTACCAACCATACCTATGGTTGGAGAGTTGATAATTGACTTTTATAATACTTTTTGAGAAGGTAATTTGTAGGTTTTAATTGCACTTTGTTACATGATTTAATTTCAGTACATTGGGGTGTGGGTTGGATTTGAGTGTGTAAGTAAACTATCATTTTATTCACCCACCTATTTATTATGCATTGGAGAATGTGTTATCCAAAATTCACCCCAAGGTAATTTTGATAACATGCATCAAATTCTCAAGTCCGAGGCAATTATATTGATTTAGGGTGAAAGGTCATGTTTCTAGGGTCCCCTCATATTTTTTCTAACTCCCCTGTCCAAGTAGAAGAGAGCAAGTTCTAAGAAAATGTAAAAAATTGCATAAAAAACAAGCTCGGGCCAGAAAAAATCACGAAAAATGGCTAAGTCCTAGCCCGGAACAGTTTGGGACGCGCGGGACAAAAGTACGCGAACCGGCCGAACCAGGTGAAATGAGTCAAGGCAGCCCGAAACAGTTTGGGACGCGCGGGACAAAAGTACACAAACCAGCCGGATCGGCCGAAATGAGTCAAGGCAGCCCGAAACAGTTGGGCCGAAGGTACGTGAAGTACGCGAACCGGCCGGATAGGCCGAAACGATAACTTTCAGTCTAGGGCGCGCGGGACAAAAGTACACAAACTGGCCGAACCGGGTGAATCGGGAAAATTTGTCCCAGACGGTCCGAAGGCAAATGGGACATCTGGGCCGCGAGTATGCGAACTGGCCGGTTCGGCCGAAATGGGAAATTTCAGCACTGTGCTAAATGGGACAGAGGGACGTGTGGGACGCGAAAAGCCGAAGCGGCTGAAGGTAGAGGAGAAAAGTCAACATTTGACCCGTGGAACTTCAAATGGCCATAACTTTTGACTCTGAGCTCCGATTTTCACAAAATTGGACTTTCTAGATTTTCAAATGACAGAAAACGCCTGCCAGACCCAAAATAGCTGCCCGCACTCAGAAGGCCATAATTTTTGCATTTCTCAACGAAATCGCACAAAATTGGTACCGTTGGAATCATGGTTCCGAGCCCAATGCATAGAAATAATAAATTCCATATTTGATCAGATATTGATTGAAACTTTTAAGAAAACGTGGCCGGGTTCAGAATAGTGTTTTATTTGGTAGCTGGGAGTGCAATTAAGAGGCATGGCCATCATTCTCTCTCTGCTACAGCACATGGGACAGTATGGGGATCCTTTTGCAAGTAATGTATAATAATTTCACTCAATTTAATGCCTCTTACAGGTGGTTGAAGGACAGATTTCAGGATTTCCATTTTCCCTTCCCTTTTCCTTCTCATTTTTCTATAAATTGGAGTGTTGAGCTCATTGTAAAGAAGAGAGTTTTTGGGTAGCAAAGCTCTGCCAAAATTGCTTTGTGAAGCCAGTGTGTTACAGGCCCTTGTAGTGGACTCTTTGCATGGTGATCCCGGCCCTTATCTTGTAATAGACTGAACTGTGCATACCAGGAAGCAATAAAATACAAGTTTGTGGATGTATCTTCCCCTGCTGTGTTTTCTTGCATTCTTCTTGCCCTTTTATCTTTCCACAAGAATATTGTGTCTAATATTATGTTCTTGCAGGAATTCATTAACATTGTGTATGCTTGGAATATTGTTGTGAATGCATTTTGCTAGATTATGGTGAACTGTCATCACCTCTTCTAGTGTGCACTTTCCCTCTGTATTTCACACATTTGGAGACTACTCTCACACCCTCTTTTTCTTTTGTATCGCCGCTTTAGTGTAGGCTTTCATTTTATGCATTCTCTCTCCCTGGTCCCTTGGAAATTTAGATTAGAATAGTTAGCTTATCCTGCATTAGAGTAGATTGTGGCAGGTAGTTTAGGAGCAAGAACCAGCTTTCTCTGGAGGTCTATCTCAAGTAGCAAGTCCCACAACTTGGAGATAGTACCCATGTTATCCAATCACACTGTGAGTTCAAATATATGCACAGGGGTGCGGTGATTCGGTGATAACAGAATGAAGTTGACTTTTGGGGTAGGGGTTGAGGATGTGTGATGTGGCATCTTACATGGATCCACCACATCCTCTTCCCTTCCCTCTTCTATAATATTTTAATTCCTTTCTTTGATTTTGGTTGCTTCACTTTGGAGACTTCATTCTTGGGAAATTCTTTTGTTGTTTTTAAGTTCATACTTTGAATAAGTTTTTGGAAGATTTTTGCATGCTTGCATTGGGCTAAAACTTGTTGTTTTGGAACTTGGAACAACTCCATCATGGATGGGTAGGAGTTTGGCTCTTGAAATGATTTTTTGTTTTGTTTATGAATATTTTAATGTGTGAATATTTGGGCATGTTTTTGGGTATTTCGGTAGATGGCCTAGGAATGGTGTAGGAGAAGACTATGGGGTTTATTTTATGGGAGGCACAAGTGTGTTTTAGGGAGGTATAAGGGAGGAGGGAGTTGGGATTTGGGTTCCACCTTACAAATAAATATCTTGCATTTATTTACTCATTATGGGGTGCCATAAGAGGTTGGGGAGGCATAAGGAAATGTGAGGAATAAGGGGTACTTGGGGAGGCATATGGAATGTCAGAGATTTGATATACTATACTTTGGCGGTTTGTAATTAAGGTGGCGATACCCATTTCCCCTTTTGGGAGGCTTAAGAATCATCCCCCATAGTTTCTTTCTCATTTGGCTTGTTGATGAAGACTCTGTAATTTTTTTCATGCTTTAATGTAGTTGTAAACTACATTCTGTTTTGGACTGTGTTTTTGTTGTAAAAATGTTACTTGTCTGTTTTTGGAAGCTTGTTGTTGCCATGAGTTAGATCACATCTCTTATTGTATTGTGGTTGCGGCTAGGGGGGAAATGAAGAAGGATGGATTCTACTCTTCATTGAATGTCTTTGTTGGGTGTAGAGCATTGCCTTTCCCTTACTCTTGTTGTCATCACAATTTGAAAGAATGAGAAATCTTCATGTTGCTATTCTGGAGCTGAGAAAAAGACAATTTGACAGTGCCTTGTGAAATGAAATATTATTTTAGCCCTTTCCCACTTTGCAGTGCATGATTTGTATATTAATTTTAATGCAAGGACACCTTTTATTTAAAATGAAAGTTAAAATTTGAAATGTATAAGAGTTATACTTTGTATTTATGTTTTTCGAAAGAATGTGAAAGAATGATACGTATTTTGTATGTTGTATTTTGAAATCAAATGGAAAGGAAGTTGTAATATTTTCATTTGAATTAATGGAAGTGTTTTCCTTATTCATATGATAATATTTCCATTAGACATCTCTTTTTAACATGCACTACGAAATCCCTGTTTGGAAAGTGGAAAAGTGAAACACGTGAGGAGAAAATGTATTATTCTGCCTTGTTTATAATATATCATTTTGGAAAGAATATAAACTGCATTCTTGTTTCAATATTTGATTGAAACAAAGAAAAATATTTATGACCAGCATGGAATGAATTTAATGTTTTATTTCATGGCAAAAGAGATAGTTAATTTGTGTTCTGTAAATGTATACACTTCTTTCAATTTACTGTATACTTTGTAAAATTCCTTTATCAAATGTTCAAATAACTCTGTAAATAGATAAGAGGAAAATGAAATAATCAATTGAACTTAATGAGGAAAAAATGATCCCAAACCAAATTAAAAAAACTTGGGAAATGTCTTGAAAATCTTCTAGTCGAGCCAAGGCAAATCGACAGGCTTTTTGCTATAAAAAAAAAGAAACTTGAAATTTTGAAATGCAGATCAAACCAACAATTTTACACTTGCTATATATCATAACACTTTCCTAATGGAAATCTCCATGTCTATATGACATGTTGAAGGAGAAAGAGTGACAAAATTTGAACAAAATTTGATAAGTTAAAGTTTACCTGTTTGCACTGTAAAAGCCTGCATAACCTTTTCATGAAATTGACCCCTCTCACTCTTATCAAAATAAAAATTTAATGGATTCCTATGTAAAGAAGACGTCGAGAGATTTCTAGAAAGTCCTTGTTTTCCCAAAACTAATCTCTCTATCAAAATTTATGACCTTCTAAATTTTGTCTTCACTGGGCGTAAAAAAAAATTGGGAAAACATTCCTTGCTGGGCCTGCGGTACCCAATTTTTCCCTTAGAGCTTGAGAAAATTTTTGGGAAAATTTTACAAATTTTGCCCCCCGCCCCGCAGCCAATCACAGGTTGTCATGTGGCACCATGAGGTTTTCACACAGGGGCAGATCCCTTTTTAACTTATCGCTTCAAGAAATTTTTGGAAATGTTTTCCAAATTTTCCCCGCCGCCCCACCAACCCGTAGCAAATCAGGAGCTGCCACGTGGCATCTTGAGGAAATGGTGGAGGAGAGGGTCCTTTTTTGCCTTTTTTGTTTCAAAAAAATTTCAAATTTTTTCCAAATTTTCGTTGCCACCTTGTCGACAACATCTAATCTGAATTTGCCATGTGGCATCGCGATGTGCTGATAGAGGCATGGGTGAATGTTACCCTTTTTTCCCTTTGGAGCATTAAACAAATTTTCTTCCCACTGCCCCTCTTTCCCCACGTTGGCTTATGAGATGCCACGTGTCCCTCGTGGGAGCTCATGTGCAAAGGTGGCTTTCTTCCCCTTGGGAAATTTTTCTCCCTGTAGCCCACATACCTGTCAATGGGGAAATTTTCCTCCCCGCGGCTCGCTAACCCTGCCCTTGGGGAAAATTTTCTCCCCTGGGCCCACAGGCCCACTCTTGGGGAAAAGTTTCACCCCCAAGGCCCGCTGGCTCATAACTTAAAAAATATGAGGAGTTAGGAGGACTTCTTTATATCAATGGAAAGGTGAGGAAATTTCCTATCTAATGGGAATGATTTAGGGAAATTTTGAATGCACTAATTTTGAGAAAAATCAAGTTGAATATTTAAATCTTGTTAGAGATTGGGTGTGGTGAGGAATTACCCTCTTACCCTAATTGAACTTTCTAACCCTAAATTGTTGGACCTTTTGACCTATAATAATTTTTAATTAAAGAAAAGAATATTCTATTGGATTAGAATTGATATGAAACTTGTTAGTGGCAACTGTTGTTTTGTAACCTTGTTGTAGACTCTTTTAAACAAAAAAAAATTATTCCATAATTTTCCTAACTAATCCTAGGTTGTTCTTGGGTCTCAAGTGAGTTGTTTTTAGTGGGAATTACACTAGAAAACTTGGGCCATTAGGCACACTAGAAAACTTTAGACATGAACCTTAAACCTAGCACACTTTTAAATCTGGAAAACAACTTAGTTTAGAAATTACTAATTTTAGTAAACAGGGGAAACTAAGTAAAACCTAGATAAAGGAGCTAACTCTCATCTTGATCTATGCAAGAGGCACAACCAAGATGAGGATCCTTTTCACATAGACCTAGGCATACCACCTATAGAGCATGTTGTAGCAGCTATCCTACCACAGATCTTATAGAATCTTCAGGATGTTAATGTTTCTCTATGAGGAGGATCAGTACAAGGGCATGTAGCCAGACACAAAAAAGTCACTTCCATTGAGGGTTATGTATCTCCTCGACCCAATGAGAAGCATAGAGGAGATAACTTCCATGCCAAGTCATCCAGAGTAGAGTCACCATAAAGGGACAAGGTGACCGAGTTTCAGGACATAGGGAAAGGTCTTAGAGCCCTAGGATTAGGGATGAGCATGTAGAGAAGCCTAAAGGCTGCCAGACCATAGTTGCAGATCACATCAGGGAGATCATGAAGCTTCGGCCATCACATTATTCTAGTGACACAAGTGGATTTCAGGTAGAGGCCTAGTTGGTGAGCTTGTACAGGTGCTTCAAGCTCTGACTTGTTCTAGTAACACAAAAGCTCATGTTGGAGTCCATCTACTGAGGGATGGAGCTAGTGTCTGGTGGCGGAAAGAGGAGAAGCAGCTACATGTTGATTCTAAGATAGTTAACTGGGAGCTCTTTGAGGAGTGATTCAGGAGTAGATATTTGTCACAGAGGTGCATACATCAGTAGATAGATGAGTTCCTATTATTGCAAATCAGCAGCACCCCTGGATGTAAATCAAGGTTCTGAATTGATGTTTTAGGCATCGAGTGTGATTGCACAACATGGAAACCTCTCTCAAAGTGTGGGACTTGTGAAATGAGAGAGGAATGTCCAAATTAGATGCTGGTTCCTCAAACTCCTCTGATTTAGATCTATATTTTGCACAACTACAGAGGTTCAGATCCTAATCCTACTCTAAATTGCAAGGGGACAGGGATAGAAATGCAAAAATTGAAACTAACTAATGATGGTGATGCACCAAAGGAGTGGTGAAACATTTTTTACCATGTAAATAGACACAAATTCATGAAATGCAACAAGGGAAAACATCCACAAGCTGATAGATGCAATTAGGGGTCTTAAAATGAAGTAAAACAATACAAACAGAGGACTGAAAGCATTCACAGAGTTTGCACTATCATTTCCATGTAAAATCTCTTGCATTCCACCCTCAAAGAGGTATAAACCTGCTACAATCACTTGTTGGAGGTGAAAGAAGAAGTTTTCTATGCCAAAAAGTGTTCAACCATGAAGAAATGAGCCAAATCTAGCTTTTACAGTACATGGGTCGAGCCCAGGAGAGAGAAAACGTGAAAAATGCATGGGAGCCATCCCTCATTAAATGAAATTGCATTAAAAAAGCATGGAGGTCCTTACAAACCCATGCTCTGACATTTTTGACCATGCTGGAGAAGAATGCGACCCATTTCGCATTAAAATTGGTTGTTGAAACGTCAGTTCTGTCCATGGGTGCATACCAGAAGTGTTTTTTTATTTTCTCTCTCCAAACTAAACCAAAATTCATAATTGACCATGGAATCTTGTAGATAATTTCACCAGATTTCCATTCATATAAAGAATGCAAAAATCTAAGCTTTGGATCGAAAGTTATGGTGATTTGAAGTTTTAGGGCAAAAACATGCCAAAATCGGATCAGCGGGTAAAAAGTTCAAATTTTTACCCGTTTGGTCTTTGGAACATTTTTCAAATTTTCCCCATGCTCCGCCACTCTAGGTGCCACATGGCACATTATGATCGAGTGCGGGACCTTCTTGACCATTTTTTCCTTCAGGTTTCTTGGTGTTTTTTCGCCCTTCGACATGTGACAGCTCTTGATTGGCTGCAGGCCTTCTAGGCAAAAATTTCCCACCAAAACTCCGCTGAGCCATAACTTGAAAAATACGTGGAGTTAGGAGGAAAAATTTACCTTTCTGGAAAGTTGAGAAAGAGCTCTATGTAATGGTGCCATTTCCAGAAGGGTTTGACTGTGTGGAAAACAAAATATTCTGACTGAGGCACAAGAGAAGGAAAGATGTAAAGGAGTTAGCCATAAAATGAGTAGGGGGCACATTTGGGATAACAATTTTGGTGACTCAGAGGGGTCATCTGCCTGCTAAATGAAAATACCAGTTTCTTGAAGTAGTCCATTGGGCATGGAGTCATCAAATTTTCTGTTAGAACACCAACTAACTTAGAATGTTGCAAGGAGGAAGATGGAATATCACCTGATAGAAGCAAGGACTGCAAAACAACTCCAGGGACAGCAATTTGTGCCAAAGCACTTAGGGAAAGAAAAACTAACCTACAGCAAAACAATGTGGACAAGCACTTGAAGGAATGGAAACCTAAGCTAATATTTACAAGGTAGAGAATTTCCCTTTAGAAGTAATGCTTTAGATAGATTCCATTGACTGGAATCTGCAGTTCTTCACCATCCACTGAAGCCAATTGGAAGGCATTGTTGTTCTTGCACTTCATGACCATGTATGGGCCACTCCAAATGGCATCAAATTTTAAATGCCTTCCCAGTTTTGCTCTATTTGCATCCCATTTTAACACTAGATCTCCAACTTGGAAAGATCTACTCTTGGCCTTCTTATCAAAGGTCTTCTTGATCAAAGCTTGATCCTTCTCCATTGCTTGGGATGCCTGATCTCTGATCTCTTGGAGCTCCATCAACTCTACATATCTCACCTCCATGGGCCCAAACTCTAGCAACTCTAACCGCTTCATGAGTTCCAATGTTGGCAACTCAGGTGACATGGGCAAGATTGCCTCTCTTCGATAAAAAAGCCTGAATGGAGAGTTACCTGTGGATCTCTTGGGAGTTATCCTATCAGCCCATAAGGCTGATTTCAGTTTGGTATGCCAAGACCTCTGATTCTCATCAAGAGTCCTCCTAATGATCATCAACAAGTTCTTGTTTGTAGACTGAGCCTGGCCATTACCTTGAGGGTAATAGTTTGATGAAGTGCTTAGGTAGATCCCATTCTTGACAGCCCACTCAGTCACCTTGGATCCAATAAATGTCAATGCATTATCTGAGATTATTGTAGCAGGTATACCAAATCTGGTTGCTATCCCCCTCATAAAAGTCTAAGATGCTGGACTTATCTGCCTCTTTGAGTGCTACTGTTTTAGTCCACTTGGTTAAGTAGTCCGTGGCTGTCAAAATCCATTTGTGCCCTTGACTTGAATTGGGATTAATGACTCCAATGAAGTCCAAACCCCATTGCATGAATGGCTAGTGAACTGAAATTGGATGCAATGGAAGGGCAGCAAGTCTCTCTTTTCCTGTGAAGAATGCACAATTCTTACACCTCCTGATCCATGCATAGTAATCACTAAAAATTTTAGGCCAATAATAACCAGCCTTTATGATTTTTAGAGCTGTCACTCTTGGTGCAAAATGACCACCAGCTGGTCCACCATGGAACTCTTCCAATACCCTCTAAATCTGATTTGTGCTAATGCATCTCAGCAACACTCCATTCACATCTTTCTTGAACAAAACTCCATCAACAATGGCATATGGGACAGCCTACAATCTGAAGTGTCTTCTTTGGGTCTTGTTCATCTCCGGAGGGCATAGGCATGTGCTTAGGAAGTGCATTATACCTTGGGTCCAGCAAGGAGTGGGAGCAGCATTATTTTCTTCGTGAGTGCCACATGGCTCATGGCTGTCTTGAACTGTCAAAACAGCCTCTCCTTCATTACATGCTTCTTTTTGCTTCCCCAAAACCAACTGCTCACACAATCCTTTTCCTCTTACTAGCTTGGTGATTTTGATCTCAATGTCATACTCCGTGACACAGGTGATCCAACCTTCCCTTTTCTCATTCAAATCTTTGTTGAGGAGGAAGTCCTTAACCCCAGCATGTGAGACCAGCAACTGGACCTTGTTGTTTGAGACTAAATGCTTGAATTTCTTCAATCTTCTGATTACTGCTAGCACATTCTTCTCAATAAAAGAATACCTCTCATCATAGTCATCTAGGCTCTGGCTGAAGAAAGTAATTGGCTGCTCATCATTGTCCTTGTTCTGTTGTACCAAAATGGTAGAAATAGTATCATTACCTCCAAATGCATAGAGGATGAAATCCTTGGAGAAATCTGGGTTGATGAGAGTTGGTGCTTGAGAGATAGCTTCTTTGATTTCTTCAAAACTCTCCTTGCCTTCTGCTGTCCACTTGAAAGCCATGCTCTTCTTTAACATTTTGGTGATGGGCTTGACAAGGGCTGCAAAATCTGGGACAAACCTCTGAACAAAGTTTATCCTCCCCAAGAAACTCTGAAGGGCTTTCTTGTGGCTTGGCAATGGTAGTGCTCTTATGGCTTCAACCCTCTTTGGATCAATTGCTAATCCTTCTTAGGAGACAATATGGCCAAGGAGCTTTCCTTCATGTGCAAGAAAGATACACTTCTTAGGATTCAAAGACACTCCAAATCTCTTGCACCTCATAAAGACTTGTCTCAAATGAGAGAGGTGGTCTGCTGCATTCTTGGAAAAAACAGTGATATCATCAAGGTAAATCAGCACCACGTTGTTAATCAAACCTTTGAACGCCATGTCCATTGCTCTTTGGAAAGTAGCACTAGCGTTGGACAGCCCAAATGGCATTTTCCTGTATGCATAAGTTCCCCATTTGGTTGTGAAGGCTGTCTTGAACTGGTCTTCTTCCTTCACCATAATCTGATTATAGCCTGAGTAGCCATCAAGTAGTGAAAACCTCTCGGAGCCAGCCACAACTTGCAAGATTTTCTCCATGAAAGGGAGTGGGTAATGGTCCTGTTATCTAAAATTCACCTTCCAAGGTAATTTTGATAACATGCATCAAATTCTTTAGTCCCAAGCAAATAGATTGATTCAAGGCAAAAATCATATTTCTGGGGTTCCCTCAGATTTTTTCTAACTCCCTTGTCCAAGAAGAAAAGAGCAAGTTCTAAAAAGGGGTGAAAAAAGTTGCAAAAAACAAGCTTGGGGCAAAAAAAATCATGAAAAATGGCTAAGTCCTAGTCCTCGCACCAGTCGGGACAGTTGGGACGTCAGGGAGCGAGCCGGCCGAAAATTCACTAGGCAGTCCACGCAACTGTTGGGACGTCGAGACACGCGGGACGCAAAAAGGTGAACCGGCTGAAAATGGAAAAAATCGCCAAGTTTTGTTATCGCGCGGTTTGTGACATCTAGGACAAAGGTACGCGAAAGACGCGGATCGGCCGGTTTAACGCAAGTCAGTCCATTTCGGGCGGTTCAGAGAAATTTATCCCAGGAAGTCCAGGACAGTTGGGAAAAAAGTGCGCGGAGGACGCAAACCGGCCGGTTTGGCTGAAACAGAGGACTTTCGTACTAGGACATCTAGGCCAAAGGGATGTGTGGGACGCGGAAAGCCGAAAGAGCCGAGAGTGAATGGAATCTTACCACATGTCTTCACTGCAAACAGAAATAAGGGAGCCCGAATCAGCCGAAGCACGAGATTTTCTTCTGGGACAACTGGGAAAAAGGTATGCGCGGGACGTGAGGGACACGAAAAGCCGAAGCGGCCGAAGGCACAGAAGAAAAGTCAACGTTTGACCCGTGAAACTTCAAACGGCCATAACTTTTGACTCTGAGCTTTGATTTTCATAAAATTGGACTTTCTGGAATGAGCACGATGTCCTGTACACATTCGGATCCAGTCAGTTAATGCTCATTCCCGTCAAATGACGGAAAACGCCTGCCAGACCCAAAATAGCTTCCAGCACTCAGAAGGCCATAACTTTTGCATTTCTCAGTGAAATCACACAAAATTGGTACCGTTGGAATCGTGGATCCAAGCCCAAAACACAAAAATCAAGAAATTCCAGATTTGATGAGAGATTGATTGATATTTTTAGGAAAACGTGGCCGGGTTCATAACAATATTTTATTTAGTAGCTGCGAGGGCAATTAAGAGGCATGGTCATCATTCTTTCTCTGCTGCAGCACATGGGACAATATGGGGAGCCTTTTGCAAGTAATATATAATCGTTTTACTCCATTTAATGCCTCTTACAGGTGGTTGAAGGACAGATTTCGGGATTTCCATTTCCCCTTCTCTTCCCCTTCTCATTTTTCTATAAACTGGAGTGTTGGGATCATTGTAAAAAAAGGGTAGTTCTTTGTAGCAAAGCTCTATCAAAATTGCTTTGTGAAGCCAATGTGCTGCAGGCCCTTGTAGTGGAATCCTTGCATGGTGATCTAGGCCCTTATCTTGTAATAGATTGAACTGTGCATATCATGAAGAAATAAAATATCAGTTTGTGGATGTATCTTCCCCTGTTATGCTTTCTTGCATTCTTCTTGCCCCTTTAATCTTTCTACAAGAATATTGTGTCTATTATTATGTTCTTGCAGGGATTTGTTATCATTGTGTATGATTGGAATATTGTTGTGAATGCATTTTGCTAGATTATGGAGAACTTTCATCACCTCTTCTAGTGTGCACTTTCCCTCTGTATTTCACACATTTGGAGACTACTCTCACACCCTCCTTTTCTGGTGTATCACCGCTTTAGTGTAGGCTTTAATTTTATGCATTCTCTCTCCCTGGTCCCTTGGAAATTTAAATTATAATAGTTAGTTTCCCCTGCATTAGAGTAGATTATGGTAGGTAGTTTAGGAGCAAGAACCAGCTTTCTCTGGAGGTCTATCTCAAGTAGCAAGTCCCACAACTTGGAGATAGTACCCATGTTATCCAATCACACTGTGAGTTCAAGTATATGCACTTGTATAAACACAAGGGTGCTGTGATTCGGTGATAATAGGTCCTTGAGAGATGCTCTATTCAAGTCTCTGAAGTCAACACACAATCTGATCTCTCCACTCTTCTTTCTGACTGGAACCAAGTTGGCAACCCAACTAGAATGCTTGATTGGGAATATGATTCTTGACTCAATCAACTTGTTCAATTCCTTCCTCATGAGAGGTTCCATGTGTGGATTGACTGGCCTTTGTTTCTACCTGATGGGCTTAGTATTTGGATCCAACTCAATGGTGTGCTGAGCTAACTTGGGATTGAAACCTTTCAAATCTTCAAAGCTCCAAGCAAACACATCAGGGAACTCTTGACATAGCTATATGAACTCATACCTTTCTTGTTCAGTTATCATCTTTCCAATTTGTAATGGTTTGTTCTCTTCCACCAAGATGGATACTGAATCTTCTCTCTTGACCTGAATGTTTGCTTTCTCTTTCCTAAACTGATCATTGGGATTGAAAATGGACTCCAAAGTGATAAGTCCCTTGGGCAGCTTGTTAGTTCTCAGCTGTACCACTTGGTCACCATACTGCTGTTCCAATTTTTCTTGATTTTTAGCTGAGAACTCAGCTTCTTCTTGTAAGAAATGGATGATTTGCTGGTCATTTTCAAACACTTGCCTACTGACATTGTTATCTGGCACTGAAGGCCTCACAATCACATGGATGTTTGGTTGTACCTTGTCTTATTGAATGCTTTCCACAATGTCAAAGGCTGCCCCTACTCTTGCAAGCCTGTCAATAGCTTGGTTCTCTTTCCTAGGAATGGATTTGATGCCAAAACCCTCAAAATCTTCAATGAGGTCCCACACCCTGTTCTTGTAGCACTTAAGTACATCATTCTTGGCAGCATGTTGTCCCTTGACCTGATTTACAATCAATTCATTGTCACCAAAGACTTGCAAGTTCTTTATTTTCTTCTTGATTGCCCAATGCATCCCTTGCACTAAGGCTTCATATTCAGCAGTGTTATTGGAGCATGCAAACTGAAATCTAAAAGATGAATAGTACTTTACTCCTTGAGGTGAAATAAGCATAGCTCCACCTCCTACACCTTGTCTACTCCTTGATCCATCAAAAAATAGCTACCATACCTCATTGTCATCCTTGTGGTTTGGCTTGGTGATGCTAGGAATAGGCTGATTTTCTTCATGTATACAATAGACCCCTAGCTCAAATTATTCTACTTCTTGATAAGGATGAGAAGCATGTACCTTGTTTGCCCATTCATCAAGAGTTAGATATAGGATGCTCCCAACCTTGGTGTCAGCTTCATCAGTGCTTGGGTGATCTTCTTGATCAAATGCTGAGCAATTGGCATTAATCTGACTTGGAGTGTAAGGCTCAATGTGGAAGTTTGCAATAGGTTCAGAACTGACTGTAGCTTTGGTTCCATACCTCATTCTGAACAGCATGTGTGACCAATCAGCAGACAAATATCCTTCAATCTTGGCTGTGAAGTCCCTTGACAAGCATAGGGCAAAGAGTGGTGGAAGGTCTATAACTGATACATCTTGTAAAACAACAACATTTGGACATGCATGCAAGGTAAGACTCAAGTTTCTAATCACTCCAACTGTTGTTATTGCTGTCCCATCTAACTGCACTACCCCTTTGGATATGGTTTCATACTGGAGCCCTAGTTGATCAGCTATTTGTTTAGGCATCACTGAGCTACTTGCCCCAAAATCTATCATGCAATTGTGCACTAACTGATTTCCAATGATTAATGAAACATAGAAAGGAGGGGGCTTCAACATTTTACCTTGCTATCCTCCATGATTCCCTTCAGGCTGGGCAGTATTTGTGAGCACTTTCTCTTGCATCTGAACTTGCTGATTCAAAGTTGGCCAGTCCTTCATGGTAGCTTGTAGAAAATCTCTTTGGCCTAGGATAGATAGGGATTCTCACATTGATATATTTACATTTGTCTTCTTCATCTGATCAATGATACTGAATGGTGATGGAGGATCTCTTTGTTATCCCTTGGTTGGCACATTCACTCCTTACATGTGGGCAGCAACAACTAGTATTTGAGTTGGTCTAGGAGTTGTTCTTGGCTGCCCTTGTGCATTTGAAATTAGATTTTGCTTGCCAACCATTTGTGGATCCATAGAGGGTTGGAGATTAGTTGGAGCTAATGGTTGTTCTTCACCCAAATTCCTTCTTTTTGACATTGTGTTGGCTGCCACACCTTGAGAGACCATTTGATTCATGCCACAAAAATCCTCTGCTTGCCAATTTACCAACGTGGTGTCATTAGGAGCTGATTGCTATCGAAATGTTTCTTGTTGTTGGTTGTTTCCTTGACTTCCCTCACCCTCGACGCCAGTAGTTGTCACCATTAATGCTTGATTCAAAGCACCATTGAAGCACATGGATTGGTTATGAGGTTCATTGCATGGAAATCACCAATCATACTCCTGAGCAATGTTGTTTTGTGTTGGCACTAATGCCTTAGAGGTAGATATGGCATTTGGATTATAGGGATGAAATGGTCTATTGGCAGGAGGCCTTGCTTGATTTAGATTTACAGCTGGATTGGGTGGTCTATGAGGTTGATATGGCTTCCTATTAGGCTGAGCTTGAGGCTAGAAGGAAGGTCTAAAACTTTGATCTTGTTGCCTCTTGAGAGTAACCAGCTCATTACCTAAATTTTGCAATTGCTTCATGACTTCTTGAAGCTCATTTGGGGCACTTGGAGATGAAGTAGAAGCTTCATTTGAACTTTGATTTCTAGGAGTGGGAGAAGGAGCCAAATTAGGTGCTTGATTAGTGTCTGGGCTCTCTAAACTTGGAAACAATGGCATGGGAGGTCTAGGGGCTAGTTTGTCAGCTTGGATCAAACAAATTTCAGCCCTAATGGCAATGCTATAAGCCATAGGGATAGTTATGTCTCCCATGGACTGAATCAACATAGAAATATCAGAATTTAGAGATTTGAGATAGTAAAGAAAAGCACCTTCTGCTATTGGCCTGACTGCCACTGGAATTCTCTCCCAAGTCCTTTGAAATCTGATATTAAAATCAGTCAGCTGCTCATTGGGAGCTCTTTTGATAGTTGTCAGCTGCTCCAAAAGGGACAAGTTGTCTCCCTTTTCCCCAAACTACTCATGGAGGGCTATACATAGCTGATTCCAATTTTGAATAGAACCTGAGGAAAGAATTCTAAACCATTGCAATTATTTCCCCCTTGAATGAAGATGCTAGCAATTTGACAACCACTTGCATCTCATTGATTTCATGAATTACACAAAGGTTGGCAATGTCTTTAACATGATCACCTGGAGTATTCTGATTCTCTCCAGTGAAGTATGGAATGTTCTTCAAGGCTGCAATTGGAATTGCATGTTGTGCATTGAGGGCAAGTGGGTTGTTGCCTATGAAATTGACATACAGATTCGGTGGTTGCGCCATTCTAATTGGTCTTAGAACCCTTGTTGATTGAATAAAAGGCCTACCAGGTGGAGGAGTTGAGAGAGTTCTGTTTGGTAGAGATGGAGACCTTTGGATTCTCCTCCCACTTTTCCTTACTCTTGGAAATAACTGCAGGTTTTCAAACATCACTTCTTCTTCTCCAACTCTTGACCTTGTGGTGATTCTTCTCATGAGTTATTTAGGCCTACACTGCTGAAACCAATTGATTCTTCCCCTTGGAGTCACCAGATATGCAAATTATAGCTCTTTTCAAGCAAGAAAATTGCAGCAGATACACATCAACTTTGCTCCAACAAAAATGAGACCTCTAAGGTCCCACCGGGCATGCCAATACTGTTGTTGCAAATCAGCAGCACCCCTGGATGCAAATCAAGGTTATGAATTGATGTTTTAGGCATCTAGTGTGATTGCACAACATGGAAACCTCTCTCCAAGTGTGGGACTTGTGAAAATGAGAGAGGAATCTCCATATTAGAGGTTGGTTCCTCAAACTCCTCTGTTTTAGATCTATATTTTGCACAACTACAAAGGTTCAGATCCTAATCCTACTCTAAATTGCAAGAGGATAGGGATAGAAATGCAAAAATTGAAACTAACTAATGATGGTGATGCACCAAAGGAGTGGTGAAACATTTTTTTGCCATGTAAATAAACACAAATTCATGAAATGTAACAAGGGAAAACATACACAAGTTGATAGATGCAATTAGGGGTCTTAAAATGAAGTAAAAACAATACAAACAGAGGACTCAAAGCATTCACAGAGTTTTGCACTGTCATTTCCATGTAAAATCTCTTGCATTCCACCCTCAAAGAGGTATAAACCTGCTACAATACTTGAAAAATGTCTGATTCTTGCAAAAATCACTTGCTGGAGGAGAAAGAAGAAGTTTTCTATGCCAAAAAGTGTTCAACCATGAAGAAATGAGCCAAATCTGGCTTTTACACTACATGGGTCGAGCCCAGGAGAGAGAAAATGTGAAAAACGCATGGGAGCCATCCCTCATTGAATGAAACTTCATTAAAACAGCATGGAGATCCTTACAAACCCATGCTTTGAAATTTTTGACCATAATGGAGAAGAATGCGATCCATTTCGCATTAAAATTGGTTTTTGAAACGTCAGTTCCGTCCATGGGCGCATACAAGAAGTGTTTTTTGATTTTCTCCCTCCAAAGTCAACCAAAATTCAAAATTGACCATGGAATCTTGTAGATAATTTCACCAGCTTTCCATTGATATAAAGAACGTGAAAATCCGAGCTTTGGATCGAAAGTTATGGCGATTTGAATTTTTAGGGCAAAAACAGGCCAAAATCGGATCAGCGGGCAAAAAGTTTGAATTTTTACCCGTTTGGTCTTTGGAACATTTTTCAAATTTTCCCCATGCTTCGCCACTCTAGGTGCCACATGGCATGTTCTGATTGGTGCGAGCCCTCCCTGACCATTTTTTCCTTCGGGTCGCTTGGTGTTTTTTCGCCCTTGGACACGTGATAGCTCCTGATTGGCTGTGGGCCTTCTAGGGGAAAATTTCCCACCAAAACTCCGTTGAGCCATAACTTGAAAAATACGTGGAGTTAGGAGGAAAACTTTACCTTTCTGGAAAGCTGAGAAAGAGCTCTATCCAATGGTGACATTTCTAGAAGGTTTTGATTGCCTAGAAAACAAAATATTCTGACTGAGGCACAAGAGAAAGAAAGATGTAAAGGAGTTAGCCACAAAATGAGCAGGGGGCACATTTGGGATAACAGTTCCATGACCTCCGACAGGCATCTCTTACAGTGGCTGAGTATAAGAGTAGATTTTTGGATCTACTCCTGTATGTTGATTACATGTAGGATGAGCATGTGCAGATCCACAAGTTCATTCGGGGTCTGAATATAGACATTGGAGGTGCAGTGTGGATCCATTGTCCATAGTCATTAGCTAAGGTCGTCGAGAAGGCATATATAGTAGAGGAGACTCAGGGAAAGAACCAATAGGCTAGATACCGAGTATGTAGCCCCATATAACAAATGCAGGATAGCAGATCAAGGGGGTCAATACCTCTTCCTCATGGTGGACAAGGTTCAACACAGTAATCTTTTAGACCACAACAGTAGCAGCAGCAACAGCAGTCCCACCCACCTTATAGACCTCCATAGAAGTTTGATGCATAGAGAGGTCAGAGTATTGGGCCTTCCTTTAAGCGTCCCATCAGGACACAGGGTTCCCAGAGAGCTCACTAGTACAGACCTCAGTAGACCACATCCAGATCATCAGGATCTACACCACAGACCTCCAGAGTACCAGCTGGATCTGCTACAAAAGGTAGACAATCAGGTGGTTATTTTGGGTGTGGTGTTACTAGAAATTTTTGGAGAGACTTCCCATAGAACCCTAATAACAAGGGTAAGAAACAGATCTCTGGGCCTATTGTTGGTGATATGGGGCGCAGTCATAGGATGTACATAGTGGTTGAGAACCACCAGGTAGAGAATGAGAGTACATTTATTGAGACTACAGATAACATTAGAGGCATTGCTACCTCTATTTTGTTTTATTTTGGTTCTTCTAATTCTTTTATTGCACCATTTTTAGTAGAGTGATGCAGGTTGGTGGTAGTTAGGTAGGGTCATAGTTTGGGATGTTGAGTTGGCTTATGGAGCCAAGATCTCTATCGACTTCCTAGTCAAGGAGTGTGTGGTGGATTTGGGACCTTTTACCACTACCTCAGATCTTCGTATCCTTCCGTTGGGATCTTATGGAGTCATCTTGGGCATGGACTGGTTTTTTGCTCACATGGCCAGGATGGATTGTTACCACAAGATTATATCTTGTGGAGATGATTTGGGAGTTGAATTAGTGATATCAGGGGTCAATAGACCCATTTATATTCACACCATCTCTACTATGCAGCTTAAGCGGTGTGTGCGATGGGGTTTTTTTATGTATGCTGTTACAATTAGTGATAAATCAGAGGATGGGTCTAGTAAACCATCGCTAGATGATCATCCCATTTTGAGAGAGTTTGGAGATGAATTTCTAGGGGAGCTACCATGGTTACCATCCCCATGTGAGATTTATTTTCATATAGATATGGTTCCGAGAGCAAAACCTATCTCATGAGCACCTTATCAGATTACCACCCCAGAGCTCTGCGAGCTCAAGTTGCAGCTTGAGGGCCTTCTGGAGAAGGGGCTAATCCATCCTACTATATCCCTTTGGGGTACACTGGTGTTTTTTGTGAAAAACAAAGATGGATCCTTGCGGTTGCATATTTATTACCGCCAGCTGAATAAGGTAACAATCAAGAATCATTATCCCCTTCCATGCATTGATGATTTATTTGATCAGATGAAGGGAGCCAAAATTTTCTCTAAGATAGACCTTAAGTCAGGTTACCATCAGCTGAGGAATTCAGAGGTGAATATTCATAAGACCACCTTCCATACGACATATGGTCACTATGAGTTCACAGTGGTACCTTTTGGTTTAACTAATGCCCCCACAGTATTTATGAGTTTGATGAATTGGGTATTCAGAACTTTCTTAGATCACTTCATGCTCATCTTCCTTGATGAAATTTTGATTTATTCACATACATGTGAGGAGCATGAGGGGCACCTTTTCCAGGTTCTTCAGTGTCTTCGAGAGTAGCAACTTTATGGGAAATTGGAGAAGTGTGCATTCTTTCAGACAGAGGTACAATATTTGGGGCATATCATTTCAGGGGAAGGTATCATCATCGATCCTTCCAAGATTAGAGCTATCATGGACTGGCCAGCATCCACTAATGTGACTGAAGTGCGTAGCTTCATGGGATTGGCAGGTTACTATAGGAGATTTATTTAGGACTTATCTCACATTATGCACCCCATCACTTCCCTTCAACAGAAAGGGAAGAAGTTTGTTTGGTCGAATAGGTATGAGCAGGTCTTTAGTACACTAAAGGAATGCCTCACTATAACACCTATTTTTGTATTTTCAGATCCGCAGGATGAGTTTTTTGTTTGCATGGATTCTTCTTTAGTAGGGCTTGGAGGTGTGTTGATGTAGGAGGGCAGAGTAGTGGCTTTTGAGTCTCGCAAACTCAAGGATTATGAGCTTAATTATCTAACTCATGAACTTGAGCTAGCGGTAATGGTGCATACTTTGGTTTGATGGAGGCACTTTCTTCTTAGTCAAAGATTCACACTCAGGACTGATCATTTGAGTCTTCGCCACCTCTTCACGTAGCCCAAATCTCAATGCTCGTCAGTGGCATTGGATGGAGTTTCTTTGTGAGTATGATATGGAGATTAAACATGTGAAAGGAAAGGAGAATGTGGTGGTAGACACTCTTAGCAGACGGAGACATGTGTCTATGGCCACATTAATGGGCACAGATTTACGGAGTAGGATTCTTGAGCAGCTTCCTCTTGACAACTTCTACATTATAGTTTGAGCAAAGATCGAGTCTCCAAGATCCCTTGAGGGGAAGTTTGATGGTTTCTCACTAGAGAAAGATGGCCTTCTAAGGCACACAGGTGGATTTATGTTCCTAGAGACGGAGGATTAAGGTGGGACATATTGACAGAGGCACATCGTGCAACCTATTCAGCCCATCCTGGGGTGAAGAAGGTGTATGCTACTTTGAGACAGTTGTATAACTAGAGAGGAAATCATAGAGATGTGGCTCAGTTTGTGTCATGCTATTTAGAGTGCCAAAAAGTGAAGGCTGAGAATTAGAATCCAGCTGGCCTTATCTTTGCTCATGCTATACCAGAATGGAAGTGGGACACCATTTCCATGGAATTCATTGTTGGACTACCAATGTCAAGATATCACCACGATGCCATCATGGTCATGGTTGATAAATTGAAAAAATTGGTTCACTTTTCTCTGGTAAAGACCACTTCTACAGTTAGTGCAGTGGCACAGGTATATCTTGATGAGATTGTCAGGTTGCACAAGATTCTGTGAAAGATCATTAGTGATCGTGATTCTTTGTAAACTTCCCATTTCTAGAATACCATGCAACATGCCCTCAGGACAAGAATCTACTTCAGCACAACATATCACCCTGAGACAGATAGACAGACTAAGCGGGTGAATCAGATTTTAGAGGATATGCTTAGGATGTATGTGATGGATCAGTTGTCTAGATGGGAGGAGTACCTATACTTGGTGGAGTTCGCGTACAATAATAGTTTTCAGATTTCTATAGGCATGGCTCCTTTTCAGGATTTGTATGGCAGATAGTGTAGGACACCTCTTAGTTGGGACAAGTTAGAGGATAGGGTTTCTCTTGGACCAGCTTTGTTGCAGGACATGGAGTAGTAGGTGGTTTTGATCAGACAGAGATTACAGGAGGCAAAGGATAGGCAGAAGAAGAATGCAGATCAGCATTGGACTGACCGTAGTTTTGATGTGGGCATAAAGGTGTTCCTTCATGTCTGGGTACATAAGAGCCCTATCTGTTATGGAAAAGGTTCTAAGTTAGTTCCTAGATTCGTGGGTCCTTTTGAGATCCATGGGGCCTTCAAGGTATAGAGGTTGATCAGGTCCGTGTGTAGTGGGACATATATGATGAGACTACAGCTACTTGGGAGGATGTTACTTTGTTATGAGTTCATTTTCCACATTTGTTCCAGTGACTTCCTAAAGCAAGTCAAGTCTATGGGGAGGTGGATGTAGTGCCCACTTCCCTTTGACACCTTTTAATACTGATCATGATACTGCTGATTATATTATGGACATGATTATGGACTTTATTATAGTATGATGTTAGATGTTAGATCATGGATTATTGTTGACTTGATTCAGTCATGATGCATGATGATTATTAGAGACATTTTGGAAATTGATGTTGATATACTGTTTAACATGGTTATATTATGGATGTTGCTCGGACATGTGAGATTTGGATATTGTGAGTAAACCTAGAAATGAAAATTATTTGATGATGATGAGATAGTTGTTGTGCCTAGATATTGTTTTGATTCATATATCTAGATGATTTTATAATTTTATTCATATTATTTTGGATATTCAGATATGGCCACAAGGCTAAAGGAGGTATTGTGTTTTGCAAGTTAAAATATCACAAAAAACATCGGGGGATAAAAGACCTACCACATTGCAATTCTAGATGAATTCAATAAGGTCACCATAGTAACTAATGTTTTTTTGTGTGTGTTTTTGTGTATTAGGGATTCCCATGGGGGGATCGCCTTTAAATGTGACCAAGGGGTTATGTGTATTTATTAATTTGACCCTTTTGTTTAATGTTGCATGCATTTATTTTGTGATGCATTTGCCCCTTTATTTATTTATTAAATGTTGTATTAATATTGTTGGTAAGCATGTTTTTAATATTAATTAAATAAAATATGTCATAAGAAAGTAATTAATAGAGTTGTTGGCCTTGAATTATAGTGTTGTAAGAGATGTGTAAGTTAACTTGTGAGTGTGAAACCATTCATCTTCTTGGAAATTCAAATTTGTCCTTGAAGGCTGATTTTGAAGGCTTATGGGACAAGTTAAACTTGTCCCATACCTCTTAAATTTTATTACCAACCATACCTATGGTTAGAGAGTTGAAATTTTGACTTTTATAATTGTTTTTGAGAAGGCAATTTGTAGGTTTTAATTGCACTTTTATTACATTATTTAATTTTAGTCCTTTGGGGTGTGGGTTGGATTTGAGTGTGTAAGTAAAATATATTTTTATTCACCCACCTATATATTATGCATTAGAGAATGAAGTTGAATTTTGGGGGTTTGGGTTGAGGATGTGTGATGTGGTATCCTACATGGATCCACCCCATCCTCTTCCCTTCCCTCTTTTATAAAATTTGAATTTATTTCCTTGTTTTGGGTTGGTTCCTTTTGGAGACTTCATTGTTGGGAGAATTATTTTGTTGTTTTGGAGCTCTTCTTTGAAGAAGTTTTTGGAATATTGTTGCGTGCTTGTGCTTGGTTGATTTGGATTGCTTGCATTGGGATAAAGATTGTTTTTTTGGAACCTATAATAACTACATCATGGAGAGGTAGGAGCTAGGCTCTTACAATGCTTCTTTTTTGTTTATGAAAATGTTAAGGTGTGAATGTTTTGGCATGTTTTTGGGTTGTTCGATAGATTTCCTAGGAAGGGTGTATGAGAAGACTATGGGGTTTATTTTATTGGAGGTACAAGTGTGTTTTAGGGAGGTATAAGGGAGGAGGGAGTTGGTAATTGGGTTCCACCTTACAAAGAAATAACTTGCATTTCCTCACTCGTTATAGGGTGCCATAAGAGGTTGGGGAGGCAAAAGAAAATGTGGAAAATAACGGGTGCTTGGGGAAGCATAATGAATATTAGGGTTTTGATATACTATATTTTGACGGTTTATAATTCAGGTGGTGATACCCATTTCCCCTGTTGGGAGGCATAAGACGTATCAACCATAGTTTCATGCTCCTTTGGCTTGTTGATGAAGCCTCAGTAATGTTTGTCATGATTTAATGTAGTTGTAAACTACATTCTGTTTTGGACTGTGTTTTATTGTGAAAATGTTACTTGTGTGTTTGTGGAAGTTTGTTGTTGCCATGAGTTGGATCACATATTTTATTTCATTGTGGTTGGGGCTTAGGGGCCAATGAAGAAAGATGGCTTCTCCTCTTCATTGGATGTCTTTGTTGGGTGGAGAGAGTTTCCTTTCCCCTATTATTTTTTTTATCACAATTTAGGAGAATGAGAAATACGCATGTTGCTATTTTGAAGCTGACAAAAAGACAGTTTGAAAATTCCTTAATAAATGAAATATTATTGTAGCCCTTTCCCACTTTAAAGTGGATGATCTATAGAGTAATTGTAATGGAAATATACTTTGTATTGACAATGAAAGTTGAAATTTGAAATGTAAAAGAGTTATACTCTATATTCTATTTTTTGGAAAGAATGTGAAAGAATGATATGTATTTTGTATGTTGTATTTTGAAATCAAATGGAAAGGAAGTTGTAAGAGTTTCATTTGAATTAATGGAAGTGTTTTCCTTTTTCATATGATATTATTTCCATTGGAAATATCTGTTTAACATGCACTATGAAATCCCTATTTGGAAAGTGGAAACGTGAAACACGTGAGGAGAAAATGTAGTACTCTGCCTTGTTTATAATATATGATTCTGGAAAGAATAGAAACTGCATTCTTGTTTTAATATTTGATTGAAAGAAGGAAAAATATTTATGACCAACATGGAATGAAATTAATGTTTTATTTCATTGCAAAAGAGATAGTTAATTTATGTTTTGTATATGTATAGACTTCTTTTAATTCACTGTATACTTTGTAAAATTACTTTATCAAATGTTCAAATAACCCTGAAAAATAGATAAGAGGCAAATGAAATAATTAATTGAACATAGCAAGTACAAAATGATCCCAAACCAAACTAAAAAAACTAAGGAAATGTCTTAAAAATCTTCAAGTCAAGCCAAGGCAAATCTGCAGGCTTTTTGATGTCAAAAAAAGAAACTTGTAATTTTGAAATGCAAATCAAACCAACAATTTTACACTTTCTATATATCCTAACACTTTCTTAATGGAAACCTCCATGTCTGTTTGACATGTTGAAGGAGAAAGATTGACAAATTTGAAAAAAAAATTATAAGTTAAAATCACCAGTTCGGACTGTAAAATCCTGTAGAACGTTTTCACTAAATTTACTCTGTAAATTTTATCAAAATAAAAATTTATGGATTTTTTTGTAAAGAGGACGTCAAGAGCTTTCCAGAAAGTCCTCATTTTCCCAAAACAGAGCTCTCTATCAAAAGTTATGGCCTTCTGAAGTTTTTCTTCACTTGGTGTCAAAAAAATATATTTTGGGAAAAATTTCCTTGGTGGGACCGTGGGCTCAATTTTTCCCTTAGAGCTTTAGAAAATTTTTCAAATTTTCCCGCCACCCCACAGCCAATCAGAGCCTGCCACGTAGCACCACAAGGTGTTAGTGGAGGGGCAGATCCTTTTTTAACTTAATGCTTTCAGAAATTTTTGGAAAAAAATTCCTAATTTTCCCCACTGCCTTGCTGACCCATAGTCAATCAAGATCTGCCACGTGGCATCACAAGGAAATGGCAGAGGAGTAGGTCCCTATTTTCCATTTTGTATTTCGAAAAAAATTTGTAAAATTTTCGAAATTTTCCCTACCGCCCTGCCGGCTGTAGCCAATCAAGATTTGCCACGTGGCATCGTGAGGTGCCGACGGAGGTACAGGAGAATGTTACCCTTTTTTTCCTTTGGGGTGTTAAAAAAAATTTCTCCCTACCACCCCATTTTCCCCATGCTAGCTTAGGAGACGTCATATGTTCCACGTGGACTCGAGGGAGCGCACGTGGAAAGGTGACTTTCTACCCCATGGGAAATTTTTCTCCCCGCGGCCCACAGACCCTCCCATGGGGAAATTTTCCTCCCCGCGGCCCACTGACCCACCCTTGGGGAAAATTTTCTCCCCTGGGCCCGCAGGCCCGCTCTTGTGGAAAATTTTCACCCCAAGGCGCATCGGCCCATAACTTGAGAAATATGAGGAGTTGGGAGGTCTTCTTTATATCAATGGAAAGGTGAGGAAATTTCCTATCCGATGGGAATGATTTAAGAAAATTTTGAATGCTTTAATTTTGGGTAAAATAAATTTGAATCTTTAAATCCTTTTAGAGAGTGGGTATGGTGAGGATTTACCGTCTTAACATAATTGAATCTTCTAACCCTAGATTTTGGACCTTATAACCTCTTATAAATGTTAACAAAAGAAAAGTATATTCTAGTAGATTAGAATTGATCGAGAACCTTGTTTGTGACAACTGTTGTCTTATAACCTGGTTGAAGACTCTTTTAAATAAAATATATATTCCATTATTTATCTAACTAGTCCTAGGTTTTTCTTGGGTCTCAAGTGGGTTGTTTTTAGCGGGCATCACAGATATCTTGATCTTTAGTACAACTAAAGAAGGACATATGAGGTATCTGAGGGTGATATTTGAATTGTTAAGGAAACATAAACTCTATGCAAATATGAAGAAGTGCATTTTTATGCAAGAGAGTTTGGTATTCTTGGGCTTTATTATTTTAGAAGATGGGGTACATATGGACTCAAAGAAGATAAAGGAAATTATTGAATGGTGTACTCCATGGAGTATAACAAAGGTAAGAAGCTTTCATCGTCTAGAAACATTTTACAGAAAGTTTATTAACAATTTTAGTAGTATTATAGCACATATAATAGATTACACAAAAGGAAGGGAGTTTTTGTGGACAAAGGAAGTTTAGGATAGTTTTTAGTTCTTACAGAAGAAGGTGATAGAAGCACTCATTTTGGCACTACTTTATTCTGATAAAGTGTTTGCGGTTGATTGTGATGCCTCACATGTGGGTATTGGTGTTGTTCTAAGTAAAGGTGGAAACCCAATAGATTTCTTTAGTGAGAAATTGAATGAGGTAAGAAAGAACAACTCTAATTATGATGTGGAATTTTATGCAATTTTACAAGCATTGAGGCATTGAAGGCATTTCGTATTGCCTAAGGATTTTTTGTTATTTACAGACCACATAGCCCTAAAGTATACACAAAATAAGTTCAATAGTAGGAATGCAAAGTGGGTTTCATTTTTGCAGGGTTATCCTTTTTCTCTAAAATATAAATTAGGAAAACAGAATCAAGTTCCAGATGCATTGAGTGGGTGTGTGACTTTATTTACCACTATGGAAAATGAGGTGGTAGGTTTTGAAGAAATAAAATATTTGTATTCTCCTGATTCTGATTTCAAGAGTATTATTGATTGGTCAATTCATCTGTTATCAGATAATGCAGGAGATTTCTAGGATGAGTACATTTTATAGGATGGTTATCTATTCAAGGGATGCCAACTATGTATCCCAGTTGTGTTTATGAGAGAGAATATAGTGAAAAACTTGTATAGTGGAGGATTGGCTGGGCATTTTGGTAAAGATAATATGATATCCTTAGTAGCATATAAATACTATTAGCAAAAGCTGAAAATATATGTCGTAAGACATGTGGAGAGGTTTTGATTTTTCTGAGTCTTGAAAGGCCATGCACAAAATATAGGGTTGTATATGCCATTTCCTATTCCTAAAGGGTCGTGGATAGATCTGATTATGGATTTTGTTTTGTGATTACAAAAAAAACCACAAGGTAATGAATCAATGTTTGTGATTTTTGATAGGTTTTCTAATATGGTTCATTTTATTTTCCTAGAAGAAAACAAGTGATGCGACAGGTGTAGCAGATTTGTTTTTCAGATAAGTTGTTTTTTTGCATGGTGTTCCAAATACAATTACTATAGATAGGGACATAAGGTTCTTAAGTCACTTCTGGAGGAATTTATGGAAGAAGTCAGGAACTCAATTATAGTTCAAAAGTGTCTATCATCCTTAGACCAAAACAGAGGTTGTAAATCAGAGTTTGGGAAACCTATTAAGGTGATAAGTTGGGGAAAAGTCGAAACAATGGGACTTAGCATTACCACAAGCTGAAGTTTGCATATAATAGTTCCATAAATATATCAACAGGAAAGTCTCCATTTTTGATTGTGTATGGGAGTAATCCAAATGGGGTGTTAGCTTTTGAACAACTACCAATTGATGGCAGATTCAATGATGATGCAGAAGCATTTGCTAAACATATACAACAATTACAGGAAGAAGTGCGAAAGAAGCTGCAGAATAGTAATGATAAGTATAAGGAAATAGTAGATGTGCACAAATGGAGAAAGGTATTTACAATTGGTGAGTTGTTCATGGTATACCTACGGAAGGAAAGGTTTCTAAAAGGAACCTATTATAAGTTGAAGTACAAGAAAATTGGTCCCTGCAAAATCGTGAAAAAAATAAATGATAATGCTTATGAGGTAGAATTGCCAAGGAATTTTGATATTTCTCCAGTGTTTAATGTTTCATATTTTTATTCTTTTCATGGGGATGGTGCAGAAGGGGATTTTATTGATGAAGTAGTAGATTGGAGGTAGAAAGTTCTAGTGAAAAATAAAGAAGAATAAGATCAAATTCTAGATAAGAAAATAATGGACATGCGACATGGGAAATACAACAAATATTTGGTACATTAGAAAGGATTGGAACAAGAGGACAATACTTTGGTCGTATGAGTGGGAGATTAAGAAGTTTGATTTAGATAAATGGAAGCAGTTTGAAGAAGACAACTTGCAGGAGCTGCATTTTTTTCAAGTAGGAGAGAATTATGAGCAAAAAATAGCAAGAACTTGAAAATGTCATAACTTGTGCTTCAGATGTTTGTTTCTTTAAAACCACATGTTTTAATAAGATAAACACATTAGTAAACTGGATTTACCAGTTGGAGCAAGTTTTCACACATTTTCAGGACCAAAATCTGCCATCTTGAGGCCAAAAATTAGGATTTAATTTGTAGTTTGATTTTTTCCTATTTTAGGACATTAGTTAATTTTGTTCTGTTAGTTACAATATGAGTTGGAAAGTTTTAAATTCCTCTAATTTAGGCATGTAGAAGATGCATGGAAAAAAAAATTTATGTACGAATAAGCATGCAAACTTACTAAGAATATCAGGTTCTAGTAAACTGCTAAAAATAGTAATTTCTGCCACCTAGAGTAGATTTAGTCAAAGTTAGTTAGATTTTTCTTGGGAACTCAAGTTGGGATTTGTTTTCCTATTTAAGAAACATTGTAATTCATGATTCAATAAAAAAGAAGGATATCTATTTTCTTTTGGAGTTCATATTCTTAGTAGTATATTTAGTTTGTTTAGAATTGGCTACATTAGCCTAGAAAACAAAAAATCAAACTAGGTCAAGCCTAGGGAGATACAACAAAAAAAAGATCTTGGAAAAAGACAAAGACAAAATAAGGTAGTATCAATGAACATGTCCGAGGTGGAAGATCATGATCATCCGGCCACACCAAACTAGGTAGATCCTTGCTAGTGTCAAGAATCTCCCAGCCGTCAGCATGCTCTTCCTAAGTATTTGCTTCCCCACACGTAGGAATGGCTAAGTTGAGCTAGGGGAGTTTTCCATTGTCATGCATGGATGGTGGCATATGCCAAGTAGCCTATTGAGCAGTGGTGAAGGGAGACCCCCAACCCTGTTGGTAAGCCAACAATCGAGAGAGAGAACCCCACCCAATTTTTTAGGGTCATGAGCCCCAACCCTACAACGAGCCAAGGAATGTTGTGGCAATCCTTGACCATGGAAGTGTTGAGGTGAATGACTGTGTAGGTGGCTCAATCCAAGAGAACAACTGGAGTGATTGAACGGTCAGTGTTGGGATCTATTGCATTGGCTACCACGAGCTAAGGGTGAGGAGTGCTTGGTGGGAGAGGGAGCCACCCAAAAAACATTTCACAGGGTCCCACCACTACCAAATTAAAGTTTGGAGGTGGTCCACCTCCACCGCCACCTTATTCGCTTGAACTTGAATCTACAGAACAACAATGGAGATCACCATAAATTTATTATAAATCGAGAAGGTTTGATCAACTACAAAATTATCAAAGAAAAAAGAACTCCTTTCTTTCCATATCCAAAATAAAATCTCACCTCTAAAAACATTCCAAATTTAGGTGAACATAAGCAGAAGATTGGGATTGTCTCCTAAGAGGATATGTTTCTAAGTGAAACAGTGGGGCTGGGAAGGAAAGAAAAAAGTATGGATCCAATTCATGGAAGTTTGAGCTAAGGGATAGAACTATAATATATGCATAATCATTTCCAAATTCCCACAAAATGGGAATTTTGGAGCTAGAATCCCAATTTGAACAAGACGGGCCCTGATAGGAAGGCCTTGGTGAAGAATACACCACAGAAAATGAGAATATTTTGGCTCAACACATATAGTCCAAACAGTATCAAACTATCTTCCCCAACTAGGTTGGGTGATGTTAATTCCCCAATGAGTATTAAGATTGTCCACCATGGGAAAATGGAGTGAGAGCCACCAAAATCCTTTGTTGGCTTTATAGTTACATAAAGGAATATCAGCATACTACTTCCAGTTTGTCCACCAAGGGCAAGAAGAGTGCCCAACAATATTATGTAGCATGTGATCAAGAACATAATTGATCATAGTATTGAATGTTTCATGATCCTGGTTGGAGAGTTGAAAAAAAAATTTGAACTTTGACCAAGCAAACTAGAATTGCTTGTCTTTGCAAAAAAAATCCTCAATGCTATGAATTCTGCATTTGAAAATTTTGAGCACAGAGATTCTTGAGACCTCTACAAGGCATTGATTTTGGGATTGAAAAATCAGCAACCACTAGAGAGTTTGTTGGTTGAGAGATAACCCATTCTAAAATGCATCCCTTTTCCATAAAATCTAGGGTTTAAGACATTCCCAGGATTTCTAGATACTTTTAAGCACGAAGGTGCCCACGATTTTGACAGGCACAGGAGGGATGAGTAAATTGATAAACCCTAAAAATTTCCATGCAAGGTGGCCATAAGGAGATCCTTCTCAGATGCCATGTCATATGAGAAACTTCCAAGCTTCCTGGCCAATGATTCTTCTGATAATCCACTTGACATAGAGAGATTTCCCTTGGCACTGGAAGTGGATAAGCGCAAGGCCTCCTAAATTATGAGGTAGAAAACATATATCCCTAGTGACATGATGAAAACCTTTTCCCATAGTATCATTAGCCCATAAGAAATATTTGAGTAGCTTTTCCAGCTTTTGGATGGAGGCTTTAGAAGGCATGCAACAAGTTGAGTAGTAAACATGGGTGGCCGCTAGAAATTTGGAAAAAAATTGGACTTTGTCAGCCAGAGACAAAGTTTTAGTGAGCCAATATTCTATTTTTTTTGCCACCCGTTGAATGACATAATGCCATAGATCATCCGAGGAGGCTTGAAGTACAAAAGGAATACTAAGGAATTTGAAGATCTCACCATCTTGAAGAATTTTCCAATCATATGTGGTAAGCCATTCCGGCGTAGGAAGGAAGGATTTCCTGTAGCATTAAGTTTTTCTCCATTGAATGGAGGAACTAGAGGTCAGGAAGAAAGTATCCAAACATTTCATGGCATTGTGAATGTTACTTTCATCCTCGATAATCGTAAGGAATGAATCATCTGTAAAATTCCCATTAAGGAGTTGAGAGGTGGGCTTAGTAGGAAGCGATATTTCACGAACAAGAACTTGAATTTTGGCATGGGCTAAGAGATAACCAAATCCTTCGACCGCAAACACATAAAGTGTAGGGGCTAGATGAAAACCCTGTGTGATAGACTGGAATAGCCCAAAGCTCTCCGAGCTAAGGCCATTGATAGATACTTGAGCAGAGGCATCTGCAAAGAGCATATTGACAAATTGAATAAAGATGGGGCCAAAGCAAAGGATCTGAAGCATAGAGAGGATGAAAGGCCATTCAATCTGATGCAATTTTAGGCTGAAAAGGATTGGAAAAAAGGCTTTGCAACTTTGGCGCAAAACTAGAGGCGGATCTTCTAGTGTTTCCCCAATTTAATTGTCATACTGCAGCCTTTACAGGGACTACGGGAATTAATTGGTATAGCCTCTCCTAGGGTTTTTCACCCTTTGGGCCTCCCTATAAAATTACATCTCCATATTCAAACCCGGTTGTTTATACCATGACAGAAGATAGTGGAGTGAGAAATGGCACTACCAGTAAAGCATCCCAGGAAATTCATCTCAAAGGTTTTTCATGAGGTAATCTCTCTCCTCCAGATGTTGTTCTTCCCATTCCTGAATTTAATTTTCCATGTCAATGGTTAGAATAGTTTTGCCTCATTGGGTATTTTGAGGTTCTAATCCCCTCTAAAAGAATGCTTAAATATTGGGCTAACATAGTCTAGACTCGTCATGAGGTCTACCTCGATAGTGTTCAAAACATGAGCAAGGGTTTCTTTATTTTTTCATTTCTCTGACCCTACTAACAAACCAATAATTTTGGCCAAGACAGCCACTTGGTATGTTCGCAACTCATTACTTGTGTTAACACCCTAACATAAGGACTTTTTGGTATCTAAGTATACCACCCTTAAAGTGCCAGTGTGGATTGAATTTCCTAGTCTCTCTTTTGACAGTCAATATTGATAAATGTAGTGGCTTGGTGAGATTTGTGGGCCCATTTCATGCCTTCCCAAACTGTGATGATACTATCAAGGATGAAGTGTCCCTATATGAAGCTTGTTTTCTTTGGTTGAATAATAGCAAGCAGAAGATTGCGTAATCATAGAGCTAACACTTTGGAAATGATTTTGTAGGAGATGTTTAGCAGAGTAATCAACTACCAGTAAGTGATTTTCTCAGGATATCCTTTCTTAGGAATAAATTTGATGTTCCCCTTCTTAATTCCAGGCCCTAAGGATTGGTTGTAAATCCCTTTAAGATAGACCTGAAAGAGGTCTTACCTGAAAAATTTGTAAAGAGTTTTATAGAATTTATAGGGGAATCCATAGTAGCCTGGAATTTTATCATTAGCCATTTGTATAGTGGTTTCATAAAGGTCTTCAATAATGAGCATTATTTCATAGAGCACCTTCTTAGCCTCTGAAATATTATGAGGAAATAGCCCCAAACATTGGTCAAGAGTGGCCCAACGAGCATCAGAGGGTGGCTAAGCTCAGAAAATGAGTTTGTAATGTCACACAAACGCTTGCAACATAAGTTATGGGTGAGTGATTTGAGCTCCGTTATCCATGATAACTTGGATTTGTTGAGAATAATTTCAAGCTTGAAGAGAGAGAAAAAATTCTTTTGAGACCTGATCTCCAACCTTGAGCCAGTGCATTCGAGCCTAGATCTGAGCACCTTTGGCATTATAATTGTTTGCAATTTTAATTTGATGTCAGAGAGTTGTAACTTTTTGTTGTAAAGCTTCAGAGAAAGGATCGCTTTGAAGCATCATCATCACTTGGATGACAAATGAGGGGTTAGTGGTGTATGAACGGTACCAAATTTTGGCCAGATAGTGGCCATAGATTCTAAGAAATCTGGTAGTCTATGTCAGCAGATCTCCTCACAAAAGTAACTAGCTGGCCTGCATAGGTGGATGAAATCACTGACAGTGACTGGGTTGTGGAATTAAATTCCAAATCCACTTGATATGATTGATGGTGGGGCCATGTTGCATCAAGGAAGTATTAAGAAATTATTTTCCTTTATGACAAAATGGGTGTGCATCATGCCAACAAATACAAAATCGTATAGGGGAGTGGTCTGAAAGGAAAAAGTCAGGCATAACCTCCACTGGCATGGAATAAATGCTATCAAACTCAAAAAAAAATTGAGCTGACAACATGGCCCTGTCAAGTCATTTAAGGATGCAATTTGTCCCTCCATGGAGATTGGACAACATGTACCAAGCTGTAGAGGTGGGAAAGTGAGATGCATTAGGATCAAAGAATCTGAAATTATTTTACATGAAGTACCATGCTTCCCTTTCATTAGGTGTCCACCTCATAGGCAGGTTGCCAAAATTATCATTTGGGTTGTCAACCATATTAAAGTCTCCACTTATAACCCAATATGCATTGGGAATGGAGTTGGATATCCACTGCCACAGATCAGCCCTTTTGGCCACATCATTAGAGGCGTAAATATTAATGAGACCAAAATGGAAGCCCTTAATATTAAAGAGGACACATATGACACGGTTGGTGGGCTCAATTCCATGGTCAATTAATAGGGGCCACCATTTAGGGGAAAAAGTGAAATTAATCCCCCATGCCCTACTTCATGATTTCTACAGAAAGGCAAGCTGTCAGGCCAAATGGATTTACAAACCATCTATAACTCAAAACTTATAATTTTAACTTCTTGCAAAATCAAAACATCAAGATTTGCACATCGTTGCCGAGTTTCATGTACTACATACTTACGACAAGATTCTGTGAGATTTCTAACACTCTACAATAAAAAATTCATGGGAAGCATTGGTCAAGAGCCATATCCCCATCCTGCAAGCCCTCAAGGGCATCATACTGATTATACAGCAAACAAGCAACATTATGCTGTAAGAAATCCTGTAGATCAAATTTTTTTCATTCCACATACTCAATGTTGTATTCCGCTTTAGTGGAGTCCACATTGCGTGTTGGGCTATGGTGTTGAGAGATGAGAGGTGGACTTGGGGGTCATTTGGAAGGCGCTTGTGAATTGCTTGGAGGCAAAAGAGGAACTGAATGCGAGATAGGGACATGAGAAATAGAATTTGTCTGGTCCATGAAAACTAATGCCACAACGGGTGTGTTGGAGTACTTTGGCAATGGGGTAGCCGATATGGCTATAGCAACTGGCTCGTTAGCAACAGAAGTTGGTTCCTTAGCAGCAGTCGTAGGCTCCTTAGCCAGAATATTGTGATAATGTTCCTTAATAGCTAGTTCAGGATGGCCATGGGAGCCAGAGGCTTTGGATTACTGGGATTTGTTCTTATTTCGCTGGTCTTCAGCTACTTACCAACCTTCCTCCTGTTGGGGTTTGACTTGTTTGGGCTTTGTTTTTGCTACAGGGTGGTTACGGGGGACATAAAGCGGACAATCTCTAATCTTGTGATAAGATGCTTAGCAGCGAAAGCAAGTATTAGGAAGATTTATATACATGACCCACTGGGAGTAGCGTTTAGCACGCATTTGAAGATCCACTAATTCCTTGAGGTCCTGCGAGAGGTCAATCTAAAGGCATAGTCCCTTCTGAGGAAGAGCATGGTAAAACTTATCATCTTCCAGGCAGACTACCCACCCAAGCTTAGGAATAATTTGCGACAGGAAATGAATTTTTTTATTATATATAAGAAAAAGTTTTTCTATTCATTATTTTTTAAAAGGTTTTTTATTATATATAAGTTATAGTTTTTAGTTTGAACCCTCGCACGCCATACATCACCATATCACATCATTTATTACAATATCTCCTGGGTTTGCCTTCAGGAAGAATTGAATCTTGGTGGGCTCTTTAAGAGCCAAGCATCTTTCACCATTGAGTCAAACACCATTTAATAAAATGTTTCTTTTATATTTTTATTAATTGAAAACTTTTTATAGTCATATTTAGATTTTATAATTAGTAAAAAATCTATTTTTCTTTCTTACCTTTTGCTGGAGTGACACATTTTTTTTGTTTTCCTATAGTTTAAAAACAAATTTTTACGACACCACCATAAGATATTAACTCTTATTCTTCGTAGAAAACAAGGAATGATGTATTAGTCATGATAATAATTTACTAGTTACAACTGGCCTGCGAACATTTAATATGTATCCACCATCATTTAATACCCACCGGTCGTCTGCATATCTTTGAAACTCTATGTTCATTGGCCTTCCATCTACTTATAAATGACCCTTAATATATGGAAAGTAAAAATGTACACATTCACATTCAGGATAGTTCTGAGCAATAACCTCATTTCCTAGTAATAAATCCATAAATGGCTCACCACTTGCTCTGTTTATGGTTTGTTTTTCTTTTGCTTCCAGGGTGTGAGTATGAAAACTGTCATATGAAAACTATCATCCTTATTTCCCAAGCAAGTAATTCCATTTCTTCCAATTAGATTAAGGCGCAGATGTTCCCCTTGGGTTCTCAGATTTTAGTTAACTCAAAATCTGACAAGAAGTATTTCATTACCTGAAATCTGAATAGATATTTAATTATCTTCTTTATATGTTATGCTCTTATGTTCCTTCCAAAATCCAAAGATAATATTCTTTGTTCACTTTATACAATGAGTCTATTTGTAGATCTCTTCCTAAGCTCTTCCCCGGCATGCTAATTTTAATCATGAATTTGTATTCCCTGTCTGATTGTAAGGCACGAGCTCAAATTTTGAAGATCCACAAGAAAGTAGAAGGATCCATTATCGTACAAATTAATAAAGGAGTTGGTAAAATGTGTATGTACAGAAGTTGCAACCATGGCATTCCGTCATAAATATACTCGAGTACTGTGAAAGTGGAGAAACATCATTCCTAGAATCTATGTCAATTATCTCTCCTGCTATTCTAAAGGTGCAATAGTAAATTCAAAATCGTCTCTCCCAATAGCACGTATGTTCTTTCAAGGACATGCAAAAGGAATCCGAAATAATTTGTGGAAGGAAGGCACTCACCTTATAGATTTATAGACACTTGTAAACTAAAATTTGGATCTTCTAGATTTGGAATGTACAAGATTCTAGCTTTGAGGATTTATATAGAATGAGATGGTGAAATTTATAATTGTGTTGTATGTCATGAGTACATCACCCCTGAGTTCTACATGAATTAGAGAGATTTCCTTTCCATTCAATTAGACTTCCATTATTCTTGTCAGATATGATGGCTATCTTAAAAATGGACTTTCTCTTTAGGAAATCAAATACGAAGGCTATCTTATAATCTAAGTTTAGTATGTTGGCTAAATCCTTACTTTTTCGTGTGTATTTAAAAGGCGTCATTGAGACCCAATTGTAAGGATGACGATGTAATAAGGGTTTACATCTTGTAATTGCAATGTGCCTAAATCTAACATTAGTATCAGCGACACTAGATGTCAATAAAATTGGGTTCACACTCTGAGTATCCTTTTGTGTTGAATTATTGTGAGCGTGTGAAAAGATTATATAAGGCCATTGGCAAGTAAAAACCATCTTAAGTATATGTAGTTAATATTTAATTTAAGAGTGTGCACCCGCAAAGCCCACAAATAATGGAAAACAACGACAGACAATAACAAACAAACCGATAGAAAACCATGGTAGCAAATAGTGATTGACTAAAATTTGTTATTTTAATAATAATCTAAGATGTAGAACAATGCAATAACTAAATATACTAAAACATAAATGACAAGTAATTTATTTAATATATTAAATGAAATTAAATAAATTAAATATGAAGATAAAGTATTAACCTAAAAATAACTTACCTTGCAATAATTTGGAATTGGACAGAGCAATGTTTTGGTGGAACTGGATGTCATGATGAACCTCACAAAATTGCAAAATTGGTAGATTTTGCCAAAATGGGACACCTAGAGAAGGGCAGGGGCACATGTGGTCACCTTGGTCTTAATTATGGGCGTCATGGTCTATGGATTGACTCAAAAACTAAATCTGATAAGGTCACTAAACCATTGCAATATTTCTCCTTTGACCTTGTTTGTGTCATGTTCGCTTCATTGATGTCACTGAAAATCACCAATTAATAATCTCCTATAAAACCCCACATAAAAGCATCAAAGCTTACAAATGAAATTTGTAAATGAATTTGTCAGATTGTCCTCAACTGCTAAATGGATGGAATTATGACTGAGAACTGCACTATATCTTAGCCTGATGTAATTTTATTTGCATTATGTGTGTAATCATGTGCCTAGGGTGCCCTAACACCAATGACACCAAAAGTAGAGGGCAATAACTAGATGAAAATGCAGAATGGTTGATGGAATAAACTAAAGTCCCCTTTCTATGTAGTTTATGATGCAAAACAGTACCCAAATACAATCCCTTGCCTTATGTAGATAGTGAGCCCTTAGCAGAAAATAGTCTTCCCTTAAGATAGTGTGTATGTTGTGTTTATATAGGGACCACTTGCTGAAATTTTGATTAATGACCTGACATGCTGAATAACACCTAGGGGAATGGGAGGGAAAATTACAAAGACAAACCTCAAATATCTAAATGAAAACCAAATGTGATGGGGACTAGGGCACATAAAAATGAGGATCAGGCTAGCCATGGTTGCCCTAATCCCTCCCTAGGTACTGTAGTCAGAGACCAGATATGACAACTAAGTGAGTAACGACAGCTAAGACTCCCTAAGAGATGACCAGAATTAGGCGAGTAAATGATGACTGTCTAAAACACTCGATGAAAATGACTAACAAAATTGAAGATAGGACTAGAGGATGGGTCGTTAGTGAATACTTCTCTTACACAAGTTCCATATATAAAACAACATACTTGGCGGTATAATTATAGTAGTAAGTGCATGATTTTGTGACTACAAATAGTGTTTGCAAATAAAATGATGCATATGAAGCACTCATTGGCATGTTAGAAGGATTAAAAGTATGACGAAGCATGTATGATATGATATAAAGTAGTGTAATAGTATAAAAAGTAAATAGTATAAATCGAAACAATAGCACATGTGATGACTACAAAAGTAGATGCCCCCAGGAGTCGTTGCAGGACTAGTAAGAGGTATAGTGCCGAGCATCCATTCTATGTGTAATAAATATGTGTAAAACCTACATTCACAACTAGAAGGCAAGTGAATGCACATGTTTATATAGAGAAGATAATGACATATGAAATATCTTTCTAACATAGTAAAGAAAGTCTAACATGTGAGCATAAGTTAACAAGAGAAATGTGCAACCAAGATACAAAATGTTACTTTTTCCCTCGAAAAATAAATAATAATTCTTGACAAAATATTATCTTGTGGAAGTCTTATACGTCTTCTAACATTTTTATATTGTTATATGCTAAATTACATAAGATCTATACGTTTTTCACTTAACTTAATAAGATAAATAGGATACAAACATATTTTATTTATTAAAATTGAGAAAAACTTTATAAATCTGAAGCTACAGCTAATTAGATTAATTAATCTTAAAATTAAATGGGATTAACTATAAGACACATGGCAAATGTGTAAAGGGGAAAATTACAAGTTTTCAAGCAAGACAAATTTCTCCTATCTCAAAGTTTCCATGTTTTGATCATACTTGTTAACCAAAATAAGCTCCCTCTTATTTTGGGTTAACTAGCTTCCTTTTGTGCCTCAGTCAAATTTTTACACATTTCAGGCACTCAAAATTTTTTGGGTATTGCTTCATCAGATAGGATTTTTCTTCCCCTTTCCAGAAAGGTAAAGAAGTCCTCCTAACTCCTTGTATTTTTTGAGTTATGGCTCGACGGAGTTTGGAGGGGAAATTTTCCCTAGGCGGGCCCGCGGAGCTTGGGAGAGTTTTGTGCCAGGAAGGCTCGGGCCGGTGGAGCAGAGTTGGAAAATTTTCCAAGGAAATTGGTGGGTCGGTCGAGACATAGGGAGATAAATTTTGCACTTATCCCTTTTGGGGTTAAAAGACACAAAGAAAAATTTTGGCCCGCAGGCCCTATAAGGAAGGAAACGGACTCGCGAGGCCAGGGAGAAAATTTTGACACTTAGCCTTTTGGGGAAAAATGGTTAAAAGTCAAAATCTGGCCCGCACCTGGAAAATGGAAGGAAAATGACTAAGGCCCTGCACCAATCATAAGGTGCCATGTGTCTAGTCCACGTCAGCAGCGCCGCGGCGGGGGTTGGGAAGAAGTTAAGTTTTTTTTTTGCCTTTTTGGTCAAAAATGTTGAAGGCAAGAAATGAGCCCAGGATCCCATCAACGAATTGGATAGTGCCACGTGTCTCAGAGGGGCGGGGCCACGGAGAAGTTTGGGAAAATTTCCCATTTTTGTGAAAGGGGCAAAATGTTATTTTGAAGCCCGCGGATGAACCAGAAAGTGCCACGTGTCATCAGGTTGGTGGGGGTGCGGAGATTTTGGGGAAAATTTTCCCAATTTGAAAAAAGAGGGAAAAAGGTCAAATTTTGGCCCGCAGACCCAAATTTTGCCCTAATTTTGCCAGTTTTGCCCTAAATCTTCAAGAGGCCATATCTTTCGATCTAGAGCTCAGATTTTCACGTTTTTGGTATCAATGGAAAGCTGGTGAAATTATCCACACGATGGACACTTCAATTTTAAATTTTGATGGATTTTTGTGGGAGATAATTGAGAAAACGTCTCTGGCATGTAAAAAAATGCAAAAAAGTTTCCCCCGACTCCACTCCAATGTTCTCCTGCCACATGGATGGCTCAAAGTGAAAAGCACAGAAGGTGATCTAATGGTCCATATTCAAACTGGAAACATTTGTAATGGTTTCTGGTTTTTCCCCACCATGGCCATTTTTCTACAAAAGAGGAATCCGAAACGGTGCGAAATGATTGGATTTCGATTGTAACTGCTTCTTGGCCATTTGGGGAAGTTGTAACTGCCCCTTGCATGCTATTTCTTGTCCTCTGAGAGTGATTGTATGGGTTGGAAATCAGATTTGGAAACTGGAAGCATGTTTTTGTGAACAGAGGACAAAAAATGATTGTTAGTCTTCTTCTATTCTCCTCCTCTGCATTTTTTCTTCTATTCCCACTCGTTGTACAAGTTTCAACTCTGAGATCAATAAAAAAGGAAGGAATTTTATGTCCCCTCGATGGAAAAATCGATTGGTGCTTTGTGACCAGCGTGTTTTATTCTATCTTGTGCTCAGAAATTGCAAATTTTCTTTCTTCTATTAATTAATGCATGTAATGAAACTTCTAGTTGATGTGTGTGGGCATCTGACAATCTACCCACAACATTGATTTCCCCCTCCTTCATTCTCACTCCCTCCCCTTTCTCAGATCGATTTCTGCTATAGCAAGGAGTTGCTATTATTGCCATAGGGACAGTGGAGTGTTCCTGTGGATCTCTGGTTGAAAAACCACCATAAATCCACTTTGGTTTTACATGCTAAACAATGGGAGCTGCACCATTCAAATGTAGAGGGACTTAGATTCCCATAGCATTGGCCTAAAATCCACAAATTTGTCCACAAGACAAATTTTCTCACCAACAATTTTTGGCACCCACCGTGGGGTAGAGTTGCAGCATCTACACCCAAAAATGACCACAAGGTTTTTAAAATATCATTAAGTTTTCCTTTGAAGTCTGAAATTCCTTGTGATCCAAAAATACAAAAAGATTCAAATAGAAGAGTTCTGTAGATTGAGTAGCCATATGAACTGCATGGATGTAACTCAAAATTCTTGCAAATCCTTCTAGAAAACCTTCTTTGCTCTGTCATATCCAAAGGAAATCATTTCAGACCTGAAAGAGGTTACTTGGCATATTTGGCAGAGTGTAAATCACCTCACCATTGCTACAAAATTATGGGTTGTGAAAGAGAAGACAATAAACTTTCAAGCTGGTTGATAGAAGGTATACTCACCAGCTGAGGCAAGGAGGAGTGATTGACCCTACTTTTGAGGAGTTGGAGAGAGAAGAAGAAGAGGTTATAGCTCAGTTTGATAGAGAGGAAGAGATTAGAGCTCAACTTGAAGAAATTGCAAGACTCCAAGCTACAACAGAGGAAAGAGAAGCAACCCTAGCTGCTGAAGAAGCCAGAAACAGAAACAGAATGGCTGATAATGAACATGAAGCATGTAGACCCAATGTACCATGGGGAAGAAATACTGGTCCACTTGCTCTCCCATGAATACTCCATGATCTTCCAAGAGGTTCGAGAAAGAATTTTCCCAAATTCAAAGGAGATGGCTCCCAACTCCCTGAAGAACATGTAGCAGCCTTCATCACTGCTTGTGGTGTGTTAGGTGTTGAAGATGAAGATGTGTCAGTTAGAATTTTTGTGGAGTCACTCCAAGAGAAAGTTGTTGAATGGTTTTACATGCTTCCTCCAAGATCTATCACGGGTTGGGATGACATAAGAAGTGCATTTGAACATAGGTTCAAGAGCACTGAAGATTGCCAAGATCTGTTGGTTCAACTCATTCAGATGAAGAAAGAAGTCTCTGAGTCCATGAGATATTTTGTTGCAAGGTTCGATAGATTGACAAGAAGAATCCCAGAAGATGTAGTTCCCCCTGAAAATAACTTGAAGAGGTTCTTCATCAGTGCCTTGCCATCGGAAGTTGGTTTCTTCCTCAGAAGAGCCCAACCAAACACACTGAGGGAAGCTCAAGACTTTTCCATTGAAACTAATGATGACTTAATCCTCTCTAGAAAGGTGAAAGGCCCAAATGGGAAGCAGAAGGGTCAGAGTTCCAGTTCAGTCACAACCAACCCTATGTTCCAGAAAATGGAAAATGATCTGGTTGCCTTGAAGAAACAGTTGTCCCAAATGACAATGAGAAATGCTCCAAGGAGGCCAAATTTCCCTGATAGACAAAGAATTGCACCACCTCCTCACCAAATTTCCCTTGAAGAACCTCATGTCAATGCTATCTGTGACACCAGAGAATCAAGAGAGGATGCTGAAATTGATGAACTTGAAGGAGAAATAGCAGAGGATTACGAAGGCTACCTCAAAATTGAAGAAGTTGATATGCACAATGGCTTGTTCGAGTTTGTTGATGATGGGGAAGAAGAAGAGGAAGCCCCAAGCTTCTCATGTGTTGTCTTCACTCAAGCTCAATCCAAGAAAGATGCTCTACCCTCTGTGGCTCAAAAGGAAAAGAAAACTAAAGAAGATCCCACTCCAGCAGCCACACAAAAGAAGATCATCAGCAGAGGCTCACCATTACCACCCTCAATGGATTCAGCCAAAATGAAACCAGGCCAAATGGCTGCTAGAGATCAGGCTGTTATATCTAGTAAGTCACCTTTTCCTTCTTCTAGCTCACAAGTTATTAAAAACACTCCTCCCTCCAATGAAGTCTATTCTAAGTCAGTTAAAATTCAGACCATAGCTTCACCTTCACCTCCTTCTAAGCTGATGGCCTCACCCTCAGAAGACAATCCAATTTCCAAGTCAGCCAAAGTTCCTCAAAGACCCTTACCATGTAAACCTTCCCTCACTCCAGGAACTTCCCCCTCATCCAACATTGTCCCATTTGATTTTGTGGAACATGCAAGTAAAACCAAAGTCTAACTCTCAGAGTTAGAGTACTTGCAAACACACCCGACCCAATTTGACAAATTTATTAATGCAGTCCGAGGTAGTAGATCTATATCTTCAAGTTCCACTTCTAAAGGACTCCTTCCAATGCCATCCACACCTCCATCTCAAAACATGTTAGCTCTCAGTGCTGCCAAAACATCTAGAGTTGAGCCTTTTTATTTGTCTCTCCTCATAAATGGTTTTGAGTTGAACAACTGTATTATTGATTCCGGAGCTTCTGATAATGTAATGCCACTCAAAGTTGCAAATTCCCTTGGCCTAAATTTGACTAGAGTAAATGGAGCTTGTTATTCCATGGAATCTAAACAAGTGCCACTGATTGGAAGAATAAAGGATGCACAAGTAGCTCTGGCTGACTTCCCTGATAAGAAAGTGCTTCTAACTATTTTAGTGGCAGACATCCCAACATCTTTTGGCATGCTTCTGAGTAGAAGTTTTTGTAGAGACCTAGGTGGAGAAATTAAAATGGATTGGTCATCTGCTACTATCCCTATAAAAGGTGAAATGAAGAGGTTGCTGCCAGTTAGGAAAATGAAATATACTGTGTAAAAATCTGAAAGCCTAGGAGCTAACATTTTGTACCAAAATACCAGGAAGATGAATCACTGGGTGACAACCGAGGAGGAAGAAGATATTCCAATCTTGATAGGGCCAGACATGCCTTCCTAGAGGGATTTGAATTTTGAAGAAGCACTGAGGAGATTCGAGTTACAGGAAGGCAGCCCCGAATCACCAGATGATGCAGACCAAAAAGAAGAGGAGATGGTTCTCAATAAATTTCAAGAAGATAAATCATCTTGCATGCTTTTACAGGATGAGGAGTTATTCCCATTTCCATTTGGGGATGAAGATGATCCCAGACATGCCATCTATGGAGATACAAAATCAGCTTGTGATGAGCCCGTGAAAGGACTGAAAGAAATATCTGTACAAGAAATGCTTGAAGCCATAGAAGAAACTGAAGATCCCGAGCTCAGTCTCGAGCTCCTGATACAAGCCAAAAATCTTTAGGACAAGCGTGAAGCTGATTTGGAAGCCTTAACCAATGTGAAGGTTGGCCACATTGAGATAAAGCCATATGAAAAATATGATGCCATTCTGGAACTGATGGTTGATGGATGTAATAACGAAATGGATATATTTTCTTTCCCATTTGTGGATGAAGACTCTGTCCATGATGAAGAAATTGAAGCAAGGATTTTCGAGGCCTCTGAAGATGAATCTCTTTTTGATGAAGGATTGTTGGAGTGCAGTGATTCCCTAGATGATGAGGTAATCCCTCTAGATAGTTTCCTTGAGCTGCATCCTTCAAAGGGATATAAAGATGAGCTACAGGAAATGATGAATCATAACTCTGTGCAAGAAATATTGGAAGCAGTACAAGTTGAGGAAGACCCCAACTGATTCTTGATCTCTTCACTCATGCCATGGACATACAAGACAAGAATGAGTTTTCCTCCAATCCACCCATCAATACTCAAATGCCCCACAGTGGAGTAGAGATAAAGGATGAATCAAATGTTTTTCATGGAGAAGATTCCAATGAGCATAGACCTGGAAAAGAAAGTAACTCAGAATATCCAATAAATTGGAACCAAAATCAGCTTTGGGGCAGCAATGAGATGCTTGATGGAGAATCAACTATATGGATAAACATGGAAGGAAACTGGCACTATCAAACTGATTTCAAAGAACATGAAAGCAATGGAATTTCCAAGCAAGGACCTGAGCATCATGAAGTTCCCATGGATTCACTCCTACCAAGTACACAGGTAAATGTGGAAGCACCTGGCTTTCATAAGCCGCTGAGGAGGGGAGGCTACTTTCTGGAACCTGTCAATGGCTTTGTAGAACATAATCCTTTAGTGTTGCCTCTTCAGGGGTAACTTTTGAGAAATGAAAAGTGCATCAGTGAAAGTGAAGTTGTCCCTCACCTTGTAACATAGTTTTTCTTTTTCCCCTTTTTTGTTGTGTGTGTTTTTGTTTCCCCTTTCTATTTTGGTGTTTTGTTTGTGTGTCCTCTTCTTCCTTCTCTCTTTCCTCAAAAGTTGTACATGACTCTGCAAGGCCCAATGGATAAGGCACTGGTCAACGTTATATGTTTTGAAACCTGTGATTCTGGATCCTCATGTCATGTCTTCACCTTGCTCAATCCATGCCATGTCCCCAAGCTAGAGCCAGTTGTTGTCTTGTAAATGTGTAAAGGGGAAAATTGCAAGTTTTCAAGCAAGACAACTTTCTCCTATCTCAAAGTTTCCATGTTTTGATCATACTTGTTAACCAAAATAAGCTCCCTCTTATTTTGGGTTAACTAGCTTCCTTTTGTGCCTCAGTCAAATTTTTACACATTTTAGGCACTCAAAATTTTTTGGGTATTGCTTCATCAGATAGGATTTTTCTTCCCCTTTCCAGAAAGGTAAAGAAGTCCTCCTAACTCCTTGTATTTTTTGAGTTATGGCTCGACGGAGTTTGGAGGGGAAATTTTCCCTAGGTGGGCCCACGGAGCTTGGGAGAGTTTTGTGCCAGGAAGGCTCGGGCCGGTGGAGCGGAGTTGGAAAATTTTCCAAGGAAATTGGTGGGTTGGCGGAGATAGGGAGATAAATTTTGCACTTAGCCCTTTTGGGGTTAAAAGGCACAAAGACAAATTTTGGCCCGCAATGAAGGAATGAAGCCCGCAAAGGAAAATGGAAGGAAACACAAAGGAAAATAAGGCTAAGGCCCCGCACAATCATAAGGTCCATGTGTCTAGTCCACGTCAGCAGCGCCATGGCGGGGGTCGGGAAGAAGTTAAGTTTTTTTTTTTGCCTTTTTGGTCAAAAAGGTTGAAGGTAAGAAATGAGCCCGTGATCCCATCAGCGAATAGGAAGGTGCCACGTGTCTCAGAGTGGCGGGGCCGACGGAGGTTTTTGGAAAATTTTCCATTTTCACAAAAAGGGAAAAATGTTATTCTGAAGCCCAAGGAATAACTAGAAAGTGCCACATGTCGTTGGGTTGGCAGGGGTGTGGAGATTTTGGGGAAAATTTTCCCAATTTGAAAAAAGAGGGAAAAAGGTCAAATTTTGGCCCGCAGACCTGAATTTTGCCCTAATTTTGCCAGTTTTTCCCTAAATCTTCAAGAGGCCATATCTTTCGATCTAGAGCTCAGATTTTCACATTTTTGGTATCAATGGAAAGCTGGTGAAATTATCCACATGATGGACACTTCAATTTTAAATTTTGATGGAGTTTTGTGGGAGAAAATTGAGAAAATGTCTCTGGCATGTAAAAAAATGCAAAAACGTTTCCCCCAACTCCACTCCAATGTTCTCCTACCACGTGGATGGCTCAAAGTGAAAAGCACAGAAGGTGATCTAATGGTCCATATTCAAACTAGAAACATTTGTAATGGTTTCTAGTTTTTCCCCACCATGGCCATTTTTCTGCAAAAGAGGAATCCAAAATGGTGCGAAATGATTGGATTTCGATTGTAACTACTTCTTGGCCATTTGGGGAAGTTGTAACCACCCCTTGCATGCTATTTCTTGTCCTCTGAGAGTGATTGTATGGGTTGGCAATCGAATTTGGAAACTGGAAGCACGTTTTTACAAACAGAGGACAAAAAATGATTGTTAGTCTTCTTCTATTCTCCTCCTCTGCATTTTTTCTTCTATTCCCACTCGTTGTACAAGTTTCAACTCTAAGATCAATAAAAAAGGAAGGAATTTTATGTCCCCTCGATGGAAAAATCGATTGGTGCTTTGTGACCAGCGTGTTTTATTCTGTCTTGTGCTCAGAAATTGCAAATTTGTCTTTCTTCTATTAATTAATGCATGTAATGAAACTTCCAGTTGATGTGTGTGGGCATCTGACAATCTACCCACAACATTGATTTCCCCCTCCTTCATTCTCACTCCCTCCCCTTTCTCAGATCGATTTCTGCTATAGCAAGGAGTTGCTATTATTGCCATAGGGACAGTGGAGTGTTCCTGTGGATCTCTGGTTGAAAAACCACCATAAATCCACTTTGGTTTTACATGCTAAACAATGGGAGCTGCACCATTCAATTTTTCTAACTTCACATTATTATATTATATTGGTGTCAGAAATACTTAGAAACATATAATTAACTATCTAAGCTAAGATTTTGGGTCCAAAACATAAAAAAGATAGGAATACCGTAGAGACACCATTAAAATTATAAGATGATACTGAAGAAGATAATTTCAAATTTATAGCCTCATTTTATATTAATTTGTACAGATTCTTTTATAAAACATAGATACACGTATCAAATTTACATATTTCATTAATTGGTTACTATAATTCATCACTTCTGCCAATATAAACACATATTTTATATAGAAGTTTGATAGAATATATCCATTTATTCCTTTAACAAGTAAAAACTAAGGGTTAGATTCTTTCTACTAGCATTATATATATATTTACAGAGGTTTTACAAAGGTTTATAGAGCTTTTAAAGAGAAGAAACTTATCTAGGATAGGAATTAGGAATTCTAATACCAAATTCCAATGTAGAGAGACATGAAACAAACACCATACTATGGGCACACTATGAGAGGACTGTATTATACACCCCTTGTATGTTCACCTTGCCCTGGTCAGGACCATCCAACGTTGTACTCTGTACCCCTAGTTTGGACACTGTTGGTGACCCTCTCTCTTTCCAACTACCTACATGTTCCTACTCATTCTTGGAATTTACTTCCAAAGACTCAATATTATTTTTCTTAGGATCAAAATAAAATTTTAACTCCCTGTCCCTGTTAGAATAATTTTCATGCCTCTTTTAAGACTTCATTGGTAGTTATGAAAAATCACAATAGTTTTACACCCTTTCATAAATAAATTAAGTATCTTTAGTTTATTTCTCAGGAATATATACGTTTCTTCAATAGCTCTTCACAATATCTTTTTTATAATTAATTTTTAAGCCAAATTTATCTTTAACAGTTTGAAAATTCTTCATTGTTTATAATGCTTTGAAGATTTAGTCTTATAACATTTCTCCCCCTTGAATCAGCTACTTTCCTTAGTAGTTCCAAGTCTATTAATAAAATCACATATGAAAACAAAAGTCATTAGTTAAACAATTCAAGATATTTATCTTTTATAAAATATTCTCTTTCCCTTGTATGACTTTCAATATCACAAAAAATTTAGTTTACTTTAACCTCTTTAATGTATCTATTCCTAAGATTCATAGTCCTTATTTCTGAAATCATTTTAGATTCAATATTTAACTCACATGTAGGCTCAATAAATATTATTTTCCAGTCAATAACATGATTAGTATCATAAACATATTTCTTTAACAAATTTACAGGAAACACATTATGAATTTTAGACAATTCAAGAAGTAAAGCTATTATATAAGAAACATTTCTTATTCTTTATGGAATTTCAAATGGTCCACAATAGTGAGGATCTAACTTAGTATACTTTCCTAACTTCAAAGAACTCTACTTAGGTTTATCTTTAAGAAATACTTGATCACCTACTGTAAATTATTTAATAGATCTTTTTGAATCAGCTTAATGTTTATACCTTTCTTGGGCAATATTCATCATTTGTTTAACTTTATTTATGTTTTTTTCCATTTATGTTAAGTTATCATTACAATACCGAGATCTATATTCAGGATTTGGCTATGAAATAGGAGTAGTACAATTCCTACAATACACAACATCAAAAAGTTTCATTTTTGTTGTAGTGTGATAACCTTTATTATAAGCAAACTCAATCAAATGCATATATTTTTCACAATTACTAGGTTTTTTACATGTATACGTTCTATGATTATCTTCTAATATTGTATTTATTATTTCATTTGATCATCTCACTGAGGATGATAAGTTATAGTAAAGCTTTAACTAGTACCAAATTCATCAAATAAGGACCTCTAGAAAGAAGAACTGAATCTAGGATCTCTATCAGTCTCTAAATCTTTAGAAAAACCATGCAAACAAAATATTTCCTTTGAAAAAAATGATCGATATAAGAAGAATAGGTTTTGATTTTAGTTCATAGAAAATGATCCATTTTTTTCAAAATATCAACCACCATAAGAACAACATCATGTCCATTCTTATTCTTAGGTAAATATGTAATAAAATCCATACTAACTGACTCTTATTTCCAATTAGGAATAGACAAAGTTTGTAATTTCCTAGGTTTACTACATTGTTCATTTTTATCCTTTGGTAAGTGCAACAAGTTGGGGGACCAAAAATGGGGTCATGAGTGGACATCGTATTGTAAAAAATAGTGAAATCTCAACTTTTAGGGATTTTTAGCAATGTGTGCACTCAAAATTATAAAATTTTATATGAACATGAATCGTAACATCCAAAATCTAGTTTCTAAACTACTTCATTTTTTAAAAATAAATAAGTTCAGTTATATTAAATACTCAAAAATCAATGAATTGGTTATTTATTTTAAACCTATAAAATTGAAGTATGTTTTCCTACGATTTGGATGAAAAAAACATAGTTTTTTTCCTTTGGTGAAAAGTTAGATGTGCTTTTCTATCTAGGGATGGATTTTTATTTTTTATTTTTACGAGCAATCTTCTTTGTTTATTCTTTATTCCGTGAAAGTGGTCTAAACACAAAGAAAATGGATCACTTTTTGTTTTCCCGCCATAACTTCATAAAAAATATCGAAATGAAATAGTTTTTTCTAACGTTTATAGAATTTCACCATGGCTGGGATGGTATAGGTTTTAACACATTTTGATAAGTGAAACAAAAATTTTAGTATTAAATGTAGACATGAACATTCATGAGAAAAAGTGACTTAAATACCTAACATTAGTAAAAAATTATAAAATGATATTTACTATATTCTATTCTATTTAAAATCAATATTTCTATAAAGCTAACAGTCTCCCCTACGTGATGGTACCATTTTTGTGATATGCTTGCAATTTTTCGGCATGTTTCAAGTATACAGAAGAGAAAATTTGATGTTTCTTGCCTTTAACATGCCATAATGATATTCCAAAGCTGAGGTTTGGAAAAAAATAATATTTCTCGAGCCTTGATGGTCAGATTTGATGATATAGTTAGTACCACTATCACGGTTATATATTGGCCTATCATGAAAGAACTACGATCGTAGTTCTTAGAATCTTATTTTTATGAATCCAAACATCCAATTCACCATTTTCTTTTAATTTTTGACCTGGTCGTATGAATTTAGGTAAAATTTTACCACCTTTTATAGTTTTTTCTTGTCATCAAAAGCTATTTTTTTACTATTTTTAAGGTACCTTGCATCATTTGGAGTTTTTCTTCATCGATTCAAACATCATGGGAGACAATAAACAAATTTAAAAAATGAAATAAATAAGTAAGAAAACACCAGTGGAATTAGAGGAAACAATATTGGAAGATTCTGAGTGAATACAGAAAATTCGTGAGTCAAGAAGAGGTTCATCTTTAACCCCTACTATTGTAAACAATGAGGAACCAAGTAATCTTTTAATGTTAGTGTTAAAGATGAATTAACTCTTGGTGATGTATTTGATGTTTTAATTGAAAGATAAAATGAAAATATGAATCAGGGAATTCATTTTGAAATTGTAGACAACCAAAATTTGGCAATAACACCTCCTAGGATTTTACAAAAGAGGCCTAATTATTTTATTTAAATTGAGGTGAACATTTTGAAACCAATGTCTGAAAAACTTTCTAAACCAAAAATCAGAAAAAATGCCACTAAAATTTGGGATAATCATTTTGAAATTTTAAATGATTATGAAAGATGTTAGTTATTAGATAGTTTTATGAAGTTGATTAAAATGAGAATTATGTTAAACATGTTAGGATTGACAACATCTAATATACGTGGTCAAACATCTGCAATTATTAAAAAACCTACATGATGCATATCACATTATCGGTGTCAAGAGACAAACAACGGATAGTAATGTTGTGCATCATGTACTTGCTGCTAGTATTGTAAGTGAATCAACAAAAAACAACATTTGATTAGGCAAACAATACAAATGTTGAAAGTTAATTAAAAAACTCTAATGAAAGGAATTGAAATGCATAATATCCTTCAATCACCCACTAACACTGATTTTTGGGCATTTTCTGTAAGAGAACTGCATAAAGAAAAAGATATATATGATATTATAAGAGAATTTTTTATTCAATTTGGGCATCGTAACACTATCGTTTAACATAATACAAGAAATTTTGTAAAACATAGCATTAGTTCTACTTATCATGATCAAAATCCAAATCATTTCTTAGATATGACTTAAACTCATTTTTTCGTAAGTTTGAATAGGAGCATCTAGAAATTAAAATTAGTGAACATTTTTTTGAAATGTTGAAACCATTCTATGTGAAAATCAACCACACTCACACCACTTGTTATAGGAAACATGTTGAATTTGTGATGATTATGATAATTTTTTATGTATTCATTCTTATTTGCATTCTCAAACTATGTTACCAGAATGTGGTGTTCAAGTTCTACCATACCTTTCACGGATTTCATTCATATGATATTTTGTGAAAAATAAGTTGGAAAAAAAATTATACTCACAATTCTTTACATGGTAGTTGTGGTAAGTGTGGAGGATTACCTAAATTGGAAAGTTGTATACATGAGAAAATTGGAGGATTACATGTTTTTTAAAGATAAATGTCCTATGTGGAATAGGACATAAGTTATGATAAAATTTAAAGATGTAATTGTTTATGAATATGCTAGGCATATACACAGAGCTCGATGGTTGGATGAACAATTCAAGATATGCAAGTACACATTTCCTATTAGTAATATTGTTTCAATGGTCTATTTTGAAGATAATTACATGTTGCAACCACAAATGGAGGTTCAATCGCAATATTATAAGTCAGTATATGTTTCTATTTTTGTGCATATAGAATTTATACATTCTGGTGATAGTGCATAAAATGATCAAAATGTTTTAAGAGAGTACTACTTTTATATCAATGATGATTGAACTCATACTACTAAATTTGTGTAAGGGTGTTTCTAGTTATTTTATGAAAACTTGTCTTATAGGGACATTAGTTTCAATCAACATTATATATCATCAGATAATTACATGTCTCAGTTTAAGAATGTGCAAATGTATTATTGGATGAGCAGGATGCCCATCAAGATGCGTGTGCAACATATTTGGAGTATCACCAAACCTAGACATGGAAAAGGAGATCATGATGGTGCAGGGGCATGTGTGAAAAGAGTTATTGCAAAAGAAGAGTTGAAGTAAAAACATGGTGCTAAATTGAAAGATGCAGAGAGCATAGTGGAATGGTGTATTGACAACATGGCCCATGGTTCTCAAAAATATTCCATAATTTTTAGAAAGTTTTAATTGTTATAGGAACAAAAAATTGCTAACTGCGAGGATAATATGACACTCATAGGGTCTAGTGATCTACACTCATTTAGTATCTCAAACACTTCTTCATGGACTACATGGACCATAATTTTTATATTTTTCTGTGCATCTTTTATCAATTTTGTCACTATTGAGTGTTATTCACAAAAATGGATAGATGGATGGATTTTTAGGTCTCTAACTTCATTCCTCAGTTATCAATGTCGAAAAAAATCACGACATGTTTCTCCATATGAAGTTATAAAATCCAAGGACTTTGATGACATCACAATTTTAGTGCGATAAGAAAAATGGTTGTTTAGAATATTTATGCTAAGTCATGTCCATTGAAATTAATATGTAATTTAAAAGTTGAGATGAAACTTCTATTTTTTTGTAGAACATATGTTTTTACTTATTGTGACAGAAGACAATAAAGAGGGAACAAACAATTTCTTATATCATTACATCATGGAAAGAAATGTGTTGCCTTCTCCTATTATATATGGCGAAGATATTGAGTACCCTACATGGTAAGTGGTAGTTACTAGATTTTGGCTTTGATGGTATCCATTAAAAATTCCTCTATTTGGGTGTTTGAAGACTTTCAGATACACAAAAAAATACTCTTATATTTGCATCTAGTTCTAGCAACAAATATTCACGTGTATAGATGTCGAGGAAGCACTAATAACCAAATTATTTGGAAGGTTTGAGTGTTAGATCATGAAGAAATCACGTCCGCTATTCAGAGTAGATATGATCCTTATGGTTCATTAGAATGAATTTACATGCTTGTCCAGTATATATTTCTTTGAAGTTTTTAAATTTTTCTACTAGATTGAAATTCATATATTTTAATTAATTTGTGTATTTTGTATATATCTAGTATGGTTTTGATTCAACTTAAATTACTTTGACTTTAAAATTTTTAAGTAGGTTAGTGGTGCCATAAAAAAAAATTAGTTCACGTGGTTGGCACTCTAAGTAGATCCAATCATGATGGTTCATTGGAATGAATTTACATGCTTGTCTGGTATATTTTCCTTTGAAGTTTTTAAATATGTATACTAGATTCAAGTTCATATATTTTATTAAATTTGTGTATTTTCTATATATTTAGTATGTTTTTTATTCAACTTAAATTACTTTGACTTTAAAACTTTTATACAAATCAGTGGTGCCATAAATATTATACCTTTATGTTGTTTTCAGTGTTAGTAGAGAATTTTTAATTCTTGAAGCTAAGAGAATATTTCATTGATTTCTAAAAAAAGAGAAGAAACTAACAACGGTTTATGTACCTTTAAAGGGGTTTCTTAGCTATGGATCTAGTGGTATGACTCTGAACTAGGCCTACCTGGAGCTTGCTATAGCACCCAAAGGTGTATACTCCCCAACCGGATACGTTGGCGGTGGAAGTTCACTCCCAAGACTTCCCAGGGTATGAATTATCACTACTCGGCTTCATCCACTACCTAGGACTGCCTAAAAAAGGTAGTTTGGAAACAATTATGCCATCTAGGCTCAAGGAATGTCATGGCCCTAATTTCTTGCATGTGGTTAGAGACCTCCTTTGTTCAATTTTTTTCTTAGATGGTTATCAGTTTGGACGATCGAGTTCTAAGTTGTGACCAAAATAAATTTGTGCTAAAAATGAATTGGGATCAATAGGGAAGGGGTTCTTGGCTCCAAACTAGCTATTCCAACTCTTAACTAGGCCTACACAAATCCCAACATAACATTCAAAGGTGTATACCCCCAATTAGATGTGTTGGCGGTGGAATTTATCTCCATTTAATTTTCGTTCTCTCGGTGTTCTATTGTTTGCAAAAGCACATAATAGTGTAGTTTAAGTTTGTATAGGGCTGTCAAACACAATATTTTGCAAATGGAGGCTCTTGGTGCCAAACCGAATGCACCAACATGTTCTAGTGGCCTGGTAAATGCTTATGGAGGCTTCGTTTTGGTTTTAGATAGAGACATTGCTTCCATACTACTTCATCTGGACATAGTCCCTTAAGATACCGGAGACCAAAAACTGCTATAACTTTGATAGGTAATATCTCAATCACTGTGGGACCTAGATACTTCTCATTTGATCCTAAAACTTCATATATATACCCTTTACAAAATTCTATCTTGGGTTTCTCCATCTCCTTTCAGTTATGTCAGTGATCTATTTTTTGCAAAAGCACAAAATAGTGTAGTTTGAGTCAGTGTAACACTGTCAAATGCAATATTTTACAAACGGTGGTTGTTGGTACCAAACTAACTGAACCAACACATCCAAGTTGCCTAGTAAATTCTTACTGAGGTTTTTTTTTGTGTTGGATGGTGTCATTTCTTCTATGATACTTTGTCTATACGTAGTCCCTTAAGAGCACGGAGACCCGAAAATGCTATAACTACGATGAGGTATATATCAGTCTCCATATCACCTAAAAACCTCTCCATTTGATCCTACACCTCCATGTTGGGACCCTATACAAAATCCAATCTTGGTTTTCTCCATCTTCTTTTAGTTCTCTCAATGCTCCATTGTTTCCAAAAGTGCAAAATAATGTATTTTGAGTCAGTATAAAGGTGTCAAAGACAATACTTTACAAATAATGGTTCTTAGCAATGAACCAATTACTCCAACACATCTAGGTGTCCTACTAAATGCTTGTGTAGGATTTATTTTGTGCCGTATGGATTCATTTATTGTTGGGTACTTCATCTAAACGTAGTACCTTAAGTTCCCGGCGATGCAAAAATGCCTTAAATTCAACTAGTAATATCTTAGTGTCCATGACACTTAGAGACCTCTTGTTTTATCCTATATCTCTACGTCAAGACCCTATAAAAAATCCTATCTAATTTTTCTCCATCTCCTTTTAGATTGCTCGGTGTTCTATCATTTACAAAAGTGTAAAATAGTGTAGTTTGACTCAGTGTATGGTTGTCAAACACAATATTTTACGAACAATGATTCTTGGTCCTGAATCGACTACATAACCACATCTGGGTGGCTTAGAAAAAAATTGTGGAGGATTCATTTTGGTGCCATATGGAGCTGTTGTTTTTGGGCTACTTTGTTTGAACGTAGTCCCTTAAGAGCCCAAAGACATAAAAATATTATAACTACGATGGGTGATATCTCAATCTCTTTTGCACCTAGATACATCTCATTTGATCCTACACCTCCATGTTAGAACCCTATATAGAATCCTATCTTTTTTTTCTTCATCTCCTTTCTCTTCTCTTGGTGATCTATTGTTTGTAAAAGTGTAAAATGATGTAGTTTGAGTCAGTGTAATGCTATCAAACGCAATATTGTGTGAATGGTGGATCTTGGCGCTAAACCAACTGCACCAACACATCCAAGTGGCTCGGTAAATGCTTCTGGAGACTTATTTTTTGAGATAGATGGATTCTTGGCTTCTGAGATACTTCATTTAGATCTAGTCCCTTAAGAGACCGGAGATCAAACAATTCTATAAGTTGGACGGGTGATATCTCGGTCTCTGTGGCATCTAGAGACCTCTCGTTTTATTGTACACATCTATGTCAGGAAACTATATAGAAGAACATCTCATTTATCTCCATATCATTTTAGTTATCCCAGTATTCTATTGTTATGAAAAGCATAACGTAGTGTAGTTTGAGTCATTGTAAGGCTATGAAACACAATATTTTGGAAACAGTGGCTCTTTGCACTAAACTGACTACGCTAACATGTCTCAGTGGCTTGATAAATACTTGTGTAGGATTATTTTATGTGCTGGAAATATATGTTTCTTCCAATATATTTCATCTAGACGTAGTCCCTTAAGATCTCGGAGACAAAACAATGTTATAACTTTGATGAGTGATATCTCGGTCTCCATGGCACCTAGAGACCTCTCGTTTGATCTTACACCTTCATGTCAGAACCATATACAAAAGACTATATCAGTTTTCTCCATCTGATTTCGGTTCTCTTCATTTTTTATTGTTCGTAAAAGTGTAAAATATTATATTTTGAGTCAGTGTAAGGCTGTCTAAAACAATATTTTCTGAACGATGGCTCTTGGTGTCGAACCCGCTGTGCCAAAAACTCTTGGTGGCTTGGTAAACACTTTTGGATGCTTATTTTTTGTGTCAAATTGATCAGTTTCTTTCGAGCTACTTCGTCTAGATGTAGTCCCTCAAGAGCTCAGAGATTAAAAATGGTATAACTTTAACGGGTGATATCTTGGTCTCCATGACACCTAGAGACCTTACAATTGATCATACACCTCCACGATGGGACATTCTATAGATAAATATCTAAGTTTTGTACATATCCTTTCGGTTCTCTTGGTGTTCTATTGTTTGAAAAAGCGTAAAATAGTGTAGTTTGAGTCAATATAAGATTATCAAATGCAATATCATTTAAATGGTGGATCTTAGCACCGAACCAACTGCACCAACAAGTCTGGTTGGCCTGGTAAACACTTATGGAGGCTTCATTTTTCATGTCAGAAGGTTCCATTGTTTTCAGGATACTTCATCTAGATATAGTCCTTCAAAATCCCGAATACCAAAAAGAGCATTTTGTCCTTGAAACTATTAAGCAACAACATTGAACCCTTCCTACATCATTAAGGATTATTAAAATGACATTTTTGATGATATGAATGCATGAACCAACTAGTGGACTGACTCTCTCTCTTTCTCTCTCTCATACCTAGGGTGTTTGGGTACATACCCACATAGTAATATTGTCAATAGGCTCTAAAATATCAAGAGAGACAAAAATGACCTCATTTGGTTAACTTACTATTTGAAGGATTTATTGTTTCTCGTAATGGGTCTTTTATTCTTTGGTCAATTTTTAACTACCTTCAATTGAACAAGCACCCAAGTAATTTAACTATATTGCGAACCAATATATACATGGATACGGATTTCCATGTGGGGGGAGAAATACCAAGTCTATAAAAAGTCGAGGAGACTATAGGCTTTGTGCTAAATTGCTGAATAAAAGAAGGACATAAAACCATTCATTGCTAAAGAAATGAAGATTAGAAATAAATAATAAATATTCCCTTTCAAGTTGGTGTTGCAATGAATATCCAATTAATGTGTCATATAGTTATCTTTTAATGCCTTTTACTAAGTAAGTATGGATTCTATTCCTATTATTGAAGGTGACACATAGTTGTGGTGTTAGAAACTTAAACAAGTATATTCTAAAATGTGAATATCCCTATGTTCTTAAAATCTTATCTGAATAATTATTTGTATGGCCTGAAAAATAATTCCCTATCATTTGAATTGAATAAGGTCACATCAAGGAGATTGTAGCAAGGTAAACACACTACGATATTGTGTGAATGGTTGAATTTATAATATCCTATCTTCATCCACCACATATAAAGATAAACAAGGACACTGATTACATGAAGCATATATATATGAGTGGCAAAGTGAAAAAAAAAATTATTATGATTACATGTATCAAGAATGTCCATTTTTATGCAATCTTTCAAAGCAAAAAATTTATTATTCACCACAACAATAGTGTTAGTGCTCAATTGTAATCTCGCCCCTTTTTCATATAAAATTTCCAACCTGCCTGGTTAGAAGTATTTTCTATCTCAGTGTATGGATGCATGAAAAATTTCTCCTTCATTTAGATGCAGTTGTCATTCTTTTCCTTGGATTATGGATCACATTGAGTCTTGGTATTATTTACATTCTTCTCTCCGCGGGGAAATTTTTTTGTTGTTGGGCATCTTCCATGATTATGTCTCCTCTGTAAATCCTGTCCCAACATCCGTGGATACTGGTCATCTGTAATTGGATGCGACATGACAGGTCTATTTGGTGAGCTTCTCACTTTTGTCACAATTGTATTCAACAATTGATCCCATGGCCCCGATAGTTTCTAATTGGCTATTCAACAATGTGAAGTGGTGAAGAAATATTCTTTATTTGACCGCGAAGATGAGCACGTTTCATAAGATGAGTGGGTCCGGGAAGGCGAACCCTTTTGAAATTTTGGGGCATTATGATGAAAGGTGTAAAAGTGTAAAAGGAATGCCTAGAACCTGTAAATGGAAACGTGGCCATTTTTTAAGTTAAAAGTGGGGAGGCGGGTCGCCGGAAGACTTTGGAACTTTTAGCCTTGTTTTGAAAAAGGGAATAAGGTATAAAAGTGATTCGCGACCCTACAAGTGCCCAGTCAAAGCCACGTGTTGAGTTTACATCAAAGACAATAAGGAAAGTCGCCGAAGGTATTATGGAATTTTTGGCCTTATTTTTAAAAGGTTAAAAAGTTTAAAAATAATCCATGACTCCACCAGTTCCGTAGGAAATCCATGTGTTAAACCTATATTGAAAGCGGGCAAGTGGGCCAGAATGTTTAAAAGCACACAATTCATCTAAGTGGCATAAAATGTAAAAGATCCCCCAGGCTCACCTTAACTAAGATATTTTCCATGTGGAGGGCTTATTAATGTTTGGGGAGCTACCCCTGAATTTTACTTTTGAAACAGCATTGGAGAGACACGTAGAGGTTTCCGCTAGATCTTCCGATACTTAGAATTTTCAAGCATCCGATGCAATTTTCTCGGACCCTAGGCACGTGGCACCTTTGGCTGGTTGTTAAACTTTTTCAATGGCCAATACAACTTTTTTAGACCATAGAAACATGGATATCCTGCACTCATTTCAGGTCCTTCCTATGTGTCTTACCTTTGGAGTTGTGCCAAGGAGACACATAGAGGCTTCCGCTGGCTCCTCTTTATATTGAGACTTCTCAATGGCCGTGGAAACTTTCTTGGGCCTAGGACATGTGGAGAGTCTGTGCGTATTTGGGATATCCACTTTTGGGCACCATATGAAAAGTGCACCAAAGAGACATGTGGAGACTTCTACTGGATCCTCTTTATATAGAAAATTTTTCAATGGCTGAGGTAACTTTCTTTGGCCAAGGGCATGTGGAGAGCCTATGCTCGTTTGAGGTCCTGCCTCTAGAATTCATCTTTGAAGTTGCACCAAACATACACGTGGAAGTTTCCGCTGCACCTTCCTATGCTTGGACTTTTAAGCGACTGGTGTAACTCTCTTGGGTTCTGAACACGTGGAGGGCCCACGCTCATTTGGGAACTTGCCTCTAAACTTCACCTTTGTCGTTGTGTCAAGGAGACACATGGAGGCTTCTGCTGGCTCCTCTTTACACTTGGCCAACTCATACTCGCAGCGTAGATATGTGGAATAATCCACGCGAGCACACTCATTTCTGAGAGGCATGAATGCAGGTATCTATTCCTCAAGGTTTATTCTCAAAGGTGAAAAGGATTACTTGTCAGATCAAGCCATATGGAGCCACCTGAGGATTATTTAAAAGGTGATTTATTGCATGAAACAATAAAAGAATGAGTAAAAATAATGTCAAAAGTTATGAAATGGTAGCCCAGTCATAGTTGAGGAACTAAGAAATGTGATCAGATCATGATTTATCCACCTAGCAATAGAAAGTAAGATATTTTCCACAGAATAAACATGATTAAATAGTATGTTGTAAAGAGGAATATTCTCTTGAAGATTTAGAATTTGGGGGGGGGTGGGGAATTTAGGATGAGTGCGTGAGTGAAATTGCATAAATGCACTGAGAATGCTCTTGCATAAGGGGATTAATTTTTATGAGAAAGTTTGAGAGAAACCATTTTCCTGAGAGACCGTCTGAGAAACATGTTTATTTTCCTGTGTTTTAGATTTAATCACATGAATATGGTTGCAAGTGTACAACCATTGAAAAGCTCTGATATTTTTGAAGAAACTCTCTCATGCTGATGAATCTAATGAACCTTGAAATGAATTTTTGGTTATCATGAGAACAATTGTGTTTGCTCTTATTTCAGAATGTTTTCAAATAGTTTTTCTTGTTCCTGTTGTAATCTTATGTTGAAATCCCTCTGAATCATACATGATATTATCTTTGTGGTAGTATTATGCCATTTCCAATTTCATTGTGACAAGAGCTTTCACCTTGTAATGAAATAAATTATTTGAAATCACTCTACTTTCTCTAGGTTGACAAATATTGTTTGTAAGCCTATGATTTTATCTTAGGTGTGATGAATTGGGGACTTTCAACGTTTAATTGAGTCTTTAGCATGATCCTTTGTGTTTAATTTTTGAAGAGTGTATAAAACCGTGCATCTCTGGGCCTCCATTAATACACACCTTCTGGTTGAAGGAATATTTTTGCTATTTTATAGCATTTTGTCTGTGAGTGTTCCAATATTTGTAAAGGTTCTCAAATATTTGGTATAATCAACTTTATCTTGGTTAACTTCCCACAAAAAAATGTTCTCAAATGAAAAATCCTACATGAACTACCCCTATTTGTACTGTGTATCCAAAAAGGATTAAAAATTTCCACTGCCAAAATATGCAGAAACAATCGGGATTAAATTATTTTCTTTAGTAACCTAAACCTTGTCTAGGAAACATCTCCACTCTCTAGTGTGACAACTCGTGAGAGTTATATTGTGTTGTATTGATCATATTTTCTCAAGGTTCTCATAAAGATTGTGCAAAGAAGGATATCTTATTATCCTTCACCAATATGGGTTACAAAACGGGTCCTCCCACCCTGGTTGAAGCAACAACCTGAAGTAATGAGGGTAGATCAAACCCTTAGTATGGTTCTATCCATTTCTCCAATTCTTGAGTAATAAAGAGTCAGTTGAATTCTCTCCCAGCTATAAAACGACTTATATCATGATTTGTCTGTCTCTAAGAATCCTGTCAGTTTCATAATGGTGCTCATCCCTCGCAAGAGAAACAATTTGGATACCAACACCAAAGTGGCACCATTTTCAAGGATTCTTTAAACACCAGGACCTATTTGTGTGGAAATAACACCGAAATAGCATCCTTGCCATGGATTATTTGAACACCAGGACCTATTTGTATGGTAACAACACCGAAGTAGCACCATTGCCAGGGACTATTTTTACAAATGCGGACACATACCAAACCTAGTAATGTTTCTTACATGGTTTAAGTACAAAGAATTTTTTTAAACATCATCCTTTGTTGAAATTTGTAAGATTTGTGCAAGATTACAAGTTCATTATGGAGTATTTATAGTTTATAGTGGTTATTTGCACTAAATTTGCATAAATAGTGATAAATGTGCGTAAAGGAAGGTTGGATCTGTTAAGCTTTGTAGAATTTAAGCATTGATAGACACTTGACAAGCTACTTATAGTGCATCTGCACAACTAAGGTGAAAATCCTTAGTGGTGACTCCATGTTGACTTGAAATTTTGATTATTACCAGTGTCTTAACCTGTGTCAAGTGGAATTTTTCATTGATATTTACAAATCTAGAGGGAAGAAGGTCTTTTGTCACTAGGGATCCTACTAAAAATTTATTTCCAAAACTAGGAAAAGGAAATTTAGAAGGAAAACAAGTCTGGAAAGTTGTTGGAAATCAAGAATCAAAAATGGAGATATCTGTTCCAAAAAGTGATCAATCTTTGGTTAAATATTACTATACGTATTCAAGTGATTCTGACCCAATAAAGAGGGGCCATCATTTGTGTCTAAAAAGTGTGCCTCTCAGTTTTCCCCCGTTTCTTCCAAGGTTGATAGGGTTTTCCAAGAAACTGATTCATTAGAGGATATTTACTTTGAGAGTTATACTCATGTGCCCCAAAGACCCCTCATACCTTATCATTTTGATTCTCCTACAAGATCACCACCTCAAGGCAATATGGCCCAACCTCCACCTAGGCATCCTTTTGTTGTCAACACTTTTGGACCTATAGATTTCAAAGGTATGGATGGATATCCTAATATGGTGCCACAAGATATCAGAAATACGTTTCCAAAATTTCAAGGGAATACTGCCATAACTGGTGACCAACATTTAAAAATATTTGTGAACATGATGGAAGATTTTGAAATTGATTTTGAAGACATGTATATAAAGTTTTTTATTCATACTCTTGAGGAGGATGCACATGATTGGTATAAGGCTTTACCAGATAATTCAATAGATTCATGGACCGGGATGAAAAATACCTTTAGATTGTAATATGGGGATAAGACAGATCTCAGGTTCCTTTTATCTGAATTTGAAAATATAAAGTAAAATCCAAATGAATATGTCTATGATTTCAATACTTGGTTCAATAAGACCTTAAATAGGCTACCTATAATCCTAAGGCCATGTTATGAGTCCTATTTGATAAAATATTTTGACGCTTTTGATAAAAAGGTCACTTATTACTTGAGAGATAAGAACTTGGGAACATTGAGGCAGGTGTTCACCATGGCCTTACAAATAGAAAATAACATCAAAGTAGTTGGAAAGCCTCCTAAGAGAGAGGGTGTCAAGTTAATCAATCCAGAGAGGCCTTAATCAAACAAAGTTGTTGATATGGAAGAAGTTGTAAGCACTTTGGTTGGAGAAGTTAAAGAGATATCCTATAAACTGGCCAAAGTAGAAAAAGGGATAGGAAAAAGTTCACATGGTTAGCACAAGCCACATGGTTAGGAGAGATTTGGAAATCATCCCAGAGGTGATCACAAACCAGATTATAGAGGGATAGGGCTCATGGTAACAGGAAATAAATAGCCTCAACCCAGGGAGAATAGATTTGTTCCTAATCCTTTGACTTCCATGGTTACTACTATAGAGGAGGCCAATGTTATCGAGTGGTGTGATAGGTGTTTCTTACTACAATCCCCATGTGATGTAGATCAAGAAGTTGAGGAAGTAGATGATGATGAGACATATGATGACGTGTGCATGATGGAATGCCCTACAAACTCACAGAAGATGGAAAACTCAACTGAATCGATAAGTGCAAGAAATGTTGAAAACTTCTGGGATTGTTTTCACCAGGTATTACATATTCCTCCTATTAATACTTTTCAAATTGATATGGTGCAAGCATTTTATCTACCTAATTATGATTTTGAATACTTAAGGGCCTTGATGATTAAAAAGTATGATGGATGGATCCCTTCTGAAGAGGACATGCAACTGTTGATGAATGTAGTAGTTGCTCAGGAGAAATAATATAACACTAGAAGTAAGGTTATCAAAGGGGAAAGGCCACAAACAAAGCCGAAATTTCCAGTTCTTACCAATATCTCGAATGAAACCCTAAGAAAGATACATCGGGTAAATTCCTAACCACCCCAAATAAAACATGTGCTCCTGCCCATGCCGAGACTTTGAAAACCTCTATACTATATGAGGAAATGGTGAATCTCCCTCCTAATACTGCCCTACCCAAATATGCTCCTTATGACATAGCTCAAATCTTGAGTCAGATCAAGGTCACTGTTCCCATTGTTGAGTTAATCAAGATCCCTAAGCATAGGAAAAGGGCATTCGAACGTTTGGGATTTAAGGAAGAAAACATTACTCAGGGAAAAAGTGATAATAATATAGAGGTTCCTCCCATTATTACATAATTAGAAATACCAAAAGCATTGGAGGAACTAGGTGAATCATCTCAGGTGTATTTGGGAACTTCTCTGGTTGAGTTTTAGTTGGATGTCGATCCATTTTTTACCATTTTGATTATTAAAGATAGGTTGGTACATAACTGCACGTTTGATTCAGGAACCTCATGTAATGTAATGCCTCTTGAGGTAACGAATGAGTTAAATATCAAGGCAACAACAAAGTTTGGGAAATTTTGACCAGGTTCTTAGGATGGACTCTTGCTCTTGGGTGTCTAGGTTGTTCCCTCGATCCACAGGTGTGATTACTGCTCTTTCCCCCATCTGGGATGAAGAAGAGAAAGCTCATTGCATTGTTGTCCCAGCATCAGTGATTGAGAAGGCCAAGTCCAGGTTTCCTTTTGTACTCATTAGAGCTTTTGCAGGATACCAACCAAATATTGATTTAGTCCGTAGATGGTGCGGGTGGAAATGGTGTTGTTGGGTAGATATCATCGCTCTTCCCAATAGCACCCTTCTTTTCAATTTTTCGAAGGAAGAAGAGATGGTTAAGGTTCTCAACGTAGCCCCTTGGATGTTCAGAAGAGCTACCCTGCATCTGAAGCGATGGAACCCTGGGGTTTCTCTTCAAATCAAAGAGTTTCCCATTTGGATATCTCTTCTGGCTCTTCCAGTGGAATTTTGGGAGGACGAAGTCCTACTTGGCATAGCAGCTTCAATGGGAGAGTTAATCTCCTTAGAACCTGCAACAAAAGCCAGAAGTAGGCTTGTAAGAGCAAAGTTATACATGTTAGCATGGAGGTGGGGGCTATTCTCCCAAAGAACATCATACTATCTTCCCCCACTGGCCGTTTTGTGTAGAGCATAATTCCTGACGACCACGGTTTGGTCTATCCCAAATGCTGGAAGGTCAACTTCCAAGCCAAACTGTGCACATGTACAATGGGGGCAATGGATGGAATAGGCAGGAGAAACAACTGCGAGGAGGAGCAGGTCATCAATGAAGAGATCCCTTGCCCACTGAATAAAGGTGACTGCAACAATGGTGAGTCTAGCCCGTTCAAACTGGGTCTGGCCGAAGCTTTGCATGGTGATCCCTCTGCCCATGTAGGATAGACTAAAACGGCAGAAAAGGAGTGAGAAAACCCAAAAAAAACTGCTCACGCGTCAAACAAAGATGATAGTGAATCCTCTGAAAGGGAAACTGGATCAAAGGAAGAAGAAAGTGCGGCAGATTTTACATTTGAAATGCTAGGAATGAACCGACAGAGAATCTCTAATAAAGATCCTAAACAAAGACTTTTAAATGCTAAAATGAATCGTGGAGAAAGGACGAAGGACAGCTCAGGTGAAAAGATAGCATTGTTGACTTTGGAGGCGAGGGATCCAAATTTTGATTCACCTAAGTTAAAAGGCAATTTAGAAGTGGTTCTAGATGTGGAAGACAAAAACAAGGCGGAGTGGAGCACTGTTAGTAGAAAATCATATCGTGGTTTTCGTGGGGGGGGTGAGCGCTGATGCACTTAGGTTGGATGCACCTGTTCTCATCGGCATTGTTCTTTTACTCTGTTGCTGTTTACTCACTGATTTTTGCGGGTTTTTGTGCTGGTATTGGTAGGATATATTCTTGTTTGCGTCCTTGTTGATTTTGATCTTTTGTTCTTTTGCTCGCTTGGGCACATCCGGCTTCTGAGCCTTTTCTGTACAAGGGTATAGTCCCTTTCATAAAAACTATTTGCCACTAATAAAAAGAAAACAACTTTTGTGAAATGTACTGCTATGGATTCAAGAGAAGTGCCAGTAACTGGATATGGCAAGGGATTAGTTGTGTAATTAGTAGCTTATCTAGGAAAATGCTTAACCATGAATGTGGTTATTGTGGACTATCCTACCAAGTGGGGAATGTTGTTATCTAGAAAATGGGCATCTAGTGTGGGTGGAACCATACAAATGGACATGTCATATGCAACCATACCAGTAGACCGGAACCTTGTGAAGTTGTGCAGTGAGAAGAAAATGTTGCATATCATTGAGGTCCCTAACAATGCTTCTTATGAAGTATTATACACAGATGTCAATGTAGATAACTTTGTGGACTATGTTGATTGTAAGGAGCATAAAATTGATGAGTGTGAATACCCTGTGTAGGTTGGTTCTCCTTGTACTCTGACATTTGATGGGGTTTTTTTCTAGATCTAGTAAAGGCACAAAAGAAAAACCTCAGAAAATATGTCTAGGTAGCAACTTGGATATAGAAGAAAAATAAGCATATGTCTAGTTGTTAAAAAAGTATCAAGACTTCTTGGCTTGGTCGTACTCAGAATGGCAGGCACTTGAAACATTTCCTTGATTGATTTCTCAGAATCAAGGCATGCATCATTGTATAGTGTACATTCATTTTGTTCTTTTTTGTTTCTGCATTTTTCTAGTTTGGTTTGTGTCAGTCCTTGGTGGCTCATTTTTGTTAGTTTCTCAGACTATTCTTGGAAGGTTGGAAATAGTTTTTTTTTCTTTGCAAGCCTGTTCTTGACTACATTTCCCAATGGATTTTTCACTCATGGTCTGTTATGATGTTCTTGTGGCACTTGCTAGGAGTACCCATCGCTGACACGGAGCTGGTGTTGGTGTTCAATCGTAATCTCCCCCCTTTTTCATTTAAAATTTCCAGCTAGCCTGGTTAGAAGTATTTTTTGTCTCCCTGTATGGATGCATGAAAAAATTCTCCTTAATTTACATATTATTGTCATTCTTTTCCTTGGGTCATGGATCAAATTGATTATTTGTATTATTTACAATCTTCTCTCCATAGGGAAATTTTTTTGTTATTGGGTGTCTTCCACAATTGTGTATCCTCTATAAAATTCTATCCCAACATTAATTACGTGGTCATCTCTAATTGGACGTAGCATGACGGGTATTTTTGGTGAACTTGTCACTTTTTTCATAATTGTAAAAATTACCGAATTGGTCCTGAGGCCCCGATATTTTCTAATTGGATATCCAAAAATGTGAAGTAGCAAAGTAAAATTCTTACTTTGACCCCGAAGATGTGCAATTTTCATAAGACGAGCAGGTGCGGGAAGGTAGACCATTTTGGAATTTTGAGGCATTATGATCAAAGGTGTAAAAGTATAACTGGAATGCCTAGAACCCTTAAATGGACACATGGGCATTTTTAAGTTAAAAGTGGGGAGGCGGGTTTCCAGAAGACTTTGAAACTTTTAGCATTATTTTGAAAAAGCGAGTGAGGTATGAAAGTAAAGCGCCACCCCACAAGTTCACAGATAAATCCACATGTTGATTTTACATCAAAGACATGAAAGTGAGTCACCGGAGGTATTTTGGAATTTTTAGATTTGTTCTGAAAAGGTAACAAGATTTAAAAATAAGTTGCAACTCTGTTAGCGCCCTAGGAAAGTCACGTGTTAAACCTATATTGAAAGTGGGTGGGTATGCTACAATGTTTAAAAGCACACAATTTTTCTGAGTGGCATAAAATGCAAAAGGCGCCCTAGGCCCACCTCAATTAAGATCTTTTCCACGTGGAGGGCCCAAGGTTGTTTAGGGACCTGCCCCTAAATTTTACTTTTGAAAGAGCACTGGACAGACACGTGGAGGTTTCCACTAGATCTCCCCATACTTAGAATTTTCAAGTGTCTAATAAAACTTTCTCAGACCCTAGGCACTGACACCTTCCACTAGTTCTTAAACTTTTTCAACAGCCAATACAACTTTGTTAGATTGTGCTCATTTGAGATCCCACCTTTGGGTCTTACCTTTTGAGTTGTGCCAAGGAGACACATGGAGGATTCCGCTGGCTCCTCTTTATACAAAGACTTTTCAATAGCTGAGGAACCTATTTTGGGCCTAGGACACATGGAGGGCCCGCACCTATTTGGGTTCTCCACTTTTGGGCACCATATCAAAAGTGCGCTGAAGAGACACGTGGAGGCTTCCACTTGATCCTCTTTATACTAAAATTTTTTCAATGGCTGAGGTAAATTTCTTGTGCTTAGGGCACATGGAGACCCTTTTCTCATTTGAGGTCCCGCCTCTAGACTTCATCTTTGAAGTTACACATAATAGACATGTCAAAGCTTTTGTTGGACCTTCTCGTGCTTAGACATTTTAGCAACCAGTGTAACTCTCTCGGGTTCTGAACATATGGAGGGATCACGCTCATTTGGGAACCTACCTCTAGACTTCACCTTTGTAGTTACACCAAGGAGACACGTGGAGGCTTCCACTGGCTCCTCTTTACACTTGGATGAATCGGAATCGTAGCACAGATATGTGGTATAATCCACGTGAGGCCACTCATTTATGAGAGGCATGAATGTAGGAATCTTTTCCTCAAGGTGTATTCTCAAAGGTGAAAAGGATTTCTTATTAGATCAAGCCATATGGAGCCACCTGAAAATTATTAAAAGGGGATTTGTTGCACGAAAAAATAAAAGAATGATTAAAAAGAATGTCAAAAGTTAGGACATGGCATCCCAGTCATAGTTGAGGAATTGAGAAACGTGATCAGATCATGATTTATCCACCTAGCAACAGAAAGTAAGATATTTTCAAGGGAATAAACATGATTAAATGATATGTTGTAAAGAGGAATATTCTCTTGAAGATTTAGAATTTTTGGGGTAAAATTTAGGATAAGTGAGCTGTGAAATTGTATAAATGCAATGACAATACTCTTGTATAGGAGGGTTGATTGTTCTGAGAAAGTTTGAGAGAAACCATTTTCCCGAGAGGACGTCTAACAAACCTATTTATTTTCCTATGTTTTAGATTTAATCACATCAAGATGGTTGCAAGTGTATAGCCATTGACAAGCTCTGAGATTGTTGAAGAAACTCTCCCCTAATGATGAATCTAATGAACCTTGAAATGAATTTGTGTTGATCATGAGCACAATTGTGTTTACTCTTATTTAAAAATGTTTTCAAATAGTTTTTCTTGTCCCTATTGCAATCTTATGTTGAAATCCCTCTGAATCACACAAGATATTATCCTTGTGGTAGTATTCTAGCATTTGTAATTTTATTGTGAGAAGAGATTTCATCTTGTAATGAAATAAACAATTTAAAATCACTCTACTTTCACTAGGTTGACAAATATTGTTTGTAAGTCTATGAGTGTATCTAAGGCGTGACGAATCAGGGACTTTCAACGTTTATTTGAGTCTTTAGCATGAGATTTTATGTTGAATTTTTAAAGAGTGTATGAAACCGTGCATCTCTGGGCCTTGGTTGAAGGAATATTTTGGCTATTTTGAAGCATTTTTTCTGTGAGTGTTCCAATAGTTGTAAAGGTTCCCAAAGATTTGGTATAATCAAATTTATCTTGCTTAACTTCCCACAAAAAATTTCTCAAATGAGAAATCCTACATGAACTACCCCTATTTTTAGTTTGTATCCATAAAGATTTAACAATTTCCACTAGTAAAATATGTAGAAACAATCAAAATTCAATTATTGTCTTTAGTAACTCGAACCTTGTCCAGGAAACATCTGCACTCTCTAGTGTGACAACTCGTGAGAGTTAGATTGTGTTGTATTGATCATATTTTCTCAATCTTCTCTTTAATATTGTGTAAAGAAGGATCTCTTGATATCCTTAAATAAGGTCACAACAAAGATATGATTATGCATGAAGAATATAAAGAGAAATAAAGAAATGATTACATGAATCATAAATATGAATTACAATTACATTTCATATGTGTTACAAAGTGACACAAACATGATTATGATGTCATGTCAAGAATTTTCCCATTATTATGCAATCTTCTAAAGCACAAGATGATTATATTATGTCATATTAATAAATAAAGATGATTATGATGTCATTTCACTTGAATGGACATATTTTTATGTGAAAATTCCTATCTTCATACACCACAAATAGAAACAAAGATGATTATGAAGCATATAGATATGTGTGTGGTCTGGAAAGATTGTAACTAAGATGTTAGATCATGTCATTACATCATCATGGTACATGTCAGTAAATCATCACAATATATGTCATTTCATGAAATCATGTTCTCACACATCATCATACTTAATCATGTCACACGTAAATATAAAAATGTCACACATCATCAAATATGATCATATGTCAAATACCAGTACGAAAAAATATCAACACATGAGATCACAAAAACATCATAAAAATTATATCATAGTGGTCTGGGAAAAAACCAAATATATATAATATATAGTACACATGGAATACATGCACATGGATTAGATTCAGTCCCAAATCTCTGAAAACATAAGAATAATGTACCAAAATAAGTGTGCCATATATATAGGGCCACACAGTTGCATAAGACTCTATGCACGTCTCCATGACATGTGTAACACAAGATCATATATATCAAGCCATATATTAGCATACAAATAATTTATGTGTCACTTGTTCAGATGGAATATACATCTATACATCCTATGAAGAATCATGAAACACTCTCCCTCTTTTGGTCCTGCTAGTAGAAGCATGTCCATGACCTATGGATGTAGTGGAGGGAAATGGCACTAAAAATTTTGCTTGTGTTGTCTTAGGTGTAAATATCACCTACAACTTACCTTGTAGATTTATAAACATCAATTTATTAACACCGAAATTTTTAAGAAGTGGATATATCGAAAATATGTTCATAATTTAGAAACTTGGAAATTTTAATATATGTGAAATCTTACCGCAATATCATGATCCCTATCAATTTGTTTTTAACGCTTTGCATGTTAAAGGGTAGACTCATGAGGGGGAGTGTCTAGGGGTCATTGCTTCATACACATAAATAGTTTAAATTAAATATTTCATGTACAATTTTATATTGTAGAATAAGTAAGAAAATATTCGTCTAAAATTTAAAATACGTGAAAAATTGCACCTATGTTAGAGGATCTATAGACACTATCGTAACATCAACAACAACCTTTACAGTTTGCATAAAGGGAGGAGTTTATGTAGTAGTCATAATTTTTATAAACAACATATAGATCAACATTAATTGAAAAATGTCCAGGAGAATGGTGTAAGGAACTAAGGCTCATGCATATATTGAACTCTAGAACACTTATAGATATGTATGTTAATAATATTTAAAAAATCTTGAAAATTAAGAAGTAAAATCTATAAAGATAACCTATATAAAACTAATGTGAGGCGTTCCAGTAGCCTCAGTGCCCACAATAGACCGCCTTGCTCCTTGACTAGCTATTGTTGTTTAATTTATAAAAAAATATTATTTTTACATAAGTATGATGTAATGAAGTATATATATTATAATCTCAAATGAAATAAACTTTTCTATATATATTAATTATGTTACATTTACCTTTGAAAGACCAATGACGTTTAGAACACTTCAAAAAATATATTCCATCATGAAATTTGTCAAACAAATATCATGTGACCCAGCAAAGGATGTCTCACCCGCAATGGTGTCCTGTGCTAGAACTAGCACCTCCACCAACATCACTAGATGCAATATAGCTACTATATTGGGCTAGAATTTCACTAAGAGACCTCACCACATGAAATGTTTCGAAATCTTCAACCTTCATCACTGTCAGAGGGATAAATTAAGGATGTGGGAGTTTTTGGGCGTGAGGTATCTTGTGTTGACCAAATCCTATACGTGTATTTCTTCTAGTCTGTGTAGAGCCACCTAATTGACCATAAAACCCAAAAAAGTCAAAATAATTGGGGACCTCATTAAGATCAAACTCACAATACAATTTCTTTGAAAAATAAAGAGGAACCTCGTTGTTGTTACATGGTGGATAATAAAAAATTATCCATCATCAGTCCCAAAAATTGTTATTAATCAGGTCATCATTACACCAATGAACAGGGAGCCATTTGCAATTAGTTGTGAGGGAGGCATTGGTTTTGAGGTCCATAAATAGTGCACAAATGTGTTCTTTGTTAAATTTTTTTCTTTCACGGCCATATGTGATAATTTATCTTCATACCAACGCCTACAATCAGCTCTGAAATTATTCCATCTATATATTTTGTTTGTTTCATAGTCAACTTTGCTAATCAATGTTTGAAGTGTGTTGGCTAAAGTGATGTGGCTTGGATTTATAGAATCATTTTGTCTAATAGTGTCAATAAGGTTCTAAATGACAACTTTATTCTATTGGATTTTTGAGATGATATCACTTTGGGTTCTTGGTGGTTCTATGGGGATGGTAGGAGCCACAAAAAGAAGAGGAATGTTTGGAGAATTTTTTTGAGGAGGTTCTTGAGGAAGTGGATGCTTTTTGGATGAATTGGAGGATATGTAGCTTGCCATGGAAGTGAAAATAAAAATAAAAATTATAAATAAAAAAAATATTGAAAAACCCATGAAAATTGGAAAAACAAAATCTAAAATGTAGGAAATTAGATTAAAAAATTGAGGGATTACATCTTCGTCCTAAAGACATCGTGTAAATTATTGAGATCGAGAAGTAAAAATTGTAATTTGGAAGGGTAATGTAAAGTGCAAGTGTTAACAATGGAAAAAATCTACTTTTTAGAGAAAATGGTGGGGATAAATGAGGGTCCCAACTATTTATTTTTTGTATCAAAGGACCACGATCGTGGTTTATATAATTCTATCACAATTTAAAACCATGATGATGATTTTATAAAACACGATCGCAATTTCATGTTCGGGGATTTCCTAAACCTAACAAAGGAGACCACGATTGCAGTTTATAAAACCACGAGCACGATTTATAAACCGTTATTGTGGTTTATTAAATTTGGGATTTGATGTCCACTTTTCTGTCTCCCAACTTGCTACACCCAACCCCTTTTTACAAGTAATACACTATTGCACATACTTCCTAATGTCTTGTTTCATCCTCAACAAAAATTAATTATATTTTACTAACAAGTAAGTATTTTCAAAACTAGGATGTCCAACCATGGAATATCATGAGAATCTATTAAAATTTTCTTTCTTAAATTAGGGAGACTAGGAATACACAAACTACTTTTATAGTATAACAATCCATTCACACTAAGAAAATAAGAAATAAGCCTATCTTTTAAATGTACATTTGAAGTTCCCTTTTGCAAACAAGAATAGAATTCAGAAAAATAACTATCATTAGGAAATAAATCTTGTTTTTCTTGATCAAATTTACTTCTTTCTAAAGATAAAGCACTTTCTAACATTATTTTCCTACTTAAAGCATCTACAACAAAATTTTCTTTACTAGGAACATACTGTATTTCGAAGTCATATATTGAATTAGAGATTCTACCCATCTTTGTTGACTAATACTTAACAAAAGTTGAGTAAAAATACATTACAGACCTCTATGATCAGTTTTTTTTTTAAATTATGGCTTAACAATCAATGTCTCCAAATTTTCACATCATGAATTGTCCCTAATAGTTTTAAATTATGGGTAGGATAATTTTTTTCAGCAGGAAGCAATTTTCCATATCCACAACATACAACTCTACAATCTTGCATTATTACACAAACAATACTAGAACCACAAGAAGTAGTAACAAAAAGAAAAGGCTTAGTTAAATAAGGAACACATAATTTAGGTGCACAGTTTAAGGCTTCTTTCAACTTATTTAAAGAACCTTCACACTCCTCACACAAATGATATGAGTTATTTTTCTTTGTTAAATCTTTGAGAGGACTACCTATTTATAATTTTTTGAATAAATCTTTTATAAAACAAGACAACCCAAGAAAACTCCTACTTTCTTATACATATTTTGGGTGTATCCCAATATTGTAATGCTTTTAATTTAATATAAGGATAATGATCAATTCCTTTTTCAGAGATAATGTGTCCTAAATAGGATACTTAAATTTTAAATAAATCACATTTACTTAGTTTACCATATAACTAATGTTTTCTTAAAGTTTCCAGTACTAACCTAGCATGTTTTTCATGTTCTTCTTCATTTTTAGAATAGATCAAGTTATCATCTCAAATTATAATCACAAATACATATAGAAAAGGTCTAAAAACATCATGCATCAAATTCATGAAATTGGCTAGGGCATTTTTTAACCCAAAAGGCATAACAAGAAACTCATAATGACCATATCTAGTCCAAAATGTAGTCTTTGTAATATCAGCATCCTTTATTCGAATATGATGATATCCAAAAAATAAATCAATTTTAGAAAAACATATAGCACCATTGAGTTAGTCTCACAAATCATCAATTCTAGGAAAAGGGTATTTATTGTTAATAGTTAACTTATTTAATTGTCTATAGTCAATATAGTCGTATAGTACCATCTTTATTTTTGAAAAATAGCATTGGTGCACCCTAAGGAGAAACATTGGTTCTTTTTTTTCCTTTCTTTAATAATTCAGTCAAGTGTATCTTAAGCTCAACTAATTCAGGTATAGACTATCTATAAGGTTCTTTTGACACTATATCAGCTCCAAGAATAAGATCAATCACATTTTCTACATATCTTCTAGGTGGAAATTATTCAATATCAAAAGGAATTACAACCATAAATTATTGGAATAGAGGGTGAACATCTATTTCTACTTTAATATTATCATTTTGAGTAACTAAAGAATAGAAAATTTTGTATTTTTCTATAATAATCCTTTTAAGTTGTACAATAGAAATAGATTTCAAATTCATTTGTCTTTTGTTCCTTGGAAAATATGAGTAATTACATATTGGTCTTGAATACAAACTTGTTTATTTTCATAATTAATGAGAACACGGGTTCTTTTCTAACCATGTCATCCCTAAAATGGCATCATATTGACCTAATTTAAGCATATGAAAATATTCACTAGATACAATATTATGTATTTGAAAATCTAAGTCCTCAATCAAAGATCATGTTTTCCTTATTATTCTTCTATTAGCCATTTCTACAACTACGGGTTCAATTTTTCAAGAAAATAAATTCAATTTCTCAACCAAGTAAGGAGATATAAAATTATGGCCACTAACAAAATGAATCAAGAAAACAAGGGATGCATTTTTAATAAACCCATTTACTTCAATCAGAGACACTTGTTTACGGAATGTACCTATACCAACAACACCATAAACTTTCATATTTTTATTTCCTTCTTTTAGTTTATCATCATCATTATGATATTTATTTTTATCTGAAATTTTATTTTTCTTAGGAAACCCCCTAAAACAGTGTTTATCTCCACAATTATATCTTTTTATTTCCTCTAGTTTATTTTTGACATACTTTTGTTTCTTTCGTTGATTTCTAATCTCAATATTTTTGCACTTGACAGTTTCACTATATGTTCTTTTTTTGTCAGTAAAGTGATAATTAGAATTCTTCTTCTTATAGTCTTCTTTCTTTTGATGCACAATAGTCTTATATTTTTCAAATTGTTCTACAATTTGAGAATCCTCATCCATTGAAGTCAATTTTCCACACTAGATATTGGCCATATATTCTTCTCTTACACCATCTATAAATCTAACAACTTTGTCTGTTCTAAAAATAAAAGGAACAAATCTATTCAATTTTTCAAAGGCTTGATTGTACTCATTAACAATTAGAAAACATTGTTCTAGATAAAAGAATTCCTTTTTCCTCTGTTGCAACAAATGTTCCAATAGATACTTATTCTTAAATAACTTTATAAATTTACTCCATGAGACCTTACGAGCTTTATTTTTTTCAAATCTTAATGTTCCTTCCCACCAATTTAGAGAAAAAAAATTCAATTGATTAGAGTCTATTGGTGTCCTGCTTATCTTATTACTTTTCTGTAATTCAAAATTTCTATCTAAGCTAGATAGCCAAGTTTCATTCAATTCCTAATTCTTCAGCATATTTATGAAATTTTATTTTCTTATCAAGGTTTTGTATGTCTTTCTAATTCCTACTTGAAATTTATTTCTCATTATCAGAAGAATCAGAGGATTCATCTTATTTATAAAAATTAGAATCATCTTTATAAGAAGACTATTTTTTCTTCCCTATTTTATTTTTTGATTTAATACTTTTATCTGATTTATTTTTATCAATCATAGCTTCTCCAAATTTGTTTTTCAAAGTCTCTAATTGCTCAAAAATAAATGTTACTTCTCTACCCAATTGTTGGTTCTAGTATTTTAATTCATTGTAGTCCATAACATTATGTGAATCCATTCCATCCAAATTTTATTGGTCTACCATTCTCTATGTATATACACATTTTTTTACCTTTATGAGAAAATCACTATAATATTTTAATTCAAAACAATTTTACTTTCCCTTAATAAATTCAACAATGGAATGCCTTTTAATGAGGATAATTAGCTCTGATACCAAATGAAGAGTAACTTTTTCCCCAATAAAAAATAAATAATTCTTTACAAATTATTATCTTATGGAAGTTTGATACTTTCTAACATTCTTATACTGCTTTATGTTGATTTAAAAAATATCTATATGTTTTTCACTTAATTTAATAAGATAAACTAGCTACAGATGTTTTTTTAAAAATAAAACTAAGAAGAACTTTATAAATCTACATCTACAACTAACTCGATTAATTAAACTTAAAAATTATTAATTAACTGGGATTAACCAAAAGACACATGGTTTGGCTCCTTATATTTTCTTAATAAATCCATCTCACGAACACAAGGTCCTAGAAACTAAATAAATTCAAGTCTGAACTATTGGCGAAGATAAGGACAAAGAAAGTTGTTAATAATTCATTAGCTAAGATAACTAAGGAATGACACTGCACAAATAAGTTACATGGGTTGCTTTCACATTCTATTACATTTTGCACTATAGCTTTATAGTCCAATGACCAATTAATAACAAAACAAGGTTTGACCATACATATGTGGATTTAAATAAATGGTTCGTTATTTCAAAAACTGACAAAATTTTACAAGGGAACATGACATGCAAAGGAATGTGGGCAACTTCTATTGGCTCACATTCTAAAAAATCTGACAGAAAATGAAATTTGTGAAATTGGTGGCTAATTATTGGTTAACAATGTCGTAACTAAAAAAATAATGACATCACAAAAAGTGATAAGACTTGGCATCGTTTCATTCGTTCAGGTTTCACATTTTCCAGAAGACCAGTTAACTAATTTTGAATCTGTGAAGAATGTGGAATGATCTAATTATATTGTACTTCGTAAAACTAAGAATAGACTGAAGAGGACCTAGCATTGTGAAGTTATATGACTTTATACCATCAGTTAAAACCTTAACAATATTTTGTAATTTGATAATTCAATAACACAAGGGTCTTTTAGATTAGGTAACACATCACAAAGGTATATGAACACTTAACTAAACTTTGACCTAGTGAAGCACACATGGGAAAATTTAATTTGTTCTAACTTCACACTATTATATTATATTTGTGTTAGACGGACTAAGAATCATACAATTAACTTTCTAAGGTAATATTTCGGGTCCAAACCATAGTAATGAAAGGAATACCATAGACACACCATAAGAATTACAGGAACATATTGAAAGAAAATAATTTCATACTTATAGTATCATTTTATATTAATTTGTACAAATTCTTTTTTAAAATACAAATATACATATCAAATTTAAGTATTTCATTAAATGGTTACTACAATTCACTGCTTCTCCTAACATAAACACGTATTTTACATAGAAAATTGATAGAATATATCAGTTTATTCCTTTATCAAGTAAAATCAAAGGGTTGAATTCTTTTTATTAGAATTATATAGATATTTACAGAGGTTTAGAGTCTTTTACATAGGAAAAACTAACTTGAGATAAAAATCAAGAATTCTAATACCAAATGCCAATGTAGAGACACAGGAAATAGACACCAAACCATGGCCACACTATGAGTGGATTGTGTTATACACCTTGTGTATGTTCACCTTGTCCTGATGAGGACCATCAAAGGTTGTACTTTTTACCCTTGGTTACGACATCGTTGATGCCCCTCTCTTTTTCCCACTTCCTGTCTATAGCTAGTCTACCTTGGAATTTAATTCCACATACTAGATATTATTTTTCTTAGGATCATAAGCACAATTTAATTTTGTGTCCCACTAAGAATACTTTACATTCCTTTATAAAGACTTCATTGGCAATTATGAACCATTCCAATGGTTTTACACCCTTTCAAAAATAAATAAATTATATTTAATTAATTTCTTAAGATATATGTTACTTCAATAGCTCTTTACAATATCTCTATTATAACTAGTATTTAATCCAAACTTATCTCTAACAATTTAACAAGTCTTCATTTCTTATAACGCTTTTTGGATTTAGTCACATAAAAAGATATGTAGTATGATCTGGATGAGATGGAATGCAATGCAATGTGAATGTTTATAGATGAGATGAGGTTCATTTGAAAATTCCCACTCAACATTCAAGAATGATCCATAGAACAAGATTGTGTCATCGGGAAATGGTTTAAATTGTGTGCTAGAAATAGTTGATTATGGATCGTATAGCATGAAGAGTTTCGGTGATGGGATGTGAGATTCGTTTCAGAGTTAAACCCTAAATATTCAATTGTGAACTGTAGCACATGAGAGGGTCATTGGGAAGTTTTTTTTGTAACAATGTGTTGCGAGAAAGATATGTCGTGAATGTACAGAGTGTAGAAATGTGTAATGTGATAGGTTCATGAATGTAGTATGACCTTAATAGTTAACTGTGAACTAGTTTGGAAGAGTTCATTATAGGGTAGATATGATACCATAGTGTATCAAGATGTGTATAATGTATGACGAAAAATACACACAAAGAAGTGAAAATGTGAGACACCTATCAATGCTGGAATGAGGGAAGAATAATAATGATTCCCCCAAGAGTGAAATGATGTGAATGATCAAGTAACATTATCTAAAAGATCATCGTTGTCATAATAAAAAAAATATATAAATGCATCCTAGAATAAGTAAGCACTAGTATGTCGTTGATCATATAAAGAGCCATAGTGGCGTAAATTGTGCATGCCCATTGCATACTCTTCAAAAGTGAAAGGTGGTTGTGGACAACCATGTGTATACTAGCGAGTAAGATTTAGTGAATAGACAAGAAATGAATCATTGTAAATGTAACAGGATAAGTGACATCAATATGATCATGATCGAGATTACCACCAATGTATTCAAGCCAAGACTTCCCAAGATTAAGTGGAGAAGTGTAATAACTGCGTGAAAAATATACTGAGATATGGAAGTCATGAAGGCCATAAGCACCAGTTTTGTTGACAAATATGTTATAGAGGTGAGGAGAATGATTCAGAGGAAGTAGATCATTAAGTGTATATCTAATCCGAGCTAAGCCATCATATGTGAAAATAGTTTCACGGAAAGTGAGATTGAATGGAATGTTCAGCTAATAAGAATCATTCATGAAAAGAGTGCATGTGATAGGAGGAAGTGTGAATAAAGAGTTCTCATTAAAAGATGAGGAAGGTGATATGACGTCCAATGTATGGACATGCCCTTGATAAATTACCATAGTATTAGTAGGAGGAGGTGAGAATGAAGTCGATGGAATAATATCCAATGTATAAATAGTTCCTTCCATTGGAGGCAAGTTGTCTGGGTAATCCGTAAGTCACAGATCAACAACAAGATATATAGTAGCAAAATTAGGAATAGGTACTACAATATTTGGATCTAGGTGACAATATTGAACTATATTACTATCAATGGGAACTAAATATTACATCCCTCATGTAATAATTTAATGCATTGGTGGAATGTAGAAGCCATGGTTTGCATTCTATGAATTCATCGCATACCAATTACAAAATTATATGGTACTAGAATATAAATGAGAAATAAACAACTAGAATTTTCTTTGGTCCGACTGTCATGGGTAAAGTTGCAGAGCCTAAGTATGAACGCATAGTAGAATCATATGATCAAGGAAAAAGATTGAGATCAGATCCAGTATCAACTAAAAGATGCTTGACACCCAAGTTATTGATGCATATATATATATATATATATATATATATATATATATATATATATATATATATATATATATACACAAAGAGAGAGAGATGAGAGTCATTATCATAAATATAAATATTATCGGCTATAGTAGATGGAAAAGTAATCTATTGAGAAAATACATCTATGAATGTCTCATAAACAATTTATCAATGTGTAGTGAAAGGAATACGAGTAGTATCCAAAAGAGTAATGATTTTAGTGCAACACTCATGAATGGCTAACAATAAATTGTGAATAGAAATATTCACGATGGGAGACTCCTATGAAAAATGCAAGAAGTGATGAAATGAGGATCCAAGAGTGTTCAAATGAGATGGGTTCACCAAATGATTAAGAAAATATAATAAAATAAATGTTGAATCCTAAGTAAGTTACAACACAATAGATATACAATAAATTAGTGATTTGACACATGTAAGAAAGGTATTAAAATTGAAACACTAATTTCATGAGATAGAGAAACAAACTTAGTTGATTTGTAATAATCCTAAAGTTGTTTCGAGCTGGAAAATTGACAGAAGAATAATGCAGAATACCATAACCAAGCCCAAAAAATTAAAGAAGTGTCAAAAATACTGGGAATGGGGTGCCTACATCAGGTAATGGGTACCTAGGGCACTATAGACCTTTGTAGGCCACCTATGACTTCTCATAACTTAAGAAAGTGATTTTCACAGTGTTGGTTCAATGTCGTCAGACTTCGTTATTTATCACTAGTATGTTGCTTTTAAAATATGCAAATGGGGAGTTGGACTGATCCTAGCTTTCACCGAACTAAGTGAACTTACAATCTGAGAAATCCACCAGATTTCAAACTCCACATATTTCTTCATGTATGTGTGTGATTAGAATCATGTCCTAGGTGGTTCTTATGCTAGACGCAACTAATAGCAAGATGTAGAAAATACAAAAAATATGTGTGCATGTAACAAAAAACCTCCCCTCTTATGAATTTTATTTAGAAGAATGCCCTCCTTTGTCCTTTTAATAGATGCTAGATGAATGCTTTGATGCTCTTGTAAATTCCTTTGAATGCAACCTTAGGTTGTGATAGTAATTTCTTCGAGATTGGTCCTTCATAATGGTAACATACCTTTATCTTTATATGATTCTCATATTTGAATTTAATAATTAACCACAAAAAGGCCGGCCCATAGGAAAAAATATGCCTAATGGCTAGAAGATGACCAAAAGAGGATAACAAGAAACAAAGAGGTCAGGGTGCCCATAGGGGACGTGGGTGACTGGGCATTGGTGTCCTAGCTAGGCATTAGTGTCTGGACTCATTAAAGCTGAAGTATCTAAAGTCAGACTTAGTAGTAGGGTGTGTAAGACCAAGAAAGAAATAAAAAAGAAAGAAAAGATGCCAAATAGTAGTTAATTAGTTCTTTTCTTTCTTATGAATTATATAAATAGTAGTATGTGATTACGACCTAGAAATATACATGTGTGATTTAGTGTCTACGCAGTTAAACCAAAACACATTTTTCTCTCTATTGGAAAAATTGATCTTTTCTTTTTGATTTCATGAAATGTTAAGGTGTCTGAGGTCAAAGGTTTGATCCCTGGTTCATCTACCTTTATGTTTTTGGCATCGAAAATAGATCATATTTATTTTTTGGCCATCACTTCCTTGTTTTATATGGTATTTTTTATTTATTTAAGCTCTTAGTTAGGCTACATTTAAATCCAACATGCTTGAGGTTTAGAACTTTTATATTTACATATGGATGTTGATTCCTTTCTTAATGAAATGCATGGATATGATTGGCAAGAAAAGAAATTCTTTAACCAAAGGAAATTATATCAGATCTTAGATTAAGTAAACCATGGAATCTCGTTCAAACCTAGACATTACACAAAAAACTTTGATGGTTGTATTAGTTAAAATGCCTTTTCATAAATTAGATAAAGATTTACATTTTTTACTAATTTCATTGTAACTAATACATAAATAGTCATGCATTCCTCCACCCAAGGAAAATGAAATGCATTCTCGTCATCTTCAACAAATTTATCTATACCATTGAGAATATCATGCCTAAAACATTTAAACCTAACAAAAAAAAAATTATAATCTACTTTTATTGTTTTTTCTGCAATTTGTTATTTTAAAAAATATTAGTTTTTAGGTTCATTCATCATCCAAATAAAAGTGCTACTTAGATCATATCTATCATGTAGTTCAAAACTTTCTTCACCAATATATGCCATCCATGGCCATGTTAGAAATGTTTTTCATAAGGATTTTTTTTTTAAAGTGCAAATGCTAAGTTGTATATGTGAAATGAGAGGTTTGTCGACACTATTACTTGTTAGAGGGTATTGTACAAATAACGATGGAATGAAGGCCAATGTTTTATTTGATGTCAATGTGGTGACAGAAAAAGTGAAGAAATATGATGTGAGAAACAATTATTTGTGATTATTAAATAAATTTAAACAATTAATAACATGGATTCCCACAATTGATTTCTATAATTCCATATTTGTTTAATCTTCAATTGTTAAAATCCTTGCTACATTGCGAAAACTATTGTGCAATAATCTATTTGTTTATTTTTCACATCATATGCCATGCTAACAATACTTTTTATATTGAAAAGTATGAACAAGTTGGCTATATTTACAACCACATTTGGAAAAATCCTATTAACACTATTCATTGATAGTTATCCATACACTTTTATATAGGTCTTGTTTTGGCACAAATTGTAGTGCCCACTCCCCTTCGACCTCATTTTGTCTTGTCATTTTCGAGACTGATTACTTCACTTATGGATTATTATGACTTATTGTTTTAGCATGCTAGTAGATGTCATAGACATTGGACTGTTATTTGGTTTACTGGTGGACATTTGATGACGATATTTGTATATTTTGACAGGGTTATTTATCTTAATTATGACATGTGATATGTTTAATCATTTGAGTAGAACTTGATAATTGGACTAATGTGATGATCGTTTTGATATAACTAAAATGTGGAATAGAAATGTGCTAGAAAGTGTTAAGTGATATCGTACTTGCATAGATGATAGTGAATCAGGTGTTGTTTATTTTTAGATTATATTGTATATTTGGCATGAATGTTTTAATGCGGCCAACAGGCCGAAGGAGGTATTTTCTGTTCTGCAGGTATATTATATTCACAACAAAATTGGGGAGTGGAGACCAACCACATCGGAATTCGAGAAGAATCCAGCTAAGGTCACCATGGCAACAAGTAATTGTGTGTGTGTTAGAATTATCTGGTAAAGGGAAAATTGTGACCTAGGGATCATGTGTTGTTTTGTTTAATTTTTCCCTTTTTACTATGTTAGTATGTGTTGCTCTTAGTAAGTGAAATTTTTACTTATGTTATTATTCATATTTCTTGGATTGGAGTTTACCCCTTTGTTAGCCATGGGTTGTAGTGGGTTAATTAAGTTAAATTGAAAATTGTCCTAAACTAATTAAAAGATGTGACCTAAGAGAGTTCATTTATTAACCTTGATTTACTTTGGATTTTGTGTGGATTGATGTGTGTTTGAGTTTGAGTGTAGCACACTCTACCCCACTTGGGAAACTCGAATTTGGCCTTGGAGGCCAAATTTCAAAGCTTGTGGGACAAGTCAAACTTGTCCCACACCTCTTAAAACCCCATGCCAACCCTACCTATGGGTTGGAAGGCCAAATTTAGGGTCTTTTAGGTGTTTTGGGGGGGATAAAAGGGTAAAAATATTAATTGCACTTTCTTTCAAATTTAATTTTGTCCTTTGAGGGAGTGGGCTTAGTTGGAGTGTGCAAGTTGCTTGCCTTTCTTTCAACCACTTATTAATGGTGCATTGGAATTTGATGTTGACCAAATGATGTGGAGTGGAGGGAAAAGGAGGTGGCATCCTACTTGGAGCCACATCATCCCTCCCTCTCTTTTCTCTATTTATTTGAGCCTCTTGTTTGTTTTGGGGGTTGGAAGTTTTCATGTTTTAGTCTTTTTGTATTTTGGAGAGGAGAGGATTTGGAAGGAGCTTGTGAATTTTTGGAGCTTGTGGATACTTGTGAGAACTTGTTGGAGCTTGTGGATGCTTGCTTGATCCTTGGAGGGATTTGAGACTTCATATTTGGAGCAAACTCTACCATGGAAAGGTAGGAGCTTCCCCTTTGTTGCATTATGTTTCTTTTGTCATATGAATGTATTTTTATGTTGTGTTGAATGTTGTTGTTTGGAATGCTTGTTGGGAATGGGTAGAATGCCTAAGTTGGGAGTGAGAGGAGACTATGGGGAGCTTAATTGAGGGAGGCATAAGAGATCATGTGCTTGAGGAGGGAGCTTGGGTTGGGTGTCCACCTTGTAAGAGAAATGCTTGCATTTCTTCTTGTTTTACTTTGAGGGAGCCATAAGAGTTGAGGGAGGCATAAGAGTGAATGGAGGGATAAGGGGTACTTGAGGGAGGCATAAGAGTTGTTAGGGGTATTGTGTTTGCATTGGAGGCTTTTAGGTGGCACCCATTCCCATTGGGAGGCATAAGTGGCTTCCCCATATGTCTTACTCTTGTGGCTTTCTTGGTAAGCCTTGTGACTTGTTGTTGTGATTGTTTTCCCTCTTGTTGTGATTATTGATTCTCTTGTTTTGAAGGATTATGGAATGCATGTGAAATGTTATGTTTAGTTATGTGGAAGCTTGTAGTTGCCATGAGTTGGATTCTCTCCCATTGTGATGTGGTTGGGGCTCGGGGGCCAATGGAGAGGATGGCTTCTCTTCTCCATTGGGTATTTGGTTGGGAGGAGAGCGTTGCCTCTCCCCTTATTTTGTTGTGAATCAAGCACTATGGAGGAGCCACCTTGTTGATATTTGGAGCACAAGAACCTTGTTGTTGACAATGTAAAAACACCATGTATTTACCCACCTTGAGTGGAGGAAAAATGTAATATTGCTTTGCTTTCTTTAGCTTCCATTATTGTAAATTTGTTTCCACATGAAGTAGGGTATGTTGTAATAAGATTTTTAAGGAAAGTTGCATTGAAATGATAGTATTTCTTACTCTAAAATTTATTGGAAATGTTGTTGAATTCTTTTGTGGAATGTTGGAAAGAAATTACAAAAGAAAATATATTAAAATTTTGTTTGGGTACTTGAAAGTGATGTGTTGGAAAGGTTGAAAAAAAAAAATAGTGCATCATCCTTTCTTTTATACTTGATGGAAAGACTTAAGCTTTCAAATGGCTTTTAGTATGACAATGAAACATTTTAAGCTATAGCTCTCTTATGTCTTTCTTCATTTATGAATCCATTACAAAACTATTTGCAAATTATAAGAAGGAAATGAAATGAATTTTAAATAAATTCATATTACAGTAAGATTAAAATGTTAATGGAACTACTATTGGTAAATTTAATAAGCCAAGATACTGAATTATATTCTTAATATGTGACCAATGTATACTAATAGATTATATATACACTTAAATGCTAACCTACGTTGAACTTCATTTAATTGCAATTTCCCACTGTACTCCAAAATGAAATTTTAATATTGAAATCAGATAGCCTTTTGTTTTGTAAACAAACTTGCACCAGAGATTCACTATAAAACATATGTCTCATTACATATATGTTATCTTCCGGTCTTCAATTGTAACACTCTCACTGTCCCTCCCCAAAGATCAATTTTGATAAAACTCTGAAGGAGAACCCCCGAATTTTGCATGCATTCGATACTGAACAGTTGACAACATAGATTGATGTCCTGCTCATTTTGTAAGCGCTCAAAACAAATTATGCATTCACGAACTCATGTATTTTGTGCCAATATTTCTATTGTTACTCCTGTGAACATTATTTCAGACTAAAAAATTTGCAAACAAAAAAGGGGCTTCATCTTCTTCTGATCGTAGAGTAAACTAGGGTCCACCTGGCATTACTTCACTTCCAAAGGTATATGAAGACGAAACCTATCTGTAACCAATCAGTGATATACATTCTTTTTGGTTCTCTGTGAAGTAAAGGAGTTGCCACTGCAAGGAAGTTCTTAGACCCAAGGTTCATGGAGATATCCGAAAGTATGAGGAAAATATCTGATTTTGCAGAACCTAATAATGATTCTATTGCTCGCTGAAGCTTTGAATGACTAGTAAAAATTAACAACTTAACTCCATCTAGATCTGCTTAGATAGCCGTGCTTGCAACATGGGGATACATGGTATGAAGAAAACATACCATCTGCTTCCATTCAAATAAAACAATTTCCCATTTCTTGCAAAACTTATAAATGAAAATGTGTGCAGGACAGAAAAGCATTGCGTGTTTGTGTGGACGTGATCTGGAAGTGAGTTTTAGTGTTCTGGTTTGCGAGGCAATGGCTTGAATCGATAGCTTCCTGGATTGGGATGTAGGAGAGTTTGTTTCAGCGTTTACAGTCATTTGTGGGCTTGATGTGAAAACGTCTTTTTGTTGCTGGCAAACGATTGTTGATTACATTTGCATCTGCTTGGTGACTCTGTTTGCACAACTGGCCTCCCACTAGGAACAGATCCCCACTGCCGAGCTCACATCTTGCTTGCAAAATCAATCAAAAAAAGTGGAGGTAACTTCGCAAACTCCTCACGCACCGAAGATCATTCTGCTCACCTTTCCTTATCCACGCGCCCAGGACTGGCGTAAAACAGTGGGCCAACTGTGTGCAAGCTGAGAGCTTCAAATCTAGGTGAATACCATCATTGATGCGGCCCAAAGATTGTTGATCATGCCTGTCCAGGAGGTGCAGTTTATTTGCCTCATTAAAGCCACGCGGCTGGGTAGAATGTAGACTGCAAAAGTCAAGTGTTTTAAAATGTGAAGGAAAGTATGCGGCTGGTTGGGTGAAGCCTGCACGCAAGGAGGCAGGGAGTTTTAAATGGTGGCAGGTGTTGGTTGAGCCATTCACCGCCCCCAACCAAAAAGATTTAAACATAGTTTGAAATTCTATGCCTTTTCCTCGATTGGACTCTTATTTCTTTGATCCAAATTTCAAATGTATGTTTAAGCATATAGACTTAATTAAGTGAAAATTTTGATTATACATATATATTTATATATCACTTAAAATCGAAGTATTTAATCCTCCAAGGAGATATCCAGGAACATACATTAAAAATTTCTAATGAGTCAACAAAATACAATATTTGGTTTATCCTTGTAACATATCTCTGCAAGTATATGTTAAAATATATCAAAAAGAAAAACATCAATAAAATTGTAATATATGCAATTACCATCGTCACCTATATCCTCTTATTCAATGGACCATTAAGTGAAATGAAGTCAATGGTCAAATACCCCTTTTTAATCTAGTATCACCTTGTGGAATAATAATATAGCCCAAAAGCGGCTCATTCCTCCATATTTGAACCCATTAATGCCATTGAGTTCGCCGAGGAAATAAAGAACTCGCCCAACCGAGCTTGCCATGAGCTCAACCAATGTAGAATTTTTAGCTCGCCCACATAGTGCAAACTCGCCCAATGTAATTCATAACTCGCCGAGTTGTGTGGAGTAGCTTGGTCTCCAATAAAGCTCACCGAATTTATTTGACCAGCTCGCTAGGAGTGGTTTGACTTTTATAACCTTGATTGGTGGTACACGTATAAGCTAAACTCATCGAGCCGTGTGGAAACAACTCGAAGTAAAATAATTTGCCAAAAAAAAATTGTCGCATTTTCGGGTCGAATGTTTGTGGCGCGGCGTCGTCGTCGTCGTCGTCGTGAGTGAGTGTCGTCTTTTTGCGGCGTTACATTTTGGTATCAGAGCCAGGGGTTCGAAGCTTGGACCCTTGGGCACACGCGGGAAAACGTAAAAACAGGAACATTCAACTTAGTACAGAGCTGATTCTTTTAAAATATAAAACCATAATGTTGATAATTATAGTAAACAACAAATTTTGAAAACTAGCACAAGACCTAGAACGATGAACTAACTCTCGCCTTGATCTGTGCAGGAGGCGCGGATTGGGCGAGGGGTCTCTTCATATAGACCTAGACATACCACCGCCAGAGCAGGCCGTAGCAGCCCTTCTACCTCAGATCTTGCAGACACTCCAGGATGTCAATGCCGCTATACGCGGAGAGCCCTTGGGAGGACGACTTGCTAGACATAGTTTGGAGCCATCAGTAGATGCCCAGGCATCCCCTCGACACAGCGAGGAGCACAGGGCAGAGAACTTCCGTGCGGAGTCGGCTAGGGCAGAGTCACCACAGAGAGGACATGGGGACAGGATCTCAGGACATAGGGACAGGTCTCGGAGCCCTAGACAGAGGGAGGAGCATTCAGATAGACCTAGGATTCGTCATACGTCAGCTGCAGACCATATCAGGGAGATCCTGAAGCTACGACCATCTCACTATTCGGGTGATACAGGCGGTTTTCAGGCAGAGGCCTGGTTGGTGAGCTTGAGCGGATGCTTCAAGCTCTGCCCTTGCACTAGCAACACGAAAGCTCGTGTTGCAATCCATCTTCTGAAGGATGGAGCAGGAGTCTGGTGGAGGACTGAGGAGCAGAAGCTCCATGTTGACTCGGAGACGATTACCTGGGAGCTGTTTGAGGAGCGTTTCAGGAGCAGGTATTTACCCAGGAGATTTATACAGCAGCGGATAGACGAGTTTCATGACCTCCGTCAGGCATCGATGACAGTAGCTGAGTATGAGAGTCGATTTCTGGACCTACTCCAGTACGTTGACTATATGCAGGATGAGCAGGTACGGATTCACAGGTTCATCCGGGGCCTGAACTTGGATTTAGGTGGCGCAGTGCGCATTCACTGCCCACAGACATTAGCAGAGGCCATGGAGAAGGCCTATATTGCAGAGGAGACACGGGGAAAGACACAGCAGGCTAGAGACAGAGTTCGGAGCCGTATCCAGCAGATGCAGGATAGTAGGTCGAAGGGGTCAGTTCCTCCTCCATGGGGTGGACAGAGTTCAGGGCAAGCTTCATTTAGGCCACCACAGCAGCAGCAGCAGCAGACCCACCCACCTTACCGACCTCCTCAGAGATTTGATGCACAGAGAGGACGTAGTATGGGGCCTCCTCCTAGGGGTCCCATCAGGACACAGGGTGCACCGAGAGCTCAGTCAGCAGGAGCTCGTCAGCAGAGACCTCAGCAGTCCATAGCCGGATCGTCAGGATCTGTATCTCAGTCATCTAGAGTACCAGCTGGAGCTGCTTCCCACTGGAGGGGACCAGGCAGCTGTTATGGTTGTGGTGTTGTTGGACATCATTGGAGAGATTGCCCACAGAACCCTAACAAGGGTAAGATGCAGAGCTCAGAGCCTACTGTTGGAGATATGGCACAGAGTCATCGGATCTACAAAGCGGTCGAGAATCTCCAGGCTGAGCATCAGAGTACTGTGATTGAGACGACAGGTAGTATTGGTGGTATTTCCACCTCTATATTATTTGATTCTGGTTCTTCTGATTCTTTTATTGCACCATCCTTAGTAGAGCATTGTAGGCTGGTGGCAGTTAGGCAAGGCCATAGTTGGGACGTTGAGATGGCTTCTGGAGCCAAAATTTCTGTAGACTCCTTAGTCAAGGAGTGTGTAGTGGATTTGGGACCCTTCACCACTACTTCTGATCTTCGGATCCTTCCATTAGGATCTTATGGCATCATTTTAGGCATGGATTGGTTGTCCGCTCACAGAGCTAGAGTGGATTGTTACCACAAGACTATTTCTTGCATAGATGATCTTGGAGTAGAGTCAGTGATATCAGGAGTTAGGAGGGCCGTATCCATTCGCACCATCTCCGCTATGCAGCTTAAGCGGTGTGCGCGACAGGGTTGTCAGATGTTTGCTATTACGGTCAGTGACAGATCAGAGGATGAGTCGAGAGGACCTTCCCTCGATGATCATCCCATCTTGTCAGAGTTTGCCGATGTGTTCCCAGGGGAGCTACCGGGATTACCTCCCCCACGTGAGATCGACTTCCATATAGATCTAGTTCCAGGCGCAGAGCCTATCTCACGAGCACCCTATCGGATGACTACTCCTGAGTTATGTGAGCTCAAGTTGCAGCTTGAGGACCTTCTGGAGAAAGGCCTAATCCATCCTAGCGTATCCCCTTGGGGTGCACCAGTTATCTTCGTGAAGAAGAAGGATGGATCTCTTCGGTTGTGTATTGACTACCGTCAGCTGAATAAAGTAACGATCAAGAATCGTTACCCCCTTCCACGCATTGATGATTTATTTGATCAGATGAAGGGGGCTACAGTTTTCTCTAAGATAGATCTTAAGTCAGGATACCATCAGCTCAGGATTGCGGAGACAGATATTCACAAGACAGCTTTCCGCACGAGATATGGCCACTACGAGTTCACAGTGGTACCTTTCGGTTTGACGAATGCCCCCGCAGTGTTTATGAGTTTGATGAATGGGGTATTCAGGACCTTCCTTGATCGCTTCGTGCTCATCTTCCTTGATGACATTCTGATTTACTCACGCACACGTGAGGAGCACGAGGAGCACCTTCGCCAGGTTCTTCAGTGTCTTCGCGAACAGCGCCTTTACGGGAACTTGGAGAAGTGTGCGTTCTTTCAGCCTGAGGTGCAGTATTTGGGCCACATCATTTCAGGGGAAGGTATCGCAGTCGATCCTTCCAAGATTCGAGCCATCATGGATTGGCCAGCACCCACTAGTGTGACCGAGGTGCGTAGTTTCATGGGTCTAGCAGGGTACTACAGGAGGTTTGTTCAGGACTTTTCTCGGATTACGCACCCTATCACTTCTCTTCAGCGGAAAGGGAAGAAGTTTTTATGGTCAGATAGATGTGAGCAGGCCTTCAGTACACTGAAGGAATGCCTCACGAGAGCACCTATTCTTGCAGTGCCGGATCCTCAGGGTGAGTTCTATGTTTGCACAGATGCTTCCTTGGCAGGACTTGGAGGTGTGTTAATGCAGGAGGGTAGAGTAGTTGCCTTTGAGTCTCGCAAACTCAAAGATTATGAGCTCAATTATCCGACCCATGACCTTGAGCTTGCAGCAGTTGTACATGCCTTAGTGCGGTGGAGACATTTTCTTCTTGGCCGGAGATTTACACTCAGGACTGATCACTTGAGTCTTCGCCACCTCTTCACGCAGCCCAATCTCAACGCTCGTCAGCGGCGTTGGATGGAGTTACTCTGTGAGTATGACATGGAGATAGAGCATGTGAAAGGAAAGGAGAATGTGGTTGCAGATGCCTTGAGTAGGCGGAGACATGTGGCTATGGCCACCTCAGTGGGCACAGATTTGTGGAGTAGGATCTTGCAGCAGCTTCCTCAGGATAGTTTCTACCTTGCAGCCAGAGCAGAGATTGAGTCTCAGAGACCCCTTGAGGGGAGATTTGATGGATTTTCATTAGAGGCAGATGGTCTTCTCAGACACAGAGGTCGGATTTATGTTCCTAGAGATGGAGGCTTGAGACATGATATTTTGACAGAGGCTCATCGTGCACCTTATTCAGCCCATCCCGGGGTGAAGAAGATGCACGCCACCCTGAGACAGTTGTATTTTTGGAGAGGACTTCGGAGAGACATAGCCTCATTTGTATCCCGCTGTTTAGAGTGCCAGAGGGTGAAGGCCGAGCATCAGCATCCAGCTGGCCTTCTCTATCCTCACGCCATACCGGAGTGGAAGTGGGACACCATTTCCATGGACTTCATCGTTGGGTTACCTACGTCGAGATACCATCACGACGCCATCATGGTCACGGTGGATAAATTGACGAAGGTAGCTCATTTTTCTCCGGTAAAGACCACCTATACAGCAAGTGCTGTGGCACGAGTATACCTTGATGAGATTGTCAGATTACATGGGATTCCGCGGAAGATCATTTGCGACCACGACCCTTTATACACCTCCCATTTCTGGACCACCATGCAGTATGCCCTCGGGATGAGGATTAATTTCAGCACAGCTTATCACCCTGAGACAGATGGACAGACAGAGAGGGTGAATCAGATTTTGGAGGATATGCTCAGGATGTACGTGATGGATCATCAGTCGAGATGGGAGGAGTATCTGTATTTGGTGGAGTTTGCCTACAATAATAGTTTCCAGAGTTCTATAGGCATGGCTCCTTTTCAGGCTTTATATGGTAGAGAGTGCAGGACACCTCTTAGTTGGGACAGGATTGAGGACAGGGTTTCCCTTGGGCCAGCATTATTACAGGACATGGAGCAGCAGGTTGCCTTGATCAGACAGAGATTGCAGGAGGCGCAGGATAGACAGAAGAAGTATGCAGACCAGCATAGGACAGATCACAATTTTGAGGTAGGCACGAAGGTGTTTCTTCGTGTCAGACCGCATAAGAGCCCTATCCGTTATGGAAAAGGTTCTAAGCTTGCTCCTAGGTTTGTGGGTCCCTTTGAGATCTTGGAGCGCCTCGGTCCCTTGGCCTATCGTCTAGCATTGCCACCTAGCTTATCACGCGTCCATGATGTGTTTCACATTTCTGTGCTTAGGAGATATATTTCTGATCCTTCTCATGTGCTAGATTGGACTGCATTGCAGGTGCAGGATCAGGGGCAGGTGATGGTGGAGCCCGTGCGCATTTTAGATCGCAGGACCCTGGGCCTTCGCGGCAGAGAGATTGATCAGGTTCGGGTCCAATGGGACAGGTATGATGAGACTGCAGCTACTTGGGAGGATGCTACTTTGTTACGAGGATAGTTTCCACACCTTTTCCAGTGACTTCCAAGAGGAAGTCGAGTCTAAGGGGAGGGGGATGTAGTGCCCACTTCCCTTCGACCTCATTTTGTTTTGTCGTTTTCGAGACTGATTACTTCACTTATGGATTATTATGACTTCTTGTTTTAGCATGCTAGTAGATGTCATAGACATTGGACTGTTATTGATTCGATCTTTATATGATGCATATGGTTTACTGGTGGACATTTGATGACGATATTTGTATATTTTGACAGGGTTATTTATCTTAATTATGACATGTGATATGTTTAATCATTCTGAGTAGAACTTGATAATTGGACTAATGTGATGATCGTTTTGACATAACTGAAATGTGGAATAGAAATGTGCTAGAAAGTGTTAAGTGATATCGTACTTGCATAGATGATAGTAAATCAGGTGTTGTTTATTTTTAGATTATATTGTATATTTGGCATGAATGTTTTAATGCGGCCAACAGGCCGAAGGAGGTATTTTCTGCTCTGCAGGTATATTATATTCACAACAATACTGGGGAGTGGAGACCAACCACATCGGAATTTGAGAAGAATCCAGCTAAGGTCACCATGGCAACAAGTAATTGTGTGTGTGTTAGAATTATCTGGTAAAGGGAAAATTGTGACCTAGGGATCATGTGTTGTTTTGTTTAATTTTTCCCTTTTTATTATGTTAGTATGTGTTGCTCTTAGTAAGTGAAATTTTTACTTATGTTATTATTCATATTTCTTGGATTGGAGTTTACCCCTTTGTTAGCCATGGGTTGTAGTGGGTTAATTAAGTTAAATTGAAATTTTCCTAAACTAATTTAAAAGATGTGACCTAAGAGAGTTCATTTATTAACCTTGATTTACTTTGGATTTTGTGTGGATTGATGTGTGTTTGAGTTTGAGTGTAGCACACTCTACCCCACTTGGGAAACTCGAATTTGGCCTTGGAGGCCAAATTTCAAAGCTTGTGGGACAAGTCAAACTTGTCCCACACCTCTTAAAACCCCATGCCAACCCTACCTATGGGTTGGAAGGCCAAATTTAGGGTCTTTTAGGTGTTTTGGGGGGGATAAAAGGGTAAAAATATTAATTGCACTTTCTTTCAAATTTAATTTTGTCCTTTGAGGGAGTGGGCTTAGTTGGAGTGTGCAAGTTGCTTGCCTTTCTTTCAACCACTTATTAATGGTGCATTGGAATTTGATGTTGACCAAATGATGTGGAGTGGAGGGAAAAGGAGGTGGCATCCTACTTGGAGCCACATCATCCCTCCCTCTCTTTTCTCTATTTATTTGAGCCTCTTGTTTGTTTTGGGGGTTGGAAGTTTTCATGTTTTAGTCTTTTTGTATTTTGGAGAGGAGAGGATTTGGAAGGAGCTTGTGAATTTTTGGAGCTTGTGGATACTTGTGAGAACTTTGTTGGAGCTTGTGGATGCTTGCTTGATCCTTGGAGGGATTTGAGACTTCATATTTGGAGCAAGCTCTACCATGGAAAGGTAGGAGCTTCCCCTTTGTTGCATTATGTTTCTTTTGTCATATGAATGTATTTTTATGTTGTGTTGAATGTTGTTGTTTGAAATGCTTGTTGGGAATGGGTAGAATGCCTAAGTTGGGAGTGAGAGGAGACTATGGGGAGCTTAATTGAGGGAGGCATAAGAGATCATGTGCTTGAGGAGGGAGCTTGGGTTGGGTGTCCACCTTGTAAGAGAAATGCTTGCATTTCTTCTTGTTTTACTTTGAGGGAGCCATAAGAGTTGAGGGAGGCATAAGAGTGAATGGAGGGATAAGGGGTACTTGAGGGAGGCATAAGAGTTGTTAGGGGTATTGTGTTTGCATTGGAGGCTTTTAGGTGGCACCCATTCCCATTGGGAGGCATAAGTGGCTTCCCCATATGTCTTACTCTTGTGGCTTTCTTGGTAAGCCTTGTGACTAGTTGTTGTGATTGTTTTCCCTCTTGTTGTGATTATTGATTCTCTTGTTTTGAAGGAATATGGAATGCATGTGAAATGTTATGTTTAGTTATGTGGAAGCTTGTAGTTGCCATGAGTTGGATTCTCTCCCATTGTGATGTGGTTGGGGCTCGGGGGCCAATGGAGAGGATGGCTTCTCTTCTCCATTGGGTATTTGGTTGGGAGGAGAGCGTTGCCTCTCCCCTTATTTTGTTGTGAATCAAGCACTATGGAGGAGCCACCTTGTTGATATTTGGAGCACAAGAACCTTGTTGTTGACAATGTAAAAACACCATGTATTTACCCACCTTGAGTGGAGGAAAAATGTAATATTGCTTTGCTTTCTTTAGCTTCCATTATTGTAAATTTGTTTCCACATGAAGTAGAAAGTGTTGTAACAAGACTTTTAAGGAAAGTTGCATTGAAATGATAGTATTTCTTACTCTAAAATTTATTGGAAATGTTGTTGAATTCTTTTGTGGAATGTTGGAAAGAAATTACAAAAGAAAATATATTAAAATTTTGTTTGGGTACTTGAAAGTGATGTGTTGGAAAGGTTGGAAAAAAAATAGTGCATCATCCTTTCTTTTATACTTGATGGAAAGACTTAAGATTTCAAATGGCTTTTAGTATGACAATGAAACATTTTAAGCTCTAGCTCTCTTATGTCTTTCTTCATTTATGAATCCATTGTAAAACTATTTGCAAATTAATAAGGAAATGAAATGAATTTTAAATAAATTCATGTACATGTAATATTAAACTTAATGGAACTACTATTGGTAAATTGTAATAGGCAAGATACTAATTATATTCTTCATATTGACCATATACTAATAAGTATCATATACACTTAAAAACCAAACCTACGTATGAACTGTCATATTTTGCATAGCAAACTGTACTCCATGAATAATGGTTTTACTATTAAACAGATCCATCTTTATTACCCTCCACCACGAGCTTCACTATAAATATGCCTCATTAGAATCCTATAAATTTCTATTCTTGTAACACTCTCACTGCCCTCCCCAATCAATAATGATCAAAATCAAGGAACCCCAAATTAAGGATGCATTCGATACTGAATAGTTGATCAACATAGCCTCTGAACAACCTGCTCCGGGTGCCCTTCAATTGCGAAGGGTGCATTCTCCTCATGTATTTTGTCCCCTGAATATTTCTGTTGTTACTCCTCTGTGAACATTATTTCGGACTAAAAACAAAAAAAAACAGGGGCAGCATCTACTATTGCAAAGTAAGCTTTGGCCTTATTTCATGGACTTATACATCAACGGCTAAATCTTTCCAATCAGTGATATCACATTCTTTTTGGTTTCTGTGGAAGTATGAAGGACTTGCCACTGTTGCATTTTTGTTCTTAGACCCAATTATTCATGGAGACTGATCCGACAAGTATGAGGAAAATAGTTTTGCAGAACCCAATAATGATTCTATTGCACTCGCTGAAGCTTTGAATGACCAGTACAAAGTTAACAACTTAACCTCCATCTAGATGTGCTTAGATATGTGCTTGCAGCAATAAGGTAAAGAACAACATACCATCTCTTCCATTCAAATGAAAACAATTAACCCATTTCTTGCACAACTTAGGAGTTGTGCTGTAGGACAGAAAGGGGGAGCGTTGCGTGTTTGTGTGGACTGATGGAGAGTGATTTTAGTTTCTGGAGATTTGCAGGCGTTGGCTTGAATTTGACAGAATTGCCAATCCAAATGTAGGAGATTTTCCCAGCTAGCAATGGCAGGTCTCAAGGCTTGATTCTGAAAAATGTTTTTGGTTCTGGAAAAGTTTGTTGTATTACCTTCAAGTTGCCTTCCTACTCTGTTCACTGTCCCAATCAATTTGGAACAATCTCTTGCTCACATCTTGCAAACCCGAAAGTGAAGGTAACTTGCCTGCTCAACAGAAGAACATAGTCTGGTCACCAGTTTGCTTAAGGCGCCCAAAGACAACGTAAAACGCCGAGTGGGCCAACCTCCATGTTCAAGCGGCCAGTGAGCATTTGAAATCTAGGTCCCACGACTGCTACATCGTTGTAGTTCCAACCCAACCACCACATTAACCTGTCCCAGCGTTAGGTGCACAGCCAGGACAATATAAAATGAAACGGCGGGCTATCTGTGTAGAGTGTAGATTGCAAAAGTCTAAGTGAAAACGTGAAGGAAAGTATGTGGCTGGTAGGGTGAAGCCTGCACGCAAGGTAGGGAGTTTTTAATGGTGGCAGTTGGTTGTTGAGCACCCACCGCCCCCAACCAAAAAATTTAAACATAGTTTGAAACGCCTTTTCCCCGATTGGACTCTTATTTCTTTGATCCAAATTTCAAATGTATGTTTAAGCATATAGACTTAATTAAGTGAAAATTCTATTATACATATATATTTATATATCACTTAAAATCAAAGTATTTAATCCTCCAAGGAGATATCCAGGAACATACATTAAAAGATTTCTAATGAGTCAACAAAACAGCAATATTTGGTTTATCCTTGTAACATATCTCTGCAAGTATATGTTAAAATATATCAAAAATAAAAACATCAATAAAATTGTAATATATGCAATTACCATCGTCACCTATATCCTCTTATTCAATGGACCATTAAGTGAAAATGAAGTCAATGGTCAAATACCCCTTTTTAATCTAGTATCACCTTGTGGAATAATAATATAGCCCAAAAGCGGCTCGTTCCTCCATATTTGAACCCGTTAATGCCATTGAGTTCGCTGAGGAAATAAAGAACTCGCCCAACCGAGCTCGCCATGAGCTCAACCAATGTAGAATTTTTAGCTCACCCACATGGTACAAACTCGCCCAATGTAATTCATAACTCGCCGAGTTGTGTGGAGTAGCTTGGTCTCCAATAAAGCTCACCGAATTTATTTGACCAGCTCGCTAGGAGTGGTTTGACTTTTATAACCTTGATTGGTGGTACACGTATAAGCTAAACTCATCGAGCCGTGTGGAAACAACTCGAAGTAAAATAATTTTTTTTTTTTTTAAAATGTCGCATTTTGGGTCGAATGTTTGTGGCGCGGCGTCATCGTCGTCGTTGTCGTCGTGAGCAAGCTTTTAACAATTTAAGAATGAAAATCCTAATTGTTCACCATAGAAAATTGAAGAAAATGAGTTTCTCTACCTAAGAACAATGACTTTAATGTTTTTACGTTGGAGGCGTGGCTACGGATGTTTATGATGACGCAGAGGAGGTTGAGGTGCTTTGCATATGCTGTAGGTGGCGCAACGTTTTCCCCTTTCTGCCATAAGTATTACTCTCTTGGTTATTTCTTCTTCGTTTGTTTTTTTTTTCCTCCTATCGATTTTATTCTACCACCACTGCTTGGATTCTTAGAGCGCAACGTCTCCACCAGGAACAGGTTTACTCTTCCTCTCTGTCTTTTACCCCATGAAAGTGATTTCCTATTTTTTCTCTATCTTTTTCTGTATGTTTAATGTAGGTTTATTCTATTCTCTAACTGCATCGCATTTACTCCATGGAGACGATTCTATTCTAAAAAATAAGTGTAAATCCATTACCCACTCAACAGCCTCTGCACAATACTATAAAAACCCCTCTTAAGAGACAAGCTTCCTCGGAAACCTACTACAATAGGGTCTTTAATAAGTTTGAGATAACCAATTTGATTGAGATTTGAGCCATTTAGGGGAGAGGGGCCAGTAGTGGTACACCCTAAGTTAAGGGGTCCACAAAATCAATTGTTTATAATATGGGATTGTGATTTTTTCACTAATATGTAGCTTAGATTTGTGTTAACTTATATTTTTTGTTTGGAATGTTCAATGGGAGGGAAAACCATATTTTGAATTGATTTAAAATAATATATGTGAAAACGCTACAACCATGGTGGAAACCAATACTTGAATATAGGTGAAAGTGCTTGAACATTGACTTTTTTGTACTTGTACATTGGTGAAAGGTGTTACATGTCATGATGTGATTGGCTACTCTACATAGTTATTATGTCAAAAATAAATTACTACTACATAGTACTATGACAACTATTGGGTATTGTGTGATCAATAGTCATATCAACTATTGGACCTTGTTCACCTATTGGCCCCTCTCCCCTAGTGGGATACAAATAAAACAGGAACTCTGAAAATGACGTTTTGGACTAAAATAGATCAAACTTTATGAATTCGTCCTCTATGCTTCACTCTATAAAAACTCAAATTTTATAAAGCTATGCTTTACTTGGACAAAGAGATCAATATTTTATACTTTCTTTACTGAAACTATGACCTTGCTGGAACTATGATTTGTATGTGTATTATTAATGCAACCTTATGCGTTGAGTAGGTTTTTTGGGTGTTTATGACTTCTAGCCTATTTTATTAAGTTACTTAGTTGACCGAATTCATAGTGGAACAACCTTTTGTGGCGTCCACTGTCATTGCTTCTGCTGCCAATAGCCCTCCTGAAACTATGGATGTGAGGTGCAAAAGTGTTGTAGACTTTGACGGGAATCTACAGCCAACCCAAGCAGATGTTTAGTAGATGCTTGCTAGCTGTTTTAAGAAATAGAAGGCATCCCCTAATGGAATATCAAGTTGCAACTTTCAGTACCAAAATAGGAGCGTTGAAATATCATCAAATCATTATGGAGGAAGGGACTATTATTAGATGTTGTAGTTGCAAATGCCTTATAAGATATGTATAAAAATGTGGGGCAATTAACAAGTCACGGAAATTGCTGGGGTAAAAAAACTTAAAGCAAAGCAATTTGCTGGGCTGCAGTGATTGCGATATGCACAAGATGGATGTTTTGAAAAGGTTTTAGCAGTTGGTTTCCTAGCAGCTGCAGGAAAATAAAGTCCCTACAATTCTATTTGTGCTGCAGCGAATATGGAAGATCTTTGTGAGGAATTTTTATTCTATTAAACACTTGCACAATGACTTTGTTAAGTAGCTTTGTATGCAATATGTGGGAGCATTAACTAGGAACGAAAAGTGTTGGGGTGAAAAACTGAATTAAATGCAATTTGTTGATGCCACCGTCTAAATTTTAAATACTACAAACAAAGTATATATTCCTAAATTATTGTAGTTGCATAAATATAGGTTTAAACAAAGAGGGTATTAACGGTGTTCACGATATACCCAGGAAATACAACCAACACATGTAGATGCTTAATAGATGCTCGCCAACTGTTTGATGAAATGACTACAAAAGACGTCCCTTAATGGAATATCATAGTTGTAACTAATAGATGACAAAGGCCAAGACTCCGGTAAAAAGGGGACCAAATAATTTGTTTTTCATGAAAGGTAAACCTGAGTTTCTAATTTATTATTCAGCAGGTATGTGAAAATATGGTTTTAATAAAGATTAAATATTGGAACATTATAATTTATAGCTATGATCTACAACTTGAAACATTTTAGAAGAAAACCTAGGACATAATCCATTAGAAGGCCGCGAAAGTGAAGAGGGGTAATGTGGTTGTCAACCATCATAAACCTGTACAAGATTGTTATCCCGTTTGAGTGGATGATTCTTTGTATATAAAAGTTGTCGCAGCCTGGTATGAACCCATATGTTCTGATATTATTTAAGTTTTGAAGTTGTGAGGTTGCTATGTCTACATTAAGGGGCTGGCCTTGGAGCTAAAACATGGCAGTAAACCAGGTGAAAGCAAACCAGAGGCAGGAGAATTAGATCCAGGCAAACAGGAAAACAAGTCATATTGACAATAGTCAAGTTTGAAGCCTATACAACTCGTTTTTTTGTTCTCCAACACTGCAAGAAAGCTTGCGAGCATTATCAACAGACACACAGGCTGACATGTTTTTTTGTAACAGTGGGCACAAACTAGAAAGAAGTTGAACGTAAGGAAACAAAGGTGTACAAAAAACCATAAATGATAATCATATCCGACCTTGTTGATGTTCTGTTGAGGTCACTGGCAGTGGGCAGATTTTACACCACTTGAAAGAGTAATAAATATATATTAAGTTTTTTGATATAGATATATATAATATATCTTGTTTTTTGTTTTTTTTTAAACTATCATTGGTCTATATATATAGATTGTTTTTTGTTTCTGTGGTCTGATGGAGCTGTCATTCTTTTGATTTTGTAGATGCAGAAGTGGATATGATAGCTATCTCTCACGATCTTATCGGAAGGACCGCAATTGTCCTTCAGTAATAGTAATGATATCTTATAAAAGTGTAAATGATAAAAGAAGTCTTGTATTTTATAGATTGGTGGTTGATACGCTCAATTCGTCAAAGGCGGTAACATTATTCAAGGTAAAATGTAATTGTGTTTGTTGTTTTCATAGTTAATTTTTCATTACAAAACACACAACACACAAATTTAAACAACCACTGTAAAACACATTTAAGCAATCATTACAAATCTCTTTGTAAGACACCATTTATACATTAAAACAATTGTTATAAATACATTTGTTAAAACGTCATTTAAAACACATTTAAATAATCATTATCAACACATGTAAGTAATCATTCTAGAACACATGATAAAAATCATTATAATCTTTTTTGTGCTTGTTTTTCTCTATTTTTAATGAGTAAGCTTAAATATGGATGCATTTTCTTGTTGTGATTGTTATGAAATCTGTTATGCTAACAACATTTATCATTTTTTGGTTGGGTAACATATTGTTTTTAAAAAATAATTCTATGTCAATTGGTGCTCCTGATCATGATCGGTTTGCAGGTTCTTCTCGCCAAGGTCAACCAAATAGCTTAAGTAGCTTTGCTTAGTTGGGATTTTTTGAATAACCTAGAATAACTGTGATATGTTTTCCTACCTCAGTCTCTCATTAATTATTTTGTACACTGCAAACTCTTCTAAGAAGACAAATTTAATGTTTTTTTTATTAATAGTGAGTAGTTTGGAGAACATGTAGAGCGACTGATTATATTATGGACAAAATTTCCTTCAGTTCAGCATTATATCTGTACAATTCATGGACATTTTATTTTGGGGGGTTTTTATTGCGACATGTCTTATATTTGTTTGTGTTATTAAAAAAATTGGGTTGACAGATTATATTTGAGTTGGTTCATGATTGTTGCGCTTGCACTTATTCCTATTAGGTATATCTTGGGTATACTTCAATGTTTATAGCAAGAGGGGTTTCCGGGGGTACAGATCAAGCTTTGCAGTTTTTTTTGGATAGCCTTCCCATTTCTGAACTGATGGTATAACAAATGAATATATTTGCATCTAATTATTCCCTTTCTCTTTTACATCTCCAAACCTTAGTATTCAGCATACCAGGAAGAAATATGTAATTTGAGAAGTGTTTTTGGTTATTTGACTACCACTTCATCACTGATGCTTTTGTTCACACTGGGTTCTTCTATATGATAAATACTTCACCATAAGTACAGACATTATAAAAATTGGAAACAACTAAATTGACTTTAACATAAGGCTAGCGATGCTGAAAACATAAGAACATTTATAACCCAAACCTATGCTTAGCAATGTCTACAAGCTATTGAAAAATTTATCTTCTCAATCCACAGTCTGGTTTGGGTCTTCTCAACTCACCTTCCTTTACCTTTATTTCATTACAAATAAAATGCAAACACCAACTTAACCTAGTGTATGACCATGTATGAATTGAACATCCACTCTGTTTGTTGAAAATATGTGAAAGTACATGGAATTCTCATAAAATATTCTAAAATCATTGTGATGAGGTTTAACTTAGAAATATAGATGTCTGTAGTAGCTTGTATGTGTGGTTGTCGTTGGTGTCATGATTTTTTTTTGTATTGTGAATGCCTTATTGTGACATGCCTTCCCTTTTATGAAAATATTGGGTGTATCTAACATTTCACAATTTCTTTCGGGAGGCAGTCTTGTGAGGTTCTATTGAAGTTGTGTGAGTATATGTAAATGTTAAAAGATAATTATATAGATAGGATTTAGATTACTATATTAGTTAGAAGTATATTTTCAAGGAACAAAATATTTATTTCATGCAGAGAGATTAAGTATTGATCAATGATGGTAAATAAATGGATAAGAATTTATCATAATCAAATACCAATTGTTGTACTAGATTTTTAATGTTTATGGATAAATTACTATTGTAATGCTGGTCTATTCTTTCATTAAAGGTACATTTCTACTATGTGGTGATAGAAGTAATAATATTCTATAGAGCTATCTGAATTTGGCTTCTATGCATTGTGGTATTTGTTGTAGGGTGTAATCAAGGTACCATGTATCTTTTTTATTTGGAGGGATGTTGTGCCTAAGTCAATAGAAGTTAAACCCATGAGGGAATCTTAAAAATAAATAGAAACAACAATGTATAAGGAGATTTTTTTTCATCATTATAATTTGACATAATAAAGTGTAAGAAAGGATAAATTACACTATGAAAGTGTGTCGTAAATAGAAATTCAAGCAAGAGGAGGTCAAAGGTAGAAGCATTTGGATGAACAATGTATTCTTAAATCTGTGCTTTACATCTCATTTTGCTTAAAATACAATTTTTGGTTAGCACTTGTTCAAATTTTCAAATTTTCAACTGATGTTTGCAATTTATATTCTTTGCCCAACAATAAATGATATTTTCTAAATTTTCCTTTGTGTAAATGAATTGTAAGTTTTGTATATCTATAAACAAGTGCATTCAAATTACGAGTCTACTCACTCCCAAATGGACATCCAATAGTAAATAGGGGTGGCATGGAAAAATGGTAAAGACGACCAAATCATTGGATACAACAAAGCAGCGAGTCCCAATGACTTGGACATATGCAAAGGATGTTTGAATACTCAACATAAACCCATAAGTTAGGAGGGGGGAAAAGTAGTAGAGATGAGACATTGGAAGGCATTTGCAAATTTCATTAAATACTATGATAACATCTACCGCGAATGAAAAAAACTAAGCACCTACCCCTAAGTACAAAATTAGTAAACCACAATAATTTATCTATTATTAATTTGCAACTAATGGAAAGGACAAAATAGAATCCCCACTCTATTCGTCTCATCTGAACCCTGACGAGGAGGAATGAGAACACATACTGGTAACTTTGTGAGATATTCAGGGGTTATTGCGAGACATGGTATTAACAAATATTAATTGTGTTTGATGTTTGAAAAAATTATTCTGTGTTTTTTAGAACTACCTAAATCGAATCCTGATTAAAACACCACTTAAATTTGTCCAAGAAACCATTTTTAATGAGTTCCCAATATGATGTATTAGGTTAAAAATTCCATTAGGGTGTTCCTTTCTAAAAAATCATTCGGTTGAATTCATCTTTCAAGAAATAATATAACCTCCGAACCCCCATCAAGAGGGATCTATAACATGTCGTCACTCCCTAGACACCCCTTTGGGAAATGAAGTAGAAACCACACCATAAAAGGGATTTTAAATATAACATTGTTGGCACATATCTAACAGACCACACTAGATGCAAATGAAGTAAACGAGTAACAGACATGTCAAATGAAATATTGAAAAACATTCAAACATTTAGTAACATCATCTTATAGAATACTTATTGGCTTCATTAAGAGCTTAATCAAATACAAATATTCCACTGTTTCCATTGTTAGCATACGTTGAATAGTTTATATTTTTAAGAGAGTTTGTTTTGTTTTATCCCTTTATTTTCTCCTCCTTGATGTATTCCATTATTCTCTCTCCTTCATCCAAATCTTCCTCCTTCAGTTTAGGGGAATGTAGTTGATTATTTCTTCTATATATTGTGTGCTCTTCTTCATAATAAAATAAGTGTGTGTAGAGTACTTCACTCCACATTCTTCTCTCCTATCTACCTCCTACAGTTTGGTATCAAAGCTTTCTTGATCTCTGCCTGTGCATGGAAGTAGTCTTCAATTTGCAAGAAGCTCGTGTGGAGAAAGGACAGACTACATGGTGTGGATAGAAGCATTTCTATATGAGTAATACATGGAAAGGAGAAGTTTCCAGTGGCCTGTGTGGTGGAGAAATAGTGGCCTACATTTTTTTGTCTTTTTGTTGCCATCCTATATTTTTTTCTTGTTCTGTCATGTGCTTTAACACCTGTATCGAGGAATTGAGGAATTTGACCATCCTGAAGTCACTGGACTATGCATGAAAGTATAATATTAATCTTGCTACTACTGCTACCTAAAAGGTGTCCTAGTGCTGCGTAAAGGAAACGTGGGAATCCACTTGTTTTTTATGTTTTTTTTAGTCTTTTTGCTACAGCCAATACAAAACAAGCTGCTAAATGGAAATCAGGTGTTCCTCTGTGAATATTCACCTACGTGGAGATTTTCCCTGCTCATGGATGCATGAAGGAGGACCTGCGTGGACAGGAGATGAGTGGAGAGTCCTTCATCTAGCATGGATAGGAGATGCATGGAGATTAGTGAGCTGAAAATACACCTGCAATTACAAAACGTGGCTTATATTTTTTCATTTGATGAAGACATCTGCTACATGGAGGAGTATTAGCAAAACCATGTTAAATAAAATCCGCATGGAAGCCTTCTACAACCTGTTGCATGGGAGATTGTGCAAATTCACATCCATGTGTCTCACTGTTGTGTGAAAAATAAAGAATAGCAACAAAGCATCTGCTATTTTTCAATGTAGAATAAATAGTAGAATAAACCTTCAGCCTGCGTGGAAGTATTAAGTTGGTGCGTGGAAACTGACCATAGCTGCGTGGAAGGTGAGTTTTTTTTCAATACAAAAGCTCAGTGTAAAAAAAAAGGTTGTGTTTCTACATGGATGCGTGCTGCTGTGTAGAAGATTCTCAACTTGTGTGGAAGTTGAAAGCTACATGTAATGTGTAGAATCCCACGTAAAGAGTGCGAGTGGCTCGAGAAGAGAAAAAATTGGCATTGTGAAGCTTGAAAGTCATTTTTAAAAAAAAAAATTATATAGTGCCATTAGTGTCTGGAACAGACCTTTCCACCAAGACAACGAAGGACAAGAAGCAGATCATACAAAACTACATTGAATGTCGATTGTAGATAACTCGATTGAGAGCGTCAATAACATGGTCGCCTCAGCTGAAAGCCGGAATATGAACTCGTCAATCAGAGAACACCATGAAGAAGCCCCTGAGAGCTCCGAGTTCTACTTTTCTTTGCTGAACGAGCTTCAGGACACCGGAAATATAGCATTCGACAAGCTAGTTGGAGAAGGACTTCTTGAATAATTTCTTTTCGACGTCAGTTGCCAAGAAAAGTGAGTATGAGAAGAATTAGAAGCCGGGTATGACGCCGACTGTGACGACAAAGAAGAACACCCTACAAAGTGTCACTGTCTCACAACACACGAATATCGCGAGCATCTACGAGAAAGTAATTCTCATCAGTGAGTCAAAATTGTAATAACTCTTCAAATATATAAATATTTTTTTATTTTGATGTCTACTCCAAAGTTACTTCTGTCTGATGCTCAGTTGCTAAAAGGGTCCAATTTTGCAGCCTGGAAGACAAAAATGAAGAGAGTTGTCAAATTGGAACCACTCTTTTCAATAAAAATTCTTAAAAACCATTATCAATGTGATTACGTTTAATTTTAATAATAGGTAAGAGAGTTGTCTTTTTTTTTAGTAACCAGAACTATGCTCTTAGATTCCCACTACATTTTTACTTACATTACATTTTATAGAAACAAAATGGTATGAAACCCAAATGTTACTATACACAATAGAAGTTTACCAACTATACGGAAATATTAAAACAAACATGTACAATATACCCTACCTTAAAGCTTCTGTAGTCACAAACTTGCCGAAGTACGAGTAAATTCTGTAATACAAATGGTGACCTATATTTGAAAAATATTCAACACTTATTAAAACTACAAAATTGATCGATACAAACATATACCACATAACATGTGGAAATTAGACAATTATCAAAAATACCAAATTTATCGATAAAAACATATACGACATAGCACGAGGAAGATAAAATTAATTATACTATTATATATAAACATAGAAATAATAGACATATTCTCTATGAATTTTTTGTAAAAATTCTTGTGAAGCTTAGTCTAAGGTCATTCCATAGTGGTAGTATTCAAATATATTTTTCAATGTTTGAATGTACCATATATTCAATAACAATATGTTATAGTAAATAAAGGACCCTATCCATCACGCACATTGGGGATGGGCTCAACCAAAATTAAACTTGTGACCTGCCAACACCAAATTCAACCACCTAGCATTGTGTCACGCATAGTTTTAAGAGTTTAAATTTAAAAATTCCATTTTGAAATTGACAACAAACATACGTCATACTTAGGCTGCTGCATAGTAAACACCGAAACAAGTGATGCTTTATGGGATGTTAACCTTAATTGAAATATAAACTGCTAAACAACACAATAGATATTATGATTAATTTATTATAGCAATTAAATCACAATAAAAGATCTTCTCCAATTGATTGGAGGAGGTTCTATTGTATTCATGATTTTGACATTATATAAACAATTACTACATACATTCATGATAATATTTTGATAATTATTTGTTTAGACTGTTTCAGCATATATACACCTACATTCTAGGGAACACTTGCTTAATTATCATTATTCATCTAAAAAAACTTGTACCAGATGCACACATTAATGTTCAAACTTTCACAATGCCAAACAACTCCATAAATACCCAATCCACCTTAAGTTACAAGAGACGGTAGAAATAAGCCCTTCCCTCTTAGGTAGAAATAAAAACATTGTTTGTATATCTCTAACACATTATTCTATTCACAGCCTTCTAATATCTCATCAGCGTGATCCACTTACAACTATAGTTCTCTCAAATTTAGAGAGAACAAAATATCGACATTATTACATTTAATTATTGAAATGATGGTTTTTATACTTTACATATACTAATTACTAGCTTGGCGAATATATATTCATCTTTGAAAAGGAATAGATTGATTACTGATATCGTTTAATCCAAATGGAGGATCCATATGATGTTTTTTTTTCATGCATCATGGCTTACTAGAAGTGAATCACCTACTTTTTGGGCATATGTCCATGAAATACGCAAACTAAAATCTTCTATATTGCATATGAATAAAAGTTACATGTCATGTAAACTACTATATACTATAAAAACCACACATGGGTGACATCCTTTTAACTTATATTGTTGTGTTGTATAATTACCATTCGTCAAAAAAGATTTACGCCAAACATATCTACCAATATTTATGATCCATTTGGTTAGGTTTGGACCATATTAGATTTAATGTAGTTGAGTATTAAAAAAATAAATAAGAAATTTTATGTTTTTCCCTTTCCATGAGTTATTTAAAAAATTGTATAGCATATGTCATTGTGATTCCTACGCTCTTTTCTTCCCTTAAAATAACGTCTTATTGATCTTGTATATACATTTAGAGGCTCGGTGTGTTTTTACCATGAATACAACCTCGGCGATGATGAACAACTTCTTTCAGTTCTTTCCATTGATGTCAAAATCTTCCTTCCCCCACTTCCAACATGCATCTTTTCCACTTGTTCCTCTTTTCATTCATATGAGCCAACATCTATGAAAAAATATGACTCTATTTTTAAAGGAAAATGTAGTTGCACATGAAGCAAAGTTGAGTATTTGGTTGGAAAAGATCTTCAAAAGATCGAAACTTACAAATCTCCTTATTCTGTTTTCAGGACATGCAAAAAGTAAGCCCCACAAAAATGAAAATTTACATCCTTATGAGATGCATTATTGAAAGTCTTACACCATCGCGGATATCTCTAATGGCCATTACAGGGACTCACGTGCTCATACCTTTAATACAAATTATTAAAAAATAAAAATACCTTTCATTGTAACATGAATTCATGTTCCAAAATACTAATATTGCATAATATCCACCAATATTGGTCTTTTCCTCATGATGAATTTTATTCATTTAAATTTTTTAGGGACTCATTTGACATTTCACATGTATCTAAGTTTTTTCCCAATTGATTCTCTAAAGAAGTGGTTTCACCTACTTGTTTTTGTTCATTGCATAAAATTATAAGCACTCAAGAAGAGAGAAAGTGACCAAAGCCATGAGCCAGCCTAATGCTTCCTTAAACACAAACCTGTAAAAGTATGAGGAAATTCTGTGTATTTAAAGTAATACAATAGGTGACCCATATTTGTAAAATATTTGACACTCATTAATACTACAAATTTTATTCATACATTCGTATACAACATAGCACGAGGATATATCTTTTATTTTGTAAATGGTATAAACTTAATGCTACTATTAGATATAAACATAGAAGACATATTCGATATGAATAGTTTCTACAAATTTCCATCAACCTTAGCCTAAGGTCAATCAATAGCAGTAGTATTTAGATATACTTTTCAATGCTTGAATGCACCATATCTTCAACAAAACCAAGATATAGTAAACACTAAAAAAGGTGTTTCTTTATGGGATGTTGATCTTGTTTGAAATATAAATAAAAAAACAAAAAAGTATTGATGATGATAAAAGTATTATAGAAAGTAAATCACAATAAAAGAGCATCCTCAATTGATCGCAGGAGGCTCCATCATATTCATTATCCCCACATTATATAAACAATTACTACATAGATTCATACTACTATTTTTATATTTTTCAGTTTACATTGTTTTAACATCGACACACCTATATTTTAGGGAACACTTTCTTAATTGTTATTAGTCACCTATGAAAACTTATACCAAATGCACATTCTAATGTTTAAACTTTCACAATTCTAAACGACTTCATAAATACTCACCCCACCTTAAATTCCAAGAGTCAGTAGAAATAAACCCTTCCCTCTTAGGTAGAAATAAAAACATTGTTTGCATAAAAAAATAGGATTCCTTATCGACGACTATCTCAAATAGATTATTCTCTACACAGTCATATAGTATCTCATCAGCATGCTCCATGTAAAACTATGGTTCCCTCAAACTTAGAGAGAAAAACATATCCACATTTTTACACTAAATTATTTAAATGCTAGTTTTTTTATTTTACATAGATCGATTACTATCTCTAAGAAGAGATATTCCCCTTTAAAAATGATTAGATTCATTAGTTATATTGTGTAATCGACATGGAGGATCTATATGTTGAGTGTTTCCCATACACCATGGTTTGTTTGTAGTGACTTGAATACATTTTTGGCATACATCCTTGAGATGTGCAAACTAAAGTCTTCTCTATCACATATAAATATAAGTTACATGTCGTTCAAACTAATGTATGTTATAAAACCACATGTGGGTGACAACCTTTCAATTCATATTGGTGTGATGTATAGTTACCAGTCATTGAAATAGATTTATTCCAAACATATATACCAATATTTATGATCAATTTGGTTAGGTTTGGACCATATTTAAATTAATGTAATTGAGTAAATTAATGAAATAAATAAGAAATTTTATGCTTTTCCCTTTTCATGAGTGATTGAAAAAATTGTATTCCATATGTCATTGTGAGTCATATGCTCTTTCCTTCCTTTCAAATAACTCACTTTTGTTGCATATACATGTAGATGATTAAATGATGAGTTTTTATTACATAGAGGAAGGTTTGACATAGTTCATTTAGAAGTGGATTCAACTGAAACAATGTTATCTACCACTTAGTACGAACTGTATAATCATTATTGAGTGACAACACATGGCTTGAATGCATTGACTGACATCCACTAAACGCTATGTTGGAATGAGTAGTATACATATTTCCTTAACTTGATACATCTCCATTGGAATGACACCATCTATCATTCTTCTTTGAATCCTCTATCTGCCCTTCCTACCCATTTCATTATAATTGCATTTGGATTATAATAATTTTTCATTTCCTAATATAAATATTTCATCTCAACATTTTTTTAGGTTTTCTACATGGATCAGTACTACTGCACTATACCCATCTCAATTTAGATCATAAACCAATACACAGCTGTGATATTCTCCCAAGGAAACCATGCATTTATGGCTTCACAAACTTGCAGCAACTCCCTACATTTTGTAATTTCCCCACTACCATGTAAAATGTCAGTGTCTTGGCTTATCTTTTATAATTACCTTTAATAATTTTGCAAGAAAACATCCGAACAAAAAATCTAAATATGAACCCCTATATCCAATGTTCTCTTCATTCAGCAACAGAATTATTTTTTGTTCCTATGAATATAAATTATAATCCTCTATGCCTAAATCTAGATCTCACCCTTCAAATACCACCCCATTCAACTCCACCCGAGAAACACATTCACATCGATCCTTGTAATTTTTCTAATTAAATCATTTACACTATATTAATATACACAATTAATTCATATGCATAGAAACACATGAATTTATCATTGACCAAAATCATATGCATGCCAAATATTTAAAAATTCACCATTGTTTCCAGAGAAAAATGAAAACACTAAAAAAATAGTTCACCCCTCAGGGTAGACTTGTCATACATGTAGGTTACGTATCTATAGTTTTTTTTGGTGTATATGCTTGCATGAATTTGTTTCTTCCTATCATTGGTTTATTCTCCCACTTCTCCATTTGGTTTTTAATACTACGTTTTATTTAGGCTTTGCAGACTATTTCATTTGTATGTAGTGTTTTCCAAACTATTTCACTTGCAAAGAGGTTTGAGCTAGTTGTTTTTATTGGCCATGTAGAACTATGTCAATTAAAAATCATGTTTTTTCCTCAATTGAATTTTCTAAGGGTAGTGTATTATGGAGGGTAGACAAGAGGAATTCTTAGAGCACTTTCCATGCACTCTTAGCATGTCATTCACCTTAGTGCTCATCTTGGATAGGTGTTCCTCACTCTTGAGCATGAACAACTTATTCATTGCACCCACCTGCAACATATCCTACTTTTCTTGTCAACTTGTAACACTATTCATAGACATACCTTTTAAAAAACAAATATTTCTCATATGTACAAAATATGTATGCGTACTGAGGTCATGTGAACTTTATGCATAAAATGTAAACAAATTCACTTTATAATTACTTACAAATCAGTTTATAACTCGCGTTTTAGTCTAAAAATTCAAAACATTCAAATTAAAACTATCTATGTCAACACTCTGTGCCATTTTGATGGATCACACATGTTATCTATGGTCTCTAGCCCCTTGCAATTTTTTTATAAATTTTAATCTAACCAGAGTTGATAAGAGGAAACAAATACTTAGTTTCTTAGGGCATTCCCCATTTTTCAAATAAATATAGAAAACTGGCAGAAATAAGAAAATTTATATTTGACCATTTTTATTTTTCCTAGAGCTGATGTAAGAAAAATGTGCTTGGTGTTATGCATGTTTTTAGTGTATTCAATAAAAAAGTTCCAAACAATTCTTCTCTTATTTGTTGTTGAAATTTTCATTTTTACATGCCTTATACATTGGAAAAAAAAGACCTAGAATTTCAAATTCTCAGTGACTATCAAATCAAAAAAAAAAATGACTTAGCTCCTTCTCATGCTTGTAAATTCTAATTTCCTTTTATAAGATTTGTTTACATAAGATAACTAATTTTTATTATTTTAACTATATGTAATCTATACAAAATCACAAGGCATGTGGACAGACTGTAGGAAAAAAATCTTCACATGTCTTGAAATTGTTCAAAGAAATGCCTTTTCCATATGCCTCCTCAAACTAGCAACTTTACAATAGGGTATGGACATCCATCAAACAATAAAAGAAAGTGTATATTTCTCACACATACAAAATATGTACGCTTACTAAACACATGTGAACAAATTACAAAAAATGTAAAGAAATGCACTCATTCATTATTTGGCAATCAATGTTTAACTTGTATGTATGTGCACAAATTCCATCAAGCTGATGAGAGAAAAACGTGTTTGGTGTTACAAATGTTTTTTTAGTCAACTATAGAAAATTAATTCAACCAATCCTTTTCTTCTTTGCTCCTAAACTTTTCATGTCTACATGGCTTATAGACCACATTTTACCTCTTTCTCATGCATGTAAATTCCCATTTTGTAATAATATTTGCTTCCATAAGATAACAACATTTTATATTTTAACTACATACACACACACACATGTACATATATAAATAAAAAACATACCACCACATGTTAGTAAAAATCACAGAGAGAAAAACACCTTAGAAACTTGTAAGCACAACGTACAAAAAATTGCTTTTAGAAACAATTGTTGATCGAGATATTGGTGCACAGGAAACTTGTCACATGTAACTAAAACTGTCGATGACCGTATGTAGCCAAAATTATATCGCCCTATATGTGGGAAACACAACATAAATTAGACTAAGCATAATAGGCACTACAACAATCAACCATTGTAAGTGAAGATAACATCCACATCCTTAGTTAATAATTCTACACGCCATACTATAACCCCACCCGCTTGGCTAATGAGAAACCACCAATATAAACCACTCCCCCCTTCACATGTACATATCCGAAACTGTACAGAGAGCACACAAAAAATTATATGGTTTTCAAACACTTTTTGAGTTATAAACTACAAAAAACTACCCCGCTAAAGAATCATCTTACCTAAACATGTTCAATTCATTCAAAGCAATACCTTAAATCTTAGTGTTTGTATTTTTTTACTCTACCTTTACTACATCGATACACCTTTATGTATGATTTGAACAATTACCACAACCACCCATGTTTTCTACTAAACCCACCCCCCGCACCCAAAAATAACCTTCCTCAATAATCCACAAAAGAAAAGTGTTATAAAGAACCTCTCATACCAACGCACCCCAACATCAATTATCATCCTCAAGTCAAACACTACGCCACTTATCCGTCTTTACATGACTACTCATACCTATCCCTGTCCATTTCCTTTATGGACACGAAAAGCTCTCAACCTTCATTATTAAATGTGATTTTAGCTCCTCCATCTCAATTACAAGCTTCATGAAAAAAATATGAATCATTAAACCAACTTACATATACTCAACACAACCAAACTTAAATAACTTGACAACCCATTCCCATATTCCTTTTTATAATAAAATTAACCCAATAAACATGATAGAAAAACCTCAATCACCTCTTGTATAAAAAAATCACTACACAAATAAAGTAAGTAACCCTCGTCATCTATAAATAACGCATGCCCCACTGTAAAAACTATTCTTATTCAGGCCTATAACTAAAAATAACCATTCACCTACTAATTTTCATACGTGAATATAAAACATTATGCTCTTAAAGTAACAAGAATATACCTGCAAAACCTAAAAAGAACATATGGGTAGGAACACGTCCTTAAAATAGGAAATTGTAAACAAATGTAATTTTATTACATTGGTTGTTCTGTATACACACCTAAATTTGGTCATTTGGCATTTTAAAATACATTCCACCCATGACCACCATCATCTTACCCACTACATTCTACTTAAATCTACAAAATTACAAGAATTAAAGTGATACCTTACATTACAGACCAATTCTTATCGACACATTAACAGCGTAACCTTGCTCCTCTACAAGTGACCACTAGTTTTATTTATCTTTTGTAACATAGATAACATACAAAATGCAATTTCGAGTACTTATGCAATTACAAGACAAATATTGATGAAAAACTTTCTATTAGAATTCCACTTAAGAAAAACACATAAAAGGATACAAATTATTTGATTAAAGTCAATATTAAGATTCTACTAAGGACAAATACTTTAACAATATAAAAAAAGGCTTAAAAATAAAACCATATAGGTCTTTAAGCTATCAAATTGGCACCTTTTATTAATGGGTTGTTTTTGATTTCTTAAAACTTGAAGTACAAGAGGTTTTTTCTTTTATTAAATATTCAAAATATGGTAATCAAAATTATCTTGATTTTTCAATTCAAATTAATCATCTTATTTTGTAATTGTGAATATGAGGGGTTTTTAAGGACATGGAATCAACTAACTAACCATAATAATAAAAAATATTTAGATATTAACATAAGATAAAAGCATACCAATAATGTCCACACAATGTTTATCCTAAGAAAATCCTTTCTATAAAAAATTAAACATACCTTTGCTTCGTGTATTGTCTTGAAAAGCCTTACAAATATGATAACAACATAAAAAATTCTAACCTCTGACGATTAAATCTTTCAATGATACCTCTCACAATGAGACCAGGTATTATGATAACCAAAATGCATCCTATAATTATTATTTTTAATAAAGCAAGGAAAACTACTATAATAATATTTTTAAGTAGATCTACTTTTTAAATTGAACTCAAGTTACAAAGCTAAATTTTATTTCATTACTTTCAATTACATTTTTATTCACCCAACTACTTCCACAATATCCTAATGTCTACATACAGTTTTATAAAATAAATATACATCAAAAAATTACTCCCTTTGTTATATATTCGATCAAATAAAATAGAAAATAATTCTTCATCAGATGTGGGATATTACGATCATTTTTCTGCTAAATGAACTAAACTTTTGAATTCTCAATTCCTTAGTCTTTTCATTTGCATCATTGACTTTCATATTCATATTATCTAGTATCCCTCTCTTCTCGTTTACAATTCTCTAACCAAATTATATTACATGTCATTTGAAAGGATCAATAAATAGACCGTTCCAAGCCATAAAGAACTTAGATGATAATAAAACATCACACTTAATAAGTTGAAAGAAATTTCTTATAATTAATTTATAAAAACCTATGCAAACAAATGAAAAAATTTATCATATATTATTATGGAACTTTATATAGTACAATGAAAAGGGGTCGTGTTGATATATGTAAAGAAAGTTCAATCTAAGAACTAGTAAAGGCCATAGATGAAGTCATAAATCAAGGAAAGAACTAGACAAAAAATAATTAATCAAGGCCATAGATATAAGAAAGGAAAAGACAACAAAAAACTAGTAAATACTATAGTTCAAGGAAAGAAAAATACCTAACAACTAGATAATATCCTCCTAATATATAAATAAGATAAAAATAAATATCTGCACATAAGTAGGTGAGAATAAATAAGGAGGATGTAACTAAAGCACCTAGGTGAACATGAGATAAGCTTAATAAAATACACTAATATCCCCCTTAAGAGAGGTTACAAGCCCAAAATAGAATTAGCATATCCATAGTTGAGTCCTGAAATTAAGGCCTGAGTAGGTACTCATTTACGATATATCCATGAAGAAATATCGAACCAAAAGTAGGAAATAATCATGTTAGAAGCAAAGCAAAAGAAGAAGAAGGAATATGTTCTCATGAACATCCCTTAAGAATAAATTATAAAACACCAAGCATGTCACACAACTCAAGGGAGTGAAGTGATGCAAATGGGTTCATAAAGATGTTGAAAACCTCCTACTGAGTTAGAATGTACTCTAAGTAAATAAATCCATCCTAAATGTGCTAACGAATGAAGTTTACATGTAAATCTCAATATCCTTCTTCCCTTGGTATTATACATCGTTGTGAGAAATGTTAATTGCAGTATTTTAGTCACACCAAATTACAATCAGTGAATCTCATGGTAGTCTAACCTCTGTCAATAACTTTTGAAGCCAAAGAATATTTTGATTTTCTATAATTGTTCCCATATACTCTGCCTCATAAGATGAAAGTGGAATAGATTGTTTCTTTTTACATTCTCAAGAAACTATAGAATGACCACGGTAAAAATTTATCCAAAATTGGCATGAATTTCATCAATAGAACCTTCCCAATCTCAATCCGCATAACCAACCAGCTGAATAAAACCCCTAGTATAGTGTAGTCCAAAGTATGAAGTTCCTTGCAAATAACACAAAATATTTTTTAACATCATGTAAGTGACTGTTATTATGAGAATATTAAAATTAAGGTACAAACCCTAATACAAATGAAATATCGTAGTGAGTATGGCTCAAGTACATGAGACTTCTAACCAACTACCTATATAATGCATGATCACAAAGTGGACAAGTACATTGGAAGTAAGAGTAGCCTTGGACTGAAAAGAATATGGAATTTTCTTGAAATCATTCATATCGAAAGTCTCAAGAAGATCATGGGTGTACTATTTCTAACTCAAATGAATCCCTTAAGATGTTTGAGAAATCCGCCAACCAAGGAAATAATGCAATTACCTGAGATTTGTCATGTCAAACTGCCTGGAAAGAGCACTATGAATATTTAAAATGTGGGAAGAAGATCTACCAATAAGTAGAGGATCATCTAAATATAAGAAATTTATCTTAATATCCTTTCCAAAATGTTGGAGATATAATGTAGGATTGGAGTGGCAGTGAATAAACCAGTAGATAAAATAAAATAATCCAACTTCTCATACCAAGCCTGAGGTGCTTGTTTGAGAATGTAAAGATACATTCGAAATCTACGAACAACATAAGAGTCATAAAGTAATCCCACAAGTTTATCCATTCATATTTCCTCCTATAAATGTCCATCTAAGAAGTCACTCTTCATGTCCATTTTGTATATAGGCCAACCTTGTGATGTAGTAATTGTATAAAGAAAACCTATGCTCTTGGGTACATCTCTAGGTCATAAAAGCATGCTAGCATTTACATGATTCCTAAGTGAGAAAACTAGTAATTGAAAACCTCCTTTTGACTTTTTTTTTCTTTCTACACTTTTATTGGCCTTATATATCTTGCACTCCTACCAAAAGTTGAAAGTTTTATTTTCTATTTCCTTACACACTAGCACTAAGTTCAGAAAATAACATTAGACACCCATGTCCTCCTAAGAGATCATGTTCCTCTTTAGTGTTTTTTAATCCGTTTCAACCCCTTTCACTTTTTAACTTTTTTTTACTAATTTGGGTCACCCTCTTAGTTGTAAATTACCAAATTAAAAAAGGGAATCATTTAAATAGATAGGTAAGATTTTAAAATGAGGGGTTAAGGGGATAATAACTAGCATTACCTATTATCACCTAAGCTTACATTCAAAGAAGTCAGAGAAATTCAAAGGCATTCATCTAGCACAATAAATCAAGGGACAAGGATTTCATACTTCTGCAAACAAATCATAGGAAGGATAATTTTATTCTATTCCATCCACACATTCTATACATATTCTACATTCTATATTTATCTCGCTATCATTGGTGAAACTTGCACACTGGCATCCTAGGGAATCATCAAACTCAACAGAATAATGAACTTCATGGAGTACAAGATGTAGTGTAGAACTGGGTTGTAAGTTCACTCCTTGGGGGACTATCGGGTTCAGTCTGAATCCCCATTCTACAATTTCCTTTTTAAGTTTAATGGGGTTTGTTGGAATGTGAAGGTGAACTTATTTCTTTCTGGTTATAGGTACATTCAATTATCAATGAGAAAAGCCAGTGTGAAAATTAGAGACTAATATAAAAACTCCTTCTGCACCAAAATACTAGATCTAGACCATTCGCAGAGACACTAATGCATAGACATAGTTGTCAACTCCCAGGCACTCCTACCCTCCTGTGGGAACTTCTTCCCTTTAAATTTTTTATTTTTAGAACCTTTAGCAAGTACTAACAACATTCTCTTTATCTTGATTCAAACTTTTAGTTGTTCATCTACACAGATTACTTCTAGATTGTGATAAATTAAGTCACCCTTTCTCTCTCTCTTTATTAGTGTTCTAATATTATCGCATGCTTGTAATTTTTCTAATTTACTATATTTTATTATTTTACATCATTTATTACAGTAGTTACTCTACCATTAGATTTAATTCCAAAAATATTAAATCATTTGGTGAACCCCATCACTCAAAATAGTATTTCCTCCATGGATTTCCATTTTAAACCCATCACCCGTAGTGATAGTTTTGGTTATTTTTTACACAATAAGCTTCCTCCGTATTTCTGTAGGTCCTTTAAATCAATGGCTAAATATTCTAATCCTTTGTTTGATTCTCAAAAATTTATGTTTGTCAACATTGAAACTTATGATAGTAAAGAATCATATGATGAGGACACCAACATTGATTACCAACAATTTGATGAACTTACTAATTTATTTTTTTCCTTACGCAATCACCCTATGCACATTCCAAATGTCCTAAATTCTTTATTTGTTGTGAAACATGCTTGACATGTTGTATCTCACCCTCTTATGTGTTTCTCCTTGACCACCATGTCCTCCATACCACCCTCAACTATACCTATTTCAATATCTTCTTCTACTGCTCCTCTCCCTCCTCCCAATACTTTCTGCACACAACTCAATTCCTCTTTAGGGACTAATTTCGTAGTATCTTTATATCAATATATCGAAATCCTAACAACTATCTACTTCTCTCTCATCTCCATCTTTAGATTCTTCATTACTCCTTCATTCCTCTTTTTCACCCACCATATATTTTATCACTTTATCATAACTTCATTACACCTAACGTTCCAACCTTCAATCACCATGGCAGCCCTCATGACCATCTTCGATATTTCCATGTACCATGTCTAGACTATGCAAATGACCTTGAATTACTGACTAATTTGTTTCCTATAGTTCCTCAAGATTACGCCATGCGTTGGTTTTATGATCTACCTATTCATTTAATAACCTCATTTAAATTCTAATTCGATGCTTCCCTTTAACAAATTCCTATCAATATTGGCACCAAGATATCTTATGCACAACTTGTTTAACATAAACAAGGATCTGATAAGTGTCTAGCAGACTATGTGTTGCATTATAATAACTAATTTTCTAACATGAAAAATGTACTTGCTGATTTTTAATTGCAAGATATTTTTATTCAAAGTATTTTACCTCCACTATAAATGAGTTTCATATTTGAGACATGTATTTCCTTTGATCAACTATTCCATACACTTAAATTGCATGAATGAAAATTTTAATTTATGGGAAAATTGAATTACTATGATGATTCTTTATCATCATATTCTAATAATTTTCAAGAAAAATATACTTTCAAGCCATCTCCTAATCCCAATAAAGCTAAGGAAACTGTACGTCGGAAAAGTGACAGGTGAGCTTGAGAATCAACAAGTAACTCTTCTGCGTACCTGACCTCCCGAGGTCGTGCCGAGACAGCCGGTGTGGGTAGAATGCGCAGGCAAACTAGTTAGGCAGTCTAATGTCTTCGACACGCACTAATGGTATTTGCGAATCTAAAGCAAAGAAGGCCCTTCTAACTTGGACTGGTGTGATAGATCGATCAGCGAGGATGATTGCTCGAAGGCTCCAATCAATATCGAGCTCTGGCGTGATTCGATCTATGGGTTGTGGGATGCGTGGAAAATGACCCGGGATGGTTTCGTGTATTTCTCCTGATAGGGTCATATGGTGGATACAGTCAATTCTATGGACTATTCTCTTGCCTAGTCCAAAATTCTCTAGTTTTGTTGGTTATTGTGTCTAGTAGGGATAACTGTTGAATGATGAGAGGTGGAATCGGAGTAGACTGAAATACTAATTTATGTAGGCCAGTGTCTATGTCTAATTCTCTTATGGACTCGTTAGGCTGTGGGATCTGTGGATCACAACCATAGACTCTTGGTTTTTGCGGTCCCATTATGGTCATACGGGAGATCAAGTTCTGATTCCTAGTATCCAGTAGTCGTAAGCTTTTTCAGCTTCTATGTTTAGAACCAACAGTTGTGCGATCTTCTCAGAATACCTTACAGGTGTTATCGCAACTTGGATTCTTAAGCTGGTATCTATATCTACTAGGGTGTCTCCAGCATCTGGCTGTGGAACTAAAGGATCACACCTGAATGTTTGTTCTCTTTCGAGCCCTTCTACAGTCATGTGAGTATTTTCTAGGGTAATCTATAGTTTGGCTGATTTGACCAAAACAGATATGCTTGGTCGTCTTCGATGTTTAACCCTCTCAACTGTGCCCTGATCTGTTGGGAGTCTGTTGTTGTTTGGAAGACTTGTATCCTAAGGTTTTGGTCGATATCAGTTATTGCCACAACATTATTGGGTTGGGGCACAATTGGATCGAAAATGTATTCCCTGGGCTCCCTAGGTCCCGTAATTGTCATGCAAAAGCAGTAATGAAACAAACTATAATAAAGTAAAATCTAAGTGCAGTTCTAGCATATATAATTTCTTTTTTGTATTTTCTGGCAATTTATAGGAAAGAAGCTATTTAAAATATTTAGAATCGACAACTAAACTAATAACATAAAACAAACAAAATAGCCGATTGTAGCTATTTGTCTGTGCAATTTTGTATATCTATTCTAAACAACGAAATAACTAATCTATCTGCAAGATTCTCGATCCTACCTCAGAAGTGAGGAATGAATCATAGTTTCTCAGAAACTATCAATCCCCACAACCTCCCTGGCAATATCGAGAATAGAAATAACTGAAATAAAATGATTAACTACGTTATTTGATAAATTCTAACTAAAACTTTGAAAGATGGAACCTGGATTTCGCAGAACAGTGGCGAATCCGACGGTGTGTGTGTTCTTGTCCCCTCAGTATGATCTCTTCGTTCTTTGTGCTCACGTGAATCCAGAAAAGCGTGGAATGCTTTGCATCAACAGGAATAGATATTTGGATCAATGGACAGCCTGCAAAATGCAGACAGAATAGAATGCAGATAGGAGAGGGATAGTGCAAGAGTACAGAGCTTGGCCTATGCAATTCCTAGCGGGGTCTACTGTGAATCATGCAACAAAAAGCGTCCAGAACCTGAGACTAGTCTGTATGAAGAGCAAAACCTGCAACTTTAATGGCTGCCTAGATTATTTTACTCCAAAACAATAATACTGTTTGCACAAGTTGGATCTGTTGCTTACCAACAGCAACACAAAGCTAAAACAAACCTGCAACAAACTATACTACCAATCCTAAGCAAACTAAAGGGACATAGCACTGAAAACATGAAAGTTGGAGTGAAAATGGTGGCCCAAATGATGTCTGCACTTGCACAAGTTGGATATGTGGCTTACCAGCTGCAACACAATACTAATGAAATATGAAATGAGCTATGCTATCAAACTTAAGCAAACTAGAAGACTGAACTACTGAAAGTGATGAGTTTCTAAACAAGAAAGAGGGGCTATTTGCATGTGCACAAACCATGCATTTATAGGAATTCAAACACCCAAAGATCAAATCCAAACTGAACTCTTAAACATTAAACAAAAGAAAAACACTATTCCAGGGGACCAAAAACATTAATGCATGCTCAAGTCGGCAAGAAAATCTTGTGAGTCGTGATATTTCACGCGGGTCGCGTCAAAAGAGCATTCTGGAAAACGCGCACAGGACCGCCACCCTGCTCAGGGCGGCGTTTACAGGACCGCCGCCCTGTTCAGGGCGGCGGTCACAAGACCACCGCCCTTAAGGGCGGCGGTTTCGTCACTGAAGACCAAAAAGCCAAGAAAGAGGGAAAAATAGGGAAAACAAAGCACACGGGGGCTAATCGGGGTATGCGGGATGTTAACGCATATCTGTAAAGCTTTTCTGGATCCCGAACACCTTGCGAAGAGGCCTGTATCATCATTGGGGCACTTATTACATCGTTCCGTAGTACAGTACCTTACAATTTTGGGTACGTACAGAAACTATTAATGTTGTTTCTACACCTGAAAATATTTAATTGCTGTAACGCCGTGAAAAGACGATGCCACACTCACGTCAACGACGAAGACGACGAAGATGATGACGACGACGACGATGACACCACAACCAAGCGACCTGAAAATGCGACAATTTTTTTTTTGAAATTTAAGCAAGGTAGTGGAATTCTTGTTTGATTATTTTTAACCGCATGTCTTGTGGCCTGCTTGATATCGAGAACTGATATGCTTCAATCCTTTTACCTTGTATTCCAGTTGCAAACTAAGAACTATATGGTTGTCGCAATTCCAAACACTCGGGCTTTACTTCAAGATTTGTCGTATTCGACTCCTCCTTAACGGATAATTTTGAGTTTCAGCATGGTGTTACAAGACTTCATAAGGGTATCTGATCACTGATCCCGTATTCACATTATGATCCATTTTATAAGAAGGTAAAAGCGTCCCGGGTAAATACAGGTATTATGATTTCATTGATATTTTTTTTTATATATTTTAATATATATCTGCGGAGATAAGTAATATGGATAATACATATATTACTATCTTGATGAATTTTAGAAAATCTTTAATATATGATCATAGATATCTTTCTAAATGAAATTGGATACTTTTAATTAAGTGATAATTATATATAGATATATTACCAAGATTTATATTCAATTAAGACTATGCGCCTATACTTATATCTACTATTTGAAATTTAAGGAATAAAAATCAAATGGGGGGGAAACATTTCAAATTATACTTTAATCTTTTGGTTGGTAGGCCACTCCACTAAACTGACAACATTTAAAGCTTCTGCTCACCTACCCTCCGAACATAACCTGGCCGCCGCTCAACCCAAATAACTTCATTGGAGTTGCAAATCTTTTTACCACACAGTTGGTCAGCTGTCCAAGGTCGTTCAGGCCATGCGGAGACACATGGTGGTCAAGAGGGAAGTTACAGGCGCATGATAGGCATTTTTTCCATGTTTCCACCGCCCCTGGTCATGTGAACAACAAGGAGGAAGATTGTAGACGGAGCTACAGGCCAGTAGAAGGCGTACTGACCCGTTTTATCTCTGCCCAGGTCGTGTAAACAATGATTCGCCTAGATTTGCAGTCTCTGGCTTGCACAAAGTCCAGCCCACTGTATTTTACATTGTCCTGGGCGCGTGGGTATAGGCAAGGTGAGCAGAATGACCTTCGGTGTGTGAGGAGGTGAGCAGAAGAAGTTCTGGGTGGCAAGGAGAGTTCTGGGCGCAGATCCTGGCCGCAGCTAGCACCGAAAGCGGCCAGGCATCTGGGAGCAACAAAAAAAATATGGAGCCTTTTTCATTCTATGGGTGCCTAAGCCCAACAGGTTGACAAACTATGTTGTTATTTGTTCAGTATTGAATGCATTCTTGAATTCAGGTTTCACCTTCAAGATACTTTATCACAAGGATTGTGGGACAGAGGAGGCGCCCCAAGGGAATCAAATCGATTAGGGCAGTGAGAACGTTGAATAACAATGGCATGTCCAGCCGTGTTAATCTGATCAGCTGACTGAAGAAGACTTGGGGAGCATCTCTGGATAGTCCATTTGTTCATGTCTTTGTCACTTTGTATGGTTCTTTTGCCTAGATTATTTGCATTATCGTGTGCCTTTGTGAAACTAGGACCACTCGCAGTGTCCTAATCTGTAAAAAAAAAAAACATGTAAAATCTTTGTAAGCATTGCAACAATTTAAATGTCCACTGTGACAGTCAGCGCTTTGTGTTTCAAGTTGTCTGTCAGGCGTATCTACTGAAACGTATCATCATTTCTTTTTATATTAGCAGTTATTCTCTTAGACACGATTTATGGGTGATTGACTGGTCTTGATTTTGAGACTAACTTTACATTTGTTTGGGCATATGTGAGGTCTGCTATGCAGTTTGATATTTGTGAAGCTAAGACCACTCGCAGTGTCCTAATCTGTAAAAAAAAGACGTTTAAAATACTTGCAAACATTGCAACAATTTAAGTATTCTTTGTGACAGTCAGCCTCTGTGTATCAAGTTGTCTATCAGACATATCTACTGAAACGTATCATCATTTTTTTTTTATATTAGCAGTTATTCTTTTAGACATGATTTAAGGGTGATTGACTGGTCTTGTAATGAAAATAAATATATAATCATTAAGACTTGATGGAGACAATCGGTTATAGCAAACTTTTCTCCACAACATGTACGCCCATATGTGTATCACATGAATAATTATCTATATATACGTACACTTAATGTTGTTGTTCAACAAGCATTGTAGAAGTTTTCTACCTTTCCTTATACAATTGTCAATAATTTCACAATGGGCACACAGATGAAGAAGGTCATAAGAGAGTTAGAGCTTAGAATATTTCATTGTCTTACTAAAAACCATTTGAAAATTTAAGCCCTTCCATCAAGTATAAAATGAGAAATAATGCTCTATCTTTCCAAGTTTTCCCACAAAGTTTTAATACATTTTCTTTTGTAATTTCTTTGCAATATTCCACAAAGATTTCAACAACCTTTCCAATGAATTTTAGAGTAAGAAATACTATCATCTTAATGCAACTTTTCCTTACAAATCTTTTACAATATATCCTACTTCATGTGGAATCAATTTTGCAATAATGGAAGCTAAAGAAGCAAGGCAATATTACATTTCTTTCTCCACTCAAGGTGGGTAATTACATGATGTTTTTACATTGTCAACAACAAGGTTCTTGTGCTCCAAATTGTTCTTCATCCATGCTCCATGTTCCAAGTATTTTCAATCACAACCAAGATAGGGGGAGAGGCAACACTCTCCTCCCAACCAAAACTCAATGGAGAAGAGAAGCAATCTCCTCCATTGACCCCCGAGCCCCAAACACAACACAATGAAGGGTGGTCTCCAACTCAAGGCAATAATACTTGCTTCCACAATACAAGTTTCATTCACAACATTCAAGGTAAAAGAGAAACAACAAGGAAACAAAAATAACACAATACTTTGCACAAAAGGCTTTCATCCAAGCCAACAAGAGAAGGAACTATGGGAATGTTTTCCTTATGCCTCCCAATTGAGATGAGATTCCCATCCAAAACCCTCCACAATAAAACACAAGCCCCTATGACTCTTATGCCTCCCTCAAGTACCCCTTTTTCCTCCCATACTCTTATGCCTCCCTCCTCTTATGGCTCCCTCAAGACAAGGTAGAATGTAAACATTCTTACCCAAGATGGGCATCCCTCTCAAACTCCCTCCACAATATCCTAATCTACTCTTTTGCTTCCCTCATGAGTATTCCCATAGACCTCTCCTATACTACACAATAAGCATTCTATCCATTTTTCACAGTACACCAAAGTAAACATGCATTTTTCACAATTTTAGCATAGAAGCAACAATAATATGAAAGCAAAACAAAGGAGAGGGTTTCCTACCTCTCCATTGGAGAAGCCTAAACCAAGAAACTTGTCCAAGCTCCTTCCCAAATCAATCCAAGCATGCAAGTCCAAGCACTCTCTTTTCTCTTTCTCCCAATTCTTTTCTCTCCCCAAAATAACAAAAGAGAACTCTTCAACAAAGCAAAAACAAAACTCCCACCCCCTCAACAAGAGAGGAATTTTCCATAAATAGACAAGAGGAAGAGTGAGGGTGATGTGGCTCCTTGTAGGATGCCACATCACACATCCTCAAGACCACCTCCCTTTAGTCAACTCAAATCCCAAAACACCATAAATGGGTGGTTGGGTTGAATGACATCTCCAATCCACATCCATCCCTTCCCCATGTGTCCTAAGACACAATTAAATGCAAAAGAAGAAAAGTGCACTCCAAAGTCACATTTCCCTTCCCAAAACAATAAATAATCCCTTTTTTGGATTCCCAACCCATAGATATGGTTGGTAAGGGGTTTTGGGAAGTGTGGGACAAGTTTAACTTGTCCCACAGGTCCCCCAAAATTGCCCTCAATCTCAAATTCGAAATTCAAAGAACATGGAGTGGTCAACACTCAAAACCAAGCATTCAATACATGAGGAAACACAAGGCTCAAGGAGCCAACCAAAAAAATAAATACATCCACTAGACTTCCCTCCAAAACTTAAAATTTAAAACAAGGTGTTAAATTAATTCTAAACATACTTAGCAAAAGAAAATTTTAAAAAGATATCACAAATAAAATCACCCACTAAGGTAAGTAAAAACAAACAATTAAAATTCTTACCCCCTTGGTCACATAGGAAAATTTCCCCCTCATGGAAATTTTCTCAACACATAAAAGAACAAAGTTAACACAATACAATTTACTAGTTGCCTTGACGACCAATTGTTGTAACCACCCGACATCCTGTTGTATTTGGTTCCCAATCCCCCTCATGGTTGTGATCAGGCTGTGCTTCCTACAAAATGCAAAATACCTCCTTCGGCCTTGCGGCCATGTCAAAATATCCAAAATAATCATATGCATGAAATTTATTAACATCTATATGTAATTCAATTATCCATTATTCTAGGTCTAAATCACAACTTAATTATGCATTCCATCATTATCCAAAATCATAGTAATGTAAATTCAACAACTACATTCTACTCATCATGGCGAAGAAATCCAATGTTAGAACACATGCAATATATCCATATAAAAATAATATCAGTATTCAATAGTCTGTCCATGAGTCAGTGTAGATCATACTGAAAACAAAATCCAACCATAATCCAAATGCATCTAGTCACAAAACATCATGTTAATCAACATAAGTATAAGCCATGTCCATATCTAAAGTCTGCATAACTCAAAATGATAATCAACTAAGTGTCGTAGGGAAGTGGGCATTACAATTGCAACCCACACTATGTACTTTTACTAAGTTACCTTATGCACATCAGCTCCTCTTACCAAATCTTGTTGAAATAAAACTTATGAATCTTCCACCACCACTCAATCTTGATCCTTCTCTTCCTTTTGGCTATAACTATGGTGAAATGGCACACTGCGACTACCACCAATGCACTATACACTCTATTGATCATTAGTTTAAAATTTATCATCTTATTCCATATCTCATTGCTAAAAATGCACTTGAGCTCCTTGAACCATCTGCATCAAAACCTGTCTATGATAATTAAATGATAAAAATATTTAATGACCCTCTACCAAATCATCAAAAGAAATATTTTTACTCTTCATTGAGTCATACATATCATGTTGTACCTTATCCTTCCTCAGACCCTCTTGAATTTACCATTTCTACTACTGATGTACCTCTAATAGTCATTAGTTTATTGGATCATTATTATAACACTACATTCTCCTCTTATTAGATGCATAGAAATGACTCTATAGGTACTTATACCATTAACAATAATATGGTTTATCCATCAGTGGGTCATAATGTATGCTCCATAGCACTCCTCCTTGCTATCAAATTCCCAACCTCTATCATCACATTTCTAGTTCCTAATTCCTATGGTTATGTCACAATTCCCATAATATTTAGATATCTTACCATGCTTGTAACAGTCCTTAGTACATATTCAATTGGTAGTTGTGACATGTTCTTAGGTATTCCTTGGCTTCACGTTTCCTAATCCATTCCTTCCATTCATCACTTATGTCTCAAGTTCATTCAGAACAAGAAATTTGTCACTATTAATGGTATTCCACCATGTACGCAATCATTTTGTCCTACTCTTGATAATAGATTTGCACCATCCATGACATCTAGGTCTGTTATGCTCATCAAGTCTAAAGCAACTTCATCACCTTCCTCTCATATCCACACATGACCTACATCATGACCTTGTCATCCTCATCAATCCATTAACCCACCTTGTCAACATAAGTCCCCTACTTAGTCAACTCCTTCACATAGGTTTTCTCCATATCCTTCACTATATTTGTCTCCTCCACACAAACATTTTTACTATCCTACACCATAGATCATAGAGCATTGTCACACGCGTTTGTCTTCTTGGCTATCATATTGAGGGCCTTCACCCTTCACTATCGTCAGATAACCTACTCTCTATTACACACCTTGGCGAGCACAACTTTTTCTTCTGCTCCATTATTTTCAGTTGTCTCTAGTATCTACTATTACACTAAATGCTCCACTCTTCATGATTATCATTTCTTAGCACTCCTAAACCTTTGGTACACACATTATACTGTCATTACTTGATGTCACACTCTCATGGTACGGTTCACACTTGACTGTTGAGGGATCACTTATTTCACGAACCTCACACCATATACACTTTAACCTCAGTTCTTCATGATACATATTTTATAGCACCTATAACTCTCTTTCTCTATGTGCTTCATGCCTATATTTTTTAGCTTCACCACATCGCTAGTTCACACACCTTACTTCATTACCTGAAAACACACTCTTGTTCTATGGCTTATTCTTGATTGTTGAGGGTTTTTATAAATGAACCTCATCTCAAACGAATACGCTTGGGGAAATGCAACTCCTCCCACCTTCACATTTTTCATATGATATCATCACACTCATATGTTGCATTTTCATATCATGGTCACATATTTTTTTGCTTCTTTATAATATTTATATATTGTACTTTCCTTATTATCCTAGTCAGATGCTTAGTATGTCATTAGTTTTTTATATACATAGATTTGCATTCATTTGGTCTTTTAAGGAGAATGAAAAATTCTTACATATTATAACACGATATAATGATGCTCGACACTGTAACTTTTAGCAATCCCATTGAGGCTCCTGGGGAATCCACTATCGCTACTCTTACATTCTACACATCTTAGGTCCTATTACTACATTATTCACTACTTCTCATTATAGTTACTTTAAATTTCACTAATCTATACATGCTTTGACATACTTTGTATCTTTCTAACATGCTAATAGGTTCCTCATGTATAACATTCATCTTATAGTATTATTACAACCATGGCTATTTGTTACTTTTTTCTTACTATTACTTGTTATCATTTTCTATTTTTTCAGGTTATTCCATATGTCTTCCTTGATCATTGTTTTCTTTCATGTGGTCACTTTGTCCCTAATTTTATTGTGACATTGCGAACAATGTACCATGTGTGAAACCTGATTTTGGTAGTTTGTCTTGTATTTTTACCTTCTTGTCACGTCTTCTTACATTGCATGTTGGCTATCTTTACTACTAACACTTGTTACTAGCCTATATTTTTTTCATGTCGCTTGGTTTCTACCATGCACATCCCATACCCCATAATGGGATTAAAATTTACATATACACATAAGTTTTAGGTCCTCTCTTTTGGACCACATGCTTCTACATTTTTCACATGTAACTCAAATGAAGGGGGGCTATATTGGGTGAACATATCACCCCTACAGTAGGAAATATCTATGAAATAACACATTATAGTTTAGCATTGGCATAGGTTACAGTCACAAAACTAGTCCAAAATAAGACTTGGATTAGAATCTCAAAGAAGACATTAGCGCATAGTCCTAGATAGTAGCAGTGGGAGCTTGTATCCCCCTTTTCCACTAATGTCCTAGGGGAAAATTTCTCAAATTTGATTAATTTATAATAGTGTTTAGAGTTGTTCTCTAGTGGTAGGATCTTTTCTCCAAGTATAGAATTTAATTTTTCAAGTATAATAAAATACAGTCAAAACAAATAAGAATTAATCGAAACTAATCATAAAAAAATCAAAACAATTTGAAATGTTGCATTTGCAATGGAACTTTGGGAAGAATTCATGAAAGTAGGGAAAATCTATACCTCTCTCTCTAGCACTCTTCTCTCGTGGCATGATATTACCAAAAATACTCACATTGAGTGTGAGATCAGTTAAAAAACTCACCCTTCGCAACATTTTAAGACATCTTTCTATCTTTTACACTACATGCATACTTTCCTTTATTATTATGTTTTCACACTTTCACATACTTAAGCATGCTTTACTCATAATTTTCATATACAGTTCTTTGACTACTCTTTCGTTCTTCTTTTGAAGGTCTTTCCTTAATGCACAAAAAGGAATAGCTTACATAATCAAACACATATTATAATAAAATTTTAATATGCATACGCTTCACATTGCAAGCACTTCATGCTTCACTTTTCCACTCTCTATGTTATCAACTACATACTTCTCTATGGGATCCTAAGGTATTCATCTTCTTTCTACTTTAGGCTATCAAGTATTAGCTCAAAAGTATAAAGTAGGGGTAAAATTTAGACAAAAACAATCTATGCAATTTGGTACATATCTAGGTCCTCAAAACATTCTAGCATTTACATGATTTATAATCAAGAAAATTAGTAATTAAAAACTTCCTTTTCCCTTTTTCTTTCACTTATGTACTTTTTTTAGCATTATACATCTTGCACTCCTACCTCCATTTCAATGTTTTATTTTTCTATGTCCTCAAACACTAGCACCCAGTTCAGACAATGCTACTATGTGAATCTATGCTCCTAGGTGTTCATATACCTCATTACATTTTTCTTATACTTTTCAGTCCCTTTCATTTCTTAATTACATTTTACTACTTTGTGTTAGTATCTCAGTTGTCAAATACAAAATTAAAACAAGGGAATCATATAAATACATACTTATTCTTTCAAAATGAGGGTCCAAGAACTAACATTACCTATTATCACCTAATCTTATCATTCAAAGGAACAAGAGTGATTCAAAATAATTCATCTAGAACACTCACTCAAGGGAAAAGTGATGCATACTTCTACATAAACAACATATGAAATCATTTTTTTTCCTATTTCATCTACACATACTATACATCTTCTAATTTATATGTATAGCCCTCTATCATTGGTTTAACTTGTACTAGGGCATCCTAGAACATCATCACACACAAAAACATGAATAACTACATTTAGAAAAAGATGTAGTGTAGTGCTTAGTTGTAACTTCACTCTTCAGGTGACTGTCAAGGTCAATCTAAATCCCCATTTTGAATTTTTCATTTTAGGTTTAATGTGATTTGTGGGTATGTTCAGGTGAGATTATGTATTGCAGATTACTGGTACAATTGATGATTAATGAGAAATAACATTCTAAACATTAATGACTAATGATGAACCTCCTAATGCATAGAAAATACTAGATTTTGACCATCCCCACATATGCTAGTGCCTAGAAATAGTCACCAACACCCTTGAACTCCCCACCACTTCTGGGTTCTTCTCCGATGTAGAGTTTCACGTTTTAGAATCTCCAGAAAGCACTCAAAACATTCTCCTCAACCCCATTTAGTCATTCATCTTCCTCGATTACTTCCAAATCATGTGAAATCATCTAAGGCATCCTTTTTCTCTCTCTTTCATAGAGTTTTAATATTTAGATACTATAATTTCCTATACTTTATTATTTTTACATCATTTAATACAATAGTTAATCTACGATTATATTTAATTAAAAAAATATCAAATCAGTAATAAAAAGTGTTATCACTCCAAAGAGAACCTTGTATGAAGAAGTGCAAGAAAACAAATCAACAAAGAAATGAAGCCAAAAAAACATAGGATGGTGAGATAACCCATCGAGCATGAAAAGATCCTGTAATTAGGAAAGAAATAAAAAACCTATCTACAAAAAATAAAGAACTCCATTACATGGCCATGATAGTTAATGGAAATATAGCTCAGGATATAAATAAACCCAATGAGCTTTGCAAGTGCTAAAGTGAGCTAGGTTAAAACAATAACCTAGGTGTAAGGAAAGTAGCAAGCTCAGGTCATATTTGAGAAATGGAGACCAAATGCAAAAATACAACTCAAATGGATCCAAATATATTAACAAAACCCACCAAATCTTTAAATCCCTAACTATGAAAACAAAGGCTTAGTGTAAGAAAAATCACATGTCTAACCCAATAATAAATTGAGTAAAATGAAAACCATAGATCCAAAAAAAATCATTATGACATAGGATGATAAAATGAAGAGCTTGAAGTCAAAAAATGAGAGAAGAGTGCTAACCAACAAAATCATAATAAAAGAAAACCATAACACAATTATGAGTTAGGTTTCCTCACATCAACCATTAAAATGATGAACCCAACTTAGATCACATGAACTGACCTTAGAATAAAAAACAAATCTTGACCAAGATGTAAAACTTTGGTCACACGCTCGATTCAAAAACCTAGCATGACAATAAAAGTGTAGAAATGGTGCAGAGCTTAGGAAGCTGAAGAATGCCAGCCAAGGAAAATTTCTATTGAGTTTCCCCTCTCTCCATGAGCTAAAGTTTGCAAGTAAACTAATGGAAAAACTTATAAGGTTGGAACCCTAACTTGAGATAGTAAAAAGAGGTAAATATTATTTTTGGTTTAGTTAATCATGGTTAAATTTTATCCTCAAATATTATCTCCTTGGAAATGGTACCCACGTGGTGGGCTCTTAGTAATGTTTTTACTTTTTAAACTATGTTTCATGGTGAAAACAATTGCCTCAAAGTCAGAATAGGCACATTATTATCTCATGCATTCATATGTGCCCAAAGGAACCAATGATTAAATCATGATAGAAATATCCAATGAAACAAATGATTTATATCCTGTAAGATAAAATATCCCAAAGGATACCTTAACCTTTGCTAATAATTAAATTTTACCCTATTCTTTGCAAAATAGATGTAATGCCCACTAAAACACACACAAATATGACACCAAAAACTCAAATAATGTTTTTTGACATACTTGGAGTTTACACGAGAGCACAAGTGACCAGAAGGGGTTACGACCAACTCTCAAAAATCTTGACATAACATTGACCACATAGGCAACAAGTAATCATACAACACCCAACAGGAACAATTCACTTTCCTCTATGACAAGGCACAACGTAAAAGTCCAACCACAATACACAGTTACAGTTGAAGACATCCCATAGGGAAAAATATTTTAAGGTTATTTATTTACTAAAAACGTCTTTTAAAACATGACTTACGATCTAGAATATTTATGGTATGATTCATACAATTCTTCTTACAAAGGTGTACTTATTTCTTTTATACTATTGAATAATTAGCTTAAGATCAGGTTTTGAGAAAGAGGACCAACTTTAATATGTCAATAACTTTTTGAATTCATTTTATTAATAAAGGAAATTATTTCAATTCTCACAAGGTTATTTATTTATACTCAAGCTAAAGAACTTGTTTCCTATATCCATTACACAAGGTGATGAGTGAAATCTCCAGTTGAGGGAAGTATCATTTAGTTCCAGAACTATAATATCCTTTGTGAAATTATCAAATGTTCAACAACACTTGAGAGAGACTACAATGTACTTAGAAGAGGTTAGAGGAAGAAGATCGAATTGAATTCATCTTTATGATCTCATTAGTTATTAACCATGATTGTATTTGGGCTAGGAGTTTATCCAGAATGATAAAAGGTTCCACATAGGCTTCACTGGATGAGTTTTACAAAAATATACAAATTACATTTTCAAGGGTGAGATAGATTAAATGGTTTTTAACTAGTATCCTCCTACTTATTCAGACCTCATTATCTTCCAAATTCTAATAATTGATTTCGCCTTAAGATTGTTTAATAATTCACCATAAAAGGATAATGTTCATTAGTTTAGTTTGGGAAAAAATAAGGCGCACACACACACACACACACACACACACACACACACACACACACACACACACACACACACACACACACACACACACACACACACACACACACACACACACACACACACACACACATATTATTAGCAAATATATTTTACTCTTGATCACTTAGGGGCTCAAAATTTATCAAGTAGATCATATCTACATTAATTTATTCATGTATATATTTTAGTTCAACCTTTATAACTTTTATAAGAACCATTCAATCATTTTGTTATGCTTATAAATACATTATTACCATGTATTAGAAGGGTTAACAACTCAACATTTTCTCTCAATAGAAAAAATTTCAAATACTCATTGTGAAAACTATACATGGTTACATCAAATCTTTCTAACATGACGCACAACCCAAAGGGACAAACCAACTCTATGGAACCATGACTAGGGAAAAAGAGAGTAATAGCATTGGTCACCTCACGCTATACTATTATTATAATTTATATAACACATTAGAACCACCCCTAACCAAAAGGTAACAAATTTTATATTTTCTATTATAACAAAAGAAGCCAAATTTTCAATAGTCACGACAACATTACTCTACAAAACATAATACTAAGGCACTAGTTTTCTTCTGAATTCCCCACTTAACCCATACCAGATTTTTACAACATAAAAGTATTTGTACAAAAGAACTTCACAACCAATTTTTATGGAATAATCTAGAAGTATTTGCCTCATCTACTCACATAAGCCAGCTGCAACACATTATTAACCTGAGTCATTTCGTGAGAACTGAGCAAGATAAGAATACACATAGCAACAATAAGCTATTATCTAACAATGTCAAAAAAAAGGAAACATTTTATTCCAAATATTAAATTGAAACACTAAATACTAATAGCTCCTAAGTTATATTAAAATTTTCCACCATGCCAATCTAAGAAGAAAGCCTTATACCTCAGTTAATAGCATTATTTCAAAAACAACGAAAGTTTAACCATCAAACAAGCAACACCATACGCCTAAAGAGTTATAAATAATCTGTCGGGTGTAAAGGAGAGTTCTGATACATAAGATAGCACTCTAAACATCCATCTAAATTTTGTAACACTATGGATTTACAAGCTTCCTAAAAAAAATTATAGTTTTGGTTTAACATAAAAGGGATCACTCCTTTCCATCACAAGTTCCTTTTTAAAATAGCCCTTGTTACACTAATAAAACCGCTCTTTTAATAAAAGAAAACACATTTTCATGAATATCCAAATACCATTATCTCAACAACACTTTCCATTGTAACATCAAAAACACATCCAAAAATATAATTACCCCCAAATGTCTGTAATAATATTAACAGTTCTATCATAAGTTAACCAAATTTCAATATGCATGAAACATGCAATAGTCAATAAAAATTATTATTGATTTCCAATGAAACCAGTGAGATGAAAAAATATAAATACTACCAATAGTAATCACGTAATATAACTAGGTCAACGTATTTTAGTAATAAAAGAGTATTATCCATAAATGCACATACGCAGCTTCAAATCTTGGTGCCAAGAATTTAGCTGTGGTACATGCTTCATGAGGGATGGTCACAATGCCCCGTAAGGGAAAAATTAAACATCTGGACCTACACCGATGATCATCAAGAAATTGGGTGAATGTCTAGTATTGTAATCAATTATAAAGGAATAACCAAGGTGCAAAATGACTAAGAAATAAGTTCCTTAGCCATGATACTCCCTTCGTACATAATTAAAACACTATAGTCAACCACACGTAAAGTTTTGTAAACATGTGAGATTGATTGGATATCAAAGGGGCCACCTACCTAGTGCAAGAACGAAGAACATGGAGGTAGAACATACCTCGAAAACCACACCTCACTGTGGTTGGCAAACACCAAAGGAAACAACTAACATTCTAAAATTTATTGGCATAACTCGAAAGCGCGACTAAGTGTACATAAAACTATATTCAACCTGGATTGGGTTCAACCTAGTGGTTGTTCGATAAAGTAAGGTTGTCATGACCAAAGTGAAATGTGATCAACATACCCATAAATAGAATGTAAAACTATATTGGATTTGGTTCCACTAATCTAGTTTATTTAAGGAGTAGCAGAGAAGGGGAAAAATGGTTATAAACCTTGAAGATCAAAACATCTCGAATATCCAAAAGAGACATTCTTTGATAGGGTAACTACTTGAGTAACTAGATCAAGAGTAACTGGATCTAGAGTCACCGAAATAGGAATAACTTGATTATCCTGAAGGAAAATATAATCTACAGATAATAAGCTCGTATGAAGAGAAAGGGGTTTAAAGTACAGCAGGCTTGTTTTCACAACAGAAAACTCTTGTATTAAACAGCATGAAAAACTTGTTACTCAAACCCAGAAATGTAGCTAATAATTTTAGAAGGTCGATCATTCAAGCATGAATACACAATAACAAAAGAAGAGGAATACATCTTTATTGTCCACTTTAACACTGATAACTAGTATGGCTAAAACAAGAAAATATTTCAAGAGGAAAGGAGATCTTTCCCAGCAAGGCATACAAACCCACAACAAAGTAATCGAGGCAAGGCAATTTCAAGGAAGGGAAAATTCCATTTCATGATATTTGAAAATTTTAGCAATTGTAGCAATGGTAGAATTAACTTGTTTTTTTCTCCAGCTTCTACAAGTCATCAAAACCACTCTAAGGCTTGCTGCAGCACTCCTCAGATCAATTCTTCATCCACAAACATGATGGCACTAAAATATGAATCAATCCTACATTGGCACAAATAGGGAGCTATAAAACTACGAGTTGCATATTCCTGAAGGGGCTGTGGACTCAAGGATAGTAATGATTGTAGTATATACAAAAAATGGGTTTATTTTAAAAAAAATCGTAGGAACTTCAAAAACACGTGAGACAAGGGAGGGGGAAAATCCAAACTCTAGAACCTTGCAACAACCTCCCATCCTGCATCAAACTTGGACATGAGAGCAAGAAAAACTCCCATCGAATCACAAGCGAATGTGTCATTGCCAAATGGAGTTGTAGGAGCCTCAGGGAGCTGTGATCTCAAGGGAACACCATGATAGTAGGATAAGTACAAAAAGAGAACAAAAAAACCAAAATAGCCTGATCTGATCACCCTAGACAGAAATACATGTGGCTAAAGGCAAGATGGAAGCTTTGTAACATGAAATAACATCCATAGAAGAACAAAGAAGATGGATCAAGAAGGATGGGGTTGCAAGAAACTTAGGAACCCATATACGAAGCATGGAGGAATACACATGGAAATAAAATTGTTGACTAAACACCTGCAAGAGATGTGTTCTTCAAGGAATTACCTTCATAGAAGGATAAGTAGAAAAAAATGAATCTTGAAATTCAACCCTGCTTCACCCCCACACCATCACCAAGTGTCCAATTAGAACAGCTTGCCTTTTCTAAGCACATCCACGCACCCAGGCCAAAATGGTAGCTTGAAACAGGTATGTACATCCGCTATGCACATAGGAGAGGATCCTTCATTCCAATGTTGTAGTTGTAAGAGACCATTTTACACATACCCACAACAATTTTCCCAACCCCACATGGCCAATAGAAATAGCGAAAAATAATTCCTCAACTTTCCTGATGCAAGGCCCCAAACAAAAAAAAATGATTCCTTCAATCCCATACTAGGCATGCCAATTAAATAGCCATAAAGAAGATAAACATGGAGGTAGGCATTCCCACTTCCAAGGCATATACATGCCTCTACATGCCATAAAATTAAGATGGGAAGCAAACCAATAGTCTCAACGCCAAACAAGAAGGATAATGTGTCATAAATAATGTCAGGTCAGTGGTTAGAATATCAAATTCTCCTTTAATTTAAATGATAAAAGCAAGCATGTATGTAGGCCTAATATACCAATGGGGAAAGACTAGTGGTTGGAGTTTTCGACGGCAACTCAGGACAACGACCAACCATGGTGCGACAATAAGGTAATTTCTTCCTTTTTGCGAAATGAGGTTCATGCTATAGAAATGATCAATAATAAAATAAACTATCTTAGAGGTAATTAAGAATAATGTTGATAAAAATTGACACTAAAATAAAATAATCATCAATCGACAATTAAATAACAATATTATTATTATTATTATTCTTACAACTTAAAATAATTATTAGTCATATTAATAACGACCGATAGTCAAGCTCGGCAAAACAAGAACAATATTTTCCTTTAATAGGATAATCGTACAGAACACTACAAGGTCCAAAACAAGAGGTGTCAACAATGACTTGAGAAGGCAAGATGGGGAGGAAGGGTGTTAATTATTCTCTGCAACAAGGTTGAAAGCAACTAATGATCAACGAGCGCATGCACACAAATGTTCAATGCTTAGTGACAGGGTCACCAAAGCAAAAACTAGGGTAAACGTCGAACGGGGCATTACTGTAGCTGTTGACGAATGTCAACATGAAGTTTGACCAAGTCAACAAAGGAGAAGAGTGGACCATGTAAAACCCAATTTTAGCTTTAATGCATAATAATAATAATGGATTTGTTATTATTAGGAGTGGCATTTGTAATAAAAGGGTCGAATTGTGAATAAATTATCTATTTTTTCTAGCAATAAGGATATGTGCATTCAATTGACCTTTTTTGGTTATCAATGTGGACGGGATCAATAATTTTAGGTTTATAGGTTTGAGTGGATGATTGGGAAAATACACAAGAAATAAGAAGCTAGGAAAGTGGTTCTAGGATGCCCATTCCTCACATAAGAGGTTGTTCAAGTTTTGATCTTAGTTTATCTTCTCTAAGATCATTCATCATCCATGAAAGACTATATCATGATCTTGATGGAGATGGGAAGGCATCGTATATCAAATTTGTTTTGCTAGAACAAAAATGAGTCTTGTTGCAGTTTTTAATTGTTGAGGAGGAAGCATAGTTGTTTTAGGTGATTATTGATTCAATTTTTTAGTTTCAATGATCAAACAAAATTACAAATAATTCACATTAGTTTTTTATTATTATATGTAGTTGTATTATTAATTGAGTTTTTAGATGTTCATCTAGTTATGCAAACTGAAATGTAGTTTAAAAGAAACACCATAGCTAGCATATATATATATATATGTGTGTGTGTGTGTGTGAATTGTACAATTTTTCCCATAAAAGCCGTGGTGTATGGCTAAGTAAGTATTAATGTAGATAAATCTGAAGTTGGAAATGTAAAGAGGGAAATGGACCTATCATTTCATATAAGATGAGATCTCTTCCTTACAATTGTTTCCCTAGATGAATCCATATTGCTGCCCCATAACTAAAAATAAGAATGAGAATGTGTTGTTAGAACTCGAGGTTCTTTGCTTCCTTGTATTTCCATCTTCTAAGATATATGCATTCTAGAAACAATTGTTCCAGAAAGGAAGGAACACCTCAGTTCAAGTAATGAAAATGAAAACATTTATAGTGTAGAATAGGATGAGCATAATGAAGTAAAGATTACAGAGCTTCAGAATTTACGAATTAGAAGCCATATTAAAATTACAGATTAATGCCAAAAATATAGATTTCTAGATCCAGGAGTGGTTTCCATGCAATTTTCAAAAGATATGAAGTTATAATTTCTCCATCAATTTTTCATGATAAAAATCCAAATCAGTATGCATTTCACAATGTACTTCGGTATATATTAAGGAGATACAGAGATCATATACAAAAATAGAAGCCTTTCATTTTACAAAGTACTGTCTTCCGGTATAAAATTACTAGTTTCCATCAAGTATACGAAACAAAACAAGAAGAGACAAATTTACAGATTCCAGAAAAATAGAGTTTCAGAAATGAATTTTTAGATTCAAAAATTGTTTCCTATAGCACCGAATATCAAATGTACAGTTGCAGTGATAATGAAATTTGGGTCATTTTTCTCAAAATCTTAAGTTTCTCAAACATTAAAAAGATGGAACAGAGCATTAAATTTCAAAATCACCTTATAGGAATGGAAATTTTAATTTCATAACAAGTTTGTTAAGTTGTTATGTCAAATCTGGGTATCTTCTCAAAATTACTCCAACATTTTCAAAACTCAAATGAGTTACAAAAGTGAAAGAAATGCTTACCGAGAGACAATACGAGCAACTCAAGATGGTTAAGCTAATGCAACCGAGTTACAGTAGAAGAGATCAAAACAAGTTGAAAGAAATACCAGCTGAGAAATAAAACAACAAAACAGCAAAACCCCAGTTTGAGCTATAGACATGGAGGTAGATCTGAGAAACGCCAAGCTCATAATCCAAAAAAATCACAGTGAGTCGGCTCATGTCACGGTAAGTTGTGAAAGCCAAGGATGGTCGAGTCATATCGCTTCAAAATATTCTATCCCCTCAATAGGTAAGATACGATGAGCCGTTTAAAACACTTAAAAGCTCTCCTCAACAAGCAATGTGGTCAAGCTCGATATGGGTAAGGAACACAGCATGTTGAAAATGACCACCTCTATAGAAAAATCAACACAATAGAGACAATAGAAATCTTTGCAAAAAAATGGTGAACCAGGTTGTAGCGACGGTCAAACCACAAATAAACCACGGGTAGCTCGTGAGAAATAGACAGCTCCAGAAAAGAAAACCATGAAGCGATTTTACGTTACATTTGGTGAGATGCAAAGAAAGAAGCATCCTGAGTTCGTTAGAATGCGGTGAGCTAAGGATTTGAAGTCGAGATCAAATAGAGTCAATAGGGAGAACACCGAGTTATCTCGAGTCCCCCAAGCAAGGAAATCCTGGCACGAGCTACAGCGAAACACAAACATGGTGAGGTCGTTGAGAAAAATTGTGCTGACTGGAGGTCGAGCTGAAAAGCCAACAGCAAGCCCAGAACCCCAGCTCGAGAAAAAATGTTTCAACACTATGAGGCCAGGAAAAATACAATACATTGTTCGAGAAACAAAATACACACAAATATGAGCAGCGAATTCAAGCCAACATGAGAGCCATAGCAGGTAGGAGAGTTGGATAGAAATATTGGTAAAAGGAGGGGTATAATGATAAAAACGATGCCGAGCTCAGGGAAGAAAGATAAATACAAACCCATCCCGCCTAAACATCCCAGCTCGAAGAAAAGCATCTCAAAAAAATAGTTGATCTTGACAATAGAGAAAGCGAGCTTGAAGTATAAACATAGCCCAAGCCAAAGTAGAAATGAGAACCGAGCTCTCCTTACGCAAAACATAAGACCAATATATGATGTAATGGAATACGAAAATGGCTATAAAATAGGGTAATCTCTCTAACGGGAGGCATACATTGCGACAGACAACAAATACCAAATCCATCACCTCGAGATGCTTAATATATTTCTTGAACTCTCTCAGATGGTGTTTCATTAGCTCATAAAAGCCTTCTTTGGACTCTAGAGGAAGTTATCTTCCATCAAGCCACACTGAACTCATCAATCACCATATTTAATCAACCTTGTACATTGAAAAAAACTGAAATACCCACTCCTCTTCAACATTGAATGAACCGTATTATCAATTTCGAATTGATTATAATCTTAAACTTTGTTGTTGTATTCTAGTTAGCATACTAATAATATGTGCGGGACGTCATGATTACTATTGTGTTTTGGTTATCATTTTCAATGTATGGTTGTATTGTGGACATGAGGGGAATTTAAGGATAAGACAATTAGCTAGAATGGTTGCATTTTTATAAATTGATTGTGATATCATTACACTTCGATATTGTTTTGTTATATTTAATCAAAACTGTGACTGTATACATAGACATCATTACTCATTGTACCTATAAATATTAATAAACGAAATACATTAACACATTGTGACATGGAAATTGAAGGATAGATAGTACTATAACCAGACTGCTTAACTCTTGATAAACATTCAATATGGAAGATAATGATGTGTTGTCAGTTTAGATATATGTTGATAGTTCAAATTATTTTCATATTAATTTTTATTATGATGTTCAAAATTATTTTGTGACTTATTTGATATTGGAGAATTGGTGAAATTGTGAATGAGTGAAAATATTGCTTAAATTAGATGATTTAGTTGGGTTATGGTCTTAGTTGCAAACTGATGTATGTGTAGAATCGAAATGTTGAAAATTGGAGTAATTGTTGAATTACTTGGTCTTAACAATAGTAGTTATAATATTTGATGTTGAAATTGGTATTTAGATATAAGTGTTTTATTAGTTCGACATCATTAATATGGCCATGGGCTCAAAGGAGTATTGTGTGAATTTTACAGGTAACTATATCACAACAGCAAACTACGGGGGATAGGATACCAACAACGAAGGAATGTGCGGTATTAGCAATTGGTCGCCTTCGTGATTTGTGTAATGTTGATTGTCTTGTTAATTGTTGTTAGGGGTTCCCATGGGGGGTGATGACCCCAATTTTGACCAAGGAGTTTTTGTGTAGTTCTTTTCTTTTCTTTTATTTAATTTTGGTGTATGTGATTTATTTTGAAATGTAATTCCCTTTTATCATTAATTGTTTTATATGTCTTCATTAAGTGAATTAATCATATTAATAAGCTACTTTTGGATGTGAAAAAAAATGAGTCATTTACTAGAGTGGTTGGGTATTTGTTTCTTATGTTTATTAGTTGAATGTATGTGATTTTAAGTGTTGTACACTCCACCCTACTTGGGGAACTCAAATTTGGACTTAAGGGCTATTTATTTTAGGCTTGTGGGACACAACTCTTAATTTCTTATACCAACCCTACCTATAGGTTGGGGGCCATAAAATAGACTCCATTGTGTGTTTTGGAAGGGAAAAAGTGATTTTTTTTGCATTTTCTTACATGTGTTTATTTTTTTGTCCTTAAAAGTTGTGGGTTGGAGTGGTGTGTGTAATAGGTTTTTCATACCTCTCAACCACCCATTTATTATGTCTTGGGGTATGGTTTTGACTTGGGTGATGTGGGATGGAAAAAAAATGATGTGGCATCCGACATGGATCCACATCATCTCCCTCTCCCTTTTTTCTATTTATTGGGATTTTTGGGATGTATTTGGGGTTATTTACTTGCTCTTTGGGGGGAATTCTTGTAATTTTGGAGAGCTTGCTTGAGAATGGACCTTGGAGTGGATGGTGGTTGCTTAGGATTTTGGAAGGCTTGGAGATTTTTGTGTAATGATACTCTTCTTTTGTGAGGTAGATCTCCACCTTTGTTGTTACCTTACTATTTTCTTGTGCTCTTATGGGTTGATTTTGATTGTTATATTGGTTATGATTGTTGGAAATAGACTTGTTTCTTAGGTTGTGGGAGAAAAGGAAATGAGGGAAAAATTTGAGGGAGGCATAAAAGAAATGTTATTGGGTATTTTAGGAGGGAGTTCAGTTGGGATGTCCACCTTGTTGATAAATATGTTTTTTATTTATCTTGTTATTCTCCTTAGAGAGGAATAAGAGTGGGTTGATTCTTGAGGGAGGCATAAGAGTGGTGTATATTCTTGGAGGGAGGCATAAGAGTGTGGTGTGTATTATGATGGAGTTTTTGGAGGCTCATAGGTGGACACCCAAACCCTTGGGGGCATAAGAAGAACCCCCATGTTCCTTTCTCCTCCATGGCTTTAGCATGAAGCCTTTGTGTTTTATTATTTGTTGATTGGTTGTAAAGAAATTGGTATTGTGTGATTTCATTGCTTTCTTGATTGAATGTGTTTGTGGAAGCCATTTTATAGTTGCCATGGTTGTCTAAATAGCCCTCATTGCTTCCTTTTTGGGGCTCGGGGGCCAATGAGGAAGAAGACTTCTCTCCCTCATTGGATATTTTGGTTGGGTGGAAAGTGTTGCCTACTCCCTCATTTTGTTGTCTGCATGGATTGATAAAGATGGTGGAACTCATTGGAATGAAAAAATCTTGTTGGAGAAATTCATGTGGATTTGTAACTTTTGCTTCTATGATTCTACAACTTCTAAATTTTACCAATAACATATAGGATGCAATTTTATGCATTGGTTAAATCTTTGTAAGTTGATTACTTTGAATTATATTTCTTCATATGAATTGTGAATTTCTTAATTATCTTGTAGTGGAGATTAAGCTCTCTTAAATCAAAACTTGTGTGTTGGAGTTACATTGTAAATCTATTTATTTTTAAAAGGTTAGTGTCCTTGAATGAAAAGGGAATGTTGATCATTTTGGTATTATTGGAAATATTGTTGGAAGGATGTAAATTTCATTTAGGTATGGTTATCATCCTCCTATCTAAATGTTTAAAAAAATGGAATGGTTTCCATGATATAATTTCCTTCTTGTGGCAATAGAATTGAATTAAGTAAATTAATGAACCACAACAAATTATACCCTTAAGATGGTTATATAGATGAAACTGAAAGTGATAAGATATTGAATTTAGATAAATACAAAAAAAATTGCATTAGCTTTATTACCTTTATGCATGTAAAATTTATTCTTGTAAAATTATAATATTTACTCTCCCACACAAATTTGCAAACTGCTATATTAATGAAATTATAAATTAATAAAAAAAACATATCTATCTTTACCTTTAATTGATATGTTGCCTTAATGTTATTGTGACATTAATAATTATGTGTATATTAGTATGTTAATGAAAAAGGGTAACATCAATACATTAATAAAATTATTAGTGTTAATACTTATATATTAACACATACATATAAAAATAAATATCGATATATATATATATATATATATATATATATATATTATAAAAACATTGAATAAACTAAATTCCATTGCAGTATTTGGGAAATGAGCATTGTTTGAAAATGATTAGGTTTATTAAAAAAATAGCTTTTGTTTGGGCCATAGTAGGCCGCAGCTATGGGGGGACCTATTATTAAAATGGTTGGGGGAGGGGCGCCGACCCCACCCCCAACCCTTATTTTATATTAGGGGTGGGGGTGAGGTAGGCACTCCTCCCCCCAATGCCAGGCCTCCACCACTTTTAAATCAATCCCCCCTCTAAAATCCATGCGGCCATTCAAAACAAATTTACAGTATGTTTAACATTTAACCTCAGATTTAGCTTTTACCTCTACGTTTATTCTTATATGCAACCTGTGACTACTATCTCTATGTGTGTGTGTGTGTGTGTGTGATTTTCATTTTTTTTGAGTTATCTAAATAAATAAACTATATATATACATATATATATATACATTTATATATATATATATTATATATATATATATATATATATATATATATATATATATATATATATACATATATACATATATATGCGTGTATATGTAAATATATGCATTTGCTCAAAAATAAATAAGTAGGGTTTCGGGTTTTACCCAAATGGGTATATACTCATTGTATATACAATTAACCTACAAGAAAATACCAAAAAAAGACAGAGAAAAGAAGAGAAAATTAAGAAGAGGGAGGAAGACCCACAAAGGAAATGGGTATATCCTTGCCCAGATAATAAAACTTAACAAACGAGAGCTTCCAATCCACTCTAATGGCCTCCATGACTTCATCTTATCCTCCCTTCTTCCTTAACCTACAAGTGTAAACAAGAGAAATGATTTTTTTTCTTTAGAAAATGAATATATGTCATTCCATAAGGATATCTAGGGTTACTTTTGCCAAACCCAAATCTAAGGGCTAGGAAAGATTAGATCTAAGGGTGTAGGATGAACCCTACATCACTTAAGTGATTGGGTATTTAGGTGGGAATGTTTTTAAATAAAAGGTGGGTGTGTAATGTTAAATGGGGCCTAAGGGGTTAGACCATGTTGTGTACCCTTAACACCTTAGGTATTAAACCATGTTAATTTGATTTATTTTAAAATAGGAGATTATTAATCTTAACTAATAAAATGTTGAATTTAATTTGAAGTCATTCAATAAATAGATTGAATAAGAACCTTGGGGTTAAATAGCAATGACTAAAATGAATTAATATTTGAATTAAGTAAAGGAACTTAATGAGAGAAATCAAATCGAAATATTTTAATAGTGTTGGGCCAATAGTAACTAATTATTTTTTAATCCCAACTACCATTTAATAGTTTAAAATTATGTAATCTAGATTTCATAAAAATCCAAACTAAGGCCTTGGAACCTTTCAAAAAAAAAAATTATTGCATAATTTTTCCTGTTTGCTTTCGGGTTTCTCGTGGTTTTATCTGGGAAGAATGTGGGAATTACACTTGGTATTAGATCTGTGGGCTCAACGTGTAACGACCCAATAAATTCTCACACAAACAACACAGTGAAATACAGGATAATTTTTTTTTTTTGACTTACTTGACACATAACAAGACGCAACATGTCGTCATCAAGGATACAACTAACACTGTGAACAACTTGATACAAGGATGGCCATAAAGGTAGCACAGAAACGTTCACACCTATCCAGGAAAATTTACTTTTCTTTTGACAAGACAACATAGAAGTCCAATCATAGAACACACTTACAGTTAGGACCAACCACAATGAGTTATTCTTGAGGGTTATTTATTTTAATAAGATATCTTGCAAGTCTTATGTTACGTTTTCAAGGAGGCTCAAGATATGACTCATACAATTCATCGTACCAAGCTAAGTTTATTCTTTTTACACTAAGTAATTATCTTTAAAACTTCTCTATTATGACATTTATTTGCTTAATTTGTTTATTTAGAGAAAGGGGGAATTTAATCCCACCAGGCCATCTATTTACACTTACGCTACTAGAACTTGTTCATGCCCATATGACAACATGGGTTTCCGTTCAACATTCTTAAGAGAAGGAAGACAAAGGACTTTGACAAAAAAACAGGTTAGAGGAAGAAGGTCGAGTTGATTTCGTCTTTATGACCTCATTAGTTATTAACTCGCTTTTTATTGAGGCTTGAGGATTTATCGAAAATTATTAAATATTTTACTTAGGCTTCACTGGATGATTTTACAAAAGAAAACAATTTAACTTTCAAATGGTTGAGAAATAGATTACATGGCTTTAAAACCAATTCCTCCTATTTATTAAATCTTATTATCTTATATCAACTAACAATTTGTTTCATCTTATGATCATTCTAAGAATTCGCCATAAAAGGACAATGTTTATTAGTTTGGCTCAAAAAAAAAAAAAAAAGTAATCATATTTCGTTACAAAAGATAGTTTCCTCTTGATTGTTCCAGGTCTCAAAGGTTATCAAGTAGATCACATCTACATTAATATATTCATATACATAAATTTTCATTTAACTTTTATAAGGACTATCCAATCCACTTTATAGTGCTTACAAACTCATTGTTACTATGCCTTAGAAGGATTTACAAGTCAACATTCTAACTCGAGAGCAAAGTTTAACAGTACTCGTTTGCCAAAACAAAACAAGGTTACATCAATTCTTTCCAACACGATGCACAAACCAAAGGGACATACCATCTCTATTAATCCATGACTAGGGAAGAAGAGCGTAATAACATGGAACATGCCACGCTACTATTCTAAGGATTTAAAATACAATAGAATATCCCATAACCAAGCAGTAATCAAATTTCATGTTTCACATGATAACCAAACAAGCCAAAGTTTCAACAGTTACAACAACAACACTCTACAATACATTTGACATTTTTACAAGGAACTTCATAAATTGTACAGATGAACCTTTAACACTCTTTTCCTCTAGTCTACTCGCATAATCCATCTACACAAATATTAACTAAAGTCAGTTCGCAACAATTGAGCATGTTAAGGCTACACATTGCAACAGTAAGCTAACATTTAACAATATCAAAAAAGGAATGTTCTAAACTCAAAAATTGATTAAAACACAACTCACAACTCCAAGATTAATCACATGAGAGAGAAATCTAAACCATCCAACAAGGAGAAAGTCAAAATACCAGTAAGAACAAAATTACATAAATCAAGGCAAGACCTTATGGGTTAGGAACAAGAAGGTCAAGAGGGTTGATATTTCTTCATGTGATCCTATGGTTTACGTGATTGGAATCCAATACTCAATCCATCCATCTAAAGAGGTCCAAGAGAAGACAAAACATACTAATTATGATCGTAGGCATGGAACAAAACGACGTTATCCAAATCTCCCAGGGGGAGGCTTCATAGCAATAATTAGGGTTCCACGCCCTTAAAAGAAAAACAACTATAGTTTTATTTCTAACCAAGGAGTTTTACCACTACCTTCTTATAGGATTTCTTAAATGTAGGACTAGTTAACAAAACAAATCCACTCTTCCAAAGCATACAAATGAGACACAAAAAGGGCCATTATTCTACCAACAAACCTTATCCTAATCGCCAACTTCTCTACATAATATAAGGGAAGGCTAAACCCAAAAGTGATTAAAAATGTTTATATATTTCTGACAATGTCAAAACTATTAAAATAAAAAAATTGATTTCCTTAACAAGGCCACAAAATGCGACCTTTTAGTAACCAAGTTTGAAGTATAAGTTATTCGAGTTTGAAAACAAAGGGATTTGATACACGGTGGGTAATACACCAACGATGCCCCAGACTCAAAAGACCTTACCACGAGTACAAGCACAAAATAAGAACCAACGCACAATTCCATCACGAAGGTTACGCAGTACAGTCAAACCTAGAAGTTCTATGAGTTCCTTGCCAATGGTATAGAAGATGGAAATTTTACCCGATCCATGCGGGCTTATCAAGGAAAAGTCTATCAAATATCAAACAGATGAATATAATAGCCACCTATTATATTATAACTGTAATCAGCTATCATCTAATAAGAAATAAGTTCACGAGTCCAATACCATGGATTCACCTACAACTTTTGTTTCAGTCCAGCTAGTAGTAGCTTGCTTGCGGCCCTTAAAAAAATTGTAGAGATTTCATTCAATTAAACTTACAATGCTTCCCCCTTACTTTAATCAAACAAGATTTTGCACCAGGAAGTAGGTATAGTAACTCTATCAACACATAGAGGCCAAAATTAGAAGTCAGGTTATTCATCCTCTAGAACTGGGTACAAAAGTCAACCCTGTACAGTTCTATAGCAAGACCCTAATGCCATTTTCTAATCAAACAAAAGTAAGGAATGCCCACAGGCTTAAACAAGTTTTAGAACGCAATGTTACTATTAATGTACCTTTTAGCAAAATAGGAGGGCCCTAAACAAGAAATACGTATTTATTCAACCACACAGAGATATGAAGGCTTAACCTTCCATATAGTAAGCCTTCAATTATAAATACCATCACAAAATTATTTTAAAAGAGGGTCATATAAGCAAACGAAACCCTATAATGTTTCCTTCCCTACGAACTAGAATGCATTACTCAAAATTGCAGTAACCCTTTTAGACAAATATGAAATAGAGTAAGCTATAAGAGAGGAAAGAATATTCCAAGCAAAATCAGTGAAATTGGATCGAGATTTAAAGGGACAACCAACACAATCAAACAACGATATAAAAAACCATGAAAACATTTGTCTAGGTGCCATTCAAGAGGAAGAAAATTCATTTCAAGATACTGAAAGAAGGTAGAAAAATATTACAAGGAGTAGATTTAACATGCCTGTTATAAACGCTAAATCTCATGGCCACGCACGTGCAGACCCCTTCTCCCCACAGTCCCAAAATTATTTCTCCACCAAACTCATGCTTCTCACCCACACGGTGTCCCAAATACCACGTAAAAGAAACAATAACCATTCCGGTAAACTGCATAGACACAGGCAGAAGGAGAAAATTCATTCTATAGCAGTTAACCCCAATTCCCAGTAAGTAAATCCACGAAACATCAACAGAATTTGGAATAATTAACAGGGTTTTGCATGTCCTTGCAATATGCTTTTACTCTTGAGTCTAGATTCTAGAACAAGATCGGAAAGTCTTGCGTTGGACTATTCAAACAACTCATGAATTTCTTTCCTATATAAGGCATTGTAAATTAGTTTTTTTAAAGCTATTAGGACGCACCTATTACATTAGTTTACCCATCAATTTGTGAAAAAAGAAAACATTCCAGAAACTAAAATCAAAGTTGATTCATGGTTACCATTGGAAGTCTCACACATTAACGCTTGCTTCAATTAACATCACTTTTATCCTCCACGCTAAGAAAAAATTCTTTGAAGCATTTTGTCAAACATTTTGTGCATAATCTACTCCAACGATGTGAAGCAACATTGCCCAACATTGGAAAGGATATTTTTCAGACAATGAAGTAGTTGCAAGAGCTCTTGATATTAAATACCCGCAGCCTACCTGCTGCTCAAGCCCTAATCCTCCTCAAATTGAGCTGATACTATATCAATAGAAAAGCTTGCTCCACATCTGATAAATATAATGGTTTTAAACTACATGGAAGCACGGGTGATGTCCTTACCCTCCAGATGTATCGACCACATTCAGATGAGTTGGGTTGAGTTTGGAGGTCAAGGTGGCCTCCACCGCCTCCTTAGTGATGCCCATCTCTGCTAAATTTGATTTACTGGCACTTTGAATCTCATTCCCAATAGAGATGTCTCCAGCATAGATCAAAGGGACTAAATCAGATCCCAATGCCTTTCCACTGTACAAAGACACTCCCCTGACGATTTTACCCTTACCCAAAATGATGTTTGCAGGGAAATCCCTGTCAAAAGTCCTCGCCCCCAACTGTTGTCACCCATGGTGAAAGATTGGGGACAGACAACTCTCCAGGACCCTCATTGCCTACAGAAGTAGACACAAACACACCCCTCTCCAGCCCCAAAGGCACCCAAACATACTTCTCTCCTTCCGAGGGCCAGTAGTGCAAGAAAAACAACCTGACAGAAAGGATGTCTATGGCCCCTCTGCCCATGAAAACAGGTCAAAAAGACAAACTGGAACAGGTGCGGCATCCATCCACGCACGTAGAGAAGAGGAGGATTTCCAACAAAAAAAAAACCACAAGAGCTGAAGCAAAACAGTCTGCCACGTTTTCCAGCAAGTTCAGAAATGTAAGCAAAATGTGCTTCATGAATATTCTGATAAGAAACAGATCCACGCCTTTGAGATTCTCTTCCATGAGTTACATCGTAAAACAAGTAAGGTCTCAGTAGAGAATCTCTGCAATAATTTTCATCAGGTCTCCCGGTAACACTCTCACTGTCACTTAATCAATTTGATAACAATATCTTGTAGGAGAATCCCGAATTTGAAGATGCATTGATACAGAACAGATAACAACAAGGTTGTGCAACCCGCTTGGTGGAGGCGCTCACAAAGGCTTCGACTATACCACAAAAAGCTTACTGCCTGTCTAATTACTGTGCAGGGCATTGCTGTGGATTTTGACAAGAGCACACCTCGCAGTAACCAATGAAATGTGGAGGTAACACACCTACCTCACTAGCTTGAAGCTTCATCAAACAAAAACGTGCACAGGGAGGAACCAGGGAGGAAAAACGCCATGACAGAAGGATTTTACAGGCCTTTCTACCCATGCAACAGGAAAAAACATCCCTTAACTACTCCACGTGTAGAATATCCCAGGGAGATCTCACGCGGTTTGAGAGAAGGATAAACAGACAGTCAACAAGAAGTAGGCAAGATTTGCAAATCAGAAATAAATGAGTGCGGCCAGCAGGGAGGATTTCAACATGCCAAATTTTAATACTCCACCCTCCACGCCAAGAAAGAGACAAGGCTGACCGTGACCAAGCAGGTTGGGGGGGGCATTACACAATGCTTGGACCTTGGGCCAACTTTGAAACCCGAAAACCAGTTAACAAAACTTGAACCTTTGTGATTAAAATAAATAATAATAATAATAATAATAAAGTTGTTTGAGTTATTGTACTCGCCTAATAGCATTTTTCTGAACCTGGTTAACTGAAAGCGTTGAATTAAATTGATATTTTTGTGAACTTCTGGTGTAGCAGGAACTTGTTTTTACTTTGAAAAGATGATATTTGATGAGTCCTAACTCTGGCTTTAGTCACATGATGTGATAAACACATTGAGACTCTTCCTTGTTGGAATGATAAATTATATGTTGTGATTCTTATGGTTTGGCATTAGTGGTTGTGTTATGGGGTCAAACTGAGTAAATTAGAAGTTGTTTAGTCACCTAAAGCTCCCCTTTTTCCTTCAGAGGTTAGACGAGTTAGTTTTGGGTTCCACCTTGGCAACTTAATCCCTATTGGAGTGAGTGGATATTAGGTCTTCGTGTTGCATTTGATCCAATCTTGCATATGTGTTCTCAAAACTGAGCTCGAGGTATAGTACCCTATTGGTGGCCATGAAGGGCTGTGAAGTGAATGTGATGTTGACTTTCTATATTTTACATTTTTAAGCTTGTGTTATTTTATCAAGGACCAGAATCTTATCTATGATTTGATTGAGAATCTCTGAGGCTCCTTTTTTATTTATATTTTTATGATATTTTCTGAGGATTCAGTGCGGCTCCTTAGCCACTTTTTTTTATTGTAGATATTTCATTGATTTTACTTTGATTGGTGACTCGAAACTCATTTATCTTGTTGGCTACTTAGCTAAATGTTACGTGATTCTTTCTTGCATGTTGTTGAGTTGGTTCTACGATGTTTTTATTGTGACATTTCATCGTATGGGGGTACACCCTAGGTGTCTTGAATGTCTTCATAGTTTCTTTTAGCTATAGCTTGGTTTTGGAAGGACTGAACCTTGAGTGTGTCTAGGATCTTAGAGTGAATCTTTCATTACTCAGACTTTCTAGAGAGAGAGAGAGAGTTGTGTAGTGCGGTCTAGATGGCATTTTGATAGCGCTGGTGGTGATTCTCTTACAATCTGGTAAGAGCTTGATCCTCATCAAACTAGAGGTCATTACAACAAAAAAGCCTTTTTTACCACAATGAATCCACAATATTGCCACAATTTAGAAGAATTGTAGAATACTTGTAGCATCTCTATGAAAATTTCATTTGGTAATTTCTAAGTATTGTGGATATTCTACAATTTACATATAGTGATATTAATTCGTAGAAAAATCACATATGCAACCATTCTTCATAGAAAATCCACAATATTTTTAAAAAGAACTATAATTGATCGTAAAATTATATTAATAGTAAAATTCAATATTAAATTATTTTGAAATACCACACACACATATTACAAAAATTTATAGAAAATTATAACTAAAATATTATGGAAATATAACTATAGTCAAATATGTTTATTCTATTAAGAAGAATAATACAATTTTTAAATATAATCCATTCTTTTATAAATAAAAATAGTATTATTTTTTTTTTTATTATTATTCTTATTAATATAAATAATTGTCTTAAGAGAATTATTAATTGATTTATAATTATTAAATGTAGAGTATATGTGGTACCTCTATAATAAATTAAATTTTCTATTTTTAAATATTGTTGATGTTCCACATTTTTATTTGAATGTTAATAATTTTAGCTAATTTACATAGACACCACTTTTTCATTGAAAATCCACAATATTATTCAATTTTTCCATTTTTAAATATTGTAGATGTTTCATAATTTTATGTTAGTGTTAATAATTTGTAACTAATTCACATATACAACACTTTCCAATAAAAATCCACAATCTTATCCTCATTTAAAAAAATATATAATATGGATCTTTGAATATTTTTTAGAGAATTATATCTACTCAAAATAAACTCAAATTTTTACAAATTGCATACAAATGCTATACTTACGGGTAGATAAGATTAAGATTAACTTTAGAATTTGACCACTTCTTAAAATAGTAATTGGTTACCACTTTACCTATGACAAGTGTTGATTATTTTAAAGATGTCACTTGCATGTTGAAAAGGAAAAATTCAAACCATTAGGTGTTGCACATGCAGCAATTTTTGTGCCACATAGGCATGCAATATAGGTAGGAGAAATGGAGATCAACAAAGATCAATGGATGAAATAGAACCCATTGTGGTTCTATTGACAAAAAAGTCTCAAAACGGAAAACGAATCTTTTAGGAAGTTTCCATAAAGCTTGGGCTAGTCACGAACATGCAGCAATCCCAATAGCGCCCTGTGATGCCCTGTTCTACGTTACACCTATTCATCCTGTGGCGATCAAGTGCTAAGCATGGAGTGTCGTTGTGCCTTCGTCGACCTCGATTGATGACCATTATGACTATAATTGATAATTATTTCACAAGCTGTAAAATGATAATAATGATAATAATAATAATAATGACATTATGATTGTATTATCATTATGATTGTATTGTCGATCAACGATTGTATTTTATTATTACCTTCTTTATATCGATTGTTATCGATATCATCCTCTATTATCGTTAAACTATCTAAATAAAAATAGAATAACTCTTTATTTGGAGGGCGTGGGAAGGCACGTGCTTTCTTGGAAAGGTGCAGAAGTTTGGTGAATGTAATTAAGTGCTTGACCAAATGAAGGAATGGGATAGCTTTTCTGAGAGAATTGAAGGCAGGTGGGTGAGAGTTGGGTCAGTTTGGCAGGGGGCACCCTCAATAGCTATCACGGTCTCACCAAATGGAATAAACAATGACCAGTACACTCCTAGCCTGTGCCTATACCAGACATGGAGCGTAGAACTGAAATTCTCCTAGAAAGTGCTGTGAGGAATTAACTGGCTATATGCAGCAGCTACAGGGTGGAGAAGTAAACTTATCTCAAAAAATCAGTGGCCTCCAGAGAGAGATAAGTGCGACAGCTGCCACAGGGTGATCCCAAGGAACTGTTGGTGTGGATCCTGATGTTCTAGTTCCACGCAATCACAGTCGAGATCAGTTGTTGCAAGATCTTGCAGCTGTAGTAGAAGCTTTTTTTTTAGCGCTCCAACAAGCAGGTTGTCCAACTTGGTTGTTATCTGTTTAGCATCGACCTGCATCCTCAAATTCGAGTTCTCCTTCAAGGTATTTGTTTTTCAGTATCGACTATGTGACAGTGAGTTTTTGCGGCTAAGACATTGGGTATAATTCCTTCCGGGAGTTGTATTGAATGCCTGTAGCACAGAGGCAATCAAACTTCATATTTTTCCTGAGTTTTCACGCATACCATTCATACCGAATGAGCAACTTCTGGTGGACTCTCTGGAGGAAACAGTTGACAATGAGCGTGTGCGCGGTTGCGGGCTTACTAAGCAAAGGCTGCATGAAAGTATGCTTGGAAGTCTGTATGATGAGGCCTTACAGAAGGCCTGGACTTTGATAGCCACCCTTACCTGTCAAATGGAAATTTCATGACAGCTAGATATTTTAAGTGCCGTTATTTCACGCCCTTAAAAAAAAATTATTGGTGTCCGAATCTTCTTAATGTTATATGCAAATTTCACAATGATATTTTTACACTGGAGGTGTTCTCCCTATGAGAATACCCCTATCAGAAAACAAGACAGTGATCTCCTTAAACACGTGCCAAAGAGGATGCAAACTCAGGTGAAATTTGCACTTTTCGCAATTGTGGGGTTGTATGGTCGTATTTACAGTTTCTTTTATAGTAAAATAAGGTCAATTTTTTTTAAGACAATATCCCAAGCATATGGAAAATTTTAGGACTTCAAAATTTGTTAAGAATGTTCAATGGTATTTATTGTTGGATTTTATCATCTGAAAGGGCAATATAGAAAAGGAAAAAAAAAAAAAACCATCAGGAGAATATTACCCGAGGGTAAGATAGACCCTCAAATTTATTCCCTGGAGTGAGCTGTAATAGAGCAGAGCAGACAAACCGTTATTGTAGACAGGGTTCAACTTTGTAATCTTTAGAGGCTAATCTGTTTCATATCAGAATATTCATGAAACACAATTTGCTCTGCTATTATATGAGCTTCTTCAATGTGTCACCAAGTTGGCAGGCATAAAGTTTGCTGTTGGAATAATCACACCTTACAGGATACAGCTGAAACATTTGCACCGAGTGTTTGATGCTGTCCTCAATCTAATGAAGGAAAAGGTTTATTGGTCATTATGGTAGAATCCTTTCAGAGCCAGGAGCATGTGGTAATCATTATGTCTTGTGTCCGAGCTTCAAATCATGGGGTTGGCTTTGTAGCTGTTTTTTCTCCGCATGAACGTGGCACTAGCTCGAGCTCGCAGAGCACTTTGGGCTAAGGACAAGCAGTGGCATTGAAACAATCATATGCATATGGAGATGGCATTTTAAACCAGCCATGTTAAACCTGCCCTTGCAATCTTCTGCTACCCTTTTATTATGTCATGAATTGAATGTCCTTCTATTTTTTTTTCTTTTATCTGTTATGGCATTTAGAATGGGCTTCTGCTTTTTCCTTGCTCCTCATGGGATTCTGCTTTTTCCTTGCTCCTCAATTAATTGCTCTAGAGTTTTCTCTTTCTTGGTTAAGTGTATGATGTTATAGACATTCCATGTAAATTATTTTTCCTTGGGAATCGAACTCTGTAGTAGCAGATGTTTTCTTTGGAGCGACTATGAGGATAGGTCGAGTAGACTGTCGTGAGATAGATGGGTATGCCCAAACCATTCTTATGTTGTTTTAGAGACAGAAGAGAAGGCATAGTTCATAGGAAGAGTATTTTGCTTTGTATTCCTCCTTCGCTGACTGTTAACCATTTGATTGGTGACTCGAGTTGGGTCACGGTAGAGAATCTTGTGTCGATTCACTTATATTTTCAACAAACGATCCCTTGCTTGTTTAAATTCAAGTATCGAATGAAAAGGGTTTCTATTAAATCCATTTTGTAGCTTAGCAAACCCTCAATAATTCAGGTAGGGTCTTTCTGAGTAAGTGCTGACTGAGGCATGTATGAAAATAGAATGGTTACCTTTCTTCAAATTGGGTTAGACTTGTATGAAAATGGAAAAGGTAGGAATCGACTCAGTTACATATTTTAGTGGGCTAAGTCCTTATCTCTTACAATGATCATACGAGGGGTGGATTACGGGTTTATTACTAATTATGTGATGTAAGATAATAACAACCTTTGCTGAAATGACTTCTTCTTGATCCTTTCCTATGTAATCCAACTATAGTTGTTGTATGTAATTTTAGTTGGATTGAATCTAATTTATTTAACTTCTTGATGAAAAATAATTAGGTTCGGTGAGAATTGCTTGGTATATTGAACCTTCAGATAGTTAGATATAATGTTGTGAGTATTATATGTATGTTAGTTTATTCAGCCGAGTGAAGTTAACTTTAATCTTTGACTGAATTGTGTTCATATATGGTTGGGACCTATATTCTTCCTAAAACATGGATGTGCGTTAATGCAGTCTTGTTAACAAGTAATTTTGAATATGTGAAGTCTTTTGACTGATCTTTATCTTTTTGGTTAATAATGTTAGAATGATGTTTCGGTGTTAGATTTCAATCATGTAATCCATAGGATTACATGACTGAAATCTCAATACTCTCATCCTGGTTGTCTTCACCAATAAGGTCTCACCTTGTTTGTCTTTGGAATATCTCTCTCGCTTGAATATTGGGATTCCTCCTTGTTGGCTGTTATAAATCTCGTCATCTTGTGAAACATATTGATTAGTGGTTTATGATTTGATCCATTCTTGAGTTTAGAATTTTACTTTCATGATATTATAAAATGTTAGCTTACTATTGCTATGGGTAGTCTTAACATGCTCAGTTCTTGCGAACTGACTTTAGTTAATATTTGTGCAGATGGATTATGCGAGTAGGCTAGAGGAAAATAGTGTTAAAGGTTCATCTATACAATTTATGAAGTTCCTTGTAAAAGTGTCGAATGTATTGTAGAGTATTGTTGTTGTGACTGTTGAAACTTTGGCTTGTTTGGTTATCATGTGAAAGATGAAACTTGATTACCACTTGGTTATGGGATATTCTAGTGTAATTTTAAATCCTTAGAATAGTAGTGTGGCATGTTCCATGTTATTACGCTCTTGTTCCCTAGTCATGGGTTAATAGAGATAGTATGTTCCTTTTGTTTGTGCATCGTGTTGGAATGAATTTATGTAATCTTGTTTTGTTTTCGCAAACGAGTACTGTTAAACTTTGCTCTTGAGTTAAAATGTTGAGTTGTAAATCCTCCTAAGGCATAGTAGCAATGAGTTTATAAGTAATATGAAGTGAGCTGGATAGTCCTTCTAAAAGTTAAACTAAAATTTATATATATGAATATATTAATGTAGATGTGATCTACTTGATAACCTTTGAGACCTGGAACAATCAAGAGGAAACCATCTTTTGTAACAAAATATGATTACTTAAGTTTTTTTTTGAGCCAAACCAATAAACACTATCCTTTTACGGTGAAACCTTAAATGATCTCATGGTGAAATCAATGGTTAGATTTTAGAAAATGATAGGATTTAATAAGTAGGAGTGAAAGTGATTAATAAAACCTTAAATATCTCTCTATCGTTTGAAATGTTCTCCTTTGTCAAAGTTAATAAAGTAAAGTCTAGATCGAAACTTTAACCAATCTTGATAAACTCTTAACCTCAATAAAAGACTGATAGTAAACAATGTGACCCTGAAGCTAAATTCCGTTGTCCTATTCTGTTAACCCTTGCCTTGATTCATGGTGATATTTCTTAAGCAAGGTCAAAATTTGATCCTTAAACAAGAAGGTTATTGTTATGAACCCTAAGCGGTACTTTCCACTCAATCAGAGCTTATGCCTTCCCCTGTGCAATAGAGGTGTGGAACATGTGTTAGTGGCTTGAGTAAGTTTAATTAACCTTGTAAGAAATGGAAAATGTTCTAAAAGCAAATGAATAAAAAGCTTTGGACATAAAATTGATGATCCTAGTTTAGAAAGCCTGGCCTTAAGCTATTTAGTCAATAGTTGAAAAGAAAGAAGTTCTCGCTTGTAAAAAAAAATTAAAATTTGTGTGAATCATTACATGAAATTTTATAGGGACGTAAGATAAGATTGAAGAGACATCTTAGTAAACAAGAAAATTTAACAAGAATTTCCTCATGGGATGCCCTAACTGTAAGTGTGTTTTGTGGTTGGACTTCAATGTTGTTCTGTCAAAAAGAGAAAAGTAAATTGTCCTTGATAGGTGTGAACGTTTCCGTGCTGCCTTTATGGTCATCCTTGTATCAGGTTGTTCACAGTGTTAGTTGTATCCTTGGTGACGACTTGTTATGTCATGTTATGTGTCAAGCAAGTTCAAAAAAAAAAATTATCCTGTATTTCACTGTGTTGTTCGTGTGTCGTGAATTTTGGGTAGTTACACGCCCAAGATACAAAGGAGTTCGAGTGGGGTTTGAAGTTGAAACTGCTCAGTTGTAAGTGTGTGGTGCGTGGACACATGGTGGATGTGGTAGCAAGTCCAGTTTCCAGTCAAATGCCTTCGTGGTGGCCATAGATAGGTATTGGTAGGACTAGGTTACATTATCATTCATCTCTTACCAACAATCATTAGCTATTTTCATACCCATGGATTGTGGTCATTGATTCTCAGTGAACGTCATGTCATCACTGCACAACCATTTACTATGAAGTATCTAGTCAATAGAAATAGCTATAGCACTTAACAAATTTTCATACCATGAGGAAAAAAATTTAGCGATGGGAATTAGCAACTTTTGATATCTTTTTTAGATTCCATAAGTAGTGTCCTTCCTAATCCATAATGGTTTGTTGATAGATTAAACTAGATTAAACTTGTAATTTACAAATTCTATATCCATGGAAAAATCTAGTCTATAAGGAAGGCTTCCTATCAGAGCCCAAATCACCATAGCATTAATATCAGCACATATATAAAATATATATCCCCTGCTCCCTCACACACTTGTATGTTGTTCCAACATTGTTTCTTGTCTTTCTAATTGGGACATTGATTAAATCAGAGTTTTTAAAGCATAGATCTGTTAGTCTGAGTGTTGAAATGGGAATCCATAGTTTACTGGGTTAGATCTTATAGGTAAGAGTCCTCTGTGCTCATGCCCATGCCCATGCCCCTTTGGATGAATGATTCAAATAAGATTTAGATTTTTTCATTTTTAAGTACTTCATTTTTTATGATTTTAGGCTTGTAATGTAGTTTTAATGGGTGATTTTCAGGATCATATTTAATACCACGAGACGATAGCTGGCTTATTTATAATGCGAAAAGGGGAACCCTATTAATGACTATTGGTGGTGTGACCCCAACTGGGGATGCAACTAAAAAAGGTTGGCTAACTGTGCCATTAGCTTCGGCATAAACGCCATTGGTGTCAAAAGTAGGCACTTCTATGTGGTCCCTAATTTAAGTAACTATGATGTTGTCAACCCTCACCCCGATAATCTACATCAATTCGTCAAGCTGTCATCCAAACTGATATATCATGAATCATATATCAAAGAAGCATGGTCATTTTTCTCAAGGAGGATCTCATCATGAACAACTTCAAGATAATTAACGGTCGCAGCATCAATGTCCATATCGTTAATAGGTCCTGCATAGTCAACCCTCACCATTTAATTCATGACCAACATCATAATTCATGGAATTCACATTCACTACTACAAGCCAGTAATGTTATGGTGAGAGACTCCCCCACCCACTACAGCTAGAGAGTAATCAGTGATGATGATGACATGTCCATCTTTGGTGGAAATCACATTTAGTTGGACTATTGCTCACTGTCCAGATGCACCGATGACCTCATTGACAATGTCATGGGATCCCCTACCATTACCATTTCTAATAACCATTTAATTTATGGTTTTCTTGAGCAACTACATGTGTGTGGCACGTATGGCACAACCTAATTTATTTCTAGCTTTGCTGAGAAAAATTACAGTCTAGCATACATTGGAGGACTTGATGGCAGACATATTTTCTGAATGAAATAAATGAGCACGGGGGGATTTATAATTGTGGAAAAGATGATATGCTCACTTGCTCAGTGCTGTGAAAGACATTGGATTTTTTTATTATAATTTTATTTCAATAGGAACAATGTCAGAAAAAAATTTAATTACAATGTTGATAACATCCCTATAATGCTAGAATTGAAGCAAAACTTTTCTCTCCGAATGGCTCCTAAAAATGCTATGTATAAGTTGTATGCAATGATTTCTCACATAGCCTATAGAATATACTTGGAGTTATGGTCACTTCATTACTATAGTCTTAGATGATACCTCTAAAATATCACTACCATCCATAGATATTCCTCGCCTTTACTTCGGTGTGTTGAATCAAGATGAATGGAGATTGAAAATAACATAGGTTTACACTACTATGTCCTACCTTCACAAGGGAATACCCATTATTTAAATGAATGTCAAATTAGTTCTTAATAGTAACTTTTCTACATTTATTTAATAGATAATTTCACATTTAATTATTGTGGCAATTAAATTGTAGCTTCCACCTACAAGTTTTATGTGGTAAGGACAATTGTAGAAAAAATTGTTGAAATTTCAACAAATATAATTGTAATGAGAGATATGAAAATTTAAACTATGGAATTTCTACAGAGATTGAATCTATAGAAAAATTACATTTCCAAGAAAATTGTAGAATACTAACCAAAAAAAAAATGTTGAAATGTTACAGACGTCATAAAATGTGAACTATGTACAATTAAAAAATGGAGGTTAGCTATAAATTTTGTTAATTGTGGACCATCCACAATATAATGAATTGTGAAAAACCTAAAATAATATATCAAAATGTGAATTAGCTACACTTCTAATGCCACAATTTTAATTTTTGAAATACTATGTAACTACAAAAATATTGTTGAAAATTTGTGGTAAAAGATCTAGTATGTTATAGTGGGTGTTTGATTTTTGGCTTTTGAATTGTGTTAGGATCAGATTAACTTTGGTCGATTGTAGATTTTAGTGGATAAATGTTTTGTTTAGATATGACGTTCCATCTGTGGCATGCTAAGTTTTATCATGTTTTCTTTATTTCTTTATAGAAAGTATTGACTTATGGATTGTATGCATCTTGGTAATTATGGTTAGATTCAAGCCCATTTGAGAAATGTTTTTAATTAAGTGTGCTTTTCTTTCTCTCATTGACCTATAAATAAGTCTACCCTTGCCTTAACTTTTATAAATTGTTATACATAACAATTTATGACCTCTTAATCTTTGGGTTACGTGCAGACACTTTTGGATGCTTTTGGGTATTTTGGACTTTTCTCTTAGAGATGTTAGTTTGGTAGATATTAATATTTTAATCTCAGTTGTACTTATATTGTGCTTATTCTTTTAAAACTTCAACTCTTTGTCATAAAGTCCATGTTTGAGTAGATTAGCTTTAAATGGTCCTCTTACATTAGATATTCTAATGGGAATGTGGTGTCTTTGGAGTAAAATGTTATGTTGTCATCTTGTTTCTTGGTTGGTGGTATCCTATGGAAATATTAGTGTTGAGTAGAAATTTCCCTTGTCTTATTATGTGAACAAAATTTCGAGGCTAAACAACAAATATTATTCCTTCCCAAACTGATGTAAACCCCTTAAACTCGTAAAAGAAAATTTTGTTTCTATATTGGGATTTTTCGTCATAGCTTCTTTGATACTTGTGGAGACTCACTTGGAGTGTTAATTAATGCTTGTAATTATTTGGTAAGCCCTTGAAATCTTGGTGTGACTCATGTTGGTGGGTTGATTTCTAGTTCTTACAAAATTAATGATGTGTTTGTTATGTTGAATGTCTCTTGTTCCTTTAGAATTAAAACTGTGTTATGTTGATTTATCTCTTATTCCCATAAAGGTAATGATGTGATATGTTGACTCTCCCTTCTCATTAAGATCTATTTGATAAAATGATTAAATTGAGCATAATAAAACTCTAATTGAGGGGCTTGGATTTTGGGAATTAACAAATAAAATGGAACATTAGGAAAATTAAAATGACTTATTGATATAACCTTGGTAGGCTAATAGAAGTAATGAAACTATGTGAGAAATAGAATGAAGACATTGTCCATTTACCTTCCCTAGAGTAAAATAAATAATTTTCTGCATATATTGTATTGCGAGATATCATGCCCACCTGAGTGGTGCTCCTTATAACGCAAATATGCGATGCCATAATAGAAGGAAGATTTTTAATTAGGAAAATTTTTAAGAGGAGTGCTTAGCAAGAGAAACTATAACTTTTGACTTAATAGTTGATTTATAAAATGAGTAATATTTATGTGTAATGAGTGCAATGTATAGTTGAACCTTTAGTTCTTTCACCTACCCGAAATTGAGAAACACCTTGTTGTTAGTGATGTGTTCTAATTGCGTATTACTCCCTTGTTCCTAGATGCATGTGATATTCCCTTGTAGGATTCTGGGTCGTCGTGCGCTTGTTGCCTTGTAACTCAACGAGTGTGAGTTGTGGCCTTTAGGATTGGGTCCTATCTCTTGTTTTTTAGAAAATCAACCACCTTATGTGTTGATTTAGTCCTTGGTGACCTATGGTAATTGTAATTTTAAGGAAAAATATGTTAAGAATATAACATAAATTTGGGGATTCCTCCTTTTCTTCTTCCTTTCTTGAGACACACCATTGTTGTTTGTCCCCTTTTTTTGTTAGGAAAATAAAGTGTAAGATGTTTTCATAAGATTCTACTTGCGTTTTGGTACGATGCACTTTTGGATTATAGTTGGACCCCCTCTTGTTTCTTGTTCTTTTCTTCTAGTTCCCTTGAGTGTTATTTTGTGTTACAATTTATGTTTGTGCTCTCCTTATATTGATTATTTCAAGCTTGAGTTGGATTTAAGATACATAAATCCCATTGTGTTTTGTAGAGTGGGTGGTGCCTCTTGTAATGATATGTTAGTTTCTATGGAAACATTATCTAAAGGGTTGACGTTTCTAAATCATGTTAATGTTGTGTGTTCAATTTTGAGTGCAAATTCAAGTTATAGGAAAACTTATGGTCATGACTTTGCTCAGTTTTATCATGAAAATTTATTTTTGAACCCTCTCAAGTTATAGAAGTGATTCCCATTAATAGTATTCTTGATTTTAAATGTTTTACTAAGTTAAGTGTCGTTCCTTGTTATTAACTAGCATCTTGTGTGATCTCAAAATTATGAGACCTTTGAGTAGGCATGTTTTCTCGTATAAATTGATGGTCGTGGTTGATTTTGCTAGGCTTCTCTAAATAAAAAACTTTGAAAGCATAAATTAACCTTAGTGGAAGCCTTAACTTTTGTTATTGTAGTATGTTGTATCCATGGGAGACTAAATAGTCATCTCAAGTTCATGAAATTCTCCTTTTTATTCTTCTACTTTGGTGGTTGTTTTGGAGATTCCTTTAACTATTTCCTATGTTGATTTTATTTGTTGTAGCTTGGTTGATCACATAGAGTTACCCTATAGAATTAAATGCTTACAACCTTACTTGAAAAAAATTTAGTAGAACTTGTCCCTTTCAATCTCCCTTCTTCTTGTTGAATTGTATTGGACCAAACTTGTGTTTTATAGACCCACACATGTTTGAAGCAAATAAATTCAAAAAAAGGATGAGATTCTATTTCTTTTGCATTATTTCCTACCTCTTTCTTTGTGACTTCCAGGAGGAAGTCAAATCTAAGGGAAGGGGATGTAATGCCCACTCCTCCTCAACATTGCATGAACCATGTTATCTATTTTGAATTGATTAAAGTATTAAACCTTGTTGTTGTATTCTAGTTAGCATACTAATAAGATGTGTAGGACATCATGATTACTATTGTATTTTGGTTATCATTTTGATTGTATGGTCATATATTGGATTTGAGGGGAATTTAAGGATAAGACAATGAGCTACAACGGTTTCCTTGTTATAAATTTAATGTGATGTCATTACTCTTCGATATTTTTTGTTATATTTAATCTAAAACTGTGACTGTACACAGAGACATCATTACTTATTGTATATGTAAATGTTAATAGACAAAAGACATTAACACATTGTGAAATGGAAATTGAACGATAGATATTACTATAACTAGACTGATTAACTCTTGATAGACATTTAGTATGGAAGATAATGATGTGTTTTCAGTTTAGATATATGTTGATAGTTCGAATGATCTTCGTATTGATTTTTATTATGATGTTCAAAGTTATTTTGTGATTTCTTTGATATTGGAGAATTGGCGAAATTGTGAAACAATGAAAATATTACTTAAATCAGATGATACATTCGGGTTATGGTCTTATTTTAAAACTTATGTATGAGTAGAATTGAAATGTTTAAAATTGGAGTAATTTTTGAATTACTTGGTCTTAACAATAGTAGTTATGAAAATTGATGTTAAAATTGATATTTAGATATAAGTGTTTTATTAGTTCGACATCATTAACATGGCCATGAGGCCAAAGGAGTATTGTGTGATTTTTATAGGTAACTATACCACAACAACAAACCATGGGGGATAGGAGACCAACAACGAAGGAATGTGGGGTATTAGCAACTAGTCACCTTGGCAATTTGTATAACGTTGTTTTTCTTGTTAATTGTTGTTAGGGGTTCTCATGGGGGGGATGACCCAAAATGTGACCAAGGGGTTTGTGTGTAGTTATTATCTTTTCTTTTATTTAATTTTGGTGTATGTGATTTAATTTGTGATGTAATTCCCTTTTATCATTAATTGGTTTATATGTCTTAATTAAGTGAACTAATCATATAAATAAGCTAATTTTTGATGTGAGAAAAAAGGATTCATTTACTAGAGTGGTTGGGTCTTTGTTTCTTGTGTTTATAAGTTGAGTGTATGTTTTTTTAGTTTTGTACACTCCACCTTACTTGGGAAACTTAGATTTGGACTTAAGGGCCATTTTTGGAGGCTTGTGGGACACACCTCTTAATTTCTTATACGAACCCTACCTATGGGTTAGGGGGTGTAAAATAGATCCCATTGTGTGTTTTGGAAGGCAAAAGGTGATATTTGATTTACATTTTCTTACATGTGTTTAATTTTTTGTCCTTAAAGGTTGTGGGTTGGAGTGGTGTGTGTAAGACAACCCATTTATTATGTCTTGGAGTATGGGTTTGACTTGTGTGATGTGGGATGGACAAAAAATGATGTGGAATCCTACATTGAGCCACATCATATCCCTCTCCCTATTTTCTATTTATTGGGATGTATTTTTGGTTACTTACTTGCTCTTTTGGGGGAATGCTTGTAATTTTGGAGAGCTTTCTTGAGAATGGAGCTTGGAAAGGATGGTGGTTGCTTAGGATTTTGGAAGGCTTGGAGATTTTTGTGTGATGATACTCTACCTTTGTGAGGTATATCTCCACCTTTGTTGTTACCTTACTATTTTCTTGTGCTCTTATGTGTATAGGTTGATTGTTATATTGGTTATGATTGTTGGAAATAGACTTGTTTCTTAGGTTGTGGGAGAAATGGAAATGAGGGTACAAATTGAGGGAGGCATAAGAGAAATGTTATTGTGTATTTTAAGAGGGAGTTGGGTTGGGATGTCCACCTTGTTGATAAAAATGTTTTGTGTTTATCTTGTTACTCTCTTGAGGGAGGCATAAGAGTGGTGTATCTTCTTGTAGGTAGGCATAAGAATATGGTGTCTATTATGATGGATTTTTTGGAGGCTCATAGGTGGAAACCCAAACCCTTGGGGGGAATAAGAAGAACCCCCATTTTCCTTTCTCCTCCATGGCTTCAGCATGAAGCCTTTGTGTTTTAATATTTGTTGATTGGTTGTAAATAAATTGGTATTGTGTGATTTCATTGTTTTCTTGATTAAATGTGTGTGTGGAAGCCATTTTATAGTTGCCATGGTTGTCTAAATAGCCCTCATTGCTTCCTTTTTGGGGCTCAGGGGCCAATGAGGAAGAAGACTTCTCTCCCTCATTGGATATTTTGGTTGGGTGGAAAGTGTTGCCTACTCCCTCATTTTGTTGTCTGCATGGATTGATGAAGATGGTGGAACTCATTGGAATGAAAGAATCTTGTTGGAGAAATTCATGTGGATTTGTAACTTTTGCTTCTACGATTCTACAACTTCTAAATTTTACCAATAACATATAGGATGCAATTTTATGCATTGGTTAAATCTTTGTAAGTTGATTACTTTGAATTATATTTCTTCATATGAATTGTGAATTTCTTAATTATCTTGTAGTGGAGATTAAGCTCTCTTAAATTGTAGATCTATTTATTTTTAAAAGGTTAGTGTCCTTGAATGAAAAGGGAATGTTGATCATTTTGGTATTATTGGAAATATTGTTGGAACGATGTAAATTTCATTTAGGTATGGTTATCATTATACTATCTAAATGTTTTTAAAAATGGAATGGTTTCCATGATATAATTTCCTTCTTGTGGCAATAGAATTGAATTAAGTAAATTAATGAACCACAACAAATTATACCCTTAAGATGGTTATATAGATGAAACTGAAAGTGATAAGATATTGAATTTAGATAAATACAAAAAAAATTGCATTAGCTTAATTACCTTTATGCATGTAAAATTTATTCTTGTAAAATTATAATATTTACTCTCCCACACAAATTTGCAAACTGCTATACTAATGAAATTATAAATTAATAAAAAAAACATATCTATCTTTACCTTTAATTGATATGCTGCCTTAATGTTATTGTGACATTAATAATAATGTGTATATTAGTATGTTAATGAAAAAGGGTAACATCAATACATTAATAAATTTATTAGTGTTAATACTTATATATTAACACAAACATATAAAAATAAATATTGATATATATATAAATTATAAAAAAATTGAATAAACTAAATTCCATTGCAGTATTTGGGAAATGAGCATTGTTTGAAAACGATTAGGTTTATTAAAAAAATAGCTTTTGTTTGGGCCATAGTAGGCCGCAGCTATGGGGGGACCTATTATTAAAATGGTTGGGGGAGGGGCGCCGACCACCACCCCCAACCCTTATTTTATATTAGGGGTGGGGGTGAGGTAGGCACTCCTCCCCCCAATGCCAGGCCTCCACCACTTTTAAATCAATCCCCCCTCTAAAATCCATGCGGCCATTCAAAACAAATTTACGGTATGTTTAACATTTAACCTCAGATTTAGCTTTTACCTCTGCGTTTATTCTTATATGCAACTTGTCACTATTATCTGTGTGTGTGTGTGTGTGTGTGTGTGTGTGTGTGTGTGTGTGTGTGTGTGTGTTTCATTTTTTTGAGTTATCTAAATAAATAAACTATATATATACATACATACATATATACATATATACATATATATATATATATATATATATATATATATATATATGCGTGTATATGTATGTATATGCATTTGCTCAAAAATAAATAAGTAGGGTTTTGGGTTTTACCCAAATGGGTGTATACTCATTGTATATACAATTAACCTACAAGAAAATACCAAAAAAAGACAGAGAAAAGAAGAGCAAATTAAGAAGAGGGACGAAGACCCACAAAGAAAATGGGTATATCCTTGCCCAGATAATAGAACTTAACAAACGAGAGCTTCCAATCCACTCTAATGGCCTCCATGACTTCATCTTATCCTCCCTTCTTCCTTAACCTACAAGTGTAAACAAGATAAATGATTTTTTTTCTTTAGAAAATGAATATATGTCATTTCATAAGAATATCTAGGGTTACTTTTGCCAAACCTAAATCTAAGGGCTAGGAAAGATTATATCTAAGGGTGTAGGATGAACCCTACATCACTTAAGTGATTGGGTATTTAGGTGGGAATGTTTTTAAATAAAAGATGGGTGTGTAATACTAAATGGGGCCTAAGGGGTTAGACCATGTTGTGTACCCTTAACACCTTACGTATTAAACCATGTTAATTTGATTTATTTTAAAATAGGAGATTATTAACTTAACCAATAAAATGTTGAATTTAATTTGAAGTCATTCAATAAATAGATTGAATAAGACCCTTGGGGTTAAATAGCAATGACTAAAATGAATTAATATTTGAATTAAGTAAAGGAACTTAATGAGAGAAATCAAATCGAAATATTTTAATAGTGTTGGGCCAATAGTAACTAATTATTTTTTTATCCCAACTGCCATTTAATAGTTTAAAATTATGTAATCTAGATTTAATAAAAATCCAAACTAAGGCCTTGGAACCTTTCAAAAAAAAAATTATTACATAATTTTTCCTGTTTGCTTTCAGGTTTCTCGTGGTTTTATCTGGGAAGAATGTGGGCATTACACTTGGTATCAGATCTGTGGGCTCAACGTGTAACGACCCAATAAATTCTCACATGAACAACACAGTGAAATACAGGATAAATTTTTTTTTTTGACTTTCTTGACACATAACAAGACGCAACATGTCGTCATCAAGGATACAACTAACACTGTGAACAACTTGATACAAGGATGGCCATAAAGGCAGCACGGAAACGTTCACACCTATCCAAGACAATTTACTTTTCTTTTGACAAGACAACATAGAAGTACAATCACAAAACACACTTACAGTTAGGACCAACCACAACGAGTTATTCTTGAGGGTTATTTATTTTAATAAGATATCTTGCAAGTCTTATGTTACGTTTTCAAGGAGGCTCAAGATATGACTCATACAATTCATCGTACCAAGCTAAGTTTATTCTTTTTACACTAAGTAATCATCTTTAAAACTTCTCTATTATGACATTTATTTGCTTAATTCGTTTATTTAGAGAAAGGGGGAATTTAATCCCACCAGGCCATCTATTTACACTTACACTACTAGAACTTGTTCATGCCCATATGACAACATGGGTTTCCATTCAACATACTTAAGAGAAGGAAGACAAACCACTTTGAAAAAAAAACAGGTTAGAGGAAGAAGGTCGAGTTGATTTCATCTTTATGACCTCATTAGTTATTAACTCGCTTTTTATTGAGGCTTGAGGATTTATCGAAAATTATTAAATATTTTACTTAGGCTTCACTGGATGATTTTACAAAAGAAAACAATTTATCTTTCAAATGGTTGAGAAACAGATTACATGGCTTCGAAACCGATTCCTCCTATTTATTAAATCTTATTATCTTATATCAACTAACAATTTGTTTCATCTTATGATCATTCTAAGAATTCACCATAAAAGGATAATGTTTTTTAGTTTGGCTCGAAAAAAAAAAAAGTAATCACTTTTCGTTACAAAAGAAATTTTCCTCTTGATTTTTCCAGGTCTCAAAGGTTATCAAGTAGATCACATCTACATTAATATATTCATATACATAAATTTTCGTTTAACTTTTATAAGGACTATCCAGTCCACTTTATAGTGCTTACAAACTCATTGTTACTATGCCTTAGAAGGATTTACAAGTCAACATTCTAACTCGAGAGAAAAGTTTAACAGTACTCGTTTGCGAAAACAAAACAAGGTTACATCAATTCTTTCCAACACGATGCACAAACCAAAGGGACATACCATCTCTATTAATCCATGACTAGGGAACAAGAGCGTAATAACATGGAACATGCCACGCTACTATTCTAAGGATTTAAAATATAATAGAATATCCCATAACCAAGCGGTAATAAAATTTCATCTTTCACATGATAACCAAACAAGCCAAAGTTTCAACAGTTACAACAACAACACTCTATAATACATTGAACCACATTTTTACAAGGAACTTCATAAATTTGTACAGATGAACCTTTAACACTCTTTCCCTCTAGTCTACTCGCATAATCCATCTGCACAAATATTAACTAAAGTTAGTTCGCAAGAACTGAGCATGTTAAGGCTACACATTGCAACAGTAATCTAACATTTAACAATATCAAGAAAGGAATGTTCTAAATTCAGAAATGGATTAAAACACAACTCATAACTCCAAGATTAATCACATGAGAGAGAAATCTAAACCATCCAACAAGGAGAAAGTCAAAATACCAGTAAGAACAAAATTACATAAATCAAGGCAAGACCTTATGGGTTAGGAACAAGAAGGTCAAGAGGGTTGATATTTCTTCATGTGATCCTATGGTTTACGTGATTGGAATCCAATACTCAATCCATCCATCTAAAGAGGTCCAAGAGAAGACAAAACATACTAATTATGATCGTAGGCGCGGAACAAAACGATGTTATCCAAATCTCCCAGTGGGAGGCTTTATAGCAATAATTAGGGTTCGACGCCCTTAAAAGAAAAACAACTATAGTTTTAGTTCTAACCAAGGAGTTTTAGCACTACCTTCTTATAGGATTTCTTAAACGTAGGACTAGTTAAAAAGACAAATCCACTCTTCCAAAGCATACAAATGAGACATAAAAAGGGCCATTATTCTACCAACAAACCTTATCCTAATCGCCAACTTCTCTACATAATATAAGGGAAGGCTAAACCCAAAAATTCGTTAATAATTTTTATATATTTCCGACAATTTCAAAAGTATTAAAATAAAAAGAAATTGCTTTCCTTAACAAGGCCACAAAATGGGACCTTTTAGTAACCAAGTTTGAAGTATAAGTTATTTGAGTTCGAAAACAAAGGGATTCGATACATGGTGGGTAATACACCAACGATGCCCCATACTCAAAAGACCTTACCACGAATACAAGCACAAAATAAGAACCAACGCACAATTCCATCATGAAGGTTACGCAGTGCAGTCAGACCTAGAAGTTCTATGACTTCCTTGCGAATGGTATAGAAGATGGAAATTTTACCCGATCCATGCGGGCTTATCAAGGAAAAGTCTAGCAAATATCAAACAGATGAATATAATAGCCACCTATTATATTATCACTGTAATCAGCTATCATCTAACAGGAAACGAGTTCACGAGTCCAATACCATGGATTCACCTACAACTTTTGTTTCAATCCAGCTAGTAGTAGGTTGCTTGCGGCCCTTCAAAAAATTGTAGAGATTTCATTCAATTAAACTTACAATGCTTCCCCCTTACTTTAATCAAACAAGAGTTTGCACCAGGAAGTAGGTATAGTAACTCTCTCAACACGTAGAGGCCAAAATTAGAAGTCAGGTTATTCATTCTCTAGAACTGGGTACAAAAGTCAACCCTGTACAGTTCTATAGCAAGACCCTAATGCCATTTTCTAATCAAACAAAAGTAAGGAATGCCCACAGGCTCTAAACAAGTTTTAGAATGCAATGTTACTATTAATGTACCTTTTAGCAAAACAAGAGGGCTCTAAACAGGAAATATGTATTTATTCAACCACGTAGAGATATGAAGGCTTAACCTTCCATATAGTAAGTTTTCAATTATAAATACCATCACAAAATTCTTTTAAAAGAGGGTCATATAAGCAAACAAAACCCTATAATGTTTCCTTCCCTACAAACTAGATTGCATTACTCAAAATTGCAGTAACCCCTTTTAGACAAATATGAAATAGAGTAAGCTATAAGAGAGGAAAGAATATTCCAAGCAAAATTAGTGAAATTGGATCGAGATTTAAAGGGACAACCACCACAATCAAACAGCGATATAAACAACCACGAAAACATTTGTCTAGGCGCCATTCAAGAGGAAGAAAATTTATTTCAAGATACTGAAAGAAGGTAGAAAACTATTACAAGGAGTAGATTTAACATGTCTGTTTTAAAACGCTAAATCTCATGGCCACGCACGTGCAGACCCCTTCTCCCCCGCAGTCCCAAAATTATTTCTCCACCAAACTCACGCTTCTCACCCACACGGTGTCCCCAAATACCATGCAAAAGAAACAATAACCATTCCGGTAAACTACATAGACACAGGAAGAAGGAGAAAATTCATTCTAGAGCAGTTAACCCCAATTCCCAGTAGAGCAGTTAACAGAATTTGGAATAATTAACAGGGTTTTGCATGTCCTTGCAATATGCTTTTACTCTTGAGTCTAGATTCCAGAACAAGATCGGAAAGTCTTGCGTTCAACTATTCAAACAACTCATGAATTGCTTTCCTATATAAGGCATTGTAAATTAGTTTTTTTAAAGCTATTAGGATGCACCTATTACATTAGTTTACCCATCAATTTGTGTGCAAAGAAAACATTCCAGAAACTAAAATCAAATTTGATTCATGCTTACCATTGGAAGTCTCACACATTAACGCTTGCTTCACTTAACATCACTTTTATCCTCCACGCTAAGCAAAATTTCTTTGAAGCATTTTGTCAAACAGTTTGCACGTAATCTACTCCAATGACATCAAGCAACATTGCCCAACATTGGAAAGGATATTTGTCAGATGATGAATTAGTTGCAAGAGCTCTTGATATTAAATACCCGTAGCCTACTTGCCGCTCAAGCCCTAATCCTCCTCAAATTGAGCTGATGCTATCTCAATAGGAAAGCTTGCTCCACATCTGATAAATACAATGGTTTTAAACTATGTGGAAGCACGGGTGATGTCCTTACCCTCCAGATGTATCGACCACATTCAGATGAGTTGGGTTGAGTTTGGAGGTCAAGGTGGCCTCCACCGCCTCCTTAGTGATGCCCATCTCTGCTAAATTTGATTTACTGGCACTGTGAATCTAATTCCCAACAGAGATGTCTCTAGCATAGATCAAGGGGACTAAATCAGACCCCAACAACTTTCCACTATACAAAGATACTCCCCTGACAATTTTCCCCTTACCCAAAATGATGTTTGTAGGGAAATCCCTATCTAAAGTCCTCGCCCCAACTGTTGTCACCCATGGTGAAAGATTGGTGACAGACAGCTCCCCAGGACCCTCGTTGCCTGCAGAAGTAGACACAAAAACACCCCTCTCCAGCCCCAAAGGCACCCAAACATACTTCCCTCCTTCCAAGGGCCAGTAGTGCAAGAAAAACAACCTGACAGAAAGGATGTCTATGGCCCCTTTGCCCATGAAAATAGGTCAAAAAGACAAACTGGAACAGGTGCAGCATCCATCCATGCGTGCAGGGAAGAGGAGGATTTCCAACAAAAAAAAAACCACAAGAGCCGAAGCAAAACAGTCTGCCACGTTTTCCAGCAACTTCAAAAATGTAAGCAAAATGTGCTTCATGAATATTCTGATAAGAAACAGATCCAAGCCTTTGAGATTCTCTTCCATGAGTTACATCATAAAACAAGTAAGGTCTCAGTAGAGAATCTCTGCAATAATTTTCATCAGGTCTCTTGGTAACACTCTCACTTTTACTTAATCGATTTGATAACAATATCTTGCAAGAGAATCCCGAATTTGAAGATGCGTTGATACAGAACAGATAACAACAAGGTTGTGCAACCCGCTTGGTGGAGGCGGCTCACAAAGGCTTCGACGTATACCGCACACCAAGCTTGCTACCTGTCTAATTACTGTGTGGGGCGTTGCTAGGATTTCGACAATAGCACACCTCACAGCAACCAATGAAACATGGAGGTAACACGCCTACCTCACTAGCTTGAAAGCTCATCAGAACACAAAACGTGCACGAGGGAGGAACCAGGGAGGAAAAACGCCATGACAAGAAGGATTTTACAGGCCTTCTATCCACATGCAACAGGAAAAAACATCCCTTAACTACTCCACGTGTAGAATTATCCCAGGGAGATCTCACGCGGTTGACGAGAAGGAGAGAAGGATAAACAGACAGTCAACAAGAAGTAGGCAAGATTTGCAAATCAGAAATAATGAGTGCGGCCAGCAGGGAGGATTTCAACAGCCAAATTAATACTCCACCCTCCACGCCAAAAAGAGACAAGGTGAACTTGTGACCCAAGCAGGTTGGGGGGGCATTACACAATTGCTTGACCTGGGCCAATTTGAAACCCGAAAACAAGTTAACAAAACTTGAAACCTTTGTGATTAAAATAAATAATAATAATAATAATAATAAGTTGTTTTTGAGTTCTTTGTTTTCATTCCCTCCTCCTCCCATTCTTCCCTGTCACGATTCCTTTAACTATTTCCTATGTTGATTTTATTTGTTGTAGCTTGGTTGTCACATAGAGTTACCCTAAGAATTTAACTGCTTTAAAACCCTTACTTGAAAAAAAAGTAGTAGAATTGTCCCTTTCAATCTCCTTTTCTTGTTGAATTTGTACTTGGAACCAAATTGTGTTTTATAGACCCACACATGTTTGAAGCAAATCAAATTCAAAAAAAAGGATGAGATTCTATTTCTTTTGCATTAATTTCCTACCTATTTCTTTGTGACTTCCAGGGGAAGGGCAAATCTAAGGGGAAGGGAAGGGATGTAATGCCCACTCCTCCTAACATGCATGAACCATGTTATCTATTTTGAATGATTGAGTATTAAACCTTGGTTGTGTATTCTCGTTTTACTAATCAGATCGTGTAGGAAATAGATGATTACTATTGTATTTTGGTTATCATTTTGATTGTATGGTATTATATGGGAGTTGAGGGGAAGTTTAAGGATAAGACAATGACGCTATCAACGGTTTTTCCTGTTATAATTTAATGTGAGTGTTCATTACTCTGCGTATTTTTTTATTTTATTATTTAATCTAAAACTGTGATGGACACAGAGACATCAGACTTATTGTATATGTAAATGTTAAATAGACAAAAGACATTAACACATTGTGAAAAGAGGAAATTGAACGATAGATATTACTATAATAAGAGGATTAAAATCTTGAGTAGACATGTGTAGGGAAGGTAATGATGTGTTTCAGTGTAGGATATATGTTGATAGGTGCGAATGATCTATTCGTATTGATTTTTATTATGAGGGATTCAAAGTTATTTTGTGATTCTTTATATGTGGAGAATGGCGGAATTGTGAAAAAATGAAAATATTACGTAAATCAGATGATACATTCGGGTTATGGTCTTATTTAAAAAATTATGTAGAGTAGTAGAATTGAAATGTTAAAATTGGAGTAATTTTGAATTACTTGGTCTAACAATAGTAGTATGAAAATTGATGTTTAAATTGATATTTAGATATAAAGTGTTTTATTAGTTCGACAATTGCATTAAACATGGCCATGGAGGCAAAGGGTATGTGTGATTGTTATAGGTAACTATACCACACCAACCAAACCAGGGGGATAGGAGACCAACAACGAAGGAAGGGGGTTGGTAGTAGAAAACTAGTCAACCTTGGCAAGTTTGTTTATAACGTTGTTTTCTGTTAATTGTTGTTAGGGGTCTATGGGGGGGATGGACCCCAAATGTGACCAAGGGGTTAAGGGGTTGTGTGTGTGTATTATCTTTTCTTTTATTTAAATTTTGGTTGTGGTGTATGTGATTTCATTTGGATTTAATTCCTTTTATCATTAATGGTTTAGATGTCTTAATTAAGGGAACTATCATATAAATAAGCTAAATTTTGATGTGAGGAAAAAAGGATTCATTTACTAGAGTGGTTGGGTCTTTGTTCTTGTGTTTATAGTTGAGTTATGTTTTTTTTAGTTTTGTACATCCACCTTACTTGGGAAAACTTAGTTTGACTTAAGGGCCATTTTGGCGGCTTGTGGGAACACTATTAACTTCTTATACGAACCCCTACTATGGGTTAGGGGGTGGTAAAATAGATACCATTGTGGGTTGAAGGCAAAAGGTTGAATTTGATTTACATTTTCTAAGTGTTAATTTTTGTCCTTAAAGGTTGTGGGTTGGAGTTGGTGTGTGTAAGACAACCATTTATTATGGCTTGGCTATGGGTTTGACGTGTGTGATGGGGGGATGGGACAAAAAATGATGTGGAATCCACAGTGAGCCACATGCATATGCCCTCTCCTCTTTTCTATTGATTGGGATGTATTTTTGGTTACTGACTTGCTCTTTTGGGGAATGCTGTAATTTTGGAGGGCTTCTGCGAATGGAGCTGGAAATGATGGTGGTGCTTAGGATTTTGGAAGGGATTGGAGATTTTTGTGTGATGATCTCACCTTTGTTGAGGTATATCTACACCTGTGTTGTTACCTTACTATTTTCTTGTGCCTTATGTGATAGGTTGATTGTTAATTGGGAGGATTGTTGGAAATAGATTGTTCTTTAGGTTTGGGGGAGAACTGGAAATGAGGGTACAAATGGAGGGAGGCATAAGAGAAATGTTATTGTGTATTTTTAAGAGGGAGTGGGTTGGATGGTCACCTTGTTGATAAAAATGTTTTGTGTGTATCGTGTTACTCTCTTGAGGGAGGCATAAAGAGTGTGTATCTTCTTGTAGGTAGGCATAAGAAATGGTGTTATTTTTATGATGGATTTTGGAGGCTCCTAGGTGGAAACAAACACTGGGGGGATAAGAAGAACCCCCATTTTCCTTTTCTCCTCCATGGCTTCAGCATGAAGCCTTTGTGTTTTAATATTTGTTGATTGGTTGTAAGATAAATTGGTATTTGTGATTTCATTGTTTTCTTGATTGAAAATGTGGTGTGGAGCATTTTATAGTTGCCCACCATGGTGTCTAATAAGCCACTAAATTGCTTCCTTTTGGGGCTGGCTCGGGGGGGCCAAGAGGAAGAAGGATTCTTCCCTCATGGATATTTGAGTTGGGTGGAAAGGTTGCTACTCCCTCATTTGTTTTGTCTGCATGGATGAGAAGATGGTGGAACTCATTGGATGAAAAGAATCTTGTTGGGAGAAATTCATGTGGATTTTAACTTTTTGCTTCTACGAGTATACAAACTTTAAATTTTAAGAGAATAAAAATATAGGAGCAATTTATGCATTGGTTTATCAATCTTTGTAAGTTGATTATTTGAATTATATTTCTTCAATGAATTGTGAATTTCTTAATTATCTTTGTCCGTGAGATTAAGCTCTATGAAATTGTAGATCTATTTATTTTTTTTAAAAGGTTAGTGTCCGTGAATGGAAAGGGAAGTTGATCATTTTGGATTATTGGAAATATTGTTGGAAGGATGTAAATTTCATTTAGGTAGGTATCATCCTCCCTCTAAATGTTTAAAAAAATGGAAGGTCTTTCCATGATATTAATTTCCTTCTTGTTGGCAATAGAATTGAATTAGTAAAGTAATGAACCAAACAAATTATACCCTAAGAGTGGTTATATAGATGAACTGAAAGTGATAAGATATTGACTTTAGATAAATACAAAAAAAAATTGGCATTAGCTTTATTACCTTTATGCATGTAAAATTATTTTGTAAAAATTATAAATTTACTCTCCACAACAAATTTGCAAACTGCTATATAATGAAATTATAAATTAATAAAAAAAACAATCTATCTTTACTTTAATTGATATGTTGCCTTAATGTTATTGTACATAATAATAATGTGTATATTTAGTAGGGTAATGAAAAAAGGGTAAACATCAATACATTAATAAATTAGTAGGTTAATACTTATCTATTAAACATAACATATAAAAAGGAAATATCGATATATATATATATATATATTAATCTATATATTATAAAAACATTGAATAAAACTAAATTCCATTGCAGTATTGGGAAATGAGCAGAAAAAAAACGAGATTGTTTGAAAAGGATTAGGTTTATAAAACAAATAGCTTTTGTTTGGGCAATAGTAGCCGACAGCTTTTGGTATGGGGGGGACCTATTATTAAAATGGTTGGGGGAGGGGCGCCGACCAACCCCAACCTGTTATTTTATAGTAGGGTGTGGGGGTGAGTTAGGAACTTCATCCCCCATTGCCAGGCCTCCACACTTTTAAATCAAATCCCCCCTCTTAAATCCATGCGGCCTTCAAAACAAATTTACGGTTATGTTTACATTTAAAACCTAGATTTAGCTGGTACCTCTGCGTTTATTCTTATTATGACAACTTGTCACTAGATCTGGTGTGTGTGTTGTGTGTTTGTAGTGTTGATTTCCTTTGTTTGAGTTATCTAATAAATAAACTATTAATATATAAATATCTATGGTTGTATATGTAAATATAGGCATTTGCCTCAAAATAAATAAGTAGGGTTTCGGGTTTACCCAACTGGGTATTATATCATTGTCTATACAATTAACCTACAAGAAATACCAAAAAAAAAGAAGAGAAAGAAGAGCAAATTAAGAAGAGGGAGGAAGAACCACAAAGGAAAATGGGGTTATATCCTGCCCAGATAATAAAACTTTAACAACGAGAGCTTCCAATCCACTAGTAATGGCTCCATGACTTCATCTTATCCTCCCTTCTTCCTGAACCTACAAGTGTAACAAGAGAAAATGATTTTTTTCTTAGAAAAATGAATATATGTCATTCCATAAGGATATCTAGGGTTACTTATTGGCCAAACCCAAATCTAAGGGCTAGACAAGATAGATCAAGGGTGTAGGATGGGAACCCTACATCACTAAGTGATTGGGTATTTAGGTGGGAATTGTTTTAAATAAAAGGTGGGTGTGTAATGTAAATTTTTTTGGTTTGGGCCTAAGGGGTTTAGCCATGTTGTGTACCCTTAACACCTTAGGTATTAACCATGTTAATTGATTTTATTTTAAAATAGGAGATTATTAAACTTAACCAATAAATGTTGCAATTTAATTGAAGTCATTCATAATAGATTGAATAAGACCCGTGGGGTTTTAAATAGCAATGACTAAAATGAATTAATATCTTGAATTAAGTAAAGGAACTAATGAGAGAAACAAATCGAAATATTTTAAAGTGTTGGGCCAAAATAGTAACTAATTATTTTTTCTCCCAAACTGCCCGTAATATTTTAAAATTAGTAATCTAGATTAAATAAAAATCCAACTAAGGCCTTGGAACCTTTCAAAAAAAAAATTATGCATACTTTTTCACTGTTTGCTTCGAGGTTTCTCGTGTTTATCTGGAAGAATGTGGGAATTACACTTGGATAGATTGTGGGCTCAGGTAATGACCCAATAAATTCTCACACGGAACAACACAGGAAATACAGGACTAATTTTTTTTTTTTGGGTTGCTGACACCATAACAAAACGCAACATGTCATCATCAAGGATTACAACTACACTGTGAAAAAACTGATACAAGGATGGCCATAAAGGCAGCCCGGAAACTTCACACCTATCTAGGACAATGTACTTTTCTTTTGACAAGACAACATAGAGTCAATCACAGGAACACACATTACAGTTTGACCAACCCAATGAGATTCTTGAGGGTATTATTTTAATAAGATATCTTGCAAGTCTTAGGTTACGTTTTCAAGAGGCTGAATATATGACTCATAAATGATGTACCAAGCTAAGTTTATTCTTTTTACACTGAGTAATCATCTTTAAAACTTCTCTATTCTGACCATGTATTGCTAATGTGTATTTAGAGGAAAGGGGGAAGTTAATCCCACCAGGGCCTCTATTTACCACTTACGCTATAGAACTTGTTCCTGCCCATATGACAAAATGGCGTTTCCGTCAAACATTCTTAAGAGAAGGAAGACAACGGACTTTGACCAAAAAAACAGGTTAGAGAAGAAGGTCGAGTTGATTAGTCTTTATGACTCAATTAGTATTAACTCGCTTTTTATTGAGGCTTGAGGATTTATCGAAAATTATTAAATATTTTAACTTAGGTTCACTGATGATTTACCAAAAGAAAACAAATTTAACTTTCAAAGGGTTGAGAAATAGATACAGGCTTCGAACCGATTCCTCCTATTAGTAAATCTTATATCTTATATCAACTAAAAATTGTTTAATCTATGATCATTCTAAAATTCGCCATAAAAAGGACAATTTTATTAGTTTGGCTCAAAAAAAAAAAAAAAAGTAATCATATTTCGTTACAAAAGATAGTTCATCTTGATTGTTCCAGGGTCTCAAAGGGTTATCAAGGTAGATCACATATAACATTAATATATTCATATACATAAATTTCATTTAACTTTTATAAGGACTATCCAATCCAGTTATGTGTTACAAAATCATTGTTCTATTGCCTTAGAAGGATTTAAAAGTCAAACATTCAACTCGAGAGCAAAGTTTAACCGTACTCGTTTGCCAAACCAAACAAAAGTTACAAGCAATCTTTCCAACACCGATGCACAAACCAAAGGGACATACCATCTCTCTTTAATCATGACTAGGAACAAGAGTAGTGTAATAACATGGAAAATGCCACGCTACTTTCTAAGGATTTAAAATACAATAGAATACCCATAACCAAGCAGTAATCAAAATTCATGTTTCACATGATAAACAAAACAAGCCCAAAGTTTCAACAGTTAAAACAACAACACTCTACAATACATTTGACATTTTACAAGGAACTTCAGAAATGGTCAGATGAACCTTTAACACTCTTTTCCTCTAGTCTTACTCGCATTAAATCATCTACACAAATTATTAACTAAAGTCAGTCGCAAGAAAACGTGAGCATGTTTAAGGCTACACATGGCAACAGTAGCTAACATTTAACAATATCCAGAAGGAATGTCTAAATTCAGAATGGATTAAAACACAACTCACAAACTCCAAGATTAATACATGAGAGAGAATATAAAACCATCCAACAGGAGAAAGTAAAATACCAGTAAGAACAAAAGTACATATAAATAAAGGCACAGACCTTATGGGTTAGGAACAAGAGGTCAAGCGGGTGATATTTCTTCATGTGATCCTTATGGTTTACGTGATTGGAATACACAATCACTCAATCCATCCCTCCTAAAGAGCAAGAGAAGACAAAACATACTAATTTATCGTAGGCGTGGAAAAAATGACATTATCCACATTTCCGCAGGGGGAGGGCTATAGACGATAATTAGGTTCAAACACCCTTAAAGAAAAAAAACTTATAGTTTAGTTTAACCAAGGAGTTTACCACTACCTCTTCTTATAGGATTTCTTAACGTAGGACTATGTTACAAAACAAATCCATCTTCCAAAAGCACAAAGTGAGACACAAAAAGGGCCATTATTCTACCAACAACCTTATCCTAATCGAAAACTTCTCTTACATACTAAAGGGGAAGGATAAACCCAAACGTGCAATTTTTTATTATATTTCCGACAATGTCAAAAGTATTAAATAAAAAAATTGATTTCCTAACAAGGCCACAAAATGGGACCTTTTAGTAACCAAGTTTGAAGTATAAGTTATTCGAGTTCGAAAACAAAGGGATTCGATACACGGTGGTAATACACCAACGATGCCCCAGACTCAAAAGACCTTTACCACGAGTACAGAACAAAAATAAGAAAACCAACGCACAATTCCATCCGAAGGTTACGCAGTACCGTCAACCTGAAGTTCTATGAGTTCCTTGCCAATGGTATAGAGATGAAAATTTACCCGATCCATGCGGGCTTATCAAGAAAGTCTATAAATATCAAACAGATGAATATAATAGCCAACTATTATATGATCACGTTAATAGCTATCATTGTAACAGGAAAACGAGTTCACTGAGTCAATACCCATGATTCACCTTTACAACTTTGTTAAATACAGCTAGTTAGAGTAGTAGGTTGCTTGCGGCCCTTCAAAAAAAGCTGTAGAGATTTCATTCAATTAAAACTTACAATGCTTCCCCCTACTTTAATCAAACAAGATTGCACCAGGAAGTAGGTTATAGTAAACTCTTAAACACGTTGAGGCCAAAAAAATTAGAAGTCAGGTTATTTTCACCTCTAGAACTGGGTACAAAAAGTCACCTCTGTACAGTTCTATAGCAAGACCCTAATGCCAATTTTATAATCAAACAAAAGTAAGGAATGCCCACAGGCTTAAACAAGTTTTAGAACGCAATGTTACTATTAATGTACCTTTTAGCAAAACAGGAGGGCTCTAAATAGGAAATACGTATTTATTCAACCACACAGAGATATGAAGGCTTAACCTTCCATATAGTAAGCCTTCAATTATCAATACCATCACAAAATTCTTTTAAAAGAGGGTCATATAAGCAAAAAAAACCCTATAATGTTTCCTTCCCTATGAACTAGATTGCATTACTCAAAATTGCAGTAACCCTTTTAGACAAATATGAAATAGTGTAAGATATAAGAGAGGAAGGAATATTCCAAGCAAAATTAATGAAATTGGATCAAGATTTAAAGGGACAACCAACACAATCAAACAGCGATATAAACAACCATGAAAACATTTGTCTAGGCGCCATTCAAGAGGAAAAAAATTAATTTCAAGATACTGAAAGAAGGTAGAAAACTATTACAAGGAGTAGATTTAACATGCCTATTTTAAACACTAAATCTCATGGCCACGCACGTGCAGACCCCTTCTCCCCGCAGTCCCAAAATTATTTCTCCACCAAACTCACACTTCTCACCCACATGGTGTCCCAAATACCATGCAAAAGAAACAATAACCATTCCGGTAAACTACATAGACACAGGAAGAAGGAGAAAATTCATTCTAGAGCAGTTAACCCCAATTCCCAGTAGAGCAGTTAACAGAATTTGGAATAATTAACAGGGTTTTGCATGTCCTTGCCAATATGCTTTTACTCTTGAGTCTAGATTCCAGACAAGATCGGAAAAGTCTTGCGTTCAACTATTCAAACAACTCATGAATTGCTTTCCTATATAAGGCATTGTAAATTAGTTTTTTTAAAGCTATTAGGATGCACCTATTACATTAGTTTACCCATCAATTTGTGTGCAAAGAAAACATTCCAGAAACTAAAATCAAATTTGATTCCTGTTACCATTTGAAGTCTCAAAAATTAACGTTGCTTCAATTAACATCCTTTTATCCTCCACGCTAAGCAAAATTTCTTTGAAGATTTTGCTCAAACAGTTTGACTGTAATCTACTCCAATGAAATCAGCAAACATGCCCAACATTGGAAAGGATATTGTTCAGTGATGAATAGTTTGCAAGAGCTCTTGGATATTAAATCCCGAGCCTTACTTGACCGCTCAAGCCTAATCCTCCTCATAATTGAGCTGATGCTATCTCACAGGCCCAAGCTTGCTCCACATCTGATAAATACAATGGTTTTTTTTAAATATGTGGAAGCACGGGTTCGATGTCCTTACCCTCAGATGTATCGACCACATTCAGATTGAGTTGGTTGAGTTTGGGAGGTCAAGGTGGCCTCACCGCCTCCTTAGTGAGCCCAATCTCTGCTAAATGATTTACTGGCACTGTGAATCTAATTCCCAACAGAGATGTTCTAAGAAATAGATCAAGGGACTAAATCAGACCCCAACAACTTCCACTATACAAGATACTCCCCTGACAATTGTCCCTTACCCAAAATGATGTTTGTAGGGAAAATCTATCTAAAAGTCCCGCCCCAATGTTGCACCATGGTGAAAATTGGTGACAGGACAGTCCCCAGGACCACTCGTTGCCTGCAGAAAGAAAGTAGACACAACAAAAAAACCAACCCATCTCCGCCCCAAAGGCACCCCAAACATACTCCCTCCTTCCAAGGGCAAGTAGTTTAGTGCCAAGAAAAACAAACCGGACAGAAAGGATGTCTATGCCCCTGCCCATGAAAATAGGTCTAAAAAGACAAATGGAACAGGGCAGCAATCCATCAATGCGTGCAGGGATAGAGGGGCTTTCCAACAAAAAAAAAAACCACAAGGAGCCGGAAAGCAAAAAAACAGCTATGCCACGTTTTCCAGCAACTTCAAAATGTAAGCCAAATGGCCTTCTGAATATTCATGATAAGAAACAGATCCAAGCCTTTGAATTCTCTCCATGAGTTACATATAACACAAGGAGTCTCAGTAGAGAAGTCTGCAATAATTTTCATCAGGTCCTTGGTAACACCTCACTTTTACTTAATCGATTGATAACAATATCTTGCAAGAGAATCCCGTTTGACGAAGATGCGTTGATAAGACAGATAACAAACAAGTTGTGCAACCCGCTGGTGGGGTGGGGGGAGCGCTTCACAAAGGCTCGACTAACCGCAACAAGCTTGCTACCTGTCTAATTACTGTGTAGGGCGTTGCGAGGGATTTCGAAAGGAGACACCTCACAGCAACCAAGAAAAACATGGAGGTAACACGCCCTACCTCACTAGCTTGAAGCTTCTAAACAAAAACTGTGCACAGGGAGGAACCAGGGCGGAAAAAGCACTGACAGACGGATTTTACGGCCTTTCTACCCATGCACAACAGGAAAACAACACATCCCTTAACTACTCCACGTGTAGAATTATCCCAGGGAGATCTCACGCGGTTGACGAGAAGGAGAGAAGGATAAACAGACAGTCAACAAGAAGTAGGCAAGATTTGCAAATCAGAAATAATGAGTGCGGCCAGCAGGGAGGATTTCAACAGCCAAATTAATACTCCACCCTCCACGCCAAAAAGAGACAAGGTGAACTTGTGACCCAAGCAGGTTGGGGGGGCATTACACAATTGCTTGACCTGGGCCAATTTGAAACCCGAAAACAAGTTAACAAAACTTGAAACCTTTGTGATTAAAATAAATATAATAATAATAATAATAAGTTGTTTTTGAGTTCTGTACTCGCCTAATAGCATTTTTGCTGACACCTGGTTAACGAAAGCGTTGAATAAATTGATTATTTTTTGAACTTCTGGTGTCGCAGGAACTTGTTTTTACTTTGAAAAGATATTATTTGATGAGTCCTAACTCTGGCTTTAGTCGCATGATGTGATAAACACATTGAGACTCTTCCTTGTTGGAATGATAAATTATATGTTGTGATTCTTATGGTTTGGCATTAGTGGTTGTGCTATGGGGTCAAACTGAGTAAATTAGAAGGTTTAGTAACTAAAGCATCCCTTTCCTTCAGAGGTTAGACGAGATTAGTTTTGGGTTCCACCTTGGAAAACTTAATCCATGTTGGATGAGTGGATATTAGGTCTATGTTCATTTCTTTTTTCTTTTTTTTTTTTTTATCCAATCTTGCATATGGGTGCTCAAAACTGAGCTCGAGGTTATAGTACCCTATTGGTGGCCAGAAGGGCTGTGAAGTGAATGTGAGGTTGACTTTCTATATTTTACATTTTTTTTAGCTTGTGTTATTTATCAAGGACCAAGAATCTATCTATGATTTGAGTTAGAATCTCTGAGGCTCCTTTTTTATTTATTATTTTATGATATTTTGAGGATTCAGTGCGCTCCTTAGCACTTTTTTTTATTTTAGATATTATTGATTTACTGTGATTGGGACTCGAAAAATCATTATATTGGTGCTACTTAGCTAAAGGTTCACGTGATTCTTTCTTGCATGTGTTTGGAGTTGGTTCTACGATGTTTTTATTGTGAACATTTCATCTAGGGGGTACACCCCTAGGTGTCTTGAATGTCTCATAGTTTTTCTTTTAGCGATAGCTTGTTTTGGAAGGTAGACTGAACCTTGAGCTGTTTGTGTCGAGGATCTAGAGTGAATCTTTCATACTCAGACTTGCTAGAGAGAGAGAGAGGTTGTGTAGTGCGGTTAGATGGCATTTTGATTAGCGTGGTGGTGATTCTCTTACATTGGTAAGAGGCTGGATTTTTCCTCATCAAACTAGAGGTCATTACCAACAAAAAAGGCCTTTTTACACAATGAATCACAATATTGCCACAATTTAGAAGATTGTAGATAATTGTAGCATCTCTATGAAAATTTATTTGGTTGAATTCTAAGTATTGGGGTATTCTTACAATTTACAATAGTGATATTTAATTCGTCAGAAACAATCACATAGGCAACCATTCTTCATAGAAAATCACAATATTTTAAAAAAGGAAACTATAATTGATCGTAAACTTATATAATAGTAAATTCAATATTAAATTATTTTGAATACCAACACACATATTACAAAAATTTATAGAAAATTAGGAACTAACCTCATTATGGAAATATAAAAACTATAGTCAAATATGTTTATTCTATTAAGAAAATAATAAATTTTTAAATATATAATCCATTCTTGATAAATAAAAAATAGTATTATTTTATTTTTTATTATTCTTCTTCTTAATATACAATAATTGTCTAAGAGAATTATTTAAGTGATTATAATTATTAAATGTAGAGTCTATGTGGTTACTCATAATAACTCAATGTTCTATTTTAAATAGTGTTTGATGTGCCACATTTTATTTGAATGTTAATAATTTTTTTTTAGCTTAATTACATAGACACCACTTTTTCATTGAAAATCCACAATTATTCAATTTTCCATTGGTAAAATATGTAGAGTTTCATATTTATGTTAGTGTTAAATAATTGTAAACTAATTCACATACAACACTTTCAATTAAAAACCAACACTATTATCCATTTAAAAAAAAAATAAATGGATCTTGAATATTATAAATTTATTTTTTTGAGAGAATTTATCTACTCAAAATTAACACTCATTTTTTTTACAAATTGAATACCATGCTATACTTTGGGTAGATAAAGATTTTAAAATAACTTTAGAATTTGGACCACTTTTAAATTAAAATATAAATTGGTGACCACTTGACCTATGACAGTGTTGATTATTTTAAAGATGTCACTTGCATGTTGAAAAGGACGAATTCAAACCATTAGGTGTTGAACTGCAGAATTTTTGTGCCACATAGGCATGAACTATAGGTCGGGAGAAATGGAGATCAACAAAGATCAATTGGATCAAAATAGAACCCATTCTGGTTTATTGACAAAAAAACTCTCAAAAACGGACAGAAAACGAATCTTTTTTAGAGAAGTTTCCATTAAGCGTGGGCTGAGTTACGAACATGCAACAATCCAATAGAACCCTGTAATGCCCTGTTTTTTCCTTCAACGACTTTAATTAACTTTATTTCATTTCTTGGGCGATCATTTTCCAGTGCTAAATTTGTCGGGAGCTAGTTCGCTTGTGCCTTCGTTTTTCAACCGATTGGCTGCCCACCTTTTTTGACCATATGCACCCATGATTAATTATTTCACAAGTGTAAACTGCTAACAAGTGCATAATAATTTAATATAATGATCATTTTGATGGTTATTATCGATCAGCGACTGCCTATTTTATATGTCACAACTTTACCTCCCAACCTCGATTGTTATCGAACTTATCACCTTCATCTGTTATCTTAAACTATTCCTATGTTTTCCGCAGTTGTTGTTTTCACTCCGTTGATCGAGCATGTGCCTCTGCAAATACGCATTTTGGTAACCGACGGACCTCCTTCCCCCCCCTTCCACCTTTTTTTCCCCCTTTGTTTTGTGGTGGCGCCACAGTTTGGAGGGCGGTTTGCGTAAATTTTTTTTGAATCGCTAAACCAACCACTTTTTCAGGAGATATAAACATGGTCAGAGACGAGATGCATGGTAGTTAGCTTGACTGGTTGGGTGTTTTAGGCTTCAAGACTAGCACAAAGCAGTTTGGAAATTAATAAACAAAATTATATCTATCTTACCCTTAATTGATATGTTACCTCTAATTCTAGTGGACATTTAATTTAATTTTATATTAGTATGTTAATGAAAAGTAACATTAATCATTATGAAAATTATTAGTTGTAAATATCTATATATATTTATTAATGTATTGGGACGTAAGTAGGGATAATAAAAACATACAGATGATAGTCACTATTTGGGTATTTATTTTGTTTAACATTTTTTACGTATACTTTCCACCTCTCCCCCCCCTATATTTATGTTTCATTTTTACGTTTAGAGCAGAAACACAACACTGACAAAAGGATGTCCTAGGCCCCTCTGCACATGAAAACAGGTCAAAACGACTAACTGGAACAGGTTGGCGGCATCCATCCACTCCGTAGAGAAGAGAGGATTTCCAACAAAAAAAAACATAAATCCGTAGCAAAACATTCCTGCCCACGTTTTCCAGCAATCAGAATGTAAGTCAAAATGTGCTTCATGATATATCGTCCATGATAAGGAAACAGTCCACGCCTTGAGATCTCTCTTCCATGATTACATCGTAAAACACGTAAGGTCTCAGTCGAGAATCTCTGACCATAAGTTTCATCAGGCTCCCGGTAACACTCTCACTGTCCCTTGATCAATTTGATAACAATATCTTGTGGGACATCCCGAATTTGAAGCTTGCATTGAGACATAAAAAAAATAAAACAAGAAAACAGAAAATCAACAACAGGTTGTGCAACCCCTTGGTAGGAGGCCTCACCAAGGCTCGCTATACCACACAAAGCTTTCCTGCCTGTCTAATTACTTTGGCAGGCATTCTGTTGATTTTGAACAAGAGCACACCAGCGCAGTACCAAGAATGTTGAGGTACACACCTACCTCACTACTTGAACTCATCAACAGAAACGTGCACAGAGGAGGAACCTGGTTGAAAACACTCCATGACAGAAGGAGTTTACTGCCTTCGCCCATGCAACAAGAAAAACGTCCCTCAACCACCCACCGCATAATATCCCAGGGAGATCTCACTCGTTCGAGAGAGGATAAATAGACTTTCAACAAGAAGTAGGTAAGATTTACAAATCAAAATAAATGAGTGTGGCCAGCGTGAGGAGTTTAACATCCAAATTTTAATACTCCACCTCCAACACCCCCCCCTCCCCCCTCCACCCACTAAAGAGACAATGCTGACCGTGACCAAGTAGGTTGGGGGGGGCATTACAACAACGCAGGACCTTGGGCCAACTTTTTAACCCGAAACCAGTTAACAAAACTTGAACCTGTGTGATGAAAATAATAATAATTATATAAAGGTTGTTTTGAGTATTGTACTCGCCTAATAGCATTTCTGAACACTGGTTAACGAAAGCAATTGAATTAAAAAATTGATATTTTTCTGTGAACTTTCTGGTGTAGCAGGAACTTGTTTTTTACTTTGAAAGATGATATTTGATGAGGGTCCTAACTCTGGCTTTAGTCACATATGTGATAAACACATTGAGACTCTTCTTCCTTGTTGGAATGATAAATTATATGGTTGTGATCTTTATGGTTTTGGGATTAGTGGTTGTGTTCTGTGGTCAAACTGAGTAACGTGTAGAAGTTGTTTAAGGGTCACCTAAACTCGGCGGGGGGGAGCGCGGGTTGTGACTTTCCTTCAGGGTTTAGACCGATTAGTTTTTGGGTTCCACGTTGGCAACTTCATCCTATTGGAGTTACTGTACTCTTAGGTCCTTCGTTTTGCATTGACCAATCTTTCATATGTTTGCTCAAACTAAGCTCGAGGTATAGTACCCTATTGGCGGCCATGAAGGGGCTGTGAAGTTAATTGATGTTGACTTTCTATATTTTTACATTTTTAAGCTTGTGTTATTTTATCAGGACCAGAATCTTATCTATGATTTGATTGAGAATCTCTGAGGCTTCCTTTTTATTTATATTTTTATGATATTTCTGAGGAGGTTCAGTGCGGCTCCTTAGCCCACTTTTTTTTATTGTAGATATTTCATTGATTTTACTTTGATTGGTGACTCGAAACTCATTTATCTTGTTGGCTACTTAGCTAAATGTTTACGTGATTCTTTCTTGCATGTTGTTGAGTTGGTTCTACGATGTTTTTATTGTGACATTTCATCATATGGGGGGTACACCCTAGGTGTCTTAATGTCCTTCATAGTTTCTTTTAGCTATAGCTTGGTTTGGAAGGACTGACCTTGAGTGTGTCTAGGATCTTAGAGTGAAATCTTTCATTACTCAGACTTTCTAGAGAGAGAGAGAGAGTTGGTGTAGTGGCGGTCTAGATGGCATTTTGATAGCGCTGGTGGTGATTCTCTTACAATCTGGTAAGAGCTTGATCCTCATCAACTAGAGGTGCATTACAACAAAAAAGCCTGTTTTACCAACAATGAATCCACAATTATGCCACAATTTAGAAGAATTGTAGAATACTTGTAGCATCTCTATGAAAAATTTCATTGGTAAATTTCTAAGTATTGTGGATATTCTACAATTTACATATAGTGATATTAATTCGTAGAAAAAATCACATATGGCAACCATTCTTCATAGAAAATCCACAATATTTAAAAGAACTATAATTGATCGTAAAATTATATTAATAGTAAAATTCAATATTAAATTATTTGAAATACCACACACACATATTACAAAAATTTATAGAAAATTATAACTAAAATATTATGGAAATATAACTATAGTCAAATATGTTTATTCTATTAAGAAGAATAATACAATTTTTAAATATAATCCATTCTTTTATAAATAAAAATAGTATTATTTTATTTTTTATTATTATTCTTATTAATATAAATAATTGTCTTAAGAGAATTATTAATTGATTTATAATTATTAAATGTAGAGTATATGTGGTACCTCTATAATAACTCAAATTTTCTATTTTTAAATATTGTTGATGTTCCACATTTTTATTTGAATGTTAATAATTTTAGCTAATTTACATAGACACCACTTTTTCATTGAAAATCCACAATGTTATTCAATTTTTCCATTTTTAAATATTGTAGATGTTTCATAATTTTATGTTAGTGTTAATAATTTGTAACTAATTCACATATACAACACTTTTCAATAAAAATCCACAATCTTATCCTCATTTAAAAAAAAAATAATATGGATCTTTGAATATTTTTTAGAGAATTATATCTACTCAAAATAAACTCATTTTTTTACAAATTGCATACCAATGCTATACTTATGGGTAGATAAGATTAAAATTAACTTTAGAATTTGACCACTTCTTAAAATAGTAATTGGTTACCACTTTACCTATGACAAGTGTTGATTATTTTAAAGATGTCACTTGCATGTTGAAAAGGACGAATTCAAACCATTAGGTGTTGCACATGCAGCAATTTTTGTGCCACATAGGCATGCAATATAGGTAGGAGAAATGGAGATCAACAAAGATCAATGGATCAAATAGAACCCATTCTGGTTCTATTGACAAAAAACTCTCAAAACGGCAAACGAATCTTTTAGGAAGTTTCCATAAAGCTTGGGCTAGTCACGAACATGCAACAATCCCAATAGAACCCTGTAATGCCCTGTTCTACGTTACACCTATTCATCTTGTGGCGATCAAGTGCTAAGCATGGAGTGTCGTTGTGCCTTCGTCAACCTCGATTGCTGACCATTATGACTATAATTGATAATTATTTCACAAGCTGTAAAATGATAATAATGATAATAATAATAATAATGACATTATGATTGTATTATCGATCAGCGATTGTATTTTATTATTACCTTCTTTATATCGATTGTTATCGATATCATCCTCTGTTATCGTTAAACTATCCTCTTGATTTGTTTTTCACTCCCGTTGATCGAGCCTCGTTGCGCAAATGAGGAAGAGTAGGTTTTGTGGTGGCGCCACAGTTTGGGAGTGGCGTTCGCGTAAATTTTTCTTTTAATCGCTCAACCCACCCACTTTTTCAGGAGATACAACATGGTCACGAGCCGATGCATGGCTAGTTAGCTTGACTGGGTGTTTTAGGCTTCAAGACTACACAAGCAGTTTGGAAATTAATAAACAAATTATATCTATCTTTACCTTTAATTGATATGTTACCTTAATTCTATTGTGACATTAATATTAATGTTTATATTAGTATGTTAATGAAAAGGGTAACATTAATACATTATTAAAATTATTAGTGTTAATATATATATATATATATATATGTATATATATATATATATATATAGACATATATGTATATATGTATATGTATATATATACATATATGTATATATATACATATACATATATACATATACTATATTACATATATATAAGATATTCTATATAGGTACTATATATATGTATATATATATATATATATATAATATATATATATATATATTATATATATATATATTATCTATATATATATATGCGGGTGTGGGTGGGGGTCTATTGTTAAAAAGGTTTGGGGAGGGGTGCCAACCCCACCCCCAACCGTTATTATATATAAAATGCAATTCAGAATATATATATACTCATTCTGAATTTCATTTTTTTTAGTTATCTAAATAAATAAAATAAATATATACATACATACTAATGTGTGTCTGTGTGTGTGTGTGTGTGTGTGTGTGTGTGTGTGTATTTAAATATATGCATTTTCTCAAAAACAAATAAATAGAGTTTTGATTTTTACCCAAATGGGTATATACTCAATGTATATACAATTAACCTACAAGAAAATACAAAAAAGAAAAAGAACAAAAATGAAGAACAAATAAAGAAAAGGGACCAAGACCCACAAAATAAATGAGTAGATCCTTTCCCATATCACAAAACTTAACAAATGAGAGCTTCCAATCCACTCTAATGGCCTCCATGACTTCATCTTCTCCTCCATTCTTCCTTAACCTACAAGTGAAAACAAGAGAAATGAGAGTTTTGATTTAGAAAATGAATATATGTCATTCCATAAGGACATATAGGGTTACTTCTACCAAACCTAAATCTAAGGGCTAGGAAAGATTAAATCTAAGGGTGTAGGATGAACCCTACAATCACTTAAGTGATGGGGTATTTAGGTGGGAATTTTTTAAAATAAAATATGTAATGTTAAATGGGGCCTAAGGGGTTAGACCATGTTGTGTACCCTTGATACCTTAGGTATTAAATCATGTTAATTTGTTTTATTTTAAAATTGGAGATTATTAATATTACCTAATAAAATGTTGAATTTAATTTGCAGCCATCCAATAAATAGATTTAATAAAACCCTTGGAGCTAAATACCAAAGAGTAAAATGGATTAATATTTGAATTAAGTAACGTAACTTAATAAGGGAAATCAAATCGAAATATTTTAATATGGTTAGGCCAATATTAACTAATTATTTTTTTGACCCAACTACCATTTAATAGTTTAAAATTTTGTAATCAGGATTTAATAAAAATCCAAACTAAGGCCTTGGAAGATTTCAAAAAAAATTATTCCATAATTTTTCCTGTTTGCTTTTGGGTTTCTTGGGGTTTTATGTGGGAAGAATGTGGGCATTACAAAAACTTAAAAACCTTGTTAAGAATTTTTTTTGAGCCAGGTTTCAAGTGGGACTCAGGCAGGTTGGATGCACTAGTGACAGTGAAACGAAATATTCAATAGCGGGTTTATCTATCATCCTCAAAGTTTCAATTTTTAGTGCCATACGTTATGCATGATAACACCCTCTTGCAACTTTCACCTAATTCCTTTTTGGCAATGCAAAAAATTATTTCATTGGTTTCTTGACCATATATGAAATTCTTTCAAAGGTTTCTTAGCAACAACAAAAAATGATATTTGAAAAAAAATTCTTGTTTTTTTCTCCCTAGAAGAAGATTTGAGTCCAGGTTGTGAAGTATGGGTTCTTCATGGTTCTATGGGATCAATCAGTCTTACTCCTACACTAGGTTTAGAGTGTAAATAATTTACTTAGACTAAATTACCCCCATGTGTGATTCATATTTGGGCAAGGTTCTTGTCTGCGCATAAAAAGTCCCTGGATGTTCTGGGAAGATGGACGTGCACATTGACCCATAGCACATACTACGAGATCTAGTTGATTTTTACCGCAGCCAGGATGTGTGTTAATGCACTCTGTTGGCTGTATATCCCCTGGAGGCCATTTACATCTGGTGATCTAGAGACGGGGTATTGGAGGGAAAAACTTATTTATTAGATATTCATCTGGTCTTCTGTAGTAAATACAGGAGAGTGGGCCGTGGGGATTTTGGATGCAAGGATAGAATAGTCTCCTCAACTACTATAGATGGATCAGAAGGATTGATATGGAGAAGCCAACATGAGATCCAAGGTGAATAGATGTGATTGTTGAGCGTAATGGGATCATTATTGATGTGGTAGTCTTAGATGTCGAGGTCCCTGAGCATTGTATTTCTAGGGGGTATTGGATCCATAGTATGCTTCGTAGTTCCTAGATTCCCCGGTGAGATGACGTGGACGCTGATTCCAACTCTATGCAGCAAGCGGAAGGAGACTCATCTAGTCCATATATTAGATCAATTATTGCTAGGTTTGGGAGTTGAAATCCCATGCAAATTCTACCTTTTGACATATATACCCCTCCTACATCCGTTATCAGAAATTACATTGTAGCGATCCACCAAGGAATACTGGGAACAGTTAATATATTATTTTCGAACGAGATGGAGGAATATCTGTTGAAAACGATTCTTTTAGAGTAGTATATCATTAGATTGAACTCCTGAACTGATTCTTTCGAAAATACCTACGGAGCTGAAACCCCCTTCGAATACATTAGTAAATAGACAATTTTCTCCTAAATCATTAGGACTTATAGAGTTTTGATATAATAGTTCCAAAAATAAAAGGTGAAGATGGATGGACACTAACGTCTTATATTTACTAGAACAATTCCGTTTAAGTATCCTTTTGTCACCCCGTTATGACTGGGATTTTTGGTCAAAGTAATCATTGTTCATCATATATCAGATGATTTATCCATTTAAGTATTTAAATTCACTAGATTATAAACTGTCATCTCTTACAAATGTGCATAGTACAATATCGATCTAATAGGAATGCCGCAGTGTGTTATAATGGTTTCATCCAAGAATTTAATGTGCTCATGTAATATTTCAAGCATGTTTCATGTTCTTTGAGTTTGAAATTCAAAGAACTATTTGTCCTTAGATTTTCACTTGGATATGCATGATCACTACAGTATAGTACTGATGTAGTTCAATATCTGTGAGTGGATTCATATCTTGATCCGAACAACTATAAGAAGATGAGGTTGTTGAACCTGATAGCACATGTGTCTACAATATAATATGTCCATAACTTTATTCCTTAGGACCTCATTTTCAATATGAGCTTGGTGTAGGACTAATAGGAATTTCTAATACTTGGATTATCCATCCAATAGGTGTAGAGAGTTCATTTATTCTCCTAGTCCATACATATGATGTTGTCCTCAATTTATGAAAATTTCATCCCATATTGCTAATAGTAATATTGTTACCTATCTTGCTAAAATACATGTCGACCCACATTTATAAAATTAAAAAATATGACATTTTTGTTGTACATAGTTGTGAGGATGTACAAAGTTCAAATGTTTCATTCTTAAATAGATGTCCAATGAATCTTTAAAAATTAGGATACTATGGATACTATTCTTCTAAAAAGTCCTGAAACATTTATGGAACCTCGTACATGGTCTTAGATAAATTTCTACCAAAGGGATTTTCTACATAACTAATAACACTAAAAAAATGGGGGAATCCCCTTGCACAGGTTGTTACTAATTCAACATTCAAGAATCATTGTTATCCAATTTGTCTGAGCACCACATTTGGGAAAAATTGATCAAACAAGATATTTCTACAGGAGAAATGGAGTAGGTGGTATAAACTATATTGTGCGAGCTCACTACTCGTACTTATCAAAATTCATGTTGTCAGATGGGATTGAGCATGGAAATGCACAATTGGCAAAGGAGTGGTAGAATCGAAAGTTCAAAGTTTTATTGAATAGAGGCAAAAGTGTGTCAAAATTTTGAATTTCCGAAATTTTGTTCCTCATCTCCATGGAAAAAACATGGAAAACTTAGAGTCCAAAAATAGTCTGGATGACAATTCTTATAGATTCATGCATTAGCTTGTTAAATTCCATTAAAATTAATAGGTTTCGGGGTTTCATGAACTTTTAGTCACGGATCTAGTCAGAAAAAGGCTACAAAAGGTCTGAAATATCATGAAGTAACTGAAGAGTCTGAAATTTCAGACTATTATAGGATGTGTGTCATGACTGATGAAATCGGTCAAATCTTAGGCGCAAAGTTATGGAATGAGGAAGAAAAAGTTATGAGAATATCCGAAGTCCAAAATTTTCTAATCATTTCAGACTTTGAGGGTTTTGTAGACCTCCAGAGGATGGTGCCATGGAGAAGTAGAGTTGCAAAGTGCTTGAGGAGCATGACCCAAATCATGGTTGAAAGGTCCAAGAATTTTGGAGTTTCAGAATTGCTCGAGGTTTCAGACTTCGGAGTTTCAGAAGTGCTTGAAGACCCGAAAGTTGCACGAAATTCCCCCTTCCAACTTCTGAAAGCCCGAAGGCACGAAAGGGTCTGACACATTTTAGACTTTCAGGTATGTTAGGATTTTGTTGAAGATCTTGGAAGAAGAGTTCGCGGATGAACAATGTTTACTTGGTCTAGGCCTAAAATAGACCCAATGTCCTAAAGTCTGAATTTTGGGATTTCTAATACGTTGCATGATTTTTCAGACTTTTAGAGCTGGGTAGGCCTTTTTTTACAGGACATGCACCTCGACCTATCAAAGATGGCCATCATCTTGTAGACAGGGAGCTCGGATTTCAGCAAGTTACATGAACTTATTTGGGGTGCCCTAGGTTCACTTTGTTATGGCCTACCAATTTGAGGTATGGGCTTCCAAGGTCCTAGTCACAACAAGGAATAGTACGTGGAGGCATTGTCATGGATTACCCATCAGTTATTTCTGCATGAAAACTTGCATTTCTTGGAGATGGTTGGAGCAACAATTTGGATTTCTTCTATGTTCCTTCTCCCATTCTTCTTAGTATATTGTAAGGAGGGTCATTTTTCTAAAATATTGGACATTTTTGTTTTACACCCTCCCTTCTTAAGAGCTTGTCTGTCAAGTGAATTTTTGAGAGTTTTCAAACCTCCCATGACAAGTTGTAAATGTAATCTTGCCTCTTGGCAGATCCTGTTAATGTAGATGTATCAGATTCTGGAGCAATAATACATGTCTGTCAAGAGATGATTTTGGTACCCTCTCAGGTGTTGATTACATTCATGAACTGATCTGCTCAATGTAGTTTGGTTAGGTCTAAACACGGTGGTTATATTGCTAGTTTTAACTGGTTTGATGTTTAATTGTAAAGTAGGTGTTCATGACATTCCTTTGGTGCATTTTACCCTTGAAATTTATTATTAGGTTTATGTTGGATGCAGGATATCTCTGAGACCCTATCTCCTGGTGGCAAGTTAGAGTAGATTTTAATGAGTAGATCGTACTGCAAATTGTATGTGTGCACCTGAACAGAGGAATAGGAACTGACCTTCATCCAGAGAGCTCTCTCGATTTCACCATAGTCCCATACTTTAGAGTTTTGAGATGCTCCATGTGAGATATGCTATCACATGTTTGAGAGTCTCATTTTTCATATTTTTACATATTTTTAGGGGGTGCTGTGCCTTACACATGTACAAACAGATTGACTGTCTTTGTGCCAAAAGTATTCTAGTGATTCTTGGTGAATATAAGTGATTGAATATGTAACGACCCAAAAATACCACACACACGATACAACACAGTGAAATACAGGATAACTTTTTTTTTTACTTGCTTGACACATAACACGACGTAACATGTCATCACCAAGGATACAACTAACACTGTGAACAACTTGATACAAGGATGGCCATAAAGGAAGCACAGAAGACGTTCACACCTATCAAGGACAATACATACATTTTTTATTTTATTTTCTTCTTCTTGACAAGACAACATGGAAGTCCAACCACATGACACACTTACATTTAGGGTACCCCATGAGGAAATTCTTATTAAATTTTCTTGTTAACTAAAATGTCTCTTAATTCTTAACTTATGTTCTTATAAAATTTCATGTAATGATTCACACAATTCTTTTCACAAGGGAGAACTTCTGTCTCTTTCAACTATTGACTAAATAGCTTAAGGCCAAGCTTTCTAAACTAGGATCATCAATTTTATGTCCAAGGCTTTTTTTATTCATTTGATTTTAGAACATTTTCCATTTCTTACAAGGTTAATTAAACTTACTCAAGTCACTAACACCTGTTCCACACCTCTATTGCACAGGTGAAGGCATAAGCTCCGATTGAGTGGAAAGTACCGCTTAGGGTTCATAACAATAGCCTTCTTGTTTAAGGATCAAATGTTGACCTTGCTTAAGAAATATCACCATGAATCAAGGCAAGGGTTAACAGAACAGGACAACAGAATTTAGCTTCAGGGTCACATGGTTTACCATCTGTCTTTTACTGAGGTTAAGAGTTTATCAAGATTGGTTAAATGTTCCATCTAGACTTTACTTAATTAAGTTTGACAAAGGAGTACATTTCAAACGATAGAGAGATATTTAAGGTTTTATTAATCAATTTCCCTCCTACTTATGGATTCTATGAAGAGTTCACGTGTGAATTACTGTTTATGATGTGTGAAAAGAATTATAATGTGGATGACATAGTGTTGGAGCATTGTGACATATTGTGATATGTAAGTGTATCAATGTGTTGTATGACTAGATTGATGTTAAAAGAAATGAGTTGTATCATGATGTTTTTACCATGTTTTGAAGAAATGTGTGTACCACCTTGTTATGTAGCAATGGATGTTACAGTTGGTATCAAAGCATAGGTTCATGCTCTCGAACCTATGGGCCGGATTGGTGTTATATGATGATGTTACATGGTGGTGGTGGTGTTACATGATGATGATTTATATTGGAAGAGTAATTTGCTTTAAACGTGATGTGATCCATGTCGTAATTGTGATATTGTGAATGCACTTGATGTGTATGTCACTATGTGCATGTTTGTGATCATGTTGGTATGTTGGGGATGGGAGTATTCTCTCTCCTTCTTATGGATTCTATGAAGAGTTCACGTGTGAATTACTGTTTGTGATGTGTGAAAAGAATTATAATGTGCATGACATAGTTTTGGAGCATTGTGACATATTGTGATATGTCACTATGTGCATGTTTGTGATCAATGTTGGTATGTTGGGGATGACTAGTATTGATCTCTCCTAAAAGAAATGATGTTGTATTCTATGAAGAGTTCACGTGTGAATTACCATTTGTGATGTGTGAAAAGAATTATAATGTGCATGACATAGTTTTGGAGCATTGTGACATATTGTGATATGTAAGTGTATCAATGTGTTTTATGACTAGATTGATTTTAAAAGAAATGAGTTGTATCATGATGTTTTTACCATGTTTTGAAGAAATGTGTGTACCACCTTGTTATGTAGCAATGGATGTTACAGAATACTTTAAGAGTGATGATGAATTATAATGGAATTTGAGGTGTTTTACACATTGCACATGAATTTTTTTTTGATTTAGTGAAGCTCTGAAAGTGTGATGAGGTGGCATGGTTGAGATCACAATTTGACCCTGTTTGACTAGTTTGGGACAACACTGCTTTGGTGAGAAGAATGATGTAGATGACTAATGTTTTGGGTTACATAATGTTTTATATAAACTTGAGACTGAATAGGGATGAATTTGGTTCCTAATAAATGAACTTAGTCATCTTGAATGAGTCAAAAATGGTGTAAACAAATTTAGTTTTGAAAATTGCTTCCTGTGCAGTTTCCTTTGATCAAGTGGATAATTGGTTCCATTTACATTGCTAGATGTTTCATGAGGTATAGAATTATTTTGTGTGTTTTAAAATTCATTGGATTTCCAAAACGTGGTTACATGGCATAGTTTAGGAGTTCTAGTTTGATTTTGAGCTTCATTAATAAAGACTGGTTTCTGGAAGTTCATGTTTTGAGTAGGAAATAATCATACTTGATGGTGATATGAAGAAAATGATTCGTACATAGTTCCTTGATTAGGTAGATGATGTTGTAAAGGTATGCTGGACATGTGTGAATAATTTGGAGGTATTATAAATCTTGAAGAACTCTTTGAATTCCTTGTTGAGCTTGGTAAAGGAGAATTTTATGTTTTGAGCCTAGTTGGGTTGTTCTTGTGTCTTGATGCAATTTAACACATACATGGGTACTTAATATGAATTTATATGAGCTTTTAGTTATCTTTTTGTGTTGTTGCGACTAACAATAACTCTCTATGGCCAACCTATGATGTTTATAATAATCAATCATGTATAAACATGTATGTAAATATTCATTTTTGAACAAGTGTTGGGAAAGAGAAAAGTGCGAGCAAGGGGAGAGAGTGAAATTTTTTCAAGGGCATCAAGAGATAGCTGAGAAAATATATTAATGTTTGAGTATTGTTGAAGAGCTGGTGTGCAAGAGAAGTTGTCTATTTCATTCCATAGTTGATCAAGTGTGAGAAAGTTAGGAAAAGATACATTTGAGGAGGGTTTGAAGGTGTGTGAGCTGAATTTGTGATATCTATTAGTTCTAGAAGCAACAATACATCATAGGTCTTCATATGAAGTTTGTTGAGTTGGTTCTTTATGACCTTAAAAGGTTGTATCCTCCTTTTAGGGTTGGTTCATCACCGAACTAAGGGTTGGTGCTCATTGTATGGTTTGTGCTCTACTAAACTAGGGGTTGATGCTCCTTGTGAATTTGGTCCTTCACTAAATTATTTTGAGTTGTGTAATATAATTAAAAATTTAGTGATTTTTCTTCCACTTGAGTGTTTCTCACTTATATCTTGTGTTCTTGTGCACTCTTTGATGATTATGCTCTTCTAGATGGTTGTTACATATTATTAAGATCACGTTAATACTTGGTTGAATGTTAAAGCATGTATTCTAGTTAATTTGAATTTTTTAAGTGTTTTGAAGGACTAATTCACTGCCCCCCACCCCCCGTCCCTATCAATCCATGGTTGTTCCAAAAATAATACTCATTTTCCTAATACAAGATGGTTAGGGATGTTTTAATCAATTGATTTTTTGGTTTGGGATCATGCTTTCCATATTTATTTTTAGAAGTTATTGGCCAAATATTTATCCAAGCTAATATATCATTTTGGTTTAATTTGTTTCTTAGGTTACCCCAGAGGGACAATTTTCTATGGTGGTAAAATGAGTAGTGTAACCAGTCAAAGTTTATTTCTATAGGAAAGCCACCATAGATAATGTAAGTCTCGGTGAGAGGATATAAGCTCTGCTAGATAAATTGCATGTAGATGTCCTTACATCCACTCAACAAATGTAATAAAAAATTGATTTTTATTCCACCATATTGGACTTTCTATCAACACCAAATCATCTTGATTTGACATTGTCATTATGATTATTCTAGCTAGATGAGGAAAGAGGAAAAACTGGTGGAAAGAGGACCTTAAAATGTTCTTGATTCTTAGGTCTTTTATGTTTTCTAAATGGGGGAAATGGGATGAACCTTGTTCTTAGTGTTATTGAGTAGAAGCAAGGTGATCTTGAGTGTGGAAAATGAAGAAATATCCAAAGTGTTTGAAATGTATTTGCACATCATAGATGTAGGGATGGGAAAATCATAAGCCAATGACATTTAAAAATTAATGACTAGCAAGGAATGATGATGTACTAGGTTCGGGCCATGTGCGATTTCTACCATGTAAATTTTTCAAATGTGTGGGAGGTGGCTAGTGGAATGGGAATGGTGATTTGGTTTTTGTGTGCTAATGGAGGGAGGCTTGATGGGGGGAGAAGTCTAGTCAGTCGACCAAGATAGTGGTGAGATTAGAAGAGCATGCTCTTTATGTCTAGGCCAGGCCTAGAAATTGACAGGATGTGGGTGGTTTTTTGTGATTTTAACCATATTTTAACCCTAAAAAATTTAGGTAGCCGTACAAAATGACACACTGAGAATTTAGAAAACCGTCTAAATTTTTAAATTGTCCTCTACAAATATGCACGTGCGTGTGTGTGTGTGTGTGTTTTTATAAAATAAACATAAAAATATATCTAATTTTTGAAAGAATTTACAATCTCCTAATAGAGCTACGCGTTCAACAAATTTTTATTTGACATGCAAAAAAAATTTAAAATTCCAGGCCTGGTCTAGACCCTTTTTCTTAACGAATGACTCTTTTGATATGGAAAAAAGTGGTGATAATAATTGTTTGTTCCACTTTTATGAATCCTTAAAAGTATAGATGTAAATACTATAGTTCTTTTTTTAAATAGCAGCATACTTCTAAACATTGTATTATGTAATTCTCTTTAACAATATACAAATTCATAGGCGATAGAAATCATTGGTGCTGTTTTTTTAAATATCTTTCTGTCTTGGTAGAGTCTAAATTATTAAGGAGTAGTTGTTGATAACATATAAACTATGAATACGTTTGGCTATGAAGGAAAATAAATTTATAGTGATGCTTATCTTGGAGGTATCATATGCCGAAAAACAGATGGTAACAGACATCATCAAAACATGGAAAGAAAAGGCTGAAGTATAGGATTGTACACATTCTTAAAAAAATTTACTTCGAAGAATAACAAAATAAATAATTAAATCAATAACCACTCAACCCATGCTTTTATACTGAAGAAGAGTAACATAAAGAAACAGAAGTTTGCAAGCATAAATGTTCCGACCATCAACTGCCATCGGACGTTAAATGGATTCGATGAAGGATTCAGACAGATTTCGTGTAGTTTTATTGGGGTAAACATTTTCTATTGATTGTTTATTATTACATTGAAGTGTTTAATAAATAAATAAAAATGTTGATAGTACAATTGATAATTGGGTTAGTATTTATCTTAATTATGTGGAGAGGTATTTCCACAATATCAATCTCATGGTGTAATGGCATAAATTGTTCAAGTTTATTTTTTAACATTAAATTTGATATCTATTTGAATGCAATATAACTATTTACCCTTAAATTTAACATTCAACGTTACAATTTATCTTTATAATAAGATAAACAATTTATAAATTTTCTATTGTTAACAATCTTATAGCTCTTCGTAAAATAATCTAACAGAAACTAACAATGAAACATGAAATTCCAGGTACCTTTGACTGTTAAGTGACAGTTCAATTTATCCATTTTACAGTAAATTTACAATTACTAAATAGCACAATCATTTTTTTATTGCTACTATTGTAAATAGTATAACAAAAAACTAACAAGGAAACACAAAATTTCAATTATATTTATGCATAGTATGCATATCATGTATATATTTCAAAAAAGGAACAAATACAAGGAGTTTAATATGGATATGCAAACAAGTTTAACAAATAATATTTTCTATATGTATATTCACACCTAAACATCACCATGTATTGTTTGAAGTTTAGGTGAGAATGTATTGACCTAAAACTGAGGGAAAACCGACTTTGAAATAGAGTAAATATACCACAAATTATTCAGAGAACAAAAAATCAGCACAACAAATCTGTATACAAGAACAAGGATCGATCTACACTGCACCGACGCCTATATACATCAGCACTACGAGTAGATATACCACAGATAACCCGGGGGAACAAAAAAGAATCACAAGTATATTAACAGGAATACATAATATAATGAGAGGCGGCCGTAGCAACGGTGGGAGAGTTAAAAGGAAGAAATAATAACAAGACGGCCTGGAAAAACAGTGGAGCAATGGATTAAATTGTATGGGACAACACTCCTATGTTTGCAACATTTGAAGGCATCAGAGCCAATACAATCAGCACTACAAGTATAGAAACAGGAACACACAATATAATGAGAGGCGGCGGCGGCAATGGAGGGAGCATTAAAGGAAGAAATAATAATAATACGGCCAGGAAAAACAGTGCAGCAATGGATTCAACACTCAAGTACGGGACAACATATGAACCATTGCGAGGAACTTTCATTGTGGTCCCCAAATACTCTATTCAAAGATTTCAAAGGATAAAAAATTCATGAAATTTCTCAATTCGCACTCCAGATTAGAAATTCTTTCGGCATCAAGATATTCAGTGTGAAAAATCATGGTTAACACCAACTTACGGAAAATATAATTCCATGTGAACCAAAATCCAGTCAAGGAAACCTCCAAAATGCCTAAAAAGACCAGAAGTCTGTCGATCTTTTCTCAGGAAGGTCTCGTCTGTCTTCATAAGAGGCTTTTCTGGTAAACCTTCATAAAGTGGGCACAAATGTTCCCGAAAGTCCAACGAATCTTCTATATAATTTCACATTTCTGCTGTTCAATGAATTCAGGCAACAAAAAAGCCGAACAGTCCAATCCGCACAAAATCGCGGACGCTGTCTGGTCCAATTTCTAAGCTTTACAGTCAGCAGTGGAAAATCGTGGCATTGAATTTCAGTTTCATGCTTTTTCTTGCTTTTTAAAGAGAAACAATTATGCATGCAATATGTTAAAACTACGCGCGGTTGAGAAAACCATGTCCCGCTAAGCATGTTGAGGGCGAGGCATACGAAAAAGGTCGACTGACAGCGAAACTCTGGACGAATTCATTGAAACAAAGATAGCTATCATTGATGTCTGATTTTATTTTTACCTACACAAAAGTTAGAGTAGACTTGCTTTTATTCTGTCGTTTCGAGTTTGCAAAGGTATGTAAGACTTTTGTATATTTTATTGTGATAGGTTGTTTAATATAGTATTAACAGTAAATGAGTTATGGTCCAATGGTATGCATGATGGTGTAAAAGGTGTTGTCTAGTCATTCATCGCTGTTCCATTCCTAAGAGATACCAAGTAATAAGGGATGAAGTCAGGATCGTATCCCGGCTGATTTTGGAAGAATGGAAATCCCTCATTCCTTTATAGCTAAACGTAAGAATTATGTGCAACTCATCCATGCAATTTCATATTCAAACACTATATATATAAGCTCATGTTATTCACAAGGGCTCTAGGACTCTTTGTATGTGTAAGTGTTCCTAGGAATTGCATAAAAGTTGCAAGATATAGTGTAAGGGATAAAAAAGTAGATTTAAGTTGTTTTGTAATGTATACGGTAACATATTTTGTTTTGTACACATTAGAATGCAAAAGGATAACGATTGAATTTTAGATTTTAAAATAATGAATAGAAAAGAACTTCAATATTCATAAACATGAAAAATCAAACAACTCACAACCATAACCAAATTGCCATAAACAACCCTCTAATGCCCACTTCCCTACGACACTTAGTTGATTTCTATTTTGAGTTATGCAGACTTTGGATATGGACATGACTTATACTTATGTTGATTAGCATGATGTTTTGTGACTAGATGCATTTGGATGATGATTGGATTTTGTTTTCAGTATGATCTACACTGACTCATGGACAGACTATTGGATACCGATATTATTTTTATATGGATATATTGCATGTGTTCTAACATTGGATTTCTTTGCCATGATGAGTAGAATGTAGTTGTTGAATTTACATTACTACAATTTTGGATAATGATGAAATGCGTAATTAAGTTGTGATTTAGACCTAGAAATAATGATTGATTGAATTACGTATAGATGTTAATAAATTTCATGCATATGATTATTTTAGACATTTTGACATGGCCGCAAGGCCGAAGGAGGTATTTTGTATTTTGCAGGAAACACAGCATGATCACAACCATGAGGGGGATTGGGAACCAAACACAACAGGATGTCGGCTGGTTACAACTTTTGGTCGTCAAGGCAACTAGTGAATTGTATTGTGTTACCTTTGTTCTTCTATGTGTTAAGAAAAAGAAATTTCCATGAGGGGGAAATTTTCTAATGTGACCAAGGGGGTAAGAATTTTATTTACTTGTTTTAACTTACTTTAGTAGGTGATTTTATTTGTGATATCTTTTTAAAATTTCTTTTGCTAAGTATGTTTAGAATTAATTTAACACCTTGTTTTAAATTTTAAGTTTTGGAGGGAAGTCTAGTGGATGTAATTAATTTTGATGGTTGGCTCCTTGAGCCTTGTGTTTCCTCATGTATTGAATGCTTGTTTTAAGTGTTGACCACTCCAAATCCTTTGAATCTCGAATTTGAGATTTAGGGCAATTTTGGGGGACTTGTGGGACAAGTTGAACTTGTCCCACACTTCCCAAAACCCCTTACCAACCATATCTATGGGTTGGGAATCCAAAAAGGGGATTATTTATTGTTTTGGGAAGGGAAATATGACTTTGGAGTGCATTTTTCTTCCTTTTGCATTTATTTGTGCCTTAAGACACATGGGAAGGGATGGATGTGGAAAAGAGATGTCATTCAACCCAACCACCCATTTATGGTGGTTTGGGATTTTAGTTGACTAAAGGGAGGTGGTCTTGAGGATGTGTGAGGTGGCATCCAACAAGGAGCCACATCACCCTCACTCTTCATTTTGCCTATTTATGGAAACTTCCTCTCTTGTTGAGGGGGTTGGAGGTTTTTGTGGAGGAGTTCTTTTCTTTTATTTTTGAGAGGAAAGAATTGGGAGAAAGAGAAAAGAAGGAGCTTGGACTTGCATGCTTGGGATTGTTTTTAGAGGGAGCTTGTGCATAGCTTCTTGGTTTAGGCTTCTCCAATGGAGAGGTAGGAAACCTTCTCTTTTTTGTTGCTTTCATATTGTTGTTGATGCTAAAATTGTGAATAATGTATGTTTACTTTTGTGTATTGTGAAAATGGATAGAGTGCTTAATGTGTAGTGTAGGAGAGGTCTATGGGAAAACTCATGAGGGAGGCATAAGAGTAGAATAGGATATTGTGGAGGGAGTTTGAGAGGAATGCCCATCTTGGGCAAGAATGTTCACATTCTTACCTTGTTCTTGAGGGAGCCATAAGAGGAGGGAGGCATAAGAGTATGGGAGGAAAAAGGGGTACTTGAGGGAGGCATAGGAGTCATAGGGGCTTGAGTTTTATTGTGGAGGGTTTTGGATGGGCATCTCATCTCAATGGGGAGCCATAAGGAAAACTTTCCCATAGTTCCTTCTCTTGTTGGCTTGGATGAAAGCCTTGTTGTGAAATGTTTGGTGTTATTTTTGTGTTTCTTTGTTTCTTCTATTTTAGCTTTGAATGTTGTGAAGAAATTGTATTGTGGAAGCAAGTATTGTTGCCTTGAGTTGGAGACCACCCTTCATTGTGTTGTGTTTGGGGCTTGGGGGTCAATGGAGGAGATTGCTTCTCTTCTCCATTGAGTTTTGGTTAGGAGGAGAGTGTTGCCTCTCCCCCTAACTTGGTTGTGATTTGAGCTACTTGGAACTTGGAGCATGGATGAAGAACAACTTGATACACAAAGCGCTGACTGTCATAGTGAATACGTAAATTGTTGCAATGCTTACAAAGATTTCAGACGTTTTTTTTTACAGATTAGGACATTGCGAGTGGTCTTAGCTTCACAAATATCAAGCTACATGGCAGGCCTCGCCACTGCCCAAACAAGTGTGAAGTTAGTCTGAAAATCAAGACCAGTCAATCACCCTTAAATCGTGTCTAAGAGAATAACTGCTAATATAAAAAAAAATGATGATACGTTTTAGTAGATATGCCTGATAGACAACTTAATACACAAAGCACTAACTGCCGCAGCGAATATTTAAATTCAGAGAGCAGCATAGTTTAAAAGGCCGTGGGTTTAGGCACCCCCTCTGCCTGTCCCTCTACGCAGACATCTCTGGAGATCCCCGCCAGACGCACACCTTGCAGCACCCAATGAAAGTGGATGTAACTCCTCCCCTCTCGCGCCTAGGACAACATCCAGCAACAGGCCGACCGTGTCCCATGCACTTGGGATTGTATTTTTTTAACCTCCTTGTAGTGTGCACAGCCGTGGGTAGTTGAAACTGGTAAAAATACCTATCACATGTGCCTGTAGCTTCCCTCTTGACCACCATGTGAGTCTCCAGGGGGCCAGTACATGCCTTGGACAGGTGGCTGTGACCAACTGTATGGAGTTGGGATTTTTCCCACCAGAGTGAATTAAATGAAAACAAAGAGGTCATGCGGCATTAACAAAGACAGTGGGGTTTTGCGCGCCCACCAGAGGATGTCTTAATGGTGCCGATAGTTGGTTTGAGTGATTACCCAGGTGTTCGAACCAACGGAGGTAATCATGGTTGAAAGACTTTTCCCCCCTATTGGACCCCCTGGTTATTAACATTAAATTTTCAAAATGTAGGTATAATCACATAGACTGATTTGTGTTTAAATTTGTTAATACCTATATATGGTATATATATATATATATATATATATATATATATATATATATATATATATATATATAAACCACCTATATTACCAGTGTCTAATCCCATGTTGAATATAATTATCTCACCGCAACCAAATCACATTTTATACCAGGGACCTCCGTTTCTAACATATACGAATTAGCTTTAAACAAATGCCCAAACAATTCTTGATTAAACTTAGCCAGCCAATGCATTTCACTAGAGTGAATGATGTCAAATTTTAAATCAAATTGAACCAATTTATAAATAACGATCGTAGTATTTTCCTTGTTTTTGCATATCAAGCTAAGTTGACTGTAGACGAGTTTCTACGAGTATTACTTAGTCAATATCTGAATCCACATAAACCAAGTAAAGTATAGTGTTCTTCAAACAACTAATCAAGTGAATATCATTCGACTGAATATTAACTCATTTTTATGTGAGGAAAAGAATACAATAAAATAACTTAATGACGTAATAACAAATCTTATCTCTGTTGAATGCATGATTTCTATGAATCATATAGTAAACATAAGTTTTTTTTTTTAAAAATTGTTGCATTTTCGGGTTGTATGGATTGAGGCGCGGCGTCGTCATTGTGAGCGTGGCGTCGTCTTTTAGCGGCGTTACAGTTTTGATATTAGAGCCAGGGGTTTGAAGCTGGGAGCCTTGGGCACACGTAGGAAAACGTGAGAACAAGAACACTTCAACTTAGTGCAGAAGAGCTGACACTTGTAAAAAAAATAAACCCATAATGTTGATAATTATAGTGAGCAGCAAATTTTAAAAACTAGCACAAGACCTAGAACGATGAACTAACTCTCGCCTTGATCTGTGCATGAGGCGTGGATTGGGCGAGGGGTCTCTTCACATAGACCTAGACATACCACCGCCAAAGCAGGCCGTAGCAACCCTTCTGCCTCAGATTTTGCAAACACTCCAGGATGTCAATGCCGCTATACGCAGAGAGCCCTTGGGAGGATGACTTGCTAGACATAGTTTGGAGCCATTAGTAGATGCCCAGGCATCCCCTCGACACAGTGAGGAGCACAGAGGAGAGAATTTCCATGCAGATTCGGCTAGGGCAGAGTCACCACAGAGCGGACATGGGGACAGGATCTCAAGACACAGGGACAGGTCTCGGAGCCCTAGACAGAGGGAGGAGCATTCAGATAGACCTAGGATTTGTCACCATGCGTCAGCTACAGATCATATCAGGGTGTTCTTGAAGCTGCGACCATCTCACTATTCAGGTGATACAGGCAGTTTTTAGGCAAATCTCTGATTGGTGAGCTTGAGTGGATGCTTCAAGCTCTGTCCTTGTAGTAGCAACACAAAATCTCGTGTTGCAATCCATCTTCTGAAGGATGGAGCAGGAGTCTGGTGGAGGACCGAGGAGTAGAAACTCCATGTTGACTCAGAGACGATTACCTAGGAGTTGTTTGAGGAGCGTTTCAGGAGCAGGTATTTACCCAGGAGATTTATTCAGCAGTGCATAGACGAGTTTCATGACCTCCGCCAGGCATCGATGACAGTAGCTGAGTATGAGAGTCGATTTCTGGACCTACTCTAGTATGTCGACTATATGCAGGATGAGTAGGTACAGATTCACAGGTTCATCTCGAGGCCCTGAACTTGGATCTAGGTGGCACAATGCGCATTCACTACCCACAGACGTTAGTAGAGGCCGTGGAGAAGGCCTATATTGCAGAGGAGACACGGCGGAAGACACAGTAGGCTAGAGACAGAGTTCGGATCCGTATCTCAGCAGATGCAGGATAGTAGGTCGAAGGGGTCAATTCCTCCTCCACGAGGTGGACAGAGTTCAGGGCAAGCTTCATTTAGGCCACCACAGTAGCAGCAGCAGCAGCAGACCCAGCCCACCTTACCGACCTCCTCAGAGATTCGATGCACAGAGAGGACGTAGTATGGGGCCTCCTCCTATAGGTCCCATCAGGATAAAGGGTGCACAGAGAACTCAGTCAGTAGGAGCTTGTCAGCAGAGACCTCAAAATTCCATAACCGGATCGTCAGGATCTATATCTCAATCATCTAGAATACCAGCCAAAGCTGCTTCCCACTGGAGAGGACCAGGAAGCTGTTATGGTTGCGGTGTTGTTGGACATCTTTGGAGAGATTGCCCACATAACCCTACCAAGGGTAAGACACAGAGCTCAGAGCCTACTGTTGGAGATATGGCACGGAGTCATCGGATCTACGCAGTGGTCGAGAACCGCCAGGCTGAGCATCAGAGTACTATGATTGAGACGATAGGTAGTGTTGGTGGTATTTCCACCTCTATATTATTTGATTCTGGTTCTTCTGATTATTTTATTGCACCATCTTTAGTAGAGCATTGTAGGCTGGTGGCAGTTAGGCAGGGCCGTAGTTGGGACATTGAGATGGCTTCTGGAGCCAAGATTTCTGTAGACTCCTTAGTCAAGGAGTGTGTAGTGGATTTGGGACCCTTCACCACTACTTCTGATCTTCGGATCCTTCCATTAGGATCTTATGGCATCATTTTAGGCATGGATTGGTTGTCCGCTCACAGAGCTAGAGTGGATTGTTACCATAATACTATTGCTTGCATAGATGATCTTGGAGTAGAGTCAGTGATATCAGGAGTTAGGAGGGTCGTATCCATTCGCACTATCTCCGCTATGTAGCTTAAGCGGTGTGCGCGACAGGGTTGTCAGATGTTTGCTATTATGGTCAGTGACAGATCAGAGGATGAGTCGAGAGGACCTTCCCTCGACGATCATCCTATCTTGTCAGAGTTTGCCGATGTGTTCCCAGGGGAGCTACTGGGATTACCTCCCCCACGTGAGATCGACTTCCATATAGATCTAGTTCCAGGTGCAGAGCCTATCTCACGAGCACCCTATCGGATGACTACTCCTGAGTTATGTGAGCTCAAGTTGTAGCTTGAGGACCTTCTGGAGAAAGGACTAATCCGTCCTAGTGTATCCCCTTGGGGTGCACTAGTTATCTTCGTGAAGAAGAAGGATGGATCTCTTCGGTTGTGTATAGACTACTGTCAGCTGAATAAACTAACGATCAAGAATCGTTACCCCCTTCCACGCATTGATGATTTATTTGATCAGATGAAGGGGGCTACAGTTTTTTCTAAGATAGATCTCAAGTCAGGATACCATCAGCTCAGGATTGCGGAGACAGATATTCACAAGACAACTTTCCGCACGAGATATGGCCACTGCGAGTTCATAGTGGTACCTTTCGGTTTGACGAATGCCCACGCAGTGTTTATGAGTTTGATGAATGGGGTATTCAAGACCTTCCTTGATGGCTTCATGCTCATCTTCCTTGATGACATTCTAGTTTACTCACACACACGTGAGGACCATGAGGAGCACCTTTTCCAGGTTCTTCAGTGTCTTCGCAAGCAGCGCCTTTACGGGAACTTGGAGAAGTGCACACATTCTTTCAGCCTGAGGTGTAGTATTTGGGCCACATCATTTCAGGGGAAGGTATCCCAGTCGATCCTTCCAAGATTCGTGCCATCATGGATTGGCCAACACCCATTAGTGTGACTGAGGTGCATAGTTTCATGTGTCTAGCAGGATACTACAGGAGGTTTGTTCAGGATTTTTCCTGGATTGCGCACCCCATCACTTCTCTTCAGCGGAAAGGGAAGAAGTTTTTATGGTCAGATAGATGTGAGTAGGCCTTCAGTACACTGAAGGGATGCCTTACGAGAGCACCTATCCTTGCAGTGCCAGATCCTCATGGAGATTTTTTCATATGCACAGATGCTTCCTTGGAAGGACTTGGAGGAGTATTAATGCTGGAGGGTAGAGTAGTTGCCTTTGAGTCCCACAAACTCAAGGATTATGAGCTCAATTATCCAACCCATGACCTTGAGCTTGCAGTAGTGGTACATGCCTTAGTGTGGTGGAGACATTTTCTTCTCGGCCGGAGATTTACACTAAGGACTGATCACTTGAGTCTTCGCCACCTCTTCACACAGCCCAATCTCAACACTTGTCAGCGGCGTTGTATGGAGTTACTCTGTGAGTATGACATGGAGATATAACATGTGAAAGGGAAGGAGAATGTGGTTGCAGATGCCTTGAGTAGGCGGAGACATGTGGCTATGGCCACCTCAGTGGGCACAGATTTACGGAGTAGGATCTTACAGCAGCTTCCTCAGGATAGTTTCTACCTTGCAGTCAGAGCAGAGATTGAGTCTTAGAGACCCCTGGAGGGGAGATTTGATGGATTTTCTCTAGAGGCAGATGGCCTTCTCAGACACAGAGGTCAGATTTATGTTCCTAGAGATGGAGGCTTGAGACATGACATTTTGACATAGGCTCATCGTGCACCTTACTCAGCCCATCCCGGGTGAAGAAGATGCACGCCACCTTGAGACAGTTGTGTTTTTGGAGAGGACTTCTGGGAGACATAGCCTCATTTGTATCCCGCTGTTTAGAGTGCCAGAGGGTAAAGGCCGAGCATCAGCATCCAGCTGGCCTCCTCTATCCTCACTCCATACCAGAGTGGAAGTGGGACACCATTTCTATGGACTTCATTGTTGGGTTGCCGACGTCGAGATACCACCACGATGCCATCATGGTCACGGTGGATAAATTAACGAAGGTAGCTCACTTTTCTCCAGTGAAGACTACCTACATGGGTAGTGCAGTAGCACGAGTATATCTTGATGAGATTGTTAGACTACATGGGATTCCACGGAAGATCATTTGCGACCACGACCCTTTATATACTTCCCATTTCTAGAACACCATGCAGTATGCCCTCGGGACGAGGATTAATTTCAGCACAGCTTATCACCCTGAGACAGATGGACAGACAGAGAGGGTGAATCAAATTTTGGAGGACATGCTCAGGATGTACGTAATGGATCATCAGTCAAGATGGGAGGAGTATCTGTATTTGGTGGAGTTTTCCTACAATAATAGTTTTCAGAGTTCTATAGGCATGGCTCCCTTTCAGGCATTATATGGTAGAGAGTGCAGGACACCTCTTAGCTGGGATAGGATTGAGGATAGGGTTTCTCTTGGGCCAACATTATTACAGGACATGGAGCAGCAGGTTGCCTTGATCAGACAGAGATTGCAGGAGGCACAGGATACACAGAAGAAGTATGTAGACCAGCATAGGATAGATCGCAATTTTGAGGTAGGCACGAAGGTGTTTCTTCATGTCAGACCACATAAGAATCCTATCCGTTACGGAAAATGTTCTAAGCATGCTCCTAGATTTGTGGGTCCCTTTGAGATCTTGGAGCGCCTCGGCCCCTTAGCCTATCGTCTACCACTGCCACCTAGCTTATCGCGTGTCCATGATGTATTTCATGTTTCTATGCTTAGGAGATATATTTCTGATCCTTCTCATGTGCTAGATTGGACTACATTGTAGGTGCAGGATCAGGGGCAGGTGATGGTGGAGCCCATGCACATTTTAGATCGCAGGACCCTGGGCCTTCATGGCAAAGAGATTGATCAAGTTCGGGTCCAATGGGACAGGTACGATAAGACTACTGCTACTTGGGAAGATGCTACATCATTGCGAGCTCAGTTTCCACACTTATTTCAGTGACTTCCAGGAGGAAGTCTAATCTAAGGGGAGGGGGATGTAATGCCCACTTCCCTATGACACTTAGTTGATTTCCATTTTGAGTTATGCAGACTTTGGATATGGACATGACATATACTTATGTTGATTAGCATGATGTTTTGTGACTAGATGCATTTGGATGATGATTGGATTTTGTTTTTAGTATGATCTACACTGACTCATGGATAGACTATTGGATACCGATATTATTTTTATATGGATATATTGCATGTGTTCTAACATTGGATTTCTTCGCCATGATGAGTAGAATGTAGTTGTTGAATTTACATTACTACAATTTTAGATAATGATGAAATGCATAATTAAGTTGTGATTTAGACCTAGAAATAATGATTGATTGAATTACGTATAGATGTTAATAAATTTCATGCATATGATTATTTTGGACATTTTGACATGGCCGCAAGGCCGAAGGAGGTATTTTGTATTTTGCAGGAAACACAGCATGATCACAACCATGAGGGGGATTGGGAACCAAACACAACAGGATGTCGGGTGGTTACAACTTTTGGTCTTCAACGCAACTAGTGAATTGTATTGTGTTACCTTTGTTCTTCTATGTGTTATGAAAAATTTCCATGAGGGGGAAATTTTCTAATGTGACCAAGGGGGTAAGAATTTTATTTACTTGTTTTAACTTACTTTAGTAGGTGATTTTATTTGTGATATCTTTTTAAAATTTCTTTTGCTAAGTATGTTTAGAATTAATTTAACACCTTGTTTTAAATTTTAAGTTTTGGAGGGAAGTCTAGTGGATGTAATTAATTTTGATGGTTGGCTCCTTGAGCCTTGTGTTTCCTCATGTATTGAATGCTTGTTTTGAGTGTTGACCACTCCAAATCCTTTGAATCTCGAATTTGAGATTTAGGACAATTTTGGGGGACTTGTGGGACAAGTTGAACTTGTCCCACACTTCCCAAAACCCCTTACCAACCATATCTATGGGTTGGGAATCCAAAAAGGGGATTATTTATTGTTTTGGGAAGGGAAATATGACTTTGGAGTGCATTTTTCTTCCTTTTGCATTTATTTGTGCCTTAAGACACATGGGAAGGGATGGATGTGGAAAAGAGATGTCATTCAACCCAACTACCCGTTTATAGTGTTTTGGGATTTTAGTTGACTAAAGGGAGGTGGTCTTGAGGATGTGTGAGGTGGCATCCAACAAAGAGCCACATCACCCTCACTCTTCCTTTTGCCTATTTATGGAAACTTCCTCTCTTGCTGAGGGGGTTGGAGGTTTTTGTGGAGGAGTTCTTTTCTTTTATTTTTGAGAGGAAAGAATTGGGAGAAAGAGAAAAGAAGGAGCTTGGACTTGCATGCTTGGGATTGTTTTTAGAGGGAGCTTGTGCATAGCTTCTTGGTTTAGGCTTCTCCAATGGAGAGGTAGGAAACCTTCTCTTTTTTGTTGCTTTCATATTGTTGTTGATGCTAAAATTGTGAATAATGTATGTTTACTTTTGTGTATTGTGAAAATGGATAGAGTGCTTAATGTGTAGTGTAGGAGAGGTCTATGGGAAAACTCATGAGGGAGGCATAAGAGTAGAATAGGATATTGTGGAGGGAGTTTGAGAGGGATGCCCATCTTGGGTAAGAATGTTCACATTCTTACCTTGTTCTTGAGGGAGCCATAAGAGGAGGGAGGCATAAGAGTATGGGAGGAAAAAGGGGTACTTGAGGGAGGCATAAGAGTCATAGGGGCTTGAGTTTTATTGTGGAGGGTTTTGGATGGGCATCTCATCTCAATGGGGAGGCATAAGGAAAACTTTCCCATAGTTCCTTCTCTTGTTGGCTTGGATGAAAGCCTTGTTGTGAAATGTTTGGTGTTATTTTTGTGTCTCTTTGTTTCTTCTATTTTAGCTTTGAATGCTGTGAAAATTATATTTTGGAAGCAAGTATTATTGCCTTGAGTTGGAGACCACCCTTCATTGTGTTGTGTTTGGGGCTCGGGGGTCAATGGAGGAGATTGCTTCTCTTCTCCATTGAGTTTTGGTTGGGAGGAGAGTGTTGCCTCTCCCCCTATCTTGGTTGTGATTTGAGCTACTTGGAACTTGGAGCATGGATGAAGAACAACTTGATACACAAAGCGCTGACTGTCACAGCGAATACGTAAATTGTTGCAATGCTTACAAAGATTTCAAACATTTTTTTTTTACAGATTAGGACATAGTGAGTGGTCTTAGCTTCACAAATATCAAGCTACATGGTAGGCCTTGCCACTACCCAAACAAGTGTGAAGTTAGTCTGAAAATCAAGACCAGTCAATCACCCTTAAATCGTGTCTAAGAGAATAACTGCTAATATAAAAAAAAATGATGATACGTTTCAGTAGATATGCCTGATAGACAACTTAATACGCAAAGCACTAACTGCCACAGCGAATATTTAAATTCAGAGAGTAGCATAGTTTAAAAGGCCGCCGGTTTAGGTGCCCCCTCTGCTTGTCCCTCTACACAGACATCTCTGGAGATCCCCGCCAGATGCACACCTTGCAGCACCCAATGAAAGTGGATGTAACTCCTCCCCTCTCGCACCTAGCTTCATACTGCACACCCTTTCCTATCCCATGCGCCTGGGACTGTATTTTTTTTACCTCCTTGCAGTGTGCACGGCCATGGGCAGTTGAAACTGGTAAAAACACCTATCACATGCACCTGTAGCTTCGCTCTTCACCACCATGTGGTCTCCACGCGGCCATAACAACCTTGGACAACGGGCCAACTGTGTGGAGTTGGGATTTGCAAATCAGAGAGAATTAAATGAAAATAAAGAAAACATGCGGTCAGCAAGGAGAGCAGTCTGCACACAAGGAGAGGAGGTCTTAATGGTGGATAGGTGGTTGGAGTGATCACGCACCGCCCCAACCAACAAATTTAAACATGGTTGAAAGACTTTTCCCCCCGATTAGACCCTTGATTATTAATTTTCAAATTTCAAAATGTAGGTATAATCACATAGACTGATTTGTGTTTAAATTTGTTAATATATATATATAAACCACCTATATTAAAAGTGTCTAATCCCTTTTAAGAGATATCTAAGAAACAAAATCACATAGTATACCAGGGAGTCTTTTCTAACATAAACGAAATACCATAAAAATGCCCAAACTATTCATGATCTAACTTAGCCATTCATTGCATTTCACTACAGTCAAAAATTTGAATTGGAAATTAAATTGAACTTAAGAAATGATCGTAGTATTTTCCTTTTTTTTTAATATCAACTAAGTTCCTGTAGAGAGTTTCTAAATATTACTTAGTCAATATCTGAATCCACATAAACAAAGTAAAGTATAGTGTTCTTCAAACAACTAATCAAGTGAATATCATTCGAATGAATACTAACCTTATCCAAGTGAGGAAAATAATACAATAAAATAACAAATGAGTAATACACATGTTATCCTCATAACATATTTCTACAATCATATAGTAAAGTAATTTACAAAAAAAAAAAATTGTCGCATTTTCAGGTTACTGGATTGTGGCGCGGCGTCGTCGTCGGGAGCGTGGCGTCGTCTTTTTGCGGCGTTACAAACCCTAGAAAAGCATAGGTCAACACAAACTTTCCAACACTTTTGATTATGAAATTATTCACCGATTACATGTATTTATGGATTTGCATAGTCGCATGCTTTTATAAAAATAAGATAATTACAAAAAATAGAAATACTACTATTTTCATTATAATCCAAACTAAGTGTAAAGCATGCATAACATGACTTCATTCTAGTTTCAAAATACGTGAACAAATCTACTTTTAACTCTAGCCATTGCATGGTTTTTTCCTATTTCTACCTAAATTCGCTGCATGAATAAACATAACTACACTAAAAATAAACTCGTCATTAGTTAACTAACATTATCCCCCTTGATGTTGAGTGGACTAATAACTCCATCTCGGATTTTAAAAATTGAACTTTTGTATGAACTTTAGTGAAGATATCTACAAGTTGTTCTTTGGTGTTTATATACTTCAACTATCTCTTTCTTCTACAAAAAATATCAAATGAAGTGGTACATTAAATCAAAATGCTTTGGTTTGCTATGATGGAATGAATTCTTGATTAATTTTTTAGCACTTGTGTTATCACAAAAAATTACTAAATGTTGATTTTGTTGTTCCCTAATTTCTTCTAAACCTTTCTTGAGCCATAATGTTTGTCTACCTACTGAAATATATGTAATATATTGTCTTTCAATAAATGAAAGAGAAATTGGGATTTACTTCTTTAAACTCCATGTAACCAAACCCAAACAAAGGAAAAAAAATCCGAATGTTGACTTTCGGTCATCCAATCTACCTCCCCATTCAAACTCACTATAACGAGCAAGTTCATGATTAGATTAGCATAATAATGAATACCAATGTTACGCCCTTAACCTATTGCTTGTATTAGGATATTATTAGCTGCTTTGTGGCTTACCATATCAATTTATTATGTCATTTATACTTTCTCATGCTTAGTAGGTCGGCCTTGGTGATGGCCATGACAAATGAATAGTATATATAGGGGTTAATAGGTAGTAGTTGGGGATCATATTGAGTATTTGCATCTTATTGTATGGTTTAAAGGTTGCCCCTTCGAAGTGGCTAAGAAATTTTACTTGAATATTGAGATCATTTATGTACAATATTGTGTTAGTTGGTGTTCTATTGTTTCTCATTATCTGAATTCTAAAAGTAATTCAATTACAAGTCCTATTGTAGCAGTGATCTACGACAAAAATTAGATCAAAAATCCTAATTTTTTTGTTTCGGCCATATCTTGCAGAATCTTACGAATTTTTTAGAGATGTTTTTACCACAGTTCAAGAACATTTCAAGTAAGGTCCTCTAAAAAGTTTAATATATTTTGATCTATTTTACAATAGCTATTGCCATGTTATGATTTTTCATAAATTCACTCTATAAGCTACATATTTTAAAATTTACAAAATAATGTATATTTTTGGAAATCTCTCAAAAATATATTGGTAGTATCTTCTCTATTTTTTTCCTATTCAGTCAAATTTGTATCGAAACCCTAAACCTTAGGGTTTGACATCATGGCAGGGCCTTCCACAAGAGCCAAAAAGAATCATGTCACTCTGGGTATAACCCCATATAAAGATGGGGTAGTAATTGAATATTTGGAGTCAAAAGGGGTAACTATAGATAACTCATTACTAGGGTTTACTTCAGTTGATCATAAGGTGAGCCAACTCAAGTATGATCTGTGAAATCTACAATCTAAGGTGGCCCTTAAAGGAGACATAGACCAAATCAATCAGTGATTGGATGATATCCTACATCTTTGAAAGGGTAAAAATTCCATGCCAAATCAGCCCCAACTCAACCAAGGAGGATCTTTAGTTCATAATAATGGGTAAAATAACCAAGTTGGTTTGTTTTTCTAGCCTAATCAGATTCCACCTTATTCGTAATAACGGAACATGATGCGAAATGTGGAGATGTGAAAATTTGATGGGAAGGATCCACTTAATTGGATAAATCAAATGGAGAAATTTTTTGAGTTACATTCAACCCCAATAGGAAAAAATGTGACCTTGGCATCCCTATATCTTGAACCAGACAAATTCGTCTAGTATCAATGGTTATGTACTCAGAGGTAAACGAATGGTATCAGTGTCACTTAGACAATTTTTACCAAGGATTTGTAAGTGCACTATAGTTCTATTGTTTCAGATAACTTTCTTTAGTCAATTAGAAAAGTTACGAAAAATAGGATCAGTTAAATATTATGTGCTTCAATTATAGAACCTATCCATAAGGGCGGAGAATATTACAAAAGGGAATCTAAATGACTTGTTTCTTAGGGGTCTTGAGGACCACATTGAGCACAACGTACTTATGTTTAATCCACTCCAACTTTTTGATTCTATTATCATGACACGTAGGGTAGAGGAAACATTTCTTTGCAGTAGGAGGAAGCCTTTCACTAACACCAGAGACCATAGTACCTGTTCC